>CM019063.1:53242880-54442880 GCA_009667805.1 Leptobrachium leishanense | reverse complement strand
ATAATTAATGCAGATGATGTGCCCCTATATAATATGTATTACAGGTCACTTTATAATTAATGCAGATGATGTGCCCCTATATAATATGTATTGCAGGTCACTGTATAATTAATGCAGATGATGTGCCCCTATATAATATGTATTACAGGTCACTTTATAATTAATGCAGATGCTGTGCCCCTATATAATATGTATTACAGGTCACTGTTTAATTAATGCATATGATGTGTCCCTATATAATATGTATTACAGGTCACTTTATAATTATTAATTAATGCAGATGCTGTGCCCCTATATAATATGTATTACAGGTCACTTTATAATTAATGCAGATTATGTGCCCCTATATAATATGTATTACAGGTCACTTTATAATTATTAATTAATGCAGATGCTGTACCCCTATATAATATGTATTACAGGTCACTTTATAATTAATGCAGATTATGTGCCCCTATATAATATGTATTACAGGTCACTTTATAATTATTAATTAATGCAGATGCTGTGCCCCTATATAATATGTATTACAGGTCACTTTATAAGTAATGCAGATTATGTGCCCCTATATAATATGTATTACAGGTCACTTTAAAATTAATGCAGATGCTGTTCCCCTATATAATATGTATTACAGGTCACTTTATAATTAATGCAGCTGCTGTGCCCCTATATAATATGTATTACAGGTCACTTTATAATTAATGCAGATTATGTGCCCCTATATAATATGTATTACAGGTCACTTTATAATTAATGCAGATTATGTGCCTCTATATAATATATATTACAGGTCACTTTATAATTAATGCAGATGCTGTTCCCCTATATAATATGTATTACAGGTCACTTTATAATTAATGCAGATGTTGTGCCCCTATATAATATGTATTACAGGTCACTTTATAATTAATGCAGATTATGTGCCCCTATATAATATGTATTACGGGTCACTTTGTAATTAATGCAGATGCTGTGTCCCTATATAATATGTATTACAGGTCACTTTATAATTAATGCAGATGTTGTGCTCCTATATAATATGTATTACAGGTCACTTTATAATTAATGCAGATGCTGTGCCCCTATATAATATGTATTACAGGTCACTTTATAATTAATGCAGATGCTGTGCCCCTATATAATATGTATTACAGGTCACCTTATAATTAATGCAGATTATGTGCCCCTATATAATATGTATTACAGGTCACTTTGTAATTAATGCAGATTATCTGCCCCTATATAATATGTATTACAGGTCACTTTATAATTAATGCAGATTATGTGCCCCTATATAATATGTATTACAGGTCACTTATAATTAATGCAGATTATGTGCCCCTATATAATATGTATTACAGGTCACTTTATAATTAATGCAGATTATGTGCCCAATATAATATGTATTACAGGTCACTTTATAATTAATGCAGATTATGTGCCCCTATATAATATGTATTACAGGTCACTTTATAATTAATGCAGATTATGTGCCCCTATATAATATTATTACAGGTCACTTTATAATTAATGCAGATGCTGTGCCCCTATATAATATGTATTACAGGTCACTTTAAAATTAATGCAGATGCTGTGCCCCTATGTAATATGTATTACAGGTCACTTTATAATTAATGCAGATTATGTGCCTCTATATAATTATATTACAGGTCACTTTATAATTAATGCAGATGCTGTTCCCCTATATAATATGTATTACAGGTCACTTTATAATTAATGCAGATGATGTGCCCCTATATAATATGTATTACAGGTCACTTTATAATTAATGCAGATTATGTGCCCCTATATAATATGTATTACAGGTCACTTTATAATTAATGCAGATGCTGTGTCCCTATAATATGTATTACAGGTCACTTTATAATTAATGCAGATGTTGTGCTCCTATATATATGTATTACAGGTCACTTTATAATTAATGCAGATGCTGTGCCCCTATATAATATGTATTACAGGTCACCTTATAATTAATGCAGATTATGTGCCCCTATATAATATGTATTACAGGTCACTTTGTAATTAATGCAGATTATCTGCCCTATAATATAATATGTATTACAGGTCACTTTATAATTAATGCAGATGCTGTGCCCCTATATAATGTGTATTACAGGTCAATTTATAATTAATGCGGATGTTGTGCCCCTATATAATATGTATTACAGGTCACTTTATAATTAATGCAGATGCTATGCTCCTATATAATATGTATTACAGGTCACTTTATAATTAATGCAGATGCTATGCTCCTATATAATATGTATTACAGGTCACTTTATAATTAATGCAGATGCTGTGTCCCTATATAATATGTATTACAGGTCACTTTATCATTAATGCAGATGCTGTGTCCCTATATAATATGTATTACAGGTCACTTTATCATTAATGCAGATGATATGCTCCTATATAATATGTATTACATGTCACTTTATAATTAATGCAGGTTTTGTGCCCCTATATAATATGTATTACAGGTCACTTTATAATTAATGCAGATTATGTGCCCCTATATAATATGTATTACAGGTCACTTTATAATTAATGCAGATTATGTGCCCCTATATAATATGTGTTACAGGTCACTTTATAATTAATGCAGATTATGTGCCCCTATATAATATGTATTACAGGTCACTTTATAATTAATGCAGATGCTGTGCCCCTATAAATATGTGTTACAGGTCACTTTATAATTAATGCAGATTATGTGCCCCTATAATATGTATTAACAGGTCACTTTATAAGTAATGCAGATTATGTGCCCCTATATAATATGTATTACAGGTCACTTTAAAATTAATGCAGATGCTGTTCCCCTATATAATATGTATTACAGGTCACTTTATAATTAATGCAGATGCTGTGCCCCTATATAATATGTATTACAGGTCACTTTGTAATTAATGCAGATTATCTGCCCCTATATAATATGTATTACAGGTCACTTTATAATTAATGCAGATGCTGTGCCCCTATATAATGTGTATTACAGGTCAATTTATAATTAATGCAGATGTTGTGCTCCTATATAATATGTATTACAGGTCACTTTATAATTAATGCAGATGCTGTGTCCCTATATAATATGTATTACATGTCACTTTATCATTACTGCAGATGCTGTGCCCCTATATTATATGTATTACAGGTCAATGTATAATTAATGCAGATGTTGTGCCCCTATATAATATATATTACAGGTCACTTTATAATTAATGCAGATGCTGTGCCCCTATATAATATGTATTACATGTTACTTTATAATTAATGCAGATGATGTGCCCCTATATAGTATGTATTACTGGTCACTTTATAATTAATGCAGATGCTATGCTCCTATATGATATGTATTACAGGTCACTTTATAATTATTGCAGATGCTATGCTCCTATATAATATGTATTACATGTCACTTTATAATTATTGCAGATGCTGTGCTCCTATATAATATGTATTACAGGTCACTTTATAATTATTGCAGAGGCTATGCTCCTATATAATATGTATTGCAGGTCACTTTATAATTAATGCAGATGCTGTGCCCCTATATAATATGTATTACAGGTCACTGTATAATTAATGCAGATGATGTGCCCCTATATAATATGTATTACAGGGCACTTTATAATTAATGCAGATGATGTGCCCCTATATAATATGTATTACAGGTCACTGTATAATTAATGCAGATGATGTGCCCCTATATAATATGTATTACAGGTCACTTTATAATTAATGCAGATGCTGTGCCCCTATATAATATGTATTACAGGTCACTGTATAATTAACGCAGATGATGTGCCCCTATATAATATGTATTACAGGTCACTTTATAATTAATGCATATGATGTGTCCCTATATAATATGTATTACAGGTCACTTTATAATTATTAATTAATGCAGATGCTGTGCCCCTATATAATATGTATTACAGGTCACTTTATAATTAATGCAGATTATGTGCCCCTATATAATATGTATTACAGGTCACTTTATAATTATTAATTAATGCAGATGCTGTACCCCTATATAATATGTATTACAGGTCACTTTATAATTAATGCAGATTATGTGCCCCTATATAATATGTATTACAGGTCACTTTATAATTATTAATTAATGCAGATGCTGTGCCCCTATATAATATGTATTACAGGTCACTTATAATTAATGCAGATTATGTGCCCCTATATAATATGTATTACAGGTCACTTTATAATTATTAATTAATGCAGATGCTGTGCCCCTATATAATATGTATTACAGGTCACTTTATCATTAATGCAGATGCTGTGCCCCTATATAATATGTATTACAGGTCACTTTATAATTAATGCAGATGCTGTGCCCCTATATAATATGTATTACAGGTTACTTTATAATTAATGCAGATGCTGTGCCCCTATATAATATGTATTACAGGTCACTGTATAATTAATGCAGATGCTGTGCCCCTATATCATATGTATTACAGGTCACTTTATAATTAATGCAGATGCTGTGCCCCTATATAATATGTATTACAGGTTACTTTATAATTAATGCAGATGCTGTGCCCCTATATACTATGTATTACATGTCACTTTATAATTAATGCAGATGCTGTGCCTCTATATAATATTTATTACATGTTACTTTATAATTAATGCAGATGCTGTGTCCCTATATAATATGTATTACAGGTCACTGTATAATTAATGCAGATGCTGTGCCCCTATATTATATGTATTACAGGTCAATGTATAATTAATGCAGATGCTGTTCCCCTATATAATATGTATTACAGGTCACTTTCTAATTAATGCAGATTATGTGCCCCTATATAATATAAGATAATATAACATCTCACCACGTGCCCGCTCGACCCCATTCCCTCACATCTAATTCCTCCCCTCTCCTCCTCCCTCACCCCTGCTCTCACACACATCTTCAACCTATCTCTCTCCACTGGCTCCTTTCCATCCGCCTTCAAACACGCGCTAGTTACCCCTTTACTAAAGAAACCATCCCTAGACCCCAACTCTCCATCCAACTACCGCCCTGTATCCCTGCTTCCCTTCACATCAAAGCTCTTAGAAAAACTAGTCTTCAACCGCCTCTCCTCTTCCTGTCCTCCAATTCCCTACTTGACCCCCTGCAATCTGGCTTCCGTCCCCTACACTCAACTGAAACTGCCCTCACAAAGTCACCAACGACCTCCTAACTGCTAAAAAACACGGCCACTATTCTATTCTCATCCTGCTTGACCTCTCGGCTGCTTTTGACACTGTTGACCACCCCTCCTTCTAACGACCCTCAACTCTCTGGGTCTTGGTGACACTGCACTTGCTTGGGTTGACTCCTATTTATCCAACAGGTCCTTCTGTGTGTCCTTTGCTGGTAACTCCTCCTCTTCATTGCCTCTATCTGTTGGTGTACCTCAAGGCTCTGTCCTTGGTCCTCTGCTCTTTTCCATCTACACCTCCTCCCTGGGCAAAATCATCAACAGCTTTGGCTTTAATTACCACCTCTACGCTGATGACACTCAGATCTACATCTCTACCCCTGATCTCTCTCCCCCTGTCCTCTCAAAAGTCAGTGACTGTTTATCTGGCATCTCCTCCTGGATGGCATCCCACCACCTAAAGATCAACATGTCAAAGACTGAGCTCCTACTTATTCCTCCCTCCAATGCCTCCCCACCTCCTGACTTCTCTATCACGGTGGAGGGTATCACCATCTCCCCACCAAACCAAGTTCACTGTCTTGGAGTTACACTTGACTCTGCTCTTTCCTTCATCCCCCACATCCAGTCTCTTTCCTCCTCCTGCCGATACCAACTGCGCAATATTTCCAGAATTCGGCCATTTCTTACCGCTGTCACCACAAAACAACTCATACACGCCCTGGTAATTTCCCGACTCGACTATTGCAATAATCTCTTATCTGGCCTCCCTCTGTCCCGCCTCTCCCCCTACAATCCATCCTGAACGCCTCCGCCAGGCTAATTCACCTCACCCGCCGCTCTGTCTCTGCCGCTCCCCTCTGCGAGTCCCTTCACTGGCTCCCCATCCACTGCAGAATTAAGTTCAAAATCCTTATCCTTACCTACAAAACCCTCACTAACTCAGCGCCCCTCTACCTGTCCTCACTAATCACCAAATACACCCCAGCCCGCTCCCTAGGTCAAACAGTGACCTGCGCCTAGCTTCTCCCCGCATCACCTCGTCCCCATGATAGACTGCAGGACTTCACACGCGCAGCCCCCACTCACTGGAACGCTCTCCCTCGTACTGTCAGACTTTCCCCTAACTTCTCTTCCTTCAAACGCTCCTTAAAACGTTCCTATTTAGGGAAGCCTACCACCCAACTCACTGACGCAACCATCAATCACTCTCACCTTACAGTCCTCTCCTCCTGTTTCCAACCCCAACCCTCCTAGATTGTGAGTTCCTACGGGAATAGGGCCCTCATCTCCTCCTGTACTGTTTGTCAAATGTAGTTCAATGTATTGTAATCCTGTCTATACTGTGCTTATTGTACAGCGCTGCGGAATATGCTGGCGCTTTATAAATAAAGAATAATAATAATAATAATGTATTACAGGTCACTGTATAATTAATGCAGATGCTGCGCCCTTATATAATATGTATTACAGGTCACTTTATAATTAATGCAGATTCTGTGCCCCTATATAATAGGTATTACAGGTCACTTTATAATTTATGCAGATTATGTGCCCCTATATAAATGTTATTACAGGTCACTTATAATTAATGCAGATGCTGTGCTCCTATATAATATGTTTACAGGTCACTTTAGAATTAATGCAGATGCTGTGCCCTATATAATGTGTATTACAGGTCACTTTATAATTAATGCAGATTCTGTGCCCCTATATAATATGTATTACAGGTCACTTTATAATTAATGCAGATTATGTGCCCCTATATAATATGTATTACAGGTCACTGTATAATTAATGCAGATGCTGTGCCCTATATAATATGTATTATATGTCCCTTTATAATTAATGCAGATGCTGTGCCTCTATATATTATGTATTACAGGTCACTTTATAATTAATGCCGATGCTGTGCCCCTATATAATATGTATTACAGGTCACTTTATAATTAATGCCGATGCTGTGCCTCTATATAATATGTATTACATACAGGTCACTTTATAATTAATGCCGATGATGTGCCCCTATATAATATGTACTGTATTACATACAGGTCACTTTATAAGTATTAATATATGCAGATGCTAGGCTTTTTTTCCATCATATTTTTCAAACTTTTCAATGTTAAAAAAAATCCCCGTATTTAACTATTTATTAAATATATCTTAAAGCATTTATTTTTTTCACTTACAGAAAGAAGTGTCTGCATTTATTTGTTAGGATTATTTTTGCATTTGTCGTGAATTTTTGGGTTTATCTTTAGGCTTGTATATGAAAATAACCTTAAAAAGGTGAGGGTATAGGTGCTGGATACTTTAATGTCGGTCGGAATGGATCAATCTGAGTTGCAGCTCACCAGATGAGTGTATCCTCCACTCCTAGCTATTATAGATTATATACCAAGGTATATGGGAGCGCATACAAACATATTTACAAATAACAATAATTATGGTGTATAAATATCATCAAAGGATGATTGGTTGAAGCACAGATGGATAAATAGTCCGTGAGTCCTATGAGAAGGAAGAGAAAAAGACCATTGCGTAATATGTACTATTAGGTGAATGGGTACACGCAGCTTGTAAATAGCACTCACAAACGGGGTGTCTTCAAGACACCAAATTAATGCCTTTAAGTCACTTATGGGGGACTCTTCCCATGCAACAATTCCTTCTTCTTAAGGTGATGAGTGTATCTCAAAAGGAGAGAGAGGGGTACATAGTGCAGTTCTGTGACTCAAATTGGAAAGAGTTATGAACAAAAGAGTAGGCTTGTGCCCTGAATTTTTTTTCGGTTCGATTTGTTCGGATGTTTAAAATTTTCGATTCGGCTCGTTTCGACCGATTTCTGTTTCGATTCGGTTCCGTTCGGCTCGTTTTTCGTGTACATTTTTTTTTCGGAATATCGACCATTTTTCGTGTTTTCACTTTGCTCGTTTTTTGTATCGACTTTTCGTGATTTCAGAAATTTTTGTTTTTTCGGAACGTCTGTTCTACTCGTTTCCAAGTGTCTACGATAATTCTGGCGATTCTATCGTTTTTTTTTTTATTAAATAAAGATCCTTTTTTCTTATGAATAATTGAATATACATTTCACAACTTTATTTAATCATAATAAAATGGTATGAAAGCCAAGGAACAAAAAAAATGAACAAAACGATTTAAAAAACGCTAAACTGACCCGAATGCCACAAGAAACAAGTGATACGCATTTACAAATACAAAATTTACAGAATCAGCGATATAACCGATAATAGTTAAATATACGATTTCCAGAATTACCGAAATGGAAGCGAAATCACGAATGGAACCGAAATCACGAATGGAACCGAAATCATGAATAGAGCAAAAATAAATTTCGATTTGACACATTTCAAGTCCATTCGAAAAATCCTAAAATGTTTCGGCTCGGAAAACTTTTCAGATCTGTCGGTTTTCGGGTCCAACCTGATTCGGAAATTTGGCCGAATCCGAAGACACGAATCGGGAAATTTCGTGAAAATTCCGAAATTCTGAAACGCACATCCCTACAAAAGAGGCACACTCACATATTCAAGAACCTCCTCTTGGTGGTTCAGTATAGGCGCTTAGGACCTCTTATCGTCTGAGGGGGTCCCACCTCGTAGAATCCAGATTCTCCCTCACTCAGTGTTGTGTTCGTATCTCCAGGTTGATTGCAGAGGGATGATGGGAATGAAGGTTGTAGTTGCAGGAGCCAGAATATGGGGAATCAGGAACAAGTAGCAGATCAGCAAGATCAAGTAGCAGTGTTCACTCTTCGTGAGCATAAGCTGTAATGAACCAATCTGGATTCTACGAGGTGGGACCCCCTCAGACGATAAGAGGTCCTAAGCGCCTATACTGAACCACCAAGAGGAGGTTCTTGAATAAGTGAGTGTGCCTCTTTTGTTCATAACTCTTTCCAATTTGAGTCACAGAACTGCACTATGTACTCCTCTTATATCCAGGGGGTGACTTGTTTATTTTGGCTTGGTAGTTTATTTAGAGTCCAGTTGAACACTACAGAATACCCCCCACCCCCTCTGTGAAAGGAATCTCTCATCACTTGCAGATAACACTGTGCTTCTAATTCAGACTAGACATGTTCGTTTCGTCCGAAATCGATATCATCCGAAAAGCCACCTCTTTTCGTTTTTGGAAATATCAGCCATTCCAACAATTCGAATCGATCCGATAACCCGAATTGCGGTAACAGCGAAAAACGAAATTGATCAGAAATGAAAAAAAAAAAATCAATGCAATTCAAGACAAAGCAATGGATTAATGGGCATTGAGCATCTCACAGGGCACAGCTTATGTCCCAGCAAAGGGTTAATGGGCATTGAGCATCTCACAGGGCACAGTTTATGTCCCTGCAAAGGGTTAATGTGCATTGGGCATCTCACAGGGCATAGCGTATGTCCCAGCAAAGGGTTAATGGGCAACGGGCATCTCACAGGGCACAGCTTACGTCCCAGAAAAAGGGTTAATGGGCATAGGGCATCTCACAGGGCACAGCTTATGTCCCTTCAAAGGGTTAATGGGCATTGGGCATCTCACAGGGCATAGCGTATGTCCCAGCAAAGGGTTATTGGGCAACGGGCATCTCAGGGCACAGTGTATGTGAGGACATCTCAGGGGTCCCCTGTATCTTTTTTTTTTTACACTTATTGGGCCCTATTACAATCTTCACGCAAATGTTTGCACCGGCGCAAAAATGCATTAATGCGAGGGACAAAACCCTTTGCGCAGAACGTCGTATTACAATGTCAGTGCAACAAACGCGCGCATTCGTCTAATGCGGGTGAAGCTGTGCGAACCCTGCGCGAGCGTACGTTACTGTGCGCGTCCTATACTTAACATTGTGAGCGCAAATGCATTTGTGCGCTGGTACGCGGATGGTATTACAATCTATGCGCAGTTTGTAACGCACAGCCTTTGCGCGCATAATTTTAGCAACTCCTAAAAGCTGGTGTTAAAGGCAAATTCTATCAACCGGCCGAACCCAAATACACCAGCCCAAAAATAATTTGCTGCAAAGTATAGTTACACATTCTACAAATACCCAAACCAATAAAATGGAGAAGTTGTGCGTGTTTTTTTTTTTATCACGAGGCTTGTAATACCAGCGATGATTTACGCACGTTAACATTTGACGCCAAAATTCACGCGTTTACCGTGCGTTTTTGCGTGAAGAATGTAATAGGGGCCATTGTTTTTAGTTATTATAAAATGATATAAAACAGAAAACAAATCGATCCGAAAATGAAATGCGGATGGTGTGAAATTATCAAATCGGTCCTAATGTCGTTATTGAATCGATCCGAAACAAAATTTTACGTTCCAAAAAAATCGGAAACGAAACGAAAATTTTGTCCATGCGCATGTTTAATTCAGACAGTAACAAACACAACAGAAAACAGGAACTCCCAAACACTCCACGTTACAAACTAACAGGGTAATTCAAAGAGATCCGAATTGCTTGAGAAAGGTAACCGAACACTGAAAATCAGCGTTCGGTTACCTTTCCTGGCCATTCGGCTATCCAGAGAGCAGGCAATTCGCCAAATTGGTGCCTGTTCAGTGTCTGTTCGGTGCCTGTTCGAAGGCAGTGAAATCCCCATGAAAAGCACTGCTTCGGCTATTCAGAGAACACAAACCAGCAGTGAAAGGTTCCTGAAATGCCCTGCCATTCGGTGGTTTAATTCGGCAGGTTTATTCAGGAGAATCCCATAGACTTCAATGTTAAAAATATTCCCGTTTTAATCCAATATCTAATAAACCGTTCATTATAATATTCTGCAGTAAAAAGTCTCTTTATTTATAGATTTTTTAGGATATTTTAAGCATTTTTCTGAATTTTTCTTTTTTTATATAAGTTTACTTCTTTTTTCTGTAACAGCCCTTTTTATTATCATTCATTGGATCATATGTAAATTTCAGACATTTTCGCTCAGTAGTTTCTTTGCAAACAGCGTTTCACTTTTCAATCATTCATTCAAACTGTTTTCCTAATTTATTTACTGCCCTCTTCTGCGGTGTCGGCTTTTTCCGGCGGCTTCGCTGTGTGTGATCGGCTCCTATTCGTGTTTTTCCGGCGTTTTCGGCGGGTTAACCCAGATGTTTTTGCGGGTTTTCGGTTTTGCGGTTAGTTTTCGTCGGGTTTACGGTAGCTTTTCCCTGCAATTCGGGGACCCTGTGGTGTTTGCTGAATACACCGCAGGGTCGCCGAAATGGGATCGGCAAAAGGAACCGAATTGAAGAGAACGAAAAGTCACCGAACGTGCGGTGACTTTTCGAATCTCTTAGGATTCTTACAGAGTAATTCAATCGATGGGAAAAAACATACCAAGTAAACATAAAGGTTGAGTTTGAGCTAAAAAGCTTGATGACTTTTTTTACGCGGTGTCTTTCACTGTCTGGAGTTTCAGGGTCTGCTATATTTTTTAACAATGACTTCATCATGTTACATTGACTTTTCTAAATGGCAAGGACACTGGAAATATAACATATGCCCACAGTACATTGCCTTTTTTCTTCCTTCTTTTTTTGCACTTTGCAGGCATCGGTTGCGCTCATCCCCATTTAATGTGTTAAAGGAAGATTTCCCGTCGGCTGATATATAGATAACATATTGTAATCAACTTGTTTGCTTCATTCACAGGGAAATTAGACAGACAATTCCTTTAAGTGCGCAGCATGGAGGAGTAACCCGGTGATATATGCCGCACATTAAAACCGCCAAACGCCTGCTCCTTGTAAACAACTTCGAACCAGTAACTATACTTTTTCCAAACATCTTTTCCGTTGCCGGGTCTTATTGTCTTCTAGGCAATTATTTTTCTGGAAGTTTAGCCAATCCGAGTCCTGTTTATCAAGACGAGACCTGAGCTGTTGTAGGATCTCGATGTGTTTTTAATCCACAATAAAGATGTTTCTACATGTTTTACCGGGGTGCCGGACAAAATCCCTACAGCCAGGTTCCCTAATGCCAACATCCCGACAGCCAACTTCCAGAGAGAGCAAGTGCCGGACATCCCAACTTCCCTACACGGCCAACTTCCAGACATCCATAATCCCAGTGGCTAACCCTAATACTAACACCCTAACCCTAGGTTTAAATGGGTTAGGGCTAGGTTTGGGGGGTTAGGGTTAGGGCTAGGTTTAGGGGGTTAGGGTTAGGGCTAGATTTAGGGGGGTTAGGGCTAGATTTGGGGCTAGGTTTGGGGGATTAGGTTTGGGGCTAGGTTTGGGGGATAGGGTTAGGGCTAGGTTTAGGGGGTTAGGGTTAGGTTTAGGGGTTGGGGTTAGGGCTAGATTAAGGGGGGTTAGGTTAGGACTAGATTTAGGTGGGTTAGGGCTAGGTTGGGGGCTAGGTTTGGGGGTTAGGGTTAGGGCTAGGTTTAGGGGGTTAGGGCTAGGTTTAGGGGGGTTGGGGATAGGGCTAGGTTTAGAGGGTGAGGGAGTAGGGTTAGTGTTAGCCGCTGGGATTTTTGATGTCTGCAAGATGGCCGTTAGGGAGTTGTCTGTGTAGGGAAGTTGGCCATCGGGATTATGGCATTAGGGAACCTGGTTGTAGGGATTTCGACCCGTTTTACCGTACATAAGACGTGTCCCAACATTGCTCTTTTTTTTCCAAGCTATACAAGATACTTTTCTTTTTATTCCGATATATTTAAACCTTTTTTTTTTTTAATTTTTTTTAATTAATTGTACATTAAGAAATATCATCCCAATGTATTCCTTATTGTAATAACCTATTTGGTAGGGAGATGTTGCCATCTACTGGCCAAAAGGAGTTAGTACAGTTAGAACTGCAGCCCGTAGCTCCGTGCATCGGCTGGAGAAAGTCTGATAAGGACATTCAATTATCTGATTTTATACAGTTTTAGCACTTCGGTCATTATGCCCACCGGCAGCTTCTGTAGCCCAAAAGCAAGTTACATTTGTTTGCAACAAATGAATTTTATTTGCTTTCGACCTGTACAGCTGCAGATCGAGATAACTTGTATTGGGCACCTGGCAGTGCCTTTGAAGACCCGAGTGATCTCGATCTCGGGAGAAAAAGGGATACAATTCTAAATAAATAAATATTTATCTCTAACACAAGTAGTTGAGGAGCCGACCCGTAAAGAGGCCATATTGGATTTAATACTCACAAATGGAGGTTTGCTATCGGACGTTGCTGTAGGTGAAAATTTGGGATCTAGTGATCACCAGTCAGTGTGGTTTAATATAAGAACAGGGATGGAGCTGCACCACAAAAAAACAAAAGTTTTAGACTTTAAAAAAACAGATTTTTCTAAAATGAGATTTTGTGTGAATGAGTCATTATCAGACTGGAGGAATTTAAAGGGAGTCCAGGAGAAATGGGATTATTTAAAGGAAGCATTATTGAAGGCCACAGGCAATTGCATTTGGCTTGTTAGCATAAACAAAAAAGGGAAGAAACCACTGTGGTACTCTCCAGAAGTGGCCAAAATAGTGAAGAACAAAAAGACAGCATTCAATAATTATAAAAAAATTTAGGCAAACCTATAAGATTAGGCAGAAAGAGGCAAAGCAATTTATAAGAGCTTCCAAAGCACACGCAGAAGAGAAAATAGCTCAGTCAGTAAAAAAGGGGGACAAAACGTTTTTTAGATACATAAACATAAAAAAGAAAAGTAAAACAAGGATTAAAAACAAAGGAAGGAAGGTATGTAGAAGAGGATAAAAGTCTCGCTGACTGCCTCAATGAATATTTTTGTTCAGTCTTTGCAGGAGAAAAGGAAGGAAAGGGACCTCAGTTAGGAGGAAACACTAAAGAGACATTTACATATGAGTTTACAGAGGAGGAGGTTCTACAGCAGCTGTCTAAAGTAAAGACAAATAAATCAATGGGGCCTGATGGGATCCACCCTAAGTTATTAAAAGAGCTCAGTGATGTAATAGCAAAACCGTTTACAGATTTATTTATCCAATCCTTGCTAATGGGAGCCATCCCAGAAGACTGGAAATTAGCAAATGTTGTGCCCATTTACAAGAAGGGTAGTAGGGAGGAATCGGGGAACTATAGGCCAGTTAGTCTTACGTCAGTAGTGGGGAAATTAATGGAAACCATGTTAAAGGAAAGGATTGTTGAACATCTAAAAACACATAGATTATAGGATCAGAAACAACAGGGAGATCATGCCAAACTAATCTTATTGATTTTTTTGATTGGGTAACAAAAATAATAGACACAGGTGGTGCAGTAGACATTGCTTATTTAGATTTCAGTAAGGCTTTTGATACTGTTCCGCATAGAAGGCTTATCAATAAATTGCAATCTTTGAGCTTGGATTCCAATATTGTTGAATGGATTAGGCAGAGGCTGAGTGACAGGCAACAGAGGGTTGTGGTAAATGGAGTTTATTCGGCGCAAGGTCTTGTTACCAGTGGGGTACCTCAGGGGTCAGTACTTGGACCCATTCTCTTTAATAATTTTATTAGTGATATTGCAGAAGGTATTAATGGAAAAGTATGTCTTTTTGCTGATGACACAAAGATTTGAAAGAGGGTTGACGTTCCTGGACGGATCAGCCAAATGACAAATGATTTAGGTAAACTAAAAAAATGGTCGGAGCTGTGTGTCACGTTCCCACGTTCCAACCCTGTCTCCCTGCCCTCTGTATTCCTTATGTCTGTGTTTCCATGTGTTTCCCTGTGCTGCTTTCCCTGACATGCAGCTCAGGGGTTAAGTTCATGGCTCGTTGAGCTTCTGTTGGTGATTATGGGCTGATTACTCCCCTATATAAAGCCATGGGCCCATATCACCATGCTCTTGCATCCTGGTTCACTTCAGCCACAGATTTGTTCCTGAGAGCTCCCTGTTTTCCATCCTAGTTCTATCTCAGTGTTTCCCCCTTGTCTGAGTTCTAGGTTTCTGATTGACTTCCTGGTATTGACCCTCTGGCCTGGCTGACGGATTTTCTCTGGTGCTATATCCCCGCTTTGGCTCAAGGTATACGTTTTGGTATTGACCACTCTTCTGGATATCCCTAGCGGTTCTGTGCTTATCGTATTATATTTTGTGTGTCCCTGTAGACCACGGCTTTAGTATATTGAAGTCCTGCCCTGCAAGTTGTTGAGTATATTCTCCTTCAGGTGTCTGTGTTTTCCCAGGACTCTGCACGGCTACAAGGTAACTTTTTTCTATTAGTGCAGATTCGGCCACTCTAAGGACCGATCTATCAGTATAGGGCTCCTTTGGTATTTAGCCGTGCAGAGGTCCCCAGTGTCTACTGTGGTTTATTTACTTTTCCTGATCGTTGTGTCACGCATCTCTGCATTTAGCGGCTTTTCCTCTTACCTGGGCCCTACTTGGCACATGCCAGGTACCGCCATTGTGGCTGATCGTGACACTGTGGCAATTGAGTTTTAATGTGGATAAGTGCAAGATAATGCACCTGGGACGTAAAAACCCAAGGGCTGAATATAGAATATTTGATACATCTGAGGGTTGGGATTTAGGGGTTATTATTGCAGAGGATCTAAGGGTAAGTAGTCAATGTAATAGAGCAGCAGGAAATGCTGCCAGAAAGTAGCAAAACAAGAGGACATAGTCTTAGATTAGAGGGGCAAAGGTTTAAAAGTAACATCAGGAAGCATTATTTTACTGAGAGGGTGGTGGATACATGGAACAGCCTTCCAGTAGAACTGGTAGAGGCCAAAACAGTAATTGAATTTAAGCAGGCATGGGATAGGCATAAGGCTATCCTAAACAAGAGATAAATCCAGGTAAAGTATCCATGTAATTGGGCAGACTAGATGGGCCGAAAGGTTCTTATCTGTTTCGATGTTTCTATGTTTCTATTTAAATCAAATGTTATGTCTCTTGATAATTTTTCCATAACTAGGTACCCTCTAAGCACAATAAAAGCTTCAGCTTGACACAATGTTTACAGTGTGAGGACTCCATCCCTGTGGTTACAGTTTTTAACCCCTTAAGAATGGGAGAAATTTTACAACTTCGGCAGTCTTTGGGAAGTGAAGTTTGCTGAGCTAATTTTCACCGTTTTAGCTCATCATGTTTAAACGCGGTTTTAAGTCACATATTATTGTATCACCCAGACAAATTATATATCGGTTCTTTCCGGCAGACTCGGCAAATTAATAATATATCATTATTATATGTATATGTCATGCCCTGCCAGAATGTTATAACAAAAAATGAAAAAAAAATTGAATTTTCAATAAAATTCAATCATCCACAGTGTGTAAAGTATTTTTTTTATGCATTTTATTATCCGAGCCTTTGCGGTTATATTCTATGGGTTAGACTTGTAAAAAAATGAGAACGGGAACCCATTTTTTTTTGGAGAAATTACGTGATTTTAGCTTAACCCCCCAAAAAAAACAATCATTAGTAAAGCATCATTGTTCACATTATAATTGAAATGTGAACAATAGTGCTGCATTAAAAAAAAAAAACTTTTTTATTAATTAATTTTTATTAGTATTATTTTTATTTTTCTGCACTTTAATTTTACTTATAACATGATCATGTTTGATATCATTGGAAAGGCTCTGGCCTTTCCAACAGTATCAGACACGACCCCCTAGCTGCCACCGATCAGGAGATAAGGGGGTTCAAACAACCCCCTATCTCCTCCATTGGATTTCCTTAGGAAATCCCTTAGCAGCTAGGGGTTCCCCGGTTAACTGACATCATCGAGCATGGCGATATCATACAGATACAAGGTGTTGCTGTAATTGCCATACACAGGCATTATGCAGCACATACAGATACAAGATGTTGCTGTAATTGCCATACACAGGCATTATGCAGCACATACAGATACAAGGTGTTGCTGTAATTGTCATACACAGGTATTATGCAGCACATACAGATACAAGGTGTTGCTGTAATTGCCATACACAGGCATTATGCAGCACATACAGATACAAGGTGTTGCTGTAATTGCCATACACAGGTATTATGCAGCACATACAGATACAAGGTGTTGCTGTAATTGCCATACACAGGCATTATGCAGGAACATACAGATATTGCAATGCTAATAATCTCGTTCTGATCACTACAAATCCCCAAAAGCAGGAGATCTCATAATTTTATTATGTCTGCAGCACATTTACTAACACAAAGGCCATTTCTGCCTGTATGCTGATAATGCAGGTCCCGTGTGATATTGTGTGAGATAAAGGACACCATCTAGAGTTAAGAACCTTTCATCCCAGAAATGTTTCCGTAAAGAATCAACGAATAGATGAAAAACTAAAAAATAGCAAAATTACATAATTATAATATTTTAACCACTTCCCACCCAAAATTGAGCTATCTCGATTTTGACTTGTAATCCATTGAAAAGCACTCATTTGCATATCAAAACCCAATTTTCACTTATTTTTAAAAGCAGGATTAGTGTGCCCCCGGTGGAGGAAAAATACCACTGTCTTATCTATCTTTAGGCATCATGCAGAGAGATAAAGCATGCTGTAATAAGAAGCCCCAATTCCAACTGTGACAAAAAAATCAACAAATTTGACTACAGCATTACAGCAGCCAGGGATTTGGCAGAATACAGGGAGAGCTGTGGGGTCCGTCACTGCCATACAGGGATAAGATTCAGGGGGTTATAATGAGTGTAAATCCCTGTACAGTACAGATACAAGATGTTGCTGTAATTGCCATACACAGACATTATGCAGCACATACATATACAAAGTTTTGCTGTAATTGTCATACACAGGCATTATGCAGCACATACAGATACAAGGTGTTTCTGTAATTGCCATACACAGGCATTATGCAGCACATACAGATACAAGGTGTTGCTGTAATTGCCAGACACAGGCATTATGCAGCACATACAGATATTGTATTGCTAATAATGTCATTCTGATCACGACAAATCCCATTCCCCATAAGCAAGAGATTTTAGCATTTTATTATCTGTCTGCAGTACATTTACTGACACAAAGGCCTTTTCTGCCTGTATGCCGATAATGCAGACCCCGTGTGACATTTTGCCAGATCAGGGAAGCCATCTAGAGTTTAGAACCTTTCATCCCAGCGATATTTCTGTGTAGAATAAACAAATACATAAGTAAAACAAGGATTAGTTAGATTAAAAACAAAGGAAGGAAGGTATGTAGAAGAGGATAAAGGTCTCGCTGACTGCCTCAATGAATATTTTTGTTCAGTCTTTGCAGAAGAAAAGGAAGGAAAGGGACCTCAGTTAGGAGAGAACACTAAAGAGACATTTACATATCAGTTTACAGAGGAGGAGGTTCTACAGCAGCTGTCTAAAGTAAAGACAAATAAGTCAATGGGGCCTGATGGGATCCACCCTAAATTATTAAAAGAGCTCAGTGATGTAATAGCAAAACCATTAACAGATTTATTTAACCAATCCTTGTTAACGGGAGTCGTCCCAGAAGACTGGAAATTAGCAAATGTTGTGCCCATTTACAAGAAGGGTAGTAGGGAGGAATCGGGGAACTATAGGCCAGTTAGTCTTACGTCAGTAGTGGGGAAATTAATGGAAACCATGTTAAAGGAAAGGATTGTTGAACATCTAAAAACACATAGATTACAGGATCAGAAACAACATGGGTTTACCTCAGGGAGATCATGCCAAACTAATCTTATTGATTTTTTTGATTGGGTAACAAAAATAATAGACACAGGTGGTGCAGTAGACATTGCTTATTTAGATTTCAGTAAGGCTTTTGATACTGTTCCGCATAGAAGGCTTATCAATAAATTGCAATCTTTGAGTTTAGATTCCAATATTGTTGACTGGATTAGGCAGTGGCTGAGTGACAGACAACAGAGGGTTGTGGTAAATGGAGTTTATTCGGCACAAGGTCTTGTTACCAGTGGGGTACCTCAGGGGTCAGTACTTGGACCCATTCTCTTTAATATTTTTATTAGTGATATTGCAGAAGGTATTAATGGAAAAGTATGTCTTTTTGCTGATGACACAAAGATTTGCAACAGGGTTGACGTTCCTGGAGGGATCAGCCAAATGACAAATGATTTAGGTAAACTAAAAAAATGGTCGGAGTTGTGGCAATTGAGTTTTAATGTGGATAAGTGCAAGATAATGCACCTGGGACGTAAAAACCCAAGGGCTGAATATAGAATATTTGATACAGTCCTAACCTCAACATCTGAGGAAAGGGATTTAGGGGTCATTATTTCAGAGGATCTAAGGGTAAGTAGTCAATGTAATAGAGCAGCAGGAAATGCTGGCAGAATGCTTGGTTGTGTAGGGAGAGGTATTAGCAGTAGGAAAAGGGAAGTGCTCATGCCACTGTACAGAGCACTGGTGAGACCTCACTTGGAGTACTGTGTGCAGTACTGGAGACCGTATCTCCAGAAGGATATAGACATCTTACAGAGAGTTCAGAGAAGGGCTACTAAAATGGTGTACGGCTTGAAGGAGAAAAGTTACCAGGAAAGGCTTAATGATCTTAACATGTAAAGCTTGGAAAAAAGACGAGACAGAGGAGATATGATAGAAACATTTAAATACGTAAAGGGAATCCACAAGGTAGAGGAAGGGAGTATATTTAAAAGGAAACAAAGTTGCAAAACAAGAGGACATAGTCTTAGATTAGAGGGGCAAAGGTTTAAAAGTAACATCAGGAAGCATTATTTTACTGAGAGGGTGGTGGATACATGGAACAGTCTTCCAGTAGAAGTGGTAGAGGCCAAAACAGTAATTTAATTTAAGCAAGCATGGGATAGGCATAAGGCTATCCTAAACAAAAGATAAATCCAGGTAAAGTATCCATGTAATTGGGCAGACTAGATGGGCCGAAAGGTTCTTATCTGTCGACATTTTTCTATGTTTCTATGTTTCTATAAGCAATTAAATAATGAGCAAAATTACATTATTTTAATATTTTAACAAGAACAACGATTTCTGCTCAAAATTTCCCCTACACTTAATTGTTAACTTTGCTTCTCATGTTTCAATTAAATGTTATGATAGAAATGTTCCCAACAAAAATGGCTTGATAGCGAAGGGGTTAAGATTGAGTTTGTAGTAAAACGTTAAAAGAGGTAAAATGGAAAGCTGTCTTGTGTCTGATTAACCACAAATTGGTTTATTTCATTGTTTTATAAAATCTTTAAAATTGTTTCATATTATCATCCGGCAAACTCCAAGTAGGAAACATTATATACATTTTTTAAAGATAAATGTGATTACTGAGAGCCTCGGAAATTTCTATCCGGTGTATAATAACGTCTTTGTATTCCCACTTCATCACTCAGTGATTACTTGTGCCTTAGAAGGACACTGTACCGTGATTTCTAGCTTTTTGAGGATTTTGTGGTGTGCACGGAACAAGATGTAACTAAATGAAATAAATTGCATAGTTTATCCGTAGTGTGGGAGGGGAACGTGCTATGACGCTTCCCCCCCGGCTCTTCACGTTGCTTTTGATACCTAGAGAAATTACAAAATAAGCTACACAATACTTGAGAACAATTTAAGGTTCTCAGACAGCCGCGAATTAATGTGAAGTACAAAGTTGCACAAATTATTTCTTCTTCTGCGGAATTTTATGCTTCTTCAACAAACTTCTTTGAAAAAACGTATTTGCGTAGAACTCAATACACTGTAATGAGCGCTTATCCAATAGCTGGGAGGAGGTGTTTTAACCCCTTCACTGCTGTGCCATTTCACCCTGTGTACTGAACTCATTTTTACCATTTTATGCTCACCACGTTTAACCTCTTCACACCCAATGTCAAGTTATCTCGATTTTGCATTTGTAATCCATTGTAAAGCAATAATTAGCAGATCAAAACCCAATTTTCACACCATATTAAAGCAGGATTAGTGTGCCCACGGTGGAGAAACAAATTCCACTGCCTTATCTATCTCCAGTCACCCTGGAGATAGACAAAACACGATGTAATTATCAGCCTCAGTCCTCACTGTAACAAAAAGTTCAAATACATTACTGTTGCAGTACAAAAGTCACGGAGAGGGCAGAACACAGGGAGAGCTGTGGGTCAGTCACTGCTGTACATGGATAAGATTCAGGGGGTTATATTGAGTGTAAATCCCTGTACAGTAGGTATACAAGGTGTTGCTGTAATTGCCATACGCAGGCATTATGCAGCACATACAGATACAAAGTGTTGCTGTAATTACCATACACAGGCATTATGCAGCACATACAGATACAAGGTGTTGCTGTAATTGCCATGCACAGGCATTATGCAGCGCTTACAGATACAAGGTGTTGCTGTAATTGCCATATAAAAGGCATTATGCAGCACATACAGATACAAGGTGTTGCTGTAATTTCCATGCACAGGCATTATGCAGCACATACAGATACAAGGTGTTGCTGTAATTTCCATGCACAGGCATTATGCAGCACATACAGATACAAGGTGTTGCTGTAATTGCCATACACAGGCATTATGCAGCACATACAGATACAAGGTGTTGCTGTAATTGCCATACACAGGCATTATGCAGCACATACAGATACAAGGTGTTGCTGTAATTGCCATGCACAGGCATTATGCAGCACATACAGATACAAGGTGTTGCTGTAATTGCCATACACAGGCATTATGCAGCACATACAGATACAAGGTGTTGCTGTAATTGCCATACATAGGCATTATGCAGCACATACAGATACAAGGTGTTGCTGTAATTGCCATACACAGGCATTATGCAGCACATACAGATACAAGGTGTTGCTGTAATTGCCATACACAGGCATTATGCAGTACACACAGATATTGCATCGCTAATAATCTCATTATGATCACTACAAACCCCCATAAGCAGGAGATCTCACCTTTTTATTATCTGTCTGCAGCACATTTACTGCATCTAACACAAAGGCCATTTCTGCCTGTATGTCGATAATGCAGACGCCGTTTGACATTGTTTGAGTTAAGGGGAATCGTCTTGAGTGCATAATCTTTTGTTCCAATATTATTTCTGTAAAGGAGGAATGAATACATGAAAAATTTATAACATTTCTCTTTTGCCCTGTATTTAATTGATAACTTTGCATCCCATGTTTCAAATAAATGTTATGATGAAAAAGAATTGCTTGATAGTGAAGGGGTTAAACTCTATTTGAAGAGGTTTTACTGTAGAACCCAGACATATTATATGTAGTTTTTTTCCCCAGCGGAATCAAAATATATAATTACTGTGTGTATATGTCATGTCACTCCAGAATGTAAAAAAAAGGTTTACTTTTCCATTCGATTCTCAATCATTTGCAGCATGTATATTTATTTTTCTACGTTTTATCCTCCAAACTTTTATGTTTATACTGTTTAATTTACAAAAAAATTAAATGGAGAACCTACTGCGCTTTTGTTAGGGAATTCGCAATTTTAACCAAAATGGAAAAAAATGACTCTTGTTTTTTGGCGCATTGCGTTTCATGACTAATACGACTGTATGTAGTATACTGTACTTGCTCCAGGCATGGGACACGAGAAGGTGAGCAAAGATAGAGGCATCGCTTACTTTATACCTAAAACGTGGACGATGTCACTGTCTTAGAAAAAATAAGCTGAAAGATATATTTTTTAATTTTTGAACTTTACATGGTCCTGCTTGGTGTCTTTGGAAGGGCCAGACTCTGGTCTTTCTAATCATACCTCACTTGAACTTGTGTGTATAGAATGGAGATATAGGTGTCCAAAGAACCCTCGTCTCTCCTCTCTCCCCTTTTCTGAATTGTTTTAGATGACCAGTGCATAATTGTGCAGTACATGTCCTTGCTCCCAGCATGGGAAATGAGAGGAGAGTTATTGCACCGGCATTGTTGGCTTTGTAAGTAAAAGCAGACATTACCACTGCCTTAGAACATTAAAAAAATTTAAATTTAGTATTTATTATTTTTTCACTTCTTTCATTTTTACACTTAACATAGTCATGTTTGAAATTATTGCAAAGGCCAGACAATGACCTCCTCAATGAATGATACCTCAGTCATCTTTGTGCGGTGCATATCATGGAGGTACTGGGGTCCAAAACCCCCACCAGTTTGGAGGCTTACATTTTTGATGTGTAAAAAATGCACTACGTCATCACCTCCACAATTGACTTCAGTGTGGAAGATGAGGTGGAATTATTGCAGCAGCATTGCTCACTTTATAACTGAAAAGTGTATAATGGTGCTGCTTTAGAAAAAGAAGAAAGAAAAGTAACATTTATATTTTATTTATATATTTATTATTTTTTTTAAATAAAATTTTACCCTGTGTATGGTCAGGATTGGTATCATTTGAAAGTCAAGCTCGGGTCTTTCCAGTGACATCCAAAATGATATCTGCATCTCTTGCAATGGAATTTCCCCACTGGGCAGAGGAAAGCCCTGCTTTTGACATCATCACACAGCCTCATGGATTGACGTTAGTGAGCGAGGGATTCCCAAAGCTATACGCGAGTGAAGAGATGATCCGAATTTCGGCCGATCACTTTGGCACGGACAGGATGGGCTGGGCGTATCATTTGCACGTGGAGATCAAACCCAACTAGGTGCTTAGCGTTTCCTCTTCATGGAACAGGTTACAGTGCACCTGTACCAGCCAGATGCACGTTGCCTGAGATATCCAATCAGGGCATTAATAGTTCACCCCTTAATGAGATATTGCAGCCGGTACTTCCCTTACGTGTTCCTCATGAAACTCCAAGAGTAGCAATCATATAGCTATGGGGCGGCTGCAACCACCAAATGTATCCAGAACAGCAACATGTATAAAACATAAGAAAAAAGATGTAATCTGCGCTTATTGCCATTATATCGTGTGAAACAAAACACAATTAGAGGCTTTGGTTTCTATTAATGGCCATTAAGAGAGTAAGCTCGTCCGCCAAACGTCAAGGCACCTCTAGTGAGGGTGAGTCCTATCCAAAAATGAAGCCACAGGCTGCTGTGTAGCAAACCATAACTGCTCATGCTGCTTTTCTGTCATGAGGTAGACTGGTGGCTATGCACCTTTGGTCCTGTGTGGTGATTTTGGCATGATGACTTTGGAGTCCAGTGTGCTGACTGATATTAGACTGGTGGTTTGAGTGAAGGGCTGTCTGTTCGAAGCGGTCACGTCCCTGTCGGCATGCCAACGGATGTGAGTGACAGCAAATATTTGATAGGGAGCAACTCAATTATTTACTATCTGTCACCAAGAAAACCCCTAACAAATAACAGGGACCGATTTCCTGTCACATGGGTCCATCTTCCCATTGGGCATGATGAGTGCTCTTTACCCATATTCCAAGGACTAATTTTCCCAAATATGTTTGTGTCTCCAGGAAACAGGAAGTGAAGAAAACGTATTTTATGCGCAACAACGTTTTTCAACGTCAGGGAGAAGAGATCCATTTTTGTCTCTAAAGAGAAACAAGAATGGAAATGCTCTTTCGACGACGTCTCTCTGAGAAGAGATACCCTTCATTATAAAACTTGGAGCGGAGTCAGACAAATCCGGGACTGTTGCTCTAAGTAGCGGATTGAAGATATTTGGACCGGCTCCAAACTAGTTTTCTCATCACTATTTAACGACTCTTTTTAGAGGGGAAAAAAGTAAAGAGAATTGATTACAAATAAATAGATCTCTGTATAATGTATTTCAGCGTGGAAAAAGTTGAAGTCATCCAGATGCTTGCCTGCAGTAAGTGTTTCTGGCTGTTAGTTCTAGTAGGGTCATTACTGCATTAATTTGGTGTTTAATTAAATGCCTGTGCAACAGACCATTTATTTGCTATCTAATATTAGCTTTAGTTCTTATCAATTAAATGCCAGCTGAGGGCTTGATTCACTTAAGTTTTATGTGTTCTTACATCTCCTTTATAAACAAACCTGTTCCCTAAGGAATACATTTGCTGGAAATGATTAATTGACTCGTGTTTTCCATCTTGGGGTCATGGTGGAAGCCGATGTGGAGGAAAGACACAACAAGAAAGGAAAGCAGGTGATTTGATAATTGGAAGATAATTCCTTTAGTCTTTTTTTTTTCCATTTAGACCACGTGACCCGTTACTTTATCCCTGCAGCCAGTTCAGACGTAGAATCGATGGTCATTTAATCATGGCTGGTCATTTATTCTGACCTCGATAAGTAACTTTGTTCCAAAAATTTAACATTTCTCTACTTATTCAGGGAGCACCGAAATTTCACTCCAACGAGTTCAGTTCGCCAACCTTGCGGTGAATTCAGCATTCACCAAGAGGTCCCCGAAGTGCACCAAATGGGAATTGTCGAACGCCACCAATCAGCTCACCGAATGCAGCTGCCGACCATCGGACAGAGCGCCGGCCGAACGCAGCTGACGATCCAACCGAATGCCGCCGAATTTACTGCCGAACACCATCGAATGCCACCGAAAAAAGCAGATCAGCTGACGAACTGGAGGTGAAAAAAACGCGTCAAATTTTTGAAAAGGCGTTAAAAACAAAATAAATGCAAATAATTAAAAAGGTCCTATAAATAATAATAAAATGGCCTGTTACTGAATAAAAAAAAAAAGCCATTTCAAAACAATGGGAATCAAAAAGCTTGCTAAAAAATCCAGAAAAATGGCTAAAAATTTCTAAAAAGTAAATAAATAAAAAGACTTTTTGCTGCAAATGAAAAGAATAAACGGGAATATTTTTATCATTGAAACCTATGGGATTCGCCTGTTTAAACCTGTCGAACAAACCAGAAATTAGACGGATAAACTAAAGAACATGAGGAGACTTACTGAAATAGATTGACAGGACAAGGAGAGGGCTGAGGACCAGGAGACACATTGTTCAGACACAATATGGGCATCCAGGTGAGATCTCAGAACTGGGAAATCCCGTAGAATGGTTAATGTCCTTAGTATAGGTCAGGGAAGACAGCTGGCAGAAGAATGCTCAATGTCTTTAGCAGAAGTCAAACACGTGTAATCAGTGGAACTTGAGGTTCGGCAGGATCAGATGGTAAAGGCACACAAAAGGAAGGTAGCAATGGAGGGTCACAGTGAGAGTCCAGGAACATGGATGGAGGGTCACTATGGGAAGCCAGGAACACGAATGGATGGTCATGTGGGAAGCCAGAACCATGAATGGAGGGTCACGATGGGAAGCCAGGAACATGGAAGGAGGGTAATGGTGGAATATCCAGACAGAGTAGATGTGCGCTGCACGCAGCTCAGAATACAATGAAGGACTTCAATTCAAAAGCAATCTCTGGAGGGTGGAGTATACGTATAAAGGAAGTCCAAGCCCTGCCCACACCTGAGGCTGGAGAGGAGGGGGAAACCTAGTGTGGACACCAGACAAGCCAGGGGTAAAATCTGCTTTGGAATCATAACATGAAAGGGGAACGGCGCCGGCGACGAGGGCCGTGACAGCAACAGACAAATTTGTGATGGAAAAGAATATCCCCAAATTGTGTTAATACAATCTCGGGCTGCTGTGTGATTGTGTATACACTATGGGCCCTGTCACCTCCTTACCTAGGTTAATTGAGGTGATAGTGTAGCGCACACATCACCTCCTTATCGATAATGGGTTAAAAAGATCTGTTAGCGAATCGGTATTATCGCTTTTTAGCACCAGATTACTGTACTTTGCTCTCCCTTTGCTTAACACGGGGAGCGCAACGAGTAATTAGTGAGAGGATCACATAGTCCTAACGCTAATTACGAACCGCTGCCACTAACTGAAAAAGTTTGTTACAGCTCAGAGCTTCTGCGGAATCAGTTAGTGTCAGCTGGAACCCCCCAAAAAATCAAATACTCACTTCTCATCCCACAGTGAGAACGGCCGCCCGATCTGTCGCTTCTGGCCACCGGGAGCAGAGTGAGACTGGGGAAAAAAGTCACCAGTCTCACTCCGCGATCACTTCGCGACCTGCAGAATATTGTGAGAGGCGAGATCCTGCAGGTCATGTGACCCAGCAGCAGAAGCCTCCATGAAACCCTATGGATTTCATGTAGGGGCTGCTCGCGACGGCGCCTAAGCACTGCCCCAATCATCCTGGAACCTAGCGCCCGCTACAGGGCAGGCTGCTCGACTCAGCACCTGCCCCGTAATCCACTGGTGAAACAGGGATGCTAAGGGGAGATTTGCGAGCTCACAATTTTCCCCTCGGCATCCCCGTTTTCACTCAGAGCAGCTGATAGTGCCCTATGGCGGTAGTGAAGGTACTAAATGAGCTTGGAATCAACATTGAGGAGTCTTCAGATGATGTGTGTACAGCAAATTTAATTGTCCTTTAATTCTGTGATGCCGGCATAATTTCAAGCAACAGATTTTGTCCAATTTCGTCTTATTTTTCAACATTTTTTATGAGCGTTAAAATTTAGTACCGACATGGACTAGGTGTAGTTTTATGAAGCAATATGTTTTGTTTTCGTCATTTTTCCGAGCGAGAAAAAAGATGCTCTACCAGTGGTAAACCACCGTAATTCTACTGACTTTACCAAGACTCTGAGCACTAGTAGCATCTCTCCTGTCCGCACTATGGGGTCTAGAGGACAACGTAACCTTCATGAACGGTGAAATTCCGTCAACTTGTTTCCATTGAGAGCTGGTTGCACTTTTTTTCTTTTATGTATGTGGTTTTGTGAACCTGGTTATATACTTAAGATTGTCTGTGCTATTGTGCCTTTTTTATATATTCCCTGCTATACACTGGCATATGATTCGAATGGTAAGCCTATGACCTGTAGACATTGCTGGTCCAGTAGCCTCCTGACACTTGGCCGTCTCATGTAGTATTTCAGAGTACACTGTGCTTACTTCATTGACCCCTGTACTCATTGGTTGGGTGTTTATGTCCACTTCTGGGACTCATTTTACACTTGTTTTTGTTCATGCTCGTTATTCTGTTCATGCTCGTTATTCTGTTCATGCTGTATTGAAACCGTTTGCTTTTTGGGTTTTACTGTCTCCTCCTGCCCCTTGGGTCTGAATTGTTTATCTGGATTCCGGATCTCTCCTGCCCCTGGACCCTACTTGTTTACCTGTGCTACACTCATCGTTGTAGGTCCCAGAAAATATCTGGAGGGGTATAATTGGGGTAAATTTGTCCCCCCATTCTCTTCCTCCCAATTACTACACCCAAGACTGCACTGCGCTTGTCCTGCCCCTTTGGATTCTGGAAGTGATGGAAAGTTACTGTTGGAATTCAGTTTACAAACACAAGAAATCACACAATGGAAGCACCCAATGACACATATACAGGGTTATTCAGAGAGAGACAATTTGGCCCTGAAATTGCACCGAACGGTGAATTTCCCCATGCAGTGCAATTGCGTGGCCATTCAGCTATTCAAAATCTGACATTTCGCAGATTATTGGCAAATTGCCAGCAAAATACAGCGCCTGTTTGATGGCAGTGAAATCCCCTATAGAGAAGCAATGGTTAATCTATTCACAGACACCGAACAGCAGTGAAATGTCAGTGAAGTGCCCTGATGTTCATTGGTTTCATTCGGCAGGTTTATTCAGGCGAATCCCATAGGCTTCAATGTTAAAAATATTCCCGTTTTTATCCAATATCTAATAAACACTTTATTCTTTTAATCTGCTGCAAAAAGTCTCTTTATTTATTGATTTTTTTAGGATTTTTGTGATTTTTTCAGCAAACTCTTTTGTTCGATTTTTTTTTTTTTTTTTTTTTCCTTTACCCTGTTTGTCGGCTTGTGGGCATTTTCCAGCGGCTGGTCAGCGCCGTGTTTGGAGGATCGTTGTCTTTTTCGAATGCGTTCGGCGGGTTATGCGGCAGATCGTCGGTACGTTCGGCATGTTTTCTGTGGAGTTTCGAATTGATCCGTTTTATACGAATCGCATCGGCGGGTTATCGGTGGATTTTCGGCGGCTTTTCAGCGATTTTTCAGATCCGTTCGGCGGCTTTTCTCTCCACTTCGGGGACCCTGCAGTGAATTCAGCATTCACTGCAGGGTCAGGGGATTTGATTCCCTGAACTACGGGGAGCAAGAGAGCACCGTAATGTCGCCGAATAACCCCTATAGAGTAAAATCTTTTAACTAAACATACAAGAGAAAAACAAAGCACATGTAAGATATCAGCAACGTAAAATAAACACAATAAGGACGTGTCATTTTTTTGGTGGTACTGGCCCTTTAAGAGTATTACACAGCCCGTGTTTCGAATAAACATCTTAATGATATTTTTAAACAGCATTTGTTTTGGATTGAAGGGGTTAAATTTCAAGAAGAAGATGGAAATAATAAATCTCGTGAAAACAGAATCATTAGATGATTAGCATGGCACTTCAAATGTTTATGGATAGCGTTTGCCGTAATGATTCAATCAGCTGGAGGGCTGTGCATATGTGTATTCCTATGTGCAGTGCCAGCATAAACTCCCGTATATATATCTGTATCTCTGCTGTGTCAACGGAAACGTGTGTTTTTATATCGCTAATGTCAGATGAGAAGCCTTTCGTTCGCGCAGTCTCCTCGTCGTGAGTATCTGAATGTTTTCGTGTGTAACACCAACATTGTGACCTTTCTATCAATGCCACGGTCTATTATTTTATCTCCAGCCACAATTAAATTTTTCTTCCACCCTAGAGACTCCAATTAACTTTATATTGCTCCAAACAACAGCCACAAATCATGATACAACTTCCCTCGAGACCCCGGTGACAGTTCATTATATAGAATTCCATCCCAGTCACAATTCATTAAATGTGTTATTTCCTACCCCAAATCATAGTTAATTAGATTGTATCCACTGCCAGATATAATTAGTAATCCTCCTCCATCCTGGCTCCAGCCATAATTCCCGTATTACACCCATTCTCAATCCATTATTTAATCCTATACACCTGACCCGATCAATCGTTTTATCCTATCGCTGAATTCATTTAATAGTAACATTGTATTATTCAATAATCCTACTCCAGGATACATTCCTGAGCTATGGTAGAAGTTTCTTTCCCAAGGAGATCACATTCGTAATTCATTATCTAGTAACCCTTCCTGAAGGGAGCACACTCATACCTTATTAAACGGTAACTACCCCCAAAGTGCATAATTAATAAATTAATTTATTATATAGTAACATCCCTGAATGTGCATAATCCATATTTATTATTTAGAACCACCCCCAAGGAGATTAACCATAATTTATTATTTAGTAACACCCCCAAGGAGATTAACCATAATTTATTATTTAGTAACACCCCCAAGGAGATTAACCATAATTTATTATGCACTGGGCAAGGTCCTTGTAGTTGGCCTTCTAACTTTACAGAGTACAGGGTGGGGAATAAACACCAGAACAACAACCAATATGCCCAGCAGCAAAACAGAACCCTGAACTTTGTAAGAGGTCCTTAGGCTGGCCTCTAATATATTCTACAACATGCTGCTGGACAACAATAAATAAAGACCAGAATATGACATACAGAACATAAATAAGAATAACAAGAATCATCAGAGAATAGCCAGGTCTAGATGCCAGGGAGGAATGTCAGCCAAAACCAGGGATTATGTACCAGAAGAGTAGTCATACAATCCAAAGTCATACACAGGAGCAGTTCTCAGACAAACCAGGTTAGCAGCATGATATACAGCATACAGCATACAGGGAACAGACACGAGAATGATCCAGAACAAAGCCAAATTCATACACCGACTAACAGAATCAAATCACAGATGCAGGCGCTCAGTAAGGAAGACCCATCCTGGACCAAAGATCTAGTGCACTGCTGGCCATATAGATAGGGCAGGGCACATCATGTGTCCACAGACTATCAGCCACAGGAAGAGCTGATGAGCGTCACTCTCAACACCAGGGGGCCTGGTTGCGATGTGGAAACATGACAAATAATCCCAAGTGGTGTAACCAGAATTTATTATATAGTACCACTCGTAAGGGGTGTAACTGGAATTTATTATATAGTAACACTCCCAATGGGTGTAACCAGAATTTATTATATGGTACCACTCCCAATGGGTGTAACCAGAATTTATTATATAGTACCACTCCCAAGGGGTGTAGCCAGAAATTATTATATAGTAACACTCTCAAGGGGTGTAACCGGAATTTATTATATAGTACCACTCCCAAGGGGTGTAACCGGAATTTATTATATAGTAATGCCCCCAAGGGGTGTAACCAGATTTATTATATAGTAACACTCCCAAGGGGTGTAACCAGAATTTATTATATAGTAACACTCCTAAGGGGTGTAAATGGAATTTATTATATAGTAACACTCCCAAGGGGTGTGACCAGAATTAATTATATAGTAACATTAATTATATAGTACTCCCAATGGATGTAAAAATATTAATTAAAATAATTTCCTATATAGTAACACCCCCAAGGGGTGTAACCAGAATTTATTATATAGTAAGACTCCTAAACTTCCAAGGGGTGTAACCAGAATTTATTATATAGTAACACTCCCAAGGGGTGTAACCAGAATTTATTATATAGTAACACCCCTCAAAGAGAATAAACATAATTCATTATGTCAAGGACCATAATAATAATTTATTATATGGTAACACGCCAAAAACAACATATACATAATTTATTAAATAGTAGCACCTCCCAAGGAAACATTAATAATTTTTGAGAACTTAATCCTTCCTGTAGGAAACAGTCATGTTATATTAATTTGTAACACCCCCCTAGAGCAAATTCATAAATTATTACATAGCAACTCATACAGGGTTATTCAGAGAGCAGTGAAAAGCAGGAGAATGACTGTAGAATGGAAAATTCTAGGTCAAAATTGCTAATCCAGAAAAATTCACCCATTCATCTCACTGTCCAAATTGGCTATTTTGACCTAGATTTTTCCATTCTCCAGTCATTCTCCTGCTTTTCACCTCTTTCTGAATAACCCTGACAGTGCTGAATCCGATGGAAAATCTGTGGGATTTATTTATTTATTTATTTATATAGTATTTTACCAGGAAGGATACATTGAGATTTCTCTCGTTTTCAAGTACGTCCTGGGTTCAAGAACTTTGAAGTGTTACAGTTACAGAAATACAAAGTAATACAATGCAAGATATTAAAAACACAAATATACAGATTAATAGAAAATAAATATGTAGGAAATAGTCACTATGTTACATGTTTACAGGTGCATTCTGTATTGCGGTATGTTAATAGGGAGCCCTTGAGTGACTTAAGACTGGGGGAAGATTTGATGGTATCTGGGAGGTTATTCCATAATTGCGGTGCACTGTAGGAAAATAAGGACCGAGCCACTGTCTTTTTGTATTGTGGTACTGTAAGTAAGGTGCTGGTCCTGGATCGGAGGTTATAGGATGAGGGAGCTGCCGGGGGAAGCAGTCTATTCAGATAGGGTGGCAGCTTCCCAGAAAAGCTCTTAAACACCAGGCTGGAAAGGTGAAGGGTGCGTTTAGACTCCAGCGATGGCCAGTTTAGCTCTTTTAACATGTCACAATGGTGGGTCTTGTAGTTACATTGTAATGCAAAGCGGCAGAATGAGTTATACAATGTAGTAAGTTTCTGAAGGTGTGTTTGCGGGGCGGCTGCATACACTACATCTCTGTATTCAATAGCCGGCATAAGCATTTGTTGTACAATCTGCTTTCTTACCGTGGGGCTGAGGCAGGATTTGTTTCTGTACAGGGCACCTAGTTTGGGGTAAAGTTTAGATGACAGTTTTTCGATGTGGGGCCAAAGGATAGATTAGGGTCCAACCACATACCTAGATATTTGAGAGAAGTGACTGTGGTCAGCGTGCCACTTGATTTTGTCCTGACACATAAGTAGGGATTTTGCAATTTGTGTAGTTTAGGTTTTGTTCCAAAGAGCATTGTTACAGTTTTGTCATTATTTAAAAAAAGTTTGTTGTGTTTGATCCACTTTTCTACCTCTGTGAATTGTTCTTGCAGCACGGCCTCCAGCTGCGGGAGATTTGGTTTGCTGGTATAGATTACAGTGTCTACTGCGTACATGTGTACAGTTGAGGCTTTGCAGACATTGGGCAGATCATTTATGAATATTGTGAATAACAGGGGGCCTAGTATTGAGCCTTGGGGTACACCGCAATTGACAGGGAGGGGGAGGGAGGAGCTGCCAGAAATTGACACATATTGCGATCGGTCGGATACATATGATTGAAACCAGGTTAGCGTGCGATCACCAATGCCAGAATTTTTAAGTTTTTGTAATAGGATACCATGGTCTACTGTGTCAAAGGCCTTTGCAAAATCAAGGAAGATGGCTCCAGTTAGGTTTCCTTGTTCCATCCCAGCTTGGATATCATTGCAGACTTTTAAAAGGGCGGTTGTAGTTGAGTGATTTGGCGAAAGCCTGATTGATCCGGGGTTAAGTAGTTCCAATATTGAAATAATCACGTAATTGTGTGTAGACGCATTTTTCCAAAATTTTTGACATTATAGGGAGCAACGATATCGAACGGTAGTTGGATACCAAAGTACTGTCACCACTTTTATGGATAGGTACCACTCTCGCAGTCTTCCAGAGTTTGGGTATGTATCCAGTCGCCAGTGATTCATTGATTAGAGTTGCGACAGGATTTGCAATTGCCGGTGCACTGATTTTCAGCAGCATTGCTGGTATTTGATCAGGTCCAGACTGGTATTTCATTTTTTTCTTACAGAGAAGTTTAGTAAGACACTGACAGGCACTGGTCTAAAACTGAATTCCTCTCTGATACAGGGACTTTGCACAGTTGGAGGGGCCTGACCTGCATGAGGCCTTTCTGATTGCATGTCATTTCCTAGCTTGGCAATCAAAGTGGTGGCGCATACAACAAAATAACCATTAAAGGCATTTGCTACATCTAGGGGGTGTTGCAGGGTTTGGTTGTTTACTTTGACAGCAGCCGGCTGGGAGTGGACTGGGGGTGTTACTTGTATGTGACTTATGGTTCTCCAAAAGTTTCTAGGGTTTGATATGTTATTGTTTAGATTTTCATTGAAGTAATGGGCTTTAGCCATTTTTGTTTGTTTTGTGCATTCATTCCGGCATTTTCGGCATTCGTAGTGATCGTTCATGGAACCAGTACTCTTGAAATTTGACCATATTGAATCTCTAAGCTGATACATTAGTGTAAGATCAGCTGTAACCCAGGGGAGATGGGTTCCTTTTACTCGCACTTTACGTAGCGGGGCATGGGAATTCCAGACTTGCAGGAGCTCAGACTGAAAGTATTCAATTGCACAGTCTAGGTCTGGGATTAGGTTTAGTCTGTACCAGGGGAGCTGTTTGAGATCACTTAGGAAGGATTCAAGAATAAATTTCTTGAAAGACCTGGTGGTTATTACCTTTGGGGGATGATCTGAAGAGGGCCTCACATTCTGACAGCTTTGGAGTCTTTTGCAGAGAAGAGTGGGCAAATATAGTTAAGTCAAGATGCTCCATGCCGATAGACTCATACCCAAAAAGACTGAGTGCTGGAATAAAATCAAAAGCTGCTTCAACAAAGTATTAGTGTAAGGGTGTGCAGACTTATACAACCAGATTATTTTAGTTTGTATTTTTCCTCCATCTAAAGGATTTCACTTTGTTTTTCATTGAGTTGTACAGTTTATTGGTCACATTAACCCTTTCGCTGCTGAGGCATTTCACACCTCTGTGCTGAGCTCATTTTTACCGGTTTCGCTCATCATGTTTAACCGCATTTTGAAGCCTTATTTTATTATATGACCCAGACATATTAGATATCGTTCTTTCCGGCAGACTTAGCTGATTCATAATATATCATTATTATATGTATACGTCATGTCATGTCTGTATATTATAACAAAAAATGCAATAAAATTAGAATTCAATAATTTATAACCTGGAAAGTGTTTTTTTAAACATTTTAATTTGCAAGCATTTGCAGTTATATTTTCTATGGGTTGCGCTTGTTAACTCTTTCGCTGCTGAGGCATTTCACACCTCTGTGCTGTGGTCATTTTTACCGCTTTCGCTCATCATGTTTAACCGCGTTTTGTAGCCATATTTTGATATATGACCCAGACATATTATATATCGTTCTTTCCGTCACACTCGGCAGATTCATAATATGTCATTATTATATGTATACGTTATGTCATGTCTGAATATTATAATAAAAAATGCAATAAAATTTGAATTTTCAATAATTTATTATGTGTAAAGTGTTTTTTTCACATTTTAACATGCGATCGTTTGCGGTTATATTTTGTATGGGGTGCACTTGTTAAAAAAATTAGAAATGGGGACCCGTCCCATTTTTTTTGGGAAAATGTCGCTATTTTTAACACGCACCGCATACAAAAATCGTTAGTGCAGCATTATTGTTCACATTATAATTGAAATGGGAACAATATTGCTGCATTAACAAAACAAAAACAAAAACAAAAAAAAACTTGTTTATTTTTTTTTTAGAAATATTTTTTTAACCACTTGAATGCTAAGGACGCGCTCAGCGCGTCCTCAGCATTCCCGCTGGTGTGCTGAGGACGCGCTGAGCGCGTCCTCACATCGGGGTCAGCGTTCGGCCGGGTTCCGGCCGATCGCTGGCCCCTCCGGTGCGGGCTGACATCCTGGATGTCAGCCCGGCATCCGGACCAGCAGCCGCCATTATTAGGTGTCATCGCGGGGGCGCGATGACACCTAATTCAGGCGCCCCCCCGCATGTGCGGAGGAGGCGCCTGAAAGGGAGGGGGGGGAGGTCCTTCGGACCTCTCTCCCTCCCGATCGGTGGCTCTGCGGGGCTTAACCCAGGCATCATTTGGAAGGGCACAGCCTGCCCTTCCAAATGATGCCTGGCATTAACCCCTGGGGAGCTGGATCGCGAATCGGCGCTGAAAAGCGCCGGTTCGCGATCCTTTCCCGGAGCTGGCCGACATCTTGGATGTCGGCCAAGCTTCCGGGAACTCCCCCAGAGGACTGGCGTCATCGTGCGTAGCACGATGACACCAGTCCTACAGTTAACCCCTAACTGCCACCAAGTGTGGAGATAGGGAGTTCCAATGAACTCCCTATCTCCCGATCCGTGGCAGTTAGGGGTTAAATTTTGATATGGTTGGATCGGCCAGAGCATGGCCGTTCCAACGATACCAAACATGAAAGTTAAAAACTTTGTAAAAAAAAAAAAAAATTAAAAAAAAAAAAAAAATAAACACTTTTTTTTATTTTTTTTGGTTTGTTAGTGTAGCAATATTGTTCCCATTTCAATTATAATGTGAACAATGATGCTGCACTAACGATTTTTGTATGCGGTGCGTTTGTTAAAAATGGTGTCATTTTCCCCAAAAAAAAATGTAACGAGACCCCATCTCTAATTTTTTTAACAAGCGCACCCCATACAAAATATAACCGCAATTGCTCGCATGTTAAAATGTGGAAAAAAACACTTTACACATTGTAAATTATTGAAAATACATATTTTATTGCATTTTTTGTTATAATATACAGACATGACATAACGTATACATATAATAATGACATATTATGAATCTACCGAGTCTGACGGAAAGAACGATATATAATATGTCGGTGTCATATACTAAAATAAGCCTTAAAAACACGTTTAAACATGATGCGCAAAACAGGTAAAAAATGACCTCAGCACAGGGGCGGGAAAAGCCTCAGCAGCGAAAGGGTTAAAATATATATATATATTTTTTTATTTTTTAAAAAACTTTTTTCATTATCATGTTTGATATCGTTGGAAAGGCCATGCTCTGGCCGATCCAACGATATCAAATATTAACCCCTAGCTGCCACGGTTTGGGAGATCGGGGTTCCAATGAACCCCCTATCTCCTGATCCATGACAGCTAGGGGTTAATAGCCTTTCCAAAGATACCAAACATGACCATGTAAAAATAAGTAAAAAAATAATAAAAATAAAAAAATATTAAAAAAAAAACAAAAAAAACTAACGATTTTTGTATGGGGTGTGTTTGTTAAAAATCGCATAATTTTCCCCCAAAAAAATGTAACGAGACCCAATTTAATTTTTTTTTAACCACTTGGCTGCTATGGACGCGCTTAGCAGTTGGTGGCAGTTAGGGGTTAACTCTAAAACTGACGTCATCACGCTATGCACGATGATGCCAGTCATCACGGGGAGATCCCGGAAGCTTGGCCGACATCCAAGATGTCAGCCAGCTCCGGGAGAGGATCACGATCCAGCGCTTTTCAGCGCCGAATCGTAACGCGGCCCCCAAGGGGTTAAAGATAGGCACCGTTTGGAAGGGCAGGCTATGCCCTTCCAAACGCTGCCTGCCTTTAATCTCTGGCCCCCGGCGATCGGGAGGGAGAGAGGTCTGAAGGACCTCCCCCCTCCCTTTCAGGCACCTCCTCCGCACTCACGTGGGGGGCACCTGAAATAGATCTCATCGCGCCAGCACAATGACATCTATTAGTACCGTCGGGGTCCCCGAGTGCCGGGCTGACATCCAAGATGTCAGCCCGCACCGGGGGGGCCAGTAATCAGCCGGAATCCCGGCTGATTGCTGCCTCCAGTGCATGGATGCACTGAGCGCGTCCATAGCACAGGAGAAGCACTTGACAGGACGCGCTCAGCCGCAGCCAAGTGGTTAAAGGTGGAAAAAGTTCTGAAATTATTTATCTTTGTATAATTTTTTTACATCATAGAAACCTGACATTTTAACAGGGGTGTGTAGACTTTCACTATCCACTGTACAAGTAAATGAAGAAACAAGCCAAGGTCGGTCAGATGAGGTCAGTCAATCAGACATGCCAGGGTCTAGGAGCAGAAAGAGAAGTTGGCCAACTGAGCCAAAGTCAGAAGCATGATATCCACAAACAAATGCTCAGCAGAAAAGCACAGATGTCAGAAATCGCGCCAGGGCAACTTTCTGAGGAGGAAGTGCTATGGGACCCTCCTATTGGCTGGACTGAATGAGGAAATATAGACAACACGTGTGGTACGTGCATTCCTAGAATGACGCACACCATTATCATTCGAATGATGGAGATAAAGGCATATGTCGCTATAATGAAACAAAGAAAGCCAAGTATCACTGGAATGACGCACAATAGAAGACTCGTCTTCAGAATAATGCCTGGCTGAGGACACCTTGCTGAAAGGGTGCACAGGAAGGACAAGGTAAGCATCATGGACATCCCTGCATGGGTAGGCATTACAAATATTCACCATATAGTAACTGCTCCAGAGGGCATTACATTCATAATTTATTATATAAGGGGTTATTCAGAGAGAGCCGAACTGTGCCAAAATGCCACCGAACAGGGAATTTCTCCGTACGGTGCAATATCAGAACCATTCAGTTATTCAAAAGCTGGTAATTCACCAAATATTGGCGAATTGCCAGCAAAATATGGGTGATCTTCACCAGCAGTCAAATCCCCATAGAGAAGCAATGGTTAATCTATTCAGAGACACCGAACAGTAGAGAAATGTCAGTGAAATGCCCTGCTGTTCGGTGGTTTCATTTGTCAGGTTTAATCAGGCGAATCACACAGGTTTCAATGCTAAAAATATTCTTGTTTTTATTCAATATCAATTAAACCATTTATTCTTTTTAATTTGCAGAAAAAAAGTATCTTTATTTTTTAAAGGAGTTTTTAGGCATTTTTCGGGATTTTTTTAGCGAAATATTTTTTCCCATTTTTTTTATCAAATAGTGTTTTTTTTCTTTAACAGACATTTTTATCATTATTCATAGGACCTTATATATTAATTCCAGGCCTTTTCCTGCAGTATTTCTTTCGCAAATAGCCTTTCAAAGTCGCAGTTTTTTTTTTTCACCCCGTTCGTCGACTTGTCAGCTTTTTCCGGCGCCTGGTCGGTGTTCTGTTCGGCGGATAGTAGGTTCTTTATGGCTCTTTTTGGGGGAAAATTATGCGATTTTTAACAAAAACACCCCATACAAAAATCGTTAGTTTTATTTTTTTTATTTTTTATTTTTTTATATTTTTTTATTTTTATTTTTATTATTTTTTTACTTATTTTTACATGGTCATGTTTGGTATCTTTGGAAAGGCTATTAACCCCTAGCTGTCACGGATCGGGAGATAGGGGGTTCATTGGAACCACCTATCTCCACCATTGGTGGCAGTTAGGGGTTAACTCTAAAACGGACGTCATCACGCTATGCACGATGATGCCAGTCATCACGGGGAGATCCCGGAAGCTTGGCCGACATCCAAGATGTCAGCCAGCTCCGGGAGAGGATCACGATCCAGCGCTTTTCAGTGCTGAATCGTGACGCGGCCCCCAAGGGGTTAAAGATAGGCACCGTTTGGAAGGGCAGGCTATGCCCTTCCAAACGCTGCCTGCTTTAATCTCTGGCCCCCGGTGATCGGGAGGGAGAGAGGTCTGAAGGACCTCCCCCCTCCCTTTCAGGCACCTCCTCCGCACTCACGTGGGGGGCACCTGAAATAGATCTCATCGCGCCAGCACAATGACATCTATTAGTACCGTTGGGGTCCCCGAGTGCCGTGCTGACATCCAAGATGTCAGCCTGCACCGGGGGGGGGGGGCCAGTAATCAGCCGGAATCCCGGCTGATTCCTGCCTGCAGTGCATGGATGCACTGAGCGCGTCCATAGCACAGGGGAAGCACTTGGCAGGACGCGCTCAGCCGCAGCCAAGTGGTTAAAGGTGGAAAAAGTTCTGAAATTATTTATCTTTGTATAATTTTTTTACATCATAGAAACGTGACATTTTAACAGGGGTGTGTAGACTTTCACTATCCACTGTACAAGTAAATGAAGAAACAAGCCAAGGTCGGTCAGATGAGGTCAGTCAATCAGACATGCCAGGGTCTAGGAGCAGAAAGAGCAGTTGGCCAACTGAGCCAAAGTCAGAAGCATGATATCCACAAACAAATGCTCAGCAGAAAAGCACAGATGTCAGAAATCGTGCCAGGGCAACTTTCTGAGGAGGAAGTGCTATGGGACCCTCCTATTGGCTGGACGGAATGAGGAAATATAGACAACACGTGTGGTACGTGCATTCCTAGAATGACGCACACCATTATCATTCGAATGATGGAGATAAAGGCATATGTCGCTATAATGAAACAAAGAAAGCCAAGTATCACTGGAATGACGCACAATAGAAGACTCGTCTTCAGAATAATGCCTGGCTGAGGACACCTTGCTGAAAGGGTGCACAGGAAGGACAAGGTAAGCATCATGGACATCCCTGCATGGGTAGGCATTACAAATATTCACCATATAGTAACTGCTCCAGAGGGCATTACATTCATAATTTATTATATAAGGGGTTATTCAGAGAGAGCCGAACTGTGCCAAAATGCCACCGAACAGGGAATTTCTCCGTACGGTGCAATATCAGAACCATTCAGTTATTCGAAAGCTGGTAATTCACCAAATATTGGCGAATTGCCAAAAAATATGGGTGATCTTCGTCAGCAGTCAAATCCCCATAGAGAAGCAATGGTTAATCTATTCAGAGACACCGAACAGTAGAGAAATGTCAGTGAAATGCCCTGCTGTTCGGTGGTTTCATTTGTCAGGTTTAATCAGGCGAATCACACAGGTTTCAATGCTAAAAATATTCTTGTTTTTATTCAATATCAATTAAACCATTTATTCTTTTTAATTTGCAGAAAAAAAGTATCTTTATTTTTTAAAGGATTTTTTAGGCATTTTTCAGCGAAATATTTTTTCCCATTTTTTTATCAAATAGTGTTTTTTTTCTTTAACAGACATTTTTATCATTATTCATAGGACATAATATATATTAATTCCAGGCATTTTCCTGCAGTATTTCTTTCGCAAATAGCCTTTCAAAGTCGCAGGTTTTTTTTTTCACCCCATTCGTCGACTTGTCAGCTTTTTCTGGCGCCTGGTCGATGTTCTGTTCGGCGGATAGTAGGCTCTTTTTTGGATTTTTCTGCGGGTTTGCGGTGGCTTATCGAATTGGATCCGATGTTTTCTGGCGAGGTTTTCTCCGGTTATGTCATGTTTTGTGTCTCCAGCCCTGTCCCCTTGCCCTCTGTATATGTATATACCTGTTTTGCCCCTGTGTTTCAGTTGTTGCTTTTCCTGGGTGCAGCCCAGGGGTTAAAAGTTTCACGTCTGTTCATCTCACCTGTTGGACCTTGTGTTCTGATCTCCTCCTTATTTAGGTGTATTGAGCCCTTCATGCTTGGCTTTGTCATTTGGTTCGCTTTCTTAGTATTCATTCTGTGTTCTGAGAGCTCCCTGCTTCTTGTTTCCAGTCCAAGTTTGTATTTTCTTGTTCAGTTTATTACTTTGTTTATAAAAGTTTACCACTTTGTTTATTAGTTCTGTTTCCCCTGTCTGTCTGTATTCTCGTACAGCTGTGTTTTCTGGTTTATGTCTAGTTATTCCTATTGGTTTTTCCTCGCTGTGATTTGGTTTTCTGTTCATGTTATATGTATACTGATTCCCTGGTTTTGATCCTTGGCTTGTATGACTTCCCTCCCGTTTCTCATACCTGCATTCTGGATTACGTTCTTGTCTGGCTTCCTGACCCCTGGCTATCGTTATTACTATTCTCATGTTTAATCCTTGTCTGTACAGTTTATAGTGCCTCCTGTCATCTGTATTTGTCTAGACTCTGCACGGCTTCTAGGTACTTCTTTTATAGAGAAGATCCAGCTATCTCTAAAGACCGGTCTATCAGAGCAGGGCTGCTGTGGTATTCGCTGTGCAGAGGTCGCTGGTTTATACTGTGTTACTCAGTGTTGTTCTGTAATCTGTTGTCTGCATATTGGGTCCATGAACCAGGGCCTGGCCTGGCGTGTCAGGTGCCCCCAGCGTGACAGGTTATCAGATCAGATCTGATAATTTAGGTGGTTTTGCAGTGTTTTTTATTTTCAATTCAGCGGTTTGTCGGCAGATTTTCCCTGCACTTTGGGGACTCTGGTGAATGCTGAATTCATCGAAGGGTCGAGGAATTGGATTCCCTGAAGTGCGGGGAACGAGAAAGCACCATTCATATTTCTCTTTGAATAACTGTCCGCTGGGGGCCCACTTGGGCCATCGTGGTGGCTTGGAACAAGGAGTGTAGCCCTTTAGGCAGATGAGCTGCTGGCTTGAAACAAGATAGATATATAATACAGATTCCGGGGCAATAAAGGAACCAGACTGAGACACAAGGGACAGGAGGGCCAGGAAGAAAACTAAAGGAATCCCTATGCTGGGAATGATTTCTACCTAAGAAACCCTCAAAAATAACAGAGCAAGGGGAGCAAGAAGGGCAAGGGTTAACAAGACAGACAGAAATCATAGACTGAAGAGGTCCTTGTATGTTGGCCTCTGAGTAAGCTAAACTCAAACAAACAAGATACATAAAACATGAAACATAGGAGTGGTCAAGACTAGCAAAGATTGGCAACCGACCAGGCATACAGTAATACAGGGAACAGACAATAGAGAGATCCAGAGAACACGCTATGGTCATACACAGGAATATCTAGATGCTCGGTACAGGATACAGGGAATAAACCAGAGAATAAACCACAACCAGAGCCAGAAGTCATACACGGGAGCGGTTCTCAGCCAGGCCAGGTCAGAAACAAGATTAGCAGAATACAGTGTACAGGGAGTAAGAAAGAGAATATCCAGGAACATAAGCCAAAAGTCAAAACCAGAAAATACTCGACATGAAGCTATGGAGCAACGTGGGAATCAGGACTCCGGAACAGGAATCAAGAAAAACTACCACCATGAACTCCACAAACGGTCAATGAAGCACTGTGCTACTGGGAGTTATATATGCAATGGTTCTGTGTGATTGGGTCATGTGACCTCAGACCAGAAGATCACTGCAGAACCCCAGAGCAGCCCCAGACAGCACAGCCAAATACAAAATAGGGGAAAACAGACGTGAATGCCTCTCACCACAAGGGGGCTCGGCCAAAACCAGGGAAAATGTGACAATAACCCCTGCAGTGTCCGTAGGTGAAGAGCCCATTCATGTTTCAATATAGAATATTGCAAGATACTAAAAAAAGACACCATTTCGGCCTACATAAAGGCCTTTATCAAGGATAAAAACACATTGAATCTTGTTATTTTTATAGTATAGACTGTTAAAGACTTACCAAGTCTGTATCGCGTTGGTCTCGATTACGCCCACCTGGAAACCGGAAATGGCGCATCGTTTCTGACCACACGCGTCACGTCCAAACAGGACGTACTTGTTGCGCCGCAACTGTCAACGTGGCCTGGGTAACCCTATAAACATAAACAGAAGGGGTACCATCAAAGGACTGGACGGAGGGTAATATGAAGAGCTAGAGGTGAGGGAAACTGTAAATGAGATCAAGACCTGAGACTGAGAGGGAGAAAGACGAATGGAAAAGAGTGTGTAGGCTCATGATATGAAAAATGGATGTATGTAAGGAGCTAATGGTGTGTGTGGGTGAACGAAAAAGTATGGTGTTGTGTTAGAAAGATAAAAATAAAAAACATGTTTGTAAAAAACAGCAAGCCAGTAGAAGTTGAAATGTGGAACAATGAAATGACAGAATGGGGAATGAATGGGGGAATTTTATCTTTCATCATTTTTTCATCATTCCCCATTCTGTCATTTCATTGATCCACATTTCAACTTCTACTTCAAAAGTTCGAGTTCGAACTCGATCACGAACCGAACTCAATGCAAGTCAATGGGACTCAAAAGTTCGATTTTTAGAGTGCCCTCCAAGAGGGCATATGCAAGATATTTGCCATAAAAGATGTATGGGGGTCCAGGTAGTGCCCTGGGGAACAGGAAACAAGGACAAAAAGTTTAGAAAAAGACATTTTTAAAGGAACAGTTAGTTTTCCATAAAATAAGGGTTAAAAATAAAAATGAAAAATTCCTTCAAATATCGTGCCTAGGAGGTTCCCATATAACCTGCCCGTGAAGTGGCGGATTTGTAGGATGTATAGAAACATCGCCATCAGAGACCCACACACGACACCTAGCTACTCTTAAGGGGTTAAAATGCACAGGGACTGGCTACTATCCTGTTAGATGAGGGAATGTATTATATGTATAAAGCAAGGTATATATGACAATGGATAGTCAGAGACTCTAGGGACTCAGCTTGTACGCTTTATGATAGACATATCCACGTTGTGTTGTGTTACTAATGCAGAAGCAGCAAGCCCTTCCACCACACTTGCACCAAAACTATAGATCTAACACAATAATAATTGTATGCTCACATAGGCCCTTCGGGAGAGGTACATGACTAGGGATGAGCTGTTCGTTTCGGACGGTTCGGAGTTCGGACCGAACTTAGCCTGTTCGGTCTGCTCGCGAACTCCGAACATTTCCCTGGTGTTCGGCGCATGTTCGACCACAATGCACCACAATGGCCCACAATGCACTTTTACACTGGCTTGAAGCTCGTAATTGGTAGGTTTGTGCACCGATTTTTTTTTCGGTTCGATTCGGTCCGATTTTTCGGATTTTTAAACTTTTCGATTCGGCTCTTTTCGACCGATTTCGGTTTTGATTCGATTCGGTTCGGCCCGTTTTTCGTGTACATTTTTTTTGGGAATATCGACCACTTTTCGTATTTTTGTGTCACTGTGCTCGGTTTTTGTATCGACTTTTCGTAATTTCGGAAATTTTCGTTTTTCGGAATTGCACATTTTTCGGAATATCGACCATTTTTCGTATTTTTCGTGTCATTTTGCCCATTTTTTGTATCGACTTTTCGTTTTTTCGAAAAATTTTCGTTTTTCAGAAAATTTTCGTTTTTACAAAATTTTAGTTTTTCGGAAAATTTTAGTTTTTCGGAAAATCTTCGTTTTTTGGAACATCTGTTCTCCTCGTTTGACACATTTCAAGTCCATTCGAAAAATCCGAAAATATTTCGTTTCGGCTCGGAAAACATTTCGGATCTGAAATTTTCGGATCTAAAATTTTTCGGAAATTCGGCCGCATCCGAAAACACGAATCGGGAAATTTCGTGAAAATTCCAAAATTCCGAAACCCGAAACGCACATCCCTAGTAATTGGCTACAGCCTTGCACCTGACCACAGGTCTGGTGCAAGACAGGTTCAACAGTATGCCGATCACGGCTCAGAGTCCTGATTGGGAAAATTTTGCCCAATCATGGGCTCACAGAGCTAAGTCTCGCAGCACACTATATAAGGTTTCCACGCACCGCTTCAGCATACATTTGAGAGGAGATTTCATAGGAGATTGTTGTTGTGTGTTCTTACTGCCGGTCTGCCGCGCTACTGGGGGGGTCTGGGGGTTCTCATTTCTACAAAACATTTGGGAATTGAGGTGTTCTGTGTCTTGTCACTGGTGCCAGCAAGTATTTTGGGGGTTTCACAAATTTCCACAAAACATTTGGGAGTTGAGGTGATCTGTGTCTTGTCACTGGCTGCCAGCAAGTATTTTGGGGATCACAAATTTCTAGAAAACATTTGGGAATTGAGGTGATCTGTGTCTTGTCACTGGCTGCCAGCAAGAATTTTGGGGGTCTCACAAATTTCTAGAAAACATTTGGGAATTGAGGTGATCTGTGTCTTGTCACTGGCTGCCAGCAGGCATTTTGGGATCACTAATTTCTACAAAACATTTGGGAATTGAGGTGATCTTCTGTGTCTTGTCACTGCCACCAAGTATTTTGGGGGTCTGACAAATTTCTACAAAACATTTGGGAATTGAGGTGATCTGTGTCTTGTCACACAGCCAGTACCACACAGTATTTTGGGGGGTCACTAATTTTTACTAAATATCTTGGAATTGAGGTGATCTGTCTCTTGTCACTGCCAGCAAGTATTTTGGGGGTCTCACAAATTTCTACAAAACATTTGGGAATTGAGGTGATCTGTGTCTTGTCACACAGCCAGTACCACGCAGTATTTTGTGGGGTCACTAATTTTTACTAAATATCTGGGAATTGAGGTGATCTGTCTCTTGTCACTGCCAGCAAGTATTTTGGGGGTCTCACAAATTTCTAAAAAACATTTGGGAATTGAGGTGATCTGCGTCTTGTCACTGGCTGCCAGCAAGTATTTTGGGGGTCTCACAAATTTCTACAAAACATTTGGGAATTGAGGTGATCTGTGTCTTGTCACTGGCTGCCAGCAAGTATTTTGGGGATCACAAATTTCTACAAAACATTTGGGAATTGAGGTGATCTTCTGTGTCTTGTCACTGCCAGCAAGTATTTTGGGGGTCACAAATTTCTACAAAACATTTGTGAATTGAGGTGATCTGTGTCTTGTCACTGGCTGCCAGCAAGTATTTTGGGGGTCACAAATTTCTACAAAATATTTGGGAATTGTTATAATCCGTGTGTTCTCACTGGCTGCCACCCATCAGGGGGTCTCACTGATTTATTTTATAGGAGGTTTCTGAGATTTGTAATCTGTGGCTTCTCACTGCCGCCCATCAAGGGGTCACACTGATTTATAGGAGGTTTCTGAGATTTGTAATCTGTGGCTTCTCACTGCCACCCATCAAGGGTCACACTGATTTATAGGAGGTTTCTGAGACTTGTAATCTGTGGCTTCTCGGTGCCACCCATCAAGGGGTCACACTGATTTATAGGAGGTTTCTGAGATTTGTAATCTGTGGCTTCTCACTGCCACCCATCAAGGGGTCTCACTGATTTTATAGGAGGTTTCTGAGACTTGTAATCTGTGGCTTCTCACTGCCACCCACCAAGGAGTCTCACTGATTTATAGGAGGTTTCTGAGACTTGCAATCTGTGGCTTCTCACTGCCACCCATCAAGGGGTCTCACTGATTTATAGGAGGTTTCTGAGACTTGTAATCTGTGGCTTCTCACTGCCACCCATCAGGGGGTCCCACATACTTCTAGCAGATTTATGCAAATTGTAATTTGTGTCTTCTCACTGCCACCCATCAAGGGGTCTCACTGATTTATAGGAGGGAATTGTAATCTGTGTCTTGTCACTGGCTGCCAGCTATCAGGGTGTCTCACTGAGTTATACCAGAGTTCTGTAAATCGTTAATCTTTATACCAGAGTTGAATCAGAGTTCTGTATATATTTAATCTATAGATCACTCACTATGTCTGAAAGAACAAAAAGGACAGGCAGACGCTCCCAGACACAGATAAGAGGGCAAGCAGCCCCTGTGTCGGAAGGCTGTGCCTCTGGTCATGGTGGACGTGGTGCATCCTCTGCAGGGGTACGCTTGTCCTTTCTAACTGGTGCTAGTCGTCTTAAGCAGCAGCAACATACTGAGGATTTGGTGGATTGGCTAACCGGGCCATCCTCATCCTCCGAGTCCTCTGCCAGCCAGGCTTGTAGTGCTTTACAGTCTACCTCAGCTGACAAAACATCTAATGCAGCCTCCATGTCCACAGCTACTCCTGCCATAGCCTCGCTATCACACACGGAGGAGTCAGCTGAATTGTTTGACTACAATGAGAGGGCCATGCTGCTTGAGGATGCGCAGCAAGTACAGTGCTCTAATTCAATCTCTGTGGTTGAGGAAGGTAGTATAATCAACCTAGAGGAAGAGGGTGCCAGTGATGACACACAAATAACTGGCACTCATGTTGCCCCAGCAGCTGCAGCATACTGCCAAGTTGGCTCCAGTGACGAGGAGATAGGGGGTGACGATGACATTGATGATGAGGTCACTGACTCCACCTGGGTGCCAGATCGAACAGAGGAATCAAGTGAGGAGGAGGGGAGGAGGCACAGCAAACACGAGGCACAACATCCTCTAGGACCAACCGTAGCACTAGCCAGTCCAAGGCATCACATGTCAGAGCTGTTCCAGTGCAGAGCTCTGTTGTCTCAAAGCACACACGCAGGAACTCTGCTGTCTGGGAGTTCTTTAAGAAATGCGCAGCAGAGCGCACCGTTGCTATTTGTAATCTATGTCAGATGAGGCTGGAGCGTTGGAAAGACACCGGACACTTGGGTACCACGTGATTGAGGCGACATATGAACACCTGCCACACGTCCCATTGGCGCAAAACTTTGCATAGGTCCTCCTCCTCCTCCTCATCTGTCTCTACCCCCACTATATGTCCTGCCATGTCATTGCGTACAACCTCCACTGACAGGGATGATGCTACAGTAATGGATGTACCAGCTCCTTCCTCCCAATGTGACATCATCCCATCAGCTGAATATTTACGCAGTCAGATTACGTTGCCGCAGCTGCTGCAGCGAAAGAAAAAATATAGTCCCAACCATCCCCAAGCATAGCGTCTAAATGCCAGCTTAGCAAAATTACTCGCATTGCAGCTGCTGCCTTTCCAGCTGGTGGACTCTGCTCCCTTCCGTGAATTTGCTGAATGTGCTGTACCACAGTGGCAGGTTCCAAAACGCCATTACTTTTCACGCAAGGCCATTCCAGCACAATACCAGCACGTGGAAGACAATGTTATCCAGTCATTGGGAAAGGCAGTCAGCAACAAAGTGCATGTGACTTTAGACACGTGGTCCAGCAAGCATGGACAGGGCCGTTACATTCCCTTCACAGCACTCTGGGTAACTCTGATTGCAGCTGGGAGGGATCCAAGACGGGGCTCTGTGCTGGAGCTTGTTCATCCACCATGCCTCCAGAAAGCTGCTTGTATGAGGTCTGTCTGCTCCACCACCTCTTCCTCCTCCTCCTCCTTCTCTGTCTCTGGCGAAGTGGCAGTTAAACTGATGCGTGGCAGGGGCTACGCAAAGGCTCAAGCAAAAAGATGCCATACTGTGCTTGAGCTGGTTTGTTTAGGGGACAGGAGCCACACCGGGCCAGGAATTCTGTCAGTTCTGCAGGGGCAGGTGGAGAGATGGTTAACACCATGCCAGCTTCAGCTGGGAATGATCGTCTGCTATAATGGCAGCAACCTTCTCTCCGACCCTACGCAAGGGTAAATTGACGCATGTACCATGCCTAGCACACGTCCTAAATCTAGTGGTACAGCGTTTCCTAACCAAGTACCCAGGGCTGCCAGAGCTTCTCAGCCAGGCCAGAAAAGTCTGCAGTCACTTCAGACGGTCATTCCCAGCAAGTGTTCGCCTGGCAGAAATTCAAAGAGAATTCCACCTTCACACAAACCGTCTGATCTGTGACATGCCCACCAGGTGGAACTCGAAATTAGCAATGCTGCAGCGTCTGCACAAGCAGCAGAGGGCCATCAACGAGTACCTGTGTGAGTATGGCACAAGGACAGGTTCAGGTCAACTTGGTTCCCCCCCCCACAGTGGCTGATTATCAAGGATGCATGCACTGTACTGTCACCATTTGAGGAGGCAACAAGGATGGTGAGCAGGGACAGTGCATGCATCAGTGACACAATTCCTTTAGTGTTCCTGCTGGAGCACACTCTGCGGGGAATTATAGATGTGGCTCTAGAGTCAGAGCAGCGGGAGGAAGAGGAGGCCTTCCCTAGCTCTCAAGGCCCCAGTCTTTCTGCAGACAGTATTCCAGCGGGTCCTACTCAGATCAGACAGGAGGAGGATGAGGAGGAGGAGGAATATTTAAGTAGTGGGGGCATTGATGGTGGGGATTCCTCAAGGGAGGGTTTCGTGTGCCCAGAAACAAAAGGTCTAGTGCGTGGCTGGGAGGAGGAAGTGCACGGTGGGGTCATCCTCATTGACCAGGAAGACTCGGAAGCTAATGCCACCTCCAACCTATGCTGCATGGGGCTCCCTTATGATGCAAAGCCTGCTAAAGGACCCCAGGATTTGTGCTATCAAGGAGAGGGATCATTACTGGTTGGCAACCCTTCTTGATCAACGATACCAGGGTAAAGTTGCAGAGCTCATCCTGCCCACACAGAGGGAGCACAGGATGAAAAAACTTGAGGACGCTCTAAAGCGACACTTGTGTAACACCTTTCCAGGCACTGGTAGGTTACCAAGTGCTGACACACGTGCTTCTGAGGCTGCGGATGATCAGAGAAATAGTGGTGAAGGCCAGGGCCGCTTGACTGATGCATTTTTTAATTTTTTTAGTCCACAACGCCCAGGGACATCAAATGTAGGCACCCATTGCCAGCGTCTTCACCATATGGTGCAGGACTACCTAGGGGCAAGGGCAGACCTGAATACCTTTCCAGCAGATGATCCACTGGTTTACTGGGTGTTGAGATTGGATCACTGGCCAGAACTTAGCCAATATTCTATGCAGCTACTAGGTTGCCCTTCATCCAGCGTGCTTTCTGAAAGGACGTTCAGTGCCGCTGGAGGTTTTGTCACAGACAAAAGAGTGTGTCTGTCCATCGACTCTGTAGACCGGCTGACATTTATAAAAATGAATCAGTGGATCAGCAGTTATCAATCCCCTGATGCTGACGTAACGGAATAGATCGGGGATGTCTTCTGCATGCACAAAACCTCCAGCACTGAACTCTTCCACAATACCACAAAAGGGTTACGGTGTGAATGCACTTGCTGCCATGAAAGGCACAATATTTGGGTGCACTGACGCCGGTGCCAGATTTATATCATTTAAATTTTTTGAACAGCAGGGTCCAACCCTGCACTCTTCCACAATACCACAAAAGGGTTACGGTGTGAATGCACTTGCTGCCATGAAAGGCACAATATTTGGCTGCTGCACAGACGCCTGTGCCACATCTATATTATTTTATTTTTTTGAACTGCAGGGTCCAACCCTGCACTCTTCCACAATACTACAGAGGGGTTACTGTATGATAGTACTTGCTGGCCTGGCAGTCTGGCACCAAAAGCACAATATCTGGGTGCACTGACGCCTTTACCAGATTCATATCTTTTTAATATAGGACCGCAAGGTCCACCTCTGCATTCTTCCACAATACTACAGAGGGGATACTGTATGATAGTACTTGCAGGCCTGGCACCAAAAGCACAATATTTGGGTGCACTGCCACTGACGCCTGTATCAGATTCATATCCTCAGAGGGGTTACGGTGTGACGGCACTGTTGCCGACGCTAAAGGCCCAATTTTAACGAATTGTCCTTTTTGTCCTTGTTTCCTGTCCCCCAGGGCACTACCCGGACACCCATACACCTTTTATGGCAAATATCTAGCATACAGTTGTGTTCAAAATTATTCAACCCCCAATGCTGTAAAGGGTTTTAGGGAATTTAGTGTACATTTGTAATTGTATTCAGAATGAAATCCTACAATGACTTTTTAAAGAACCATATGCAACTAAAATGACATCAATTGGTTTTGTAATACAGTAGTAAATGTTTCTTTTGTGAATTCTTCATTGACACAATTATTCAACCCCTTAAAGACTACCACTCTGAAGAACAGAGGTTCATTCAAGTGTTTTCAATCAGGTATTGAAAACACATGTGGATGTCACGGATCAGCAATAAAGCATAATAAGCACCAATTAGGCAGCTTTAAAATAACTGTGATACTCAGCTCCTTCTAGACATTTACTGGTGTGGTTACAAACATGGTGAAGTCAAGAGAATGGTCCAGGAAGACAAGAGAAGAGGTGATTACTCTTCACAGGAAGGGCAATGGCTATAAGAAGATTGCAAAGATGTTAAACATACCAAGAGAGACCATAGGAAGCATCATTCGCAAATTCAAGGCAAAGGGCACTGTTGAAACGCTACCTGGTCGTGGCAGAAAAAAGATGCTGACTTCGACTGCTGTGCGCTACCTGAAGCGTAGAGTGGAGAAAAGTCCCCGTGTGACTGCTGAGGAACTGAGAAAAGATTTGTCAGATGTGGGTACTGAAGTTTCAGCTCAGACAATATGGCGCACACTGCGTAATGAAGGCCTCCATGCCAGAACTCCCAGACGCACCCCCTTGCTGTCTCCAAAGAATAAGAAGAGTCGACTGCAGTATGCCAAAAGTCATGTGGACAAACCACAAGTTTTGGGATAGTGTTTTGTGGACTGATGAAACAAAATTAGAACTGTTTGGGCCCATGGATCAACGCTATGTTTGGAGGAGGAAGAACAAGGCCTATGAAGAAAAGAACACCTTGCCTACTGTGAAGCATGGCGGGGGGTCAATCATGCTTTGGGGCTGTTTTGCTTCTACAGGTACAGGGAAGCTTCAGCGTGTGCAAGGTACCATGAATTCTCTTCAGTACCAGGAGATATTGGATGACAATGTGATGCAGTCCGTCACAAACCTGAGGCTTGGGAGACGTTGGACCTTTCAACAGGACAATGATCCCAAGCATACCTCCAAGTCCACTAGAGCATGGTTGCAGATTAAAGGCTGGAACATTTTGGAGTGGCCATCGCAGTCACCTGACTTAAATCCGATTGAGAACCTCTGGTGGGACTTAAAGAAAGCAGTTGCAGTGCGCAAGCCTAAGATTGTGACTGAACTGGAGGCTTTTGCCCATGACGAATGGGCGAAGATACCCGTAGATCGCTGCAAGACACTTGTGTCAAGCTATGCTTCACGTTTAAAAGCTGTTATAACTGTAAAAGGATGTTGTACTAAGTACTAAGATTAAATGTCACTTAGGGGTTGAATAAAACTGATAATGATGTGAGCACAGAAAAGACATTTGTGGTTATTTCATTATAAATGTAAATGTTATATTTGTCTGACCTACACGTGCTTCTGTGATTTAATTGTAAGCAAGATGACTGAATGATCAAAATCAATGTCAAACTGGCCAAAACACTCAATTTCAGTGGGGGTTGAATAATTTTGAACACAACTGTATATGCCCTCTTGGAGGGCACTCTAAAAACCGAATTTTCAGCCCCATTGACTTGTATTGAGTTCGAGTTCGGATTCGGATTCGAACATTTGGAAGTTCGGGTTCGGGTACGAACTCGGGCGTGTTTGGCTCATCACTATACATGACATACAAATACTGTAATATTACGTTTAAATCTAAGGAGTGTGATAAAGATTTTATTAAGCCCTTGATGACAAATGACGTAACATCTACATCATTAATGATTGGCTTTACAGAGCCCTGGTCCTTAAGCGGTTAAACAGCATATCAGAGGAACATGTAGTTGAAAGGAACACTTCTTTGAATTCAGAAGCACAGTGTTCATACATGTGCAGGGGCCACACCCAGTTTTCAGGCAATGTATCAAATTCATGAGACCAGACTAATTAGAAGCACATGTTATTTCCAAACACTATTTAACACCTGTTGTTTACGCCATTTATGCAAGCAACATGCGTGCCTTCTTGCCCTGGGTAGTTTTTTAATTCAATATCTAATAATCCGTTGCTTATAATATTCTGCAGTAAAGAGTCTCTTTATTTCTAGATTTTTAGATTTTTTTAAGCTTTTTTTATACTTTTTTCAAAATGTTTTTTTTTTTCGAACTCGAACCGAACACGCCAAAAAGTTTGAAGTTCGCGAACTTTCAAACTGCCAATGTTCGAGTCGAACTCCAAACTGATCGAACCGAACACCTCATCCCTACTGGAGATGTAGAAATATAGCAATTTGGCAAAGACGATATGATGGAACACAAAAACAAATGTATTTAATAGCACAGTATACAGCTTCTGAACTTCACTTCACTACTCACTGCACCTTTGGTTGTTTCTTTATTTTACGTTTTTCACTACATCCTATAAGACACTATTTTTGTTTTCTCATTTCACTTTGTCGTTTCATCTGATCACGTTTTTATATCCACACTTTTCTTTCCCTCTTTCTTCTTCCCTTTTCCCTATTTTCTTCTCCCTACTTTACTCCTCAATCATTTATTCATCTACTTTTTTCTGGTGGCATTCACCCTTTTCAGACCTACATTCACTGTCACACTCCACTTTGCACACCACCATCATCACTCATTGGGACTGCTGTCCCCTTATGCCAGGAGGCGTAACCTTGGCTCCCTGATGTTTTGGGAACTACATCTTCCACGATGCTCAGTTACCCATTAGGCCGACTGAGCCACATGGGAAATGTAGTTCCCAAAGCATCAGGGAGCCAAGGTTGCTGACCCCTGCCTTATGCAGACACTCTCTTCACTTCTTTTTCACACCAGGGGCTCTATTACAATCCTAGCGTTAAAGCGCCGGTGCAAGGGAGGAAAAACTGCACCCGCAGTTTTCCCCCTTGCACCCGCGTTTTAACACTGGATTACAATGCAGGCGCAAAAAATGCTGCCTGCATTGTTACCGCGCGGTAACCCCCGGGATGCTCGCGGCAGCACTGAGCGCAGCTGCGAGCATCCACTCGATGTTGAGCTTCCCTCTGCCGGTCACATGACCAGCCGTATTGTTATAGTTGTAACAGATCTCCGTACTCCAACTGGGTCACTTCTGTTAATGTCACTTCCTTGTCGGACCCTCGTTCTCCGTAGTAACTCTCCTCAGGAGCCAATTCATAATAATTCATTAATTAACAGCTCTTCTGTGGAGCCTAGTCATATTAATTCATTATATAGTAGTTTAAAAATAATTAGTTATATAGTAGATTCATAATAATTTATTATATGGTAGCTCTCCTGAGAAGCCTATTCATACTAATTCCTTATATAGTAGTTTCATAATAATTTATTATATGGTAGCTCTTCTACGGAGTCTATTCATAATAATTTATTATTAGCAGTTTCATAATAATTTATTATATAGTAGCTCTCTTGTGTAGTCTATTCATAATAATTCATTATATAGTAGTTCTCCTCAGGAGCCTTTTCATAATAATCATTATATAGCAGCTCTCCTCAGGAGTCTATTCATAATAATGCATTATATTGTAGCTCTCCCGAGGAGCCTAATAATAAAAATTCATTATATAGCAGCTCTCCTCAGGAGCCTATTCATAATAATTCATTATATAGCAGCTCTCCTGAGGAGCCTATTCATAAAAATTCATAATAATTCATTATATTGTAGCTCTTCTGAGGAGCCTATTCATAAAAATTCATTATATAGTAGTTTCATAACGATTCATTATAAAGTAGCTCTCCTGAGGAGCATGTTCATATTAATTCATTATTTAGTAGTTTCACAACAATTCATTATATAGCGGCTCTCCTGAGGAGCCTATTCATAATAATTTATTTTTTTATATGGTATTTTACCAGGAAGGATACATTGAGATTTCTCTCAGTTTCAAGTATGTCCTGGGTCGAAGAACATTGAAATGTTATACAGTAGCTCTCCTGAGGTGTCTTTTCATAATAATTCATTATATAGCAGCCATTCTGTGGAGCCTATTCATATTAATTCATTATATAGTGGCTTCATAATAATTTATTATATAGCAGCTCTCCTGAGGAGCCTATTCATATTAATTCATTATATAGCAGCTCTCCTGAGGAGCCTATTCATATTAATTCATTGTATAGCAGCTCTCATCGGGAGTCTATTCATAATAATTCATTATATAGTAGCTCTCCAGAGGAGCCTATTTATATTAATTCATTATATAGCAGCACTCCTGAGGAGCCTATTCATATTAATTCATTATATAGCAGCTCTCCTGGGGAGCCTATTCATATTAATTCATTATATAGCAGCTCTCCTGAGGAGCCTATTCATATTAATTCATTGTATAGCAGCTCTCATCGGGAGTCTATTCATAATAATTCATTATATAGTAGCTCTCCAGAGGAGCCTATTTATATTAATTCATTATATAGCAGCTCTCCTCGTGAGTCTATTCATAATAATTCATTATATAGTAGCTCTCCAGAGGAGCCTATTTATATTAATTCATTATATAGCAGCTCTCCTCGTGAGTCTATTCATAAAAATTCATTATTTAGTAGTTTCATAATAATTTATTATATAGCAACTCTCCTGAGAAATCTGTTCATAATAATTCATTTTATAGTAGTGTAGCGCTGCCTTAAAAATGTGCTTTGGTGTACTGAACTATGGCTGCCACTAGAGGGAGATAGTGCTGGAGACATTGTGGACCATGCTGGACAAAGCAGACTTCGTCTCCCAGCACCCTTTGTGTGAGGACAGGAAGTGGGGTCAATAACGCGGAGGATATACTTCAGCAGCTTTGTGTTTGGCGCGGGGTTTTGTGAGCGGAGCAACGAGAGGTGTAGGACGCACGTTGGAGCTGTCGAGGATCACAACCAGGTCGGAGTGCAGATGCTGTCTTATTCGTGCTGCAGATCGGGACAGAGATCGTGCTGTGACCTATATACTCAGCGCTGAGAGATGTGGAGGACAAGCTGATTCCGCAGGACCTCGAGTTAGGAGGCCGCGACGATCGATCAGGACTCGGGAGTGCAGGCGGCGGATCGTTTGTTCCAGTTGCGGAGATTCGGCAAGCAGGGAGCAGATTTGTGGGCACAGAGTCCCAGTTCAATGTGGGTCAGGTGTAGGACTTTGCCCAATCAGAGCTCTGCATGAAGATGAGGCGTGGGGCAGAGCTTTAACCAAGCTCTGATTGGTTAAAGTCGGTGCAAGACTTTAACCAATCAGAGCTTGGTTAAAGCTCATCTTCATGCTGAGCTCTGATTGGGCAAAGTCCTGCACCTAACCTGGACTTTGCCCAATCAGGGCTCTAATTCAATATTGAGCCCTGATTGGGCAAAGTCCAGGTCAGGAGCAGGACTTTGCCCAATCAGATCATTCAGCATGAAGACGTGGGGCAGAGGAGCCGCGGCCAGATGGACCGGAGGAACTGATGGACCGGGGAACAGGAGGCCGGGACAGCTGCAGGACAGGTGAGTTACGGGGGCAGGGGGGCCGCAGCCTCAGGTCTCCTAAATGTACCGGCAGCCGCCGGTACATTTCAGAGACTGTCACGGAGGCAGTACCACCAGGCACGCACCACCCTATCCTTGCCCTCCGATCCTTGGAAGTGGTCGGTCTGTATATATATCCCTAAGAATATAACTTGCAGCAAGGTGAGGACCAGGTTCCTGAGAGAAGCCCCTATGGGCAGAGATGCACTGTAACCGGCAAGGACAGATGAAAGCAACACAGGGTTAACAAAAGACCTCTGTACGGCAATACCAAAGATTCCCTGCACTGAAAGGCCGGTCTTTAGGATAGCCGGATCTAATCTAAAGGAAAGTATTACCTTGAAGCCGTACAGAGTCTTTTGTAGTATACAGATGACAGGGTTTCCTGGAAACGGTACAGACAAGGAATATACTATATAGAGTAGTCATATAGAGGAAAGCCAAAGGTCATAACCAGAGAGAGTACGTCATACAGAATATAGGAATAGGAACCAGAAGGGAAGTCAGCCAAGCCAAAAATCGGTAACCGGGGAATCAGAATGGACCATAAACAGCAAACCAAAATACAGAAAATGACAGAACTAAATACACAGAAGGAACTGACATAAACTGGAACAGAAATAACGGAGGCAAAAACTGAACAAGGATGAACAAACAGAGGATATCAGGAACACAGCAAGGAGCTCTCAGGATACAGGATGCAAGGAGACCAGGCAAAGTAAAATGACCCAGCAATGTACCATAGGTACCTTGCTCTAATATAGGCAGGGGAATCAAGGCAAGGGTCAACAGGTGAGCAGCACACAGAACACCAATTAACCCCTGGGAGGCCACCCAGGAATTGGCAGCAACAGAAACACAATGGAAAAAACACAATATACAAATACAGAGGGCAGGAAGGCAGGGTTGGAACGTGGGAACGTGACAGAGACCTGTGGACGCATTTTTTATTATGGAATGTCCGTGGTCGAACAAACCGCGGACATCCCATAATGTTCGGCGTTCGCCAAACACCCGAACGGCTGATGTTCGATTCGAACTCACTTTCGAATCGAACCAAATTCTCATCTCTATACTAGACCTGCGAAGTGCGTATCATCAGATACCAATGCATCCTGAAGACAAAGAGAAGACTGCGTTCAACTGCCCACTGGGGTTCTTTGAATTCAACAGAATGCCTCAAGGCCTCACAGGGGCTCCGCCACATTCCAACGGAGTAGCCAGTTGGAGATATGAACCTGATAGAGGTGTTGGTGTATCTGGATGATCTGATTGTGTTCGGGAAGACTTTAGAAGAACATGAGCAACGGTTGTAGAAGGTCTTGAAGCGGCTCCATGAATAGGGGTTGAAGCTGTCCTTGGAGAAGTGTCAATTTTGCTTACCCTCAGTTACGTACCTGGGGCATGTCGTTTCTGCGGAAGGTGTTTCAACGGATCCTCGAAAGTTGGAAGCCATAGCATCCTGGCCTAGACCCGGAATAAAACCGAACTTAGATCCTTCCTGGGATTCTGCTCCTACTACCGAAGATTCGTGGGGGATTTGCTAAGATAGCTCAACGTTTAAATAAGCTCCTGCGAACAGAAGAAGTTGGAGAAGACTCAACGGCCTCTAATCGAAGTCCATCAGCTCAAGGGCCTAGGAAGACTCGGGAATCAATTCAAGAAGAGTGGACTAATCAGTGTGAAAGTGCATTTATGAAACTGAAAGAGAGTCTAACTCGAGCTCCCGTCCTGGCTTACGCTGATCCTCATAAGCAGTACGAATTGCATGTGGATGCCAGCAGAGAAGGTCTAGGGGAGTCCTGTATCAAGAATATGATGGTCTGCTGAGGCCTGTAGCGTATGTAAGCCGAAGCCTTACACCTTCAGAAAAGAACTATCCTACCCACAAATTAGAGTTCTTAGCCTTGAAGTGGGCGATAGTAGAGAAGCTGAATGATTATCTGTATGGGGCTGAATTTGTGATAAAGACTGACAACAATCCTCTTACGTACGTCCTTACTACTGTGAAACTGGATGCAACAGGACATCGGTGGTTGACCGCTCTGTCAGGGTTTCGGTTCAGCCTTAAGTATCGCCCTGGAGTGAATAATCGAGATGCAGATGCTCTGTCTAGAAGGCCATACACTACGGAATGGACTCAGTCGACTCCATATGGGGTGCAAGCCTTATGTCAGGGTGCAGAGCACCGGGACAAGGGAGCAGCTGAGGCAGAAGCTATAGGAGTTATGGCTGGGGGCGTTCCAGAACTTTATTGTAATCCTACACAGCTGAGGAGTGAAAGCCTACCTACTCTCTCGAAACAGGAACTGAGAGCAGATCAAGCTGAAGATCCTCTGATTGCATTGACAATGAAAGCTATGAACGCGGGTGTCAAAGGGGATTTCTACTGACTAATTCCCCCGAAGGAGCCCGATTGGTCTGCAAAGAATGGGAGCAGCTGAAGATGCTGGATGGGGTGGTCTACCGAAGGGGCCCCTCGAACAATGCTGAAGAAACACAACAATTGTTCCTCCCGACAAAGCACAGAGAAGGTGTGTTGAGAGCGTTGCACGATGACCATGGACATTTGGGTGCAGAGAGAACTTTTAAACTAGTGCGGGACAGATTCTATTGGCCCTGCATGAGATCTGAAGTTGAAAGTTACTGCCATTCGTATTTGAGGTGTATCCAGAGGAAGACCCATCCAACCCAAACTGCTCCAATGAGCCACCTGCAAAGTCAAGGACCCATGGATTTGGTGTGCATTGATTTCCTGTGCTTAGAGCCTGATGCTAGTGGGCAGGGAAATATTTTAGTGATGACTGATCACTTCACCCGTTATGCTCAAACTTTCTCTACAAAAGACCAATGTGTTTCTACAGTGGCAAAAGTTTTGATGAAGAAGTTTTTCGTCCATTATGGCCTACCAAAGAGGATCCACTCAGATCAAGGCAGAGACTTTGAGAGCCGACTTGTTGGGCAATTGCTAGAAGTGTTAGGAATTCAAAAGACTCAAACTACTGGACCTGATCAAATACCAGCAATGCTGCTGAAAATCAGTGCGCTAGCAATTGCAAATCCTGTCGCAACCCTAATAAATGAATCACTGGCGACTGGATACATACCCAAGCTCTGGAAGACTGCGAGAGTGGTACCTATCCATAAAAGTGGTGACAGTACTTTGGTATCCAACTACCGTCCAATATCGTTGCTCCCTGTAGTGTCAAAAATCTTGGAAAAATGCGTCTACACACAATTACGTAATTATTATCAATATTGGAACTACTTAACCCCGGATCAATCAGGCTTTCGTCCAAATCACTAAACTACAACCGCCCTTTTAAAAGTCTGCAATGATATCCAAGCTGGGATGGAACAAGGAAACCTAACTGGAGCCATCGTCCTTGATTTTTCCAAGGCCTTTGACACGGTAGACCATGGCATCTTGTTAGAAAAACTTAAAAACTATGGCATTGGTGATCGCACGCTAACCTGGTTTCAATCATATGTATCCGACCGATCACAATATGTGTAAATTTCTGGCAGCTCCTCCCTCCCGCTCCCAGTCACTTGCGGTGTACCCCAAGGCTCAATACTCGGCCCCCTGCTATTCACAATATTCATAAATGATCTGCACAACGTCTGCAAAGCCTCAACTGTACATATGTACGCAGACGACACTGTAAACTATACCAGCAAACCAAATCTCCCACAGCTGGAGGCCGTGCTGCAAGAACAATTCACAGAGGTAGAAAAGTGGATCAAACACAACAAACCTTTTTTAAATACTGACAAAACTGTAACGATGCTCTGTGGAACAGCACCTAAACTACACAAATTGCAAGATCCCCATCTATGTGTTGGGACAAAATCAAATGGTACGCTGACCACAGTCACTTCTCTCAAATATTTAGGTATGTGGTTGGACCCTAATCTATCCTTTGGCCACCACATCGAAAAACTCGCATCTAAACTTTACCCCAAACTAGGTGCCCTGTACAGAAACAAATCCTGCCTGAGCCCCGCGGTAAGAAAACAAATTGTATAGCAAATGCTTATGCCGCCTATTGATTACGGAGATGTAGTGTATGCAGCAGCCCCGCAAACACACCTTCAGAATCTTACTACATTGTATAACTCCTTCTGCCGCTTTGCATTACAATGTAATTACATGACCCACCATTGTGACATGTTAAAAGAGCTAAACTGGCCATCGCTGTAGTCTAAACGCACCCTTCACCTTTCCAGCCTGGTGTCTAAGAGCATTTCTGGGAAGCTGCCACCCTACCTGAATAGACTGCTTCCCCCAGCAGCTCCCTCATCCTATAACCTCTGATCCAGGACCAGCACCTTACTTGCAATACCACAATACAAAAAGACAGTGGCTCAGTCCTCATTTTCCTACAGAGCACCACAATTATGGAATAACCTCCCAGACACCATCAAATCTTCCCCCAGTCTTAAGTCACTCAAGAGCTCCTTACTAACATACCTCAATACAGAATGCACCTGTAAACATGTAACCTAGTGACTATATTTCCTACATATTTATTTTCTGTTAATCTGTATATTTGTGGGTTTTTTTTAATATCTTGCATTGTATTACTTTGTATTTCTGTAACTGTAACACTTCAATGTTCTTGAACCCAGGACATACTTGAAAACGAGAGAATCTCAATGTATCCTTCCTGGTAAAATCCTTTATAAATAAATAAATAAATAAAATACTCCATACCACCCTCAAGGTGATGCTCAACCGAAAAGATTTAATCGCACTTTGCTGAATATGTTGGGGACATTGTCGACCAAAGAAAGGAAGAGTTGGACTCGTCACATATCTACGCTGGTGCATGTGTATAACAGTACTGAGAGTGATGCTACTGGATACTCGCCTTATCATCTCATATTCGGAAGAGAAGGACGGCTGCCAGTATACCTAGCCTTTGGCCTATCTCTTGATCAGACGTCGGTCGCTTCCTACAAGAATTATGTGGACAGACTCTGGAGAAACCTGGCTTCTGCCTTTGAACAGGCACGTTTGACTTCAGCGGGTAGAGAACAGAGGAATAATCAAAACTACGATTTGAGAGTTCGTGTACAGGACTTAAAACCCGGCGATAGGTTCTTGTTAAAGAGCTTGGGTGTTTCTGTGAGGCACAAACTGGCCGATAGATGGAGTTCTCAAATCTACATTGTCTGTAAGCAACTGCCGCACCTGCCGGTGTACCAAATCCATCCAGATGGAAAGGCCGGGCCTCTAAAGAACTGGCACAGGAACCATTTGCTACCTTTGAGAGAGGCTGTATGGATACCAGTTGGAGACAAACTTTCTTTGCCGAATCCGCCTGTTCCTTGTTCGGCTCCTGTTACTCGATCTCAGCAGTTGCGTTCTGTTGAAGAAAGGGAGGAGAACAGTGAAGAAGGAAGTTTTTGACTGGACTGGGTGTGCCCACCTGAGTCTGAAGAAGTTATCAAGGCCTCTGAGCATTGTGAAAGAAAGCTGAGGCCTGATGCTCCCGAGTTCCGACCTGAAATATCTGAAACTGCAGAAGTTCCTGAAGTTCCAGAGGATGTGTTCATAGATTACAGTTCTATGCCTTCACTGGAAGGTTCATACTCTGAGGAAGTGTCTGCTCCAAATGTTGATGAGAAAATGGAGCCTGTAGGTGTGACCCTTCCACCCGAAGAGGAGATTGCTGAATCTGAGTCCAAACGTTCAATACAGCCCCCTCAGAGACTTACATATGATTCCACGGGACATAGCACAGAAGAAGCGGTTACAACTGTGCGAAGGTTGCCCGAAGTGTCTGTTATGCTGGCTGAGGTAGCTAGGGACATGAGTCAAATTGAGGATGTATATCTGACCCATTACATGTTTGCTGCTGAGCCTGAATGTATTGATTAATATGAATATTGCAATGTTATGTATCTGTTACACTCCCTTGGAGGGACCCAAGAGTTTAGGGGGAGAGTGTAGCGCTGCCTTAAAAATGTGCTTTGGTGTACTGGACTATGGCTGCCATTAGAGGGAGATAGTGCTGGAGACATTGTGGACCATGCTGGACAAAGCGGACTTCATCTCCCAGCACCCTTTGCGTGAGGACATGAATTGGGGTCAATAATACGGAGGATATACATCAGCAGCCTCGTGTATGGCATGGGGAGTGTGAGCGGAGCAACAAGAGGTGTAGGACGCACATTGGAGCTGTCGAGGATCACAACCAGGCCGGAGTGCAGAGGCTGTCTTATTCGTGCTGGAGATCGGGACAGAGATCATGCTGTGACCTACATACTCAGCACTGAGAGATTTGGAGGACAAGCTGGTTCCGGCAGGACCTCGAGTTAGGAGGCCGCGACGATCGATCGGGAGTGCAGGCGTCGGATCGTTTGTTCCAGTTGCGGAGATTCGGCAAGCGGGGAGCAGAGTCGTGGGCACAGAGTCCCAGTTCAACGCGGAGAAAGATCCTTTGGATAAGGCATCAAGTTCTGGACAGTTCGTTCGATGGATGGGTGAGAGGCCTCCAGGCCCATGTTTCCGAAACGAAAACGCACACTTGTTGTATTGCTTCAATTCACAGGGCCCCAACGGTGACTAGTCGAAGATTGCTCTTTTCGTTCACTGGCCAGCTGAACACAGTACCGGGTACCCTAGACTAGGGATAAGCCGAACACTTCCGTGTTCGGTTCGCATTCGAACTCGAACAATTTCGAAAGTTTGAGTTCGAACACGAACACGAACTGAACTCAATGCGAGTCAATGGGACTTGAAAGTTCAAATTTTAGAGTGCTCTGCAAGAGGGCATATATGCAAGATATTTGCCATAAAAGGTGTATGGGGGTTCGGGTAGTGCCCTGTGGGACAGGAAACAAGGACAAAAAGTTGTTGGGGTGGCAGTCTGTATGAAAAGAGGAGACATTTTAGGACACGCAGAACAAGTTTAGTAATTTGTTGGCTAAATTATTGTGAAACTTATGCAGGCTTTGGATGAAAGAAACATAGGTGCTTTAAAACTGGGCCTTTAGTGTCTGCAACAATGCCGTCACACCATAACCCCTCTGTGGTATTGTGGAAGAGTGCAGGGTTGGACCCTGTGGTAAAATATTAAAATGATATGAATCTGGTAATATAGGCGTCAGTGGCAGTGCACCCAAATATTGTGCCTTTGGTGGCAGCAAGTGCCTTCACACCGTAAAGCCTTTGTGGTATTGTGGAAGAGTGCGGGGTTGGACCCTGCGGTCCAATATTAAAATGATATGAATCTGGTAATATAGGCGTCAGTGGCAGTGCACCCAAATTTTGTGCCTTTGGTGGCAGCAAGTGCCTTCACACCATAAGTAACCCCTCTGTGGTATTGTGGAAGAGTGCAGGCTTGGACCCTGCGGTCCAATATTAAAATGATATGAATCTAGTAATATAGGCGTCAGTGGTAGTGCACCCAAATTTTGTGCCTTTGGTGGCAGCAAGTGCCTTCACACCGTAAGTAACCCCTCTGTGGTATTGTGGAAGAGTGCAGTGGTGGAGGTTTTGGTAATGCAGAAGTGATCCCCGATCTATTCAGTTACATCCGCAGCTGTAACAAAACCGGGTCAGCAATGTTTAGGCACTTGTACTGCGCTACTGTATATGGTGAAAATTGGCGCACACCAGTAGCAACAGGAAGCAAACAGAACAGGCAGGGAATACACAGAGAATAGTCAAATGGCAGGCAAAGTCGGCAACAGATTGGGCCCTCAGAACAAGCAGGGTAAGTAACAAGTATACAAACTGATTCGATAAGCTAGCGATGCGGGAATAAAGGCTGAGACACACTGAGCATGTAGCGATGCAAAGCGTAGCGAAGCGAAGAGAAGCAAACATTTTGCAGGCTTGACTTCACTCAGCTCCGCCTCGCAGTGTGTCTACACTACATTATGTTTGCTTCTCACCGCACTGGACAGGAATCCACTAACTAAATTAAAATGTACACACAAAACCGTTTTATTTTCACAAAGCACATGTTATATAGGCAAAAAAAGTTTCTACTGAATAAAATACATCAAAAATTACTGTTAATTTAATAGGAATGTATAAAAAAAAAGGTAACCCCATATCATATATATTATAGGGACACGGAGAGCCGTGTATAGAGTAGGGATTCATTGATACCACACACAGACATATACGTATATATCAACACGCAGATATATATACACCCACCCACAGACCTCAGACCATATATACACATACGCACATGGGGGTGGCATTTGGACAATTTCAACTAAATGCGCCCCCCCCCATTTGGCTGATCCCTTCAGAAGAAATATTGAACCCAACAGAGCAGAGAATATATATATTATTCTCTGCTCTATCGGGTTCAACATTTCTTCTGGAGGGATGAACCAAATGGAGGGGGAATTAGTTGCCAAAATGTGTGTGTAATACAAGTCTGGATATATATATTTATAAGAATATAGATATATCTATTATCTATATATATATATATACATATCATACCTGCCCTTACCTTCCCCTATAAATTTACTAAAAATATACACACAAAAAACAAACCACTGCCTGAGACCCCGCGCAGCCCACATGCCACCCCCTCTACCTGGCTGAATGTATCTAATATATATTATTAAATACATTCAGCCAGGAAGAAAGTTTTATTTTATGTTCCCGGGGACATTTAAAAATGTCCTTGGATTTTTTTTTTTTTTAGAAATGTGTCGCCTTACCTTAGGGTGGTGGTCAGTGGGGGCTCCCTTGATCCTGGTTGTGGGGGGGTCTGCCGTGGCCGCAGGTGCAGTGGCTCCCTCTTGGCGCTGCCTGTCTCCGCCACATGCACCCGGGCGGCTAGCCCACACAGTCGCAGCTCTGTCATCGCATGCTCCTCAAAGGGATCCTTGGGAGGCCCCTGAATTCTGCCCTCTACAGTGCCTGATTAGAGGGCCATGTCTGCCTGATGTTTTAGTAACAAGAATGTTTTATCCCATAGGCTTCAATGTTAACAATATTCCTGTTTTAATTCAATATCTAATAAACCGTTGCTTATAATATTCTGCAGTAAAGAGTCTCTTTATTTCTAGATTTTTTAGTATTTTTGAAGCATTTTTTATACTTTTTCAAATTTTTGTTTTCGAACTTTTGGTGAACGTCCCAAAATGTTCGCGAACTGTCGACCGGTCGATGTTCGAAGCGAACTCTGAACAGATCGAACCGAACAGCTCATCCCTACCCTAGACAACACATATATATATTTTTGAGCTATTTCACGGGACTTACACTCCAGAACTGAGGGGGTTAACAGTTTATTTTCCGCTGCGTATTTTTCCCCGCGTGACGCATCCTGTAAATTCCTTCAATGCGCATGTATATTATATGACACTTTATTCTTCAGTAAAGTATATTAAAAATAGAAAATCCACAACAGTGCTGGTGTATAGTAATTCCTAGTGCGTTGAGACTATCCCGAGGTTTGTTCAGCGGCTCCTCCAGGGGTGAGCTCTACAGTAGTTTCATAAAAATTCATTATATAGTAGCTCTCCTGGAGAGTCTATTCATATAAATTCATTATATAGCAGCTGTCCCGAGGTGCCTATTCATATTAATTCATTATATATTAGTTTCATAATAATTTATTATATAGTAGCTCTACTGAGGAGACTATTTATAATAATACATTATCTGTTAGTTTCATAATAATTCATTATATAGTAGTTTCATAATAATTTATTATGTAGCAGCTCTCCTGAGGAGTCTATTCATATTAATTCATTATATAGTAGTAGCTCTCCTGAGGAGTCTATTCATATTAATTCATTATATAGTAGTAGCTCTCCTGAGGAGCATATTCATATGAATTCATTGTATAGCAGCTCTCCTGAGGGGCCTATTCATATTAATTCATTATATAGTAGCTTCATAATAATTTATTATTTAGCAGCTCTCCTAAGGAGCCTATTCATAATAATTTATTATATAGTAGTTTCAGAAAAAGTTATTATATAGCAGCTCTCCTGAGGAGCCTATTCATAATAATTCATTATATAGCAGCTCTCCCGAGGAGCCTGTATTTATATTAATTCATTATATAGCAGCTCTCCTGAGTAGTCAATTCATAATAATTCATTATATATTAGTTTCATAATAAATCATTATACAGTAGTTTCATAATAATTCATTATATAGCAGCTCTCCTGAGGAGCCTATTCATATTAATTCATTATATAGTAGCTTTATAATAATTTATTATATAGCCGCTCTCCTGAGGAGCCTATTCTTATTAATTCATTATATAGCAGCTCTCCTGGGGAGCCTATTCATATTAATTAATTATATAACAACTCTCCAGAGGAGAGCCACTCTCACCTTGCAGTCCTCTCCTTCTGTTTCCACCCCATCCCTTCTAGGCTGTGAGTTCCTACGGGAATAGGGCCCTTGTTTCCTCCTGTACTGGTTTGTCAAATGTTGTTCAATGTATTGTAACCCTGTCTATACTGTGCCAATTGCACGGTGCTGCGGAATATGCTGTCACTTTATAAATAAAGAATAATAATAATAATATTAATTCATTATATAGCAGCTCTCCTGAGGAGCCTATTCATATTAATACATTATATAGCAGCTCTCTTGAGGACCCTATTCATATTAATTTATTATATAGCAGCTCTCCTCAGGAGCCTATTCATAACAATTCATTATTTATCAGCTCTCCTGAGGAGTCTGTTCATAATAATGTATTATATAGTGGCTTTATAATAATTTATTATATAGCCGCTCTCCTGAGGAGCCTATTCTTATTAATTCATTATATAGCAGCTCTCCTGAGGAGCCTATTCATATTAATACATTATATAGCAGCTCTCCTGAGGAGCCTATTCATATTAATACATTATATAGCTGCTCTCCTGAAGAGCCTATTCATATTAATACATTATATAGCAGCTCTCCTGAGGAGCCTATTCATATTAATACATTATATAGCTGCTCTCATCAGGACCCTATTCATATTAATTTATTATATAGCAGCTCTCCTCAGGAGCCTATTCATAACAATTCATTATTTATCAGCTCTCTTGAGGAGTCTGTTCATAATAATTTATTATATAGTAGTTTCATAATAATTTATTATATAGCAGCTCTCCTGAGCAGCCTATTCATATTATTTCATTATATAGTAGTTTCAAAATACTTAATTATATAGTAGCTTCATAATAATTTATAATATTGTAGCTCTCCTTAGGAGCCTATTCATAATAATTCATTATATAGTAGCTCTCTTCAGGAGCCTATTCATAATAATTCATTATATAGTAGTTTCATATTAATTCATTACATATTAGCTCTCCTGAGGAGCCTATTCATAAAAATGCATTATATAGTAGCTCTCCTCAGGAGTCTATTCAGAATAATTTGTCATTATAGTAGTTTCATAATAATTCATTATATAGCAGCTCTCCTGAGGAGCCTCTTCATGTTACTTTATTATATAGCAGCTCTCATATGGAGTCTATTCATAATAATTCAACATATATCAGTTTCATAATAATCTATTATATTGTAGCTCTCCTGGAAGCCCATTCATAAAAATTCATTACATTGTAGTTTCCTTAATAATTTATTATTTAGTAGCTCTCCTGAGGAGCCTATTCATAAAAAATCGTTATATAGTAGTTTCATAATAATTTATTAAATAGTAGCTCAGCTCTCCTCATGAGCCTATTCATAAAAAATCATATAGTAGTTTCATAATAATTCATCATATAGTAATTTATTCTATAGTAGCTCTCCTGAGGAGCCTATTCTTAAAAATTCATTATATAGTGTAGCAGTTTCATAACAATTTATTATATAGAGGCTCTCCTGTTTAGCCTATTCATAATAATTCATTATATAGTAATTTCATAATAATTCATTATATAGCAGTTTCATAATAATTTATTATATAGTAGCTCTCATGTGGAGCCTATTCATAAAAATTCATTTTATAGTAAATTCATAATAATTTATTATATAGAAGCTTTCCTGTGGAGCCTATTCATTATATAGCAGTTTCATAATAATTCATTATATAACAGTTTCATAATAATTTATTATACAGTAGCTCTCCTGTGGCGCCTATTCATAAAAATTCATTATATAGTAGTTTCATAATTCATTCATTATATAGCAGTTTCATAATAATTTATTATATAGTAGCTCTCCTGAGGAGCCTATTCATATTAATTCATTATATAGCAGTTTCATAATAATTTATTATATAGTAGCTCTCCTGTGGAGCCTATTCATAAAAATTCATTATATAGTAGTTTCACAATAATTCAATATATAGTAGTTTTATAATAATTCATTATATAGTAGCTCTCCTGTGGAGCCTATTCATATTAATTCATTATATAGCAGTTTCATAATAATTCATTATATAGTAGCTCTCCTGTGGAGCCTATACATATTAATTCATTATATAGCAGTTTCATAATAATTCATTATATAGTAGCTCTCCTGAGGAGCCTATTAATAATTTGTTATCTAGAAGCACAACCTTCGAGGCACAAACTCATAGCTCATGGTAAATATCTCTCCCTGAGGATCACTTTCATAATTCAGTATATGTTAACTTTCGCCCGTATTACAGCTACAGTTCATTTTTCCCTCCATTCTCCACCCCTGGTTTATTCGTCAGCATTTTTCACCCCCATTTAGTGATGTATCATATACTATTCTCTTTCAGGTATCCATATTGTTCTATCTATAACCTCTGTGGGTAAGATTCCAATCGGTGGGAATAATGAAGCAGACAGCTGGGTTACTTTGCGTTATGAGAGATATTCATGGAACCCAGCACCATTGCCGTAACATAATGTAACATAATAATATATATGGCGGAATAATAATGAACCTGAAGAGCAGCAGACAGATAGTAAATGCATCATGTACTAAACCAACGGTTCCCATCCCTGGTCCTGCGCCCCCTAAAAGGCCAGGTTTGCCAGAAATCTGAAGCACAGCACTGGTGATATGATTTGCTGCCCACAGGGCCAGTGCTAGACTATTTTGCGCCCTAGGCGAGACCAGCTACTTGCGCCCCCCAGAAAAAATAGTGAACGGTTGAAATGCGCAGGGGAACACATACACTATGTGCGCGAGGGGGTACACACTGTGCAGGGGACACAAACACACACTACGGGGGACACACACGCACACTGTGCACGGGGGCCGCACATGGACATTTGGTGCCCATCTTACCCCTCTGCTGGTCAGGTCTGGGATTGGTCTGTACCTCTTTCTTTCCTCTGCCGTCTGTGCCTCTTTCTTTCCTCTGCCTCTTTCTTTACTCTGTCCTCTGTGCCTCTTTCTTTCCTCTGCCTCTTTCTTTCTTTACTCTGTCCTCTGTGCCTCTTTCTTTCCTCTGCCTCTTTCTTTCTTTACTCTGCCCTCTGTGCCTCTTTCTTTCCTCTGCCTCTTTCTTTTGTTCTTCTATGACTTTCGTTCGCCTTTCCTTTCATCTGCCTTTTTCTTTTCTTTCATCTGCCCTTTTTCTTTCATCTGTCTCTTTTTTGCTTTCGTTCACCTGCCTCTTTTTTCTTTTCTTCTGTGTCTCTTTCTTTATTTCTTTCTCTTTCTCTTTTTCTTTCTTGCCTTTCTTTAATCTGCCTCTCCTGGCACCCGCACGTCATATGGTGGTGCCTGCGAATCATTATAAGATGCACACCTTCTGCGCCGCTAGCGGGAGTCCATGAGCTGACAATTTCTGCTTTGTGAGCCACCACTCCTGGCTACATTAGGAATGGGTACAATGATGGAACACAGGTTGGGGCCGGCTGTACCCCTAGGTGGCAGAGCGCCCTAGGCGGTTGCCTAGCTTGCCTAGTGGGAGCACCATCCCTGGCTGCCCAGTGATTGCAGTATTCACCAATTTGGAATGAACATCAAGCATGGGTATAACAGAAGCCACAGACTACAGATCCTACAGACTACCTTGAAGGTACTTAAAAAAAAGGGGGAATTGTTTGTTCTTGGGTATACAGAAGCTCAGCATTTTGTCTCTGTGCTGAAAAAAGGCTTGAGTCGGGACACTGAGTCTAGGTTCCCACCTTTAGAGGTTTGCTTTGACATTGGCAGGTTGGCTTAAAACTTTAATGGCTATTAATGTCATTTTAAAAAACTCTTTTTTTTTGTTTGTTTAGCGTGAGTACATTGGTTTCAAAGCCAGATGCCAATTTTTTGTCCCAGTTACTCTGTCGTCACTTTATGTCAACTTCTCCTTCAAGAAACAGTAGATATGAAGGTCTAGAGAGGCGCTGATTATTAGTTTCATATTATTCTTTGGCCATATAGATTTTGCCTCATCTTTATCTTGCAGTTAATTGTACACTCTACACACTCTGGCCACTTTTGTTTTTTAGGTGGTCAGAGTGAGACAAACACGTTCCACCTTCCCATCCTCTCTCTCCTCCGCCTGGATCAGTTCCAACAGCTGTGTCAAGTGGAGGGGTTTCCTCCGCCCGAACACAACTGTCACATGGCAGATGTGATTTTGAATATCACACCTGTTGGGGACCAACACGGGGACCAAAGACCTCACCATGCTACGTACATGCCGACTTCTGGTCCTCCAAACATTCCCCAATTCAACCAAGCCATATTCTTGGTGTTAAAATTTGGCTGCAGCCATATTTGAACAACCAATTGATTGGTTCTTATGCAAGGGGTTCCAGGGACCTCTGAAATTGTGTAGCGTAGGGCCTGCAAACTATGTAACTTGCACACTTAGGCCCCTATTACACACTTCGCGCAAATGCACTCTCACAGCGCAATTTTTTTTGCACACGGAAAAAAACTTTAGCGCGCACAAACTAACGCGGTATTACGATCCGAGCGCAGCTTTTCAGCCTTCAACTTTTTTCGAGCGCAAATCCGACGCGCAAAGCCGGGCACAAATGTGCAGGAATCGGTGGGCAGACTGTTTTTTCACGGGATTCAGCCAATCAGAATTAAGAACCACCATTTGCTAGGTTTCGGTTGTTGCGCCTGTCAAAGTCAATCTGCGTATATGTGCTGCAACAAAAATAAAAAATTAAACAATTTACTAATTTTATTGTTTGGGTATGTGTAGAATGTGTAACTGTACTGTGCTGTAATTTTTTTTTGTGCAGGTTCATTTAGTTTCGGCCAGAACGTTCAGATTGTAAATTAACACCAGGTTTTCAAAGACATTAAAATGATGCGCGCAAACATTGTGCGTTACATTTTGCGCTAAGATTGCAATATCATGTGCGCATACGCGTACTAACGCATTGGCGCTCACAATGTTAAGTATAGGATGCACGCAGGAATTTGCGCTCACGCTGGATTCGCGCAGGGTCACTCGCGTTGGACGTTAACGCGCATTGTTTGCGCGAACGTCGTAATAGGACGTTATGCGCTAATGTTTTTTTCCTCACGCAAATGCACTGCGCGAAGAGTGTAATAGGGACCTTTATGTACGCAAGTTCCATAACGAATGTGAAGAACAATGGATCAGAGCTGCAGCATGCACAGATCCAATCCATTGGCTGCCTTTCTGACAACGCTCGCTAACACGGGTGTTCTCACAGACTGACGTTGGCCGCTCTCTATGTGTGACATCACTAGTGACCGATCTGGTGACTGACAGCTGGGAAATTAGAAAATCCCGGCTGCTGGTGATTCTGGGTAGAGGAAACTCCTAAACTTCACTCAGAGATTCTGCCAGATTGGGATGGGAGGGAGACGGGTGCGCTCCTCACATCCTGACCACTTTAAAAAGATAAAGTGGTCATGATGAGTAGAGTGTCTCCTTTTATGCATGAAGTATAGGGTGGTAATGCCTTACATAGCAATGTAGCATCATCAATAACCTATCAGCAGGTATCCTGTCTTTGTTTCCTGGGGAAAAAGAAATGCTGCTTGTTTTCATGCACCTTAACCACCTAAACGATAAACCAGTGAGGCGGAAGAGAAAGGCTAGATTGAGCAATGTGAAGATTTTAATGCGTTGGTGCATGTTATAAAGGATCGTTTCTGAGTGTTTACGCTCGGCAACCTGTTCATTTGCGATATATATTCTTTTGACTGATTCATTTTTCGTCGGACGTGCAAAGCTAGGGATTTCATATTATTAGAATTTTACGGTAAATTGGTTTTTCTCATCGAGAATTCACTTAAAGGAATAGATATGAACCAGTATTTAACGGCTTGTCATTAATAGAGAAGAAAAGTATGGCTACCATATTTCCACATGATATGGAGCAGTGTGAGCGTAGGGAAGGGGAATCATTCGTCCCGACATTGATATCATCCACACGTTTGGTCCAGACAGGGAGCATGGGTGGCGGGAGTAGTCGGGATGTGCTTGTTGATCGCTGTCAGTCTTCATCTCCAGCAGATGTATATACTACTTGCATTGCTCCCCCTAGAGATATTTTCTGCATGACCAGGAGAGGGGGGATCAGTAAAGGGGAACTCCACTAACACCAGTGGGCACTGGGCTAGTCAAAGAGACCTTTCTCTTCCCACTGGTCCAAAGAGAGGAAGAGGGCACTCAACATGACCAACTGTGATTATCGTTTGTCCTCCCTGGTTGGCTGTCTATACATCACCATTTTTATGGTGGCCAGTTGAGACCAAACTATAAATTTGATAACTTCTACATCTCCTTTACCGCTATACGAATGTATAACGAAACACTACATTAAGAACCAAGGAGGCAACTTCACTTTCTATCACAAAAATTAGATTCTTCAAAAAGTGAGCTGTTCCGGTTTGGGTCTTGGTTCCTGTTGCCGCTCCTGGGTTCCAGCCCAGGGGTTTCTTGTTTGCAGTCAGCTCACTCACCTGTCTCTCTGATGTTCTGATCCACTCCCTATTTAAGAGCGGTGCTCCCATAATGCATTGTTCCGCAATTTTCAGTCATTCTGAGTCTTGCCATTTCTGTGTTGCTCTGTGTTTCCTGCTTCAAGCAAGTTCCTGATCTGTCTGTATATTTGTTCTAGTGTGTTTTAGGCCCTCTGTTTCCCTCTGTTTGTTGCTCCTGTCGCCGTGTTCCTTGTTTATTTCTGGTTATTCCTTTTGTTTTTTTCCCATCCTAGCTCCTGTATGGTTTATTTTGTGGTTATCCTTCACTGTGCTTTTGTTTTCTGGTTTATTATTTTTCTGATGATATTTTGTGTATGACCCTGACTTGTCCTGACGTCCCTCTCTGGTGTTCTGATCCCTGGCTGTTATATGACCACTAGTTTTTCTTACTCTATTCTGCATATACTGTTGATATCCTGGGACTCTGCACTGCCATTTGTTGTTTTTCTATTAGATCTGGCTAATCTAAAGACTGGCCTGTCAGTGTTAGGGTTCCTTTTTGTGGTGTCACCAGCAGCCAGGATTTTAGATTTTAACAGCTGCCGGTCACTAGATTAGTCTTTAGTGATGTCGGCATGCACTCTTTGTGCTGACTGTAGCGATTGGTTTCAGAGAGTGGGCAGTAAATCAGATCTGTGCATGCGCTATGGATCACAATAAAGTTTGCCTTTCCTAAAGAGACTCGTGTTCAGACAATCCTTGCTCGTGTCCGGTCCGGCCTCGTCCCGAGTGAACCTAGCAGATTTCGGTTACAGAGGAGCAGTGCGCGGTGAGGGAGAAAAGGGCAGTAAAATCACCCAGAAAGGACCACCTCTGGTCTCAATGGACATTGCGTTCTTCTTTGGACGTTTCATCTCTTTTTCTTGGATTCCAAGCCTGGTCACTCACCTGGACTCAATTGTTCTAGATTGAACTTTGTATAAAGGCAGGCATCGCCCTAGGAAGGGCGCTGCTTCATTTTGGGTCTGAGCTTCAGTCTGATTTATTCCAAGCCCCTTGTTCATCTAGATCCTTATGACATTCCTTGCAGTTCTGGTAGGGATCAGTTGCTCTGGTTTTCTTGTATGTGTAGCGCTCACTCCCGGAGGAGCCGCTGAAAATGAACCACGGGTCAGTCTCCCCGCACTAGGGAATAAATATACTCCAACACAGCTGTAAGTTTTTATATTTATATAGTTTACTAAAATATTTGAGCAGATGTTGAGACACGGTATTCACAAGTATTATTACAGTATTTTCGTATCCCGGTAAAACGCGTAGCGGAAAAGAAACGAAACACGAGGCTTCGTATTTCAGAAAATAAAATATTCGCAACCGAACATAAAAGCAATGCAATTTCCCGATAGTTCAGAAAAAGAGGGACACGTAGCAAAACCCCAAACATACAATCCCTTCGTATTACAGCAAACGCGCAGCGGAAAGAGAGAAAAACATATTCGGAACGTATCTTTATCTTTAACCCCTTCACTGCTGAGGCATTTCACCACTGTGTGCTGAGCTCATTTTTACCGCTTTCGCTCATCATGTTTAAACACGATTTGAAGCCACATTTTAATAAATGACCCAGACATATTATATATCGTTCTTTCGGCAGACTACGCAGATTCATAATATATCATTTTTATATGTATACGTCATGACCTGCCTGTATATTATAACAAAAAATACAATAAAAATTGAATTTTTAATCATCTGCAGTGTGTAAAGTGTTTTTTTTCACATTTTATCACATGAGTGTTTGCGGTTATGTTTTCTATGGGGTGCGCTTGTACAAAAAATTTGAAATGGGGACCTGTTACTTTTTTTGGGGGGAATTACGTGATTTTTAGCAAACGCACCCCATAGAAAAAAATCATTAGTGCAGCATCATTGTTCACATTATAATTGAAATGTGAACAATATTGCTGCATTAATAAAAACAACACACAAAAAAAAACATGTTTTTTTTTATTTATTTATTTTTTTAAATTTATTTATTATTTTAATTTTTTTTTTTTATTACTTTGTTTTTACTTTTTACCTAGTCATGTTGGGTATCATTCGAAAGGCCATGCTCAGGCCTTTCAAATGACACCCTCCATGAACCCCTAGCTGCCACGGTTCTGGATATATCGGGGTTCACAAGAACCCCCTATCTCCACCAGGGGATTTCCTTGGGAAATCCCTGGCAGCTAGGGGTTCCCCGGCTATCTGACGTCATCACGCTATGCGTGATGACGTCAGACAGTGAGGGGAGTCCCGGGGGTGGAGCCGCCATCCAAGATGGCGGCCCCCACCGGAGATAGGCTGCACTTTGGCGCCGCAAGGTGCTGAAGTGCAACCCAGCACTTGAGGGGTTAAAGCCAGGCATCGCTTAAAAGGGGAGACTCTCCCCTTTTAAGCGGTGCCTGGCTTTTACCGCTGCTCCTTCCCGATCGGGAGGGAGAGGGATCCGAACGGATCCCCCCCTCCCTTCCAGGCTATCTCCCGGCATTGCCGGGGGGTCGCCTGGAAATGACGTCATCACGCATGGCGCGATGACGTCATTTACGCCGGGAGGAGCTTGACTTCAGCGTCTGAGGACGCTGAAGTCAGAACGCCGTGGGACCCCGGACAGAGAGGTGAGTATCTCCGCAGGGGTCCCGCACAGCTGATGACGTGTGGGGCACGTCCTCAGCATGCAACGTGCATCAATGAGGACGTGTCCCACACGTCTTCAGTAGTGAAAGGGTTAATCCCCGTTCCGATTCGTAAAAGGAAAAGAGTCCTGCACAAGTTAAGTCCCGGAATGTAAAAGGTGTATATGTATGTGTGTGATACCCGGGTACTGTTCAACTGGCCAGTGAATTTACATGAGGAAAAATCTTCGACTAGTCAGTTGGGGCCCTGTAAACTTAAAAGAGAAAAACAGCAGAGCGTCCTTTAATCATACAAACAGCCTTGGAGGCCTCTCACCCATCTGATGACTGCTTTAGGCTCCGCTGACCCAGGACGTCTCTCCACCCGATTTTGACTGGGGATACTAGCGGCCGGATCCGTTGTCTACCTTCATGCAGCTTGTCCAGCTCCCCGCCTGCTCTCCGTTCGATTCCGCCGGTCTGCAGCTGTTGTCTGGGTACTGGCAAGTCTCCTTCTCCTCAGGTTGAGTGACCCAAATAGGAATTACAGGTCTCCCTCGGGCTTTGGCCTAGCTCCTCCAGCGGTCTCCTCAGTGCGTCTGCTTTCTCTCATCCCCTGGCGCGCTCTGGAACTTTCTCCACGAGGCAGAGGATGTAAGACTCCAGTCTCCACCCACTTCCTGGCTTCTTGCAAAGCATGCCAGTTATTGTAGTCCCAAAGTCCAGCATCTCTGATTGCGATAGTCTCCATCTTGTGGCCAAAAATAGGTACTGCCACAGCAAGATTTTTAGCACAGCGCTACATATGTTTTCTAGTTACCTTTTACTTTTAGGTCTTTTCATTTAGGTCTTGTCTCAGTGTTTTCTCCTCCGCTAGTTCTGTTATATTCCTCTGCCTGTTCTTGTTATTTTTATTTTCTGTATATATTGTTCATTGCGTTTATCTAGGAAGTATTTTATTTCCTTCTATGCTATATCTGTTATTCATGTGTTTCTCTAGTGTTTAGACCTCTCTTGTTGTGTTAGTTTCTTGCATTTATTCTGTTTTGGTTTCCTGGTTGGTATTTTATATGTGTTTATTTGGTTTACAAATAAACCCGTTTTTTCTATTTTGAGATCTGTTTACATCTGTATCTAGTCTACCACTGCGCTTTAGCTCACACCATTCTGTACCCATGTCAGGTCCCCGACGTTACAACGATCTGCCCAAATATTTAAGAGCACACAAATAAAACTCTATTTTCAACAGATTATACCATTATAACATTTAATTATACCAGAATAAATATTTGGGAATATTCCCTTACTGTAATAACCTATTTGGCAGGGAGCCATCTGCTGGCCAAATGGAGTTACTGTAGTTCGGAGGTTCGTGCGGGATCAGCCTGGGAGATGTCATTTCAGACACATTCCCCAGTTGGTTTTAAAATGTGTTAGAACCTCGGTCATTCTGGTTGCTAAAACGTTTGGGGCATGTTCTGGAGCCCAAATGTAAACAAAATTTGTTTGCGACAATTGAATTTCATTTGCAATTATACAGCACAGCCCCAGATGGTGTTAACTTTGTATTTCTCTAAGACTATAACTATTCAATGTTCTTGAACCCAGGACATACTTGAAAACGAGAGAAATCTCAATGTATCTTTCCTGGTAAAATCCTTTATAAATAAATAAAAAATAACACAGACACAGTAGTGAAGACGTTTAAAGGACCTCTAGAATTAACCCCTTCACTCCCGATATCATCATAACTCAGGACTTCAAAGGCACCATCAGGTCCCGATATTGAGTTATCTCGATCTGCAGCTGTGAAGGACAAAAGCAAATGAAATATGTTTGCTGCAAATTAATTTCATTTGATTTTGGTCTGCAGAAGGTGCTCCCAACGTTTTAGCCCTTTGGACATAATGCCCATGCTGCTAAAACTGTTTAAAATCAGCTGTTGAATGCCCTGACATATCATGCTCTCAGCAGCCGCCGATGCAGGGAACAGGAGCTGCAGCTCTATCTGCTGTAACTCTATTTTACCTGAAGATGGCACCATCTACTGGCCAAATAGGTTATTGCAGTAAGAAATACACTGGGAATATTCCCAAATATTTCTTACTGTATAATTAATTAAAAATGATTCTTCAAAAAGCCACTGGTTCCTGACAATGGTTTTATTTTGGAAAAGCACTTGGTAGTGAAGGGGTTAATATCATTACAAAAAATAAATCCTAACCCAATGACCCCAATAAATAGTAGAAGAACAAAATACAGGATGAAAAAAATGCTTCTAACTTCATTCAAAAGAAACGTCGAAAGATGTTTAGCCTGATTTTCCTTCACATTCTTTTCTGGATACAGAGTAGAAATAGGATCATCGTGACTTTTTCGCTTACTTTTCATTTATCGGCAGGAGATTAGAAAAACATTTTTATACAACTCAGCCGGTTTAATTAGTATTGAATATTGGGAAATTAATTTAATCGCTCTCATGCTTGAAACTAAAAACTTGATTAATAATAAAAAGGGAAATTACACCAAAATAATTATCCAGGTAGAAAATAAAATCAGGGTGGCCTGGAAAATAACTAACACTATTAGGTGTTTTATCGAACTCATTTCTGATACATTTGCTTTGAGTAGAATATTATGGAATCTGTGACGTTACCTGTGCTGTTTGATTGAGCAACTTTGTCCACATTCACCTGTATTCCTACGGTTTGTCCATATTATGTTGAAGGTTCTTGGTGCATTTGTACATGTATGATTTGTCCCTCACTATTGGTTTTGGTTTGCTATATTTTTTGGGACAAACATATCTAAAAGGCTTATTCAGAGAGTGCCGAAATGTCGTAGACATTTCGCCGCACTTCGGCGAGTTAAATTTGCGGACCCTGCAGTGAATTCAGCATTAACTTCAGGGTCCCAGATGTGTCACAAATCGACCCGCCAAGCGCATCTTCAAACAGCCGACAAACTGCCGAATGAATCGGGTTACAAAGTCACCATCTGGTACGCCGATAGAGATATCTCGATCTGCTAATCTTCAGCCCAAAAGCAAATGAAATTCATCTGCTTTTGGATTGCAGAAGGTGCCCCCAAAGTTTTAGCCCTATGGGTATAATGCCCAAAGAGCTAAAACTGTAAAATCAGCTGCTCAAAGCTCTGAAATATCGTGCTTTCAGCAGCCGATGCAGGGAGAAACAAAAGATAATAGACCAGCTGCTCAAACCTCTAACTCAATTTGGCAGTAGATGGCGCCATCTACTGGCCAAAAATAGATTGTTTATAGTAAGACATACAATAGATATAAAAACTCACTCATAGTTCTTATTTTATAATTAATTAAAAATGATTTTACAAAAAAAACACTGGTTTCTGACCATGATTTTTTTCAAAATCACTTGGTAGTGAAGGGGTTAAATCTTGGATAATAATAAAATATATATTAAATTACACTTTTCTTGTAAAAAATAAAATGGTATAAATTAGAAGCCAAGAGTGTAGAAATTCTGTTGATGTTTGAACCCGATCATTTTGTAGCAGGTCGTACACATCCATGTTTGGCTCATTTATTCCCGTCGGGTGCCAGATAATTTGCATATCTCCATTAACATTCTATTCCGGGATAATAAAGCAAGTGACATCTCCATACTGTAAATAACCGTTGTTATTCCGCATTGCTTCAGCGCGAGAAAGGGAAGCGAAGAAAGAGTCACTGGGTAAAAATTCTCTTTTAGCGTGGAAGAGATCTACTAATGCTCCATGAAAAACGTCTTAATAAAACGTTATTGCAAAGCTTCAGGCCCTTGACAGATTAAGTGCTATTAAATCACTTTGCTTTGAAAGAACTAAAAGGTCACTAGATAAATTACCTTAGCCGGTGTTTGCTTGGTCCTTCTCACATGAAAAGCCCAAAAGGAAAAATAAAAAGGGGGGAAGTAGGAATTACGGACCTTAAAACGGCTTCAAAATAAAGAGCTGTCACATCCAGCGTGATGGACACTGGTCAGTGTTTCACGTACCCGAGTCTTTAAAATTCGCGCAACGAGTTTCTCTGTGATGAATTGTAACCTCCTACTGCCGCTGCTACCTGGAAGAATAAACAACGCGCTAGGAAATTGGATCATTCTAGGACCAGAACCATAAAAAATAGAAATTGTACCTTTTTTAAAGTCTATTGATCAGTATCTATCTATCTGTCTATCTATCTATCTATCTAACTATCCATATCTAACTATGTATCCACATCTATCTCTATCATCCATATCTATCTAATAATCTTATCTATCCATATCTACTCTGACAGTGTGATTAAGGGCAAGGTTTATTAGCAGACAGATGGAGGACTCAGTTTTTCCCCTATTGGGTTTACCCACAGCCAATGCCTAATTAGAACTGCCCTGCCCTTATAGGAGATGTGGTTCCCTCTGAGACGGCAGTCTTGGGGCTGGATGCAATGATGGAGGAAGCTAAATCTTGAGCCCAGGAGGAAGGTACATTATATTTTGTTTTCTCAGATTGGTAAACGGCTTAGTCGCCCAATATGTCAGCCAGCAATTCTGAAATGTTTAGTTAGCCTCCGCATCAAGGAGTAGGCATTTGTTTTGTATTTTTCTGCTCATCATGTACCCTGCAATGGCTGCACAATGAGAGAAGCAGACGCACTGATCTCTGTGTCCAGTGGCTATACGACACTATCTATCCATATCTATCTATATATCTATCAATCTATCTATATCTATCAATCTATCTATCTATTTAATAATCTATCACTCTATCCATATCTGTCTCTATCCATAATGATATGATAGATTGTACATAAAGAAAAAGGAAAAAGAAAGACTATAGTGCAGTAATTTCATCACATTCTTACATTCATTGTTTATTCAGTACTGCACTACTGTCTTCCTTTTTTCTTTTACCGACATTCCAACATATTGCATGAGAAAAGCTGTGGATAAAATCTAAGTATTACTGGTATATTTTGTGTGTATGAAAACACTTTACATGGAACAGTATGATTGTATGTTTTTTCATACACTTTCTTTGCACAGAAAATTCCTTGTATTTTTATATCATTGGAAGTTTTTTTGATTCACTATTGTATACTCACGACATTCATAGAATTTAAAAAATGTACCTGGAAATGTTATGTTTTCATTTGTTCAGGATGTGAGGGGTTCACCCTTCCCCCCTTGCCTGTAGCCCTGATCGGGTAAAAACACGGTGTGAAGTGGAGGAGATTCCTCCACCTCACCCAGTGTCACCAGCAGCCAAGTTTGAATTTCCCAGCTGCAGGTCATCAGATCAGTCCCTAGTGACATCAGCACGCATACATGCTGCTCTGATCCATCGTCCTGCAACAGGCGTATGTAAAATGCACAAGTCCGTAGTAGTGCACAATATACAGTTACTGCGGAACTTGTATAGGAGCGTGATTCGGAAGACCCTGAGCTGAAGATGAGCAGCCCATGACGAGGGACAAAAGGTAAGTAAAATGAGACAAATTGGGTAAAACAAAATGTAAAAAAATTATTGGAGGACATCAGCAGACCAATTATTTAAGGGCAAAAAAAGAGAATTCTGTATTTAATAAAATCCCTTTAATCAAATCCCAACAAAGGATATGTGTGTGTGCTACTTTTTTTTATTAAAAATGTATTAAAAAAAGGAAATATTTTTGATATATGTATTTGCAAAGTTTAAATGTGGGAGTTCATCTGCAACTCAAAACTATCAAAGTCAAATATAATTTGTTTTATGTTTAATTCTATTTTCATTTATTGTTTATCCTGATTTTTTAATTCTGTTATTAATTTTGTGTTTTTTCTGTTGTCTTTTGTTGAAAGTATCAAAATGTTTAAGTTTGAAAGAAGAGACCATGTTCTAGACAACATTTCCTCCCCTCCCTCCTTAACCGGCAAGAAAGTTTATGGATGGAAAAGTGCTGTTGGGCCAAGTTTGTTTCTGACATATGTCACCACAATCTTTTGTGTGCGCTTCTTTCAGCTGATTTGGCTGACAGTACACAAAATAATGCTGAGCAGAAAATTGGTATAAATTGGAAAAAAAAATTACACGGCTTCTCGCACTTATTTGTAGACAGATGTTCAGAGCAACACATCACCATTCAATGAGTCAACCGGTCCAAACATCTCGAGGTGGCTGAATCAAAGCTCTTGGCATTTTTCTAGCTGACGCGTTCCACGATTCAGAATTCCTAGTTAATTGAAATATTGTAAATCTCTGTTTTTGTAATATTTTTTAATTAAGTTTAAGAAGCTTACTAAGTTTATTCCAAGTAATTTTTATTACTTCTCATCAGTGTGGCAGCAGTTGTGTGAGAGTTGTATAACCGCAATGAGTTAAATGCAACTTTTTTGGGAAAACAAATGGCGAATTTAATCTTTCCTTGAAAAAAGGAAAATCGTCTTCCTTTCTATCCTTTCATTTATGTTAAAGATGTGTAATTATTATTACTATCCTTTATTTATATGGCGCCACATATACCGCAGTGCTTTACAGGATCAATGTACAAGGAGTTGATACATTGGAATATCACACATGAATGATACGGCCTGATTCAGGGGGTCCCTGTTCCCAAGGGAATTTACAATCTATGAGATGTACAAGTATTTTGTGAGGTAGGCGCGTCCATATTGTTAGGTGTTTTGCCCAAGGACACTCGCTGGTGGCATCTTCTGAGTGGGATCGGAGTCTGCTTTTCATGATTGTAAATCAGCAACCTGGGGTTAAGTTGAACCCACTTCTCGTAAAGTCGAGACTTGTTGCTCCATAATTGTATTGGATGGATGTGCTGAACAGGATTTGACTTGCTTCTCCACGGTCAAAGGGTAGAGACATTACATGACTTTTCTATCGTGGTTGATGGTATCACGATCTCCCCATCAAACCAGGTTCGTTGTCTCGGAGTTACACGTGACTCTGCTCTTTCCTTCATCCCCCACATTCAATCTCTTTCCTCCTCCTGCCACTACAACTATGTAATATTTCCAGAATTCTGCCATTTCTTACCACTGACACCACAAAGCAGCTCATCCACTCCCTTGTAATCTCCCGATTTGACTATTGTAATAATGTTTTAGCTGGCCTTCCTCTCTCCTGCCTCTCCCCACTACAGTCCATTCTGAATGTCTCAGCCAGGCTCATCCACCTCAACCGCCGCTCGTTCTCTGTTGCTACCCTCTGCGAGTCCCTTCACTGGCTCCCCATCCACCTCACCCGCCGCTCTGTTTCTGCTGCTCCTCTCTGCGAGTCCCTTCACTGGCTCCCTATCCACCTCACCTGCCGCTCTGTCTCTGCGAGTCCCTTCACTGGCTCCCCATCCACCTCACCCGCCGCTCTGTCTCTGCCGCTCCTCTCTGCAAGTCCCTTCACTGGCTCCCCATCCACCTCACCCGCCGCTCTGTCTCTGCGAGTCCCTTCACTGGCTACCCATCTACCTCACCCGCCGCTCTGTCTCTGCGAGTCCCTTCACTGGCTCCCCATCCACCGCACCCGCCGCTCTGTCTCTGCTGCTCCTCTCTGCAAGTCCCTTCACTGGCTCCCCATCCACTGCAGAATTAAATTCAAAATCCTTACCCTGACCTACAAAGCTCTCACTAACTCGGCTCCCACTACCTGTCTTTACTAATCACCCACATCACCTCTTCCCATGATACACTGCAGGATTTCTCATGCACAGCCCCCACCCTCTGGAACGCTCTCCCTCGTACGGTCAGACTTTTCCCTAGTTTCTCTTCCTTTAAACGCTCCCTTAAGACATTCCTATTTAGGGAAGCCGACCACCCAAATTACTGCCCCAACCAGTCCATCGCTCTCACCTTGCAGTTCATCACTCCCACCTTGCAGTTCATCACTCTCACCTTGCAGTCCATCACTCTCACCTTGCAGTCCTCTCCTCCTGTTTCCACCCCAAACCTTATAGATTGTGAGTTCCCACAGGAATAGGGCCTTCGTTTCCTCCTGTACTGATTTGGCAAAATGTTGTTCCATGTATTGTAACCCTGTCTATACTGTGCCCATTGTACAGCGCTGCGGAATATTCTGGCGCTTTATAAATAAAGTATAATAATAATAAAATACCACTGGACTCCACAGCTGATATTGTGTGGTAGGCGAGTATGTACCATTAGGTGTCTTGCCCAAGGACACTTACTGGACAGGTGCTCTGGCCATGAATCTGGGTCTCCACGGTTATAGTGCAGTGATGTTACCTCTACTCCATCTAGCCGGTACCGTAAGAAAAATAATTCTGTGCTATGTGTAGTACAACTTGTACAATTGTGTAGTACATTTTTATTTCTTTATTAACACTTGGTGTGCTTTTGCTACATTATCTCCAACAGGTAATAGTGGAAGCAGATGTATATCTATAGAAAATGCTATAGTGCAAGTACTGAAATTGCACCCCTTTCAAGTGTGTTACTCCCCAAATCTCTCCACCCCCCACATTAATAACTCCAAATACATAAATAAACCCCAAATCTATAAATAACCCGCACCTCAGTGTGTTAGTCCACAAATACTGTACCTCCTTCCATGTATATAAGTAATCCCAAATCCATAAACCTAATTTCTTTCTAACCCTATCCATAATTTCTAACCCTAACCCTGATTTCTAACGCTATCTCTAACCCTAATACATTTCGACTCTAGGCCTTAGTCATGCCTGACTAAAGAATAGAGCCAAAACATCGCAATTTTAGCTCCTTTGGGCGGTGAATAAAAATTCCATTTATGGTTACTTTGGTGTGGCCCATCATTTTTTTTGAAAGTCTGGTACGGGATACCGGACCCCTAGTTGGAGCACCCAGAGGATTACCAAATGGCAGGTTTGCTCCCACTGTGGTAGCTACACTTTTCTGTCTCTATAGGGGTTATTCAAAGATCCACCAAAATTTCAGTGCTATTTCACTCAGCGCACCTTGGTGCGATTCGGCGAGTTCGATTCGATGACCATGCGGTGTCTTTAATTTATAACCCTAACCATAATTTCTAACCCTATCCCTAATTTCTATTCATAACCGTAAAACTAATTTCTAACCTTATCCCTGTTTCCTAATTACAGTATAACCCCAACTCTATCACTTATTTCTGACCATAGCCCTATTTTATAATCCTAACCCTAATTTATAATCCTAACCCTAACTCAAATTTATATCCCTAACCCTAATTTATAATCCTAACCCTAACCCTAATTTCTATCCCTAACCTTAAATTATAATCCTAGTCCTAACACTAATTACTATCCCTCGCTCTAATTTATAATTCTAACGCTAGTTTATTACCCTAACCCTAATTCATAATCCTAACCCTATCACTAACCCTAATTTATAATCCTAACCCTAACTCCAAATTCTATCCCTCACTCTAATTTATAATTTTAACCCTAATGCTAATTTATTGCACTAACCCTAATTCATAATCCTAACCATAACTCTAATTTCTATCATTAACCCTAATTTATAATGCAACCCTAATTTATAATCCTAACCCTAACTCTAAATTCTATCCCTCACTCTAATTTATAATTCTAACCCTAACTCTAATTTATAGCCCTAACCCTAATTTATAATCCCAACCCTAATTTATAATCCTAACCCTAACTCTAAATTCTATCCCTAACCCTAATTTATAATCCTTACCTTAACTCTAGTTTCTCTCCCTAACCCTAATGTATAATCCTAACCCTAACTCTAATTTATAATTCTAACCCTAACTCTAATTTATAGCCCTAACCCTAATTTATAATCCCAACCCTAATTTATAATCCTAACCCTAACTCTAAATTCTATCCTTAACCCTAAATTTATAATCCTAACCTTAACTCGAATTTCTCTTCCTAACCCTAATTTATAATCCTAACCTTAAATCTAATTTATCTTCCTAACTCTAATTTACAATCCCAAACCTAATTTATAATCCTGACCCTAACTCTAATTTCTCTCCCTAACCCTAATTTATAATCCTAACCCTAACTCTAATTTCTCTCCCTAACCCTAATTTATAATCCTAACCCTAATTTTGAATACTAATCCTAACTTCTAAACCAAACCTAACCATAATTTCTAACCCTACCATCATTTCTAACCCTAGTCTTAATTTCAAACCCTATCCCAAACCCTAATTTCTAACCTTAATCCTAGCTCTCGAAAAAATGACACTCCAATTGGGAATAGGCGTCCAATTAATCTGTGGTTGAATTCGAGCATCTTGATTACTTAAGTGACTTTTTATTCGTGTCTATTTTTAACGAGATTTTTTTGTCCATATCTTTCCTGTAGGATACACACTCGATGGCTCCTTCTTGAAGTGGTGCCCAGGGCACGTGCCATACTTTAGGTACATACACCACTGGATGGGTTGTCTTAAAGAGCATTCTTTGACGAGATATCGCAGATTTTGGTTACGCTGTTCCAGCATTGGACCACCGCCCTCAGTAGGCGAATCTAGCTTTGAGATCATTGGTCTAGTATGTGCGATTGGGCCCTTAGTGGTGATAATAGAGCCCCCCCTTGATGTGTTTAAAGAAGATGAGGGGCACTGTGGATATAGTAAAACAGGGTCTTTATTAGGCAGCGATAAAAAACAGAAAAGGCAATGTGGTCAGAGTGCATAGAGTGTCCCTTAAAAGGGTGAGGCTCCAAAATATTTGCAGACCTGTTACCATTTCACTTGGAATAGGGCTCTAACAGGAGGGTGAAAACAATGTTTCTGTTCTCCTGCAATCCAAAGTAAGGGACATTTCAGTGCTATCTCGTTCCCTTCCCTGCACTTCGGGGAATCAAAGTTCCCCACCCTGCGGTGAATTCAGCATTACCTCGGAGTGCAGTGGAAACCTGCCGCAAGCCCACCTCAAGTCTGCCGACACCTGTCAAAAACCCACTGGAACCACTGCAAAACACAGTGCAGAGCAGCCGCCGGATAAAGCAGACAAACGGGGTAAAAAAGACAAAAAACAGTACGCTTGAAAGTGTCAAAATTGAGACGCCGTTTGAAAAAAAAAACTACTGAACGAAAATGTCTGGAATTTACACATAAGATCCAATGAATGAGAATAAAAAGTCTGTTACAGAAAAATGAAAAAACCCTTTTAATAGAAAAAACTGAAAAATCCCGAAAAATGCCTAAAAGATCCAAAAAGTCTTTTTGCTGCAGATTAACCCTTTCGCTGCTGAGGCTTTTCCCGCTTCTGTGCTGAGGTAATTTTTACCGGTTTTGCTCATCATGTTTAAACATGTTTTTAAGGCTTATTTTAGTATATGACCCAGACATATTATATATTGTTCTTTCCGTCAGACTCGGCAGATTAATAATATGTCATTATTATATGTATACGTCATGACCTGTCTGTATATTATAACAAAAAATGCAATAAAATATGAATTTTCAATAATTTACAGTGTGTAAAGTGGTTTTTTTCCATATTTTAACAAGCGAGCAATTGCGGTTATATTTTGTATGGGGTGCGCTTGTTAAAAAAATTAGAGATGGGGTCTCGTTACATTTTTTTTTTGGGAAAATTACACGATTTTTAACAAATGCACCGCATACAAAAATCGTTAGTGCAGCATCATTGTTCACATTATAATTGAAATGGGAACAATATTGCTGCAGTAACAAACCAAAAAAAAGAAAAAAAAAGTGTTTATTTTTTTTACAATTTTTTTTTTTTTTTTTTTTACAAACTTTTTTCACATTCGAGTTTGGTATCGTTGGAACGGCCATGCTCTGGCCGATCCAACAATACCAAACGTTAACCCCTAGCTGCCACGGATCGGGAGATAGGGAGTTCATTGGAACTCCCTATCTCCACCGTTGGTGGCAGTTAGGGGTTAACTCCAGGACTGGTGTCCTCGTGCTATGCACGATGACGCCAGTCCTCAGGGGGAGTTCCCGGAGGCTTGGCCGACATCCAAGATGTCGGCCAGCTCCGGGAAAGGATCACGAACCGGCGCTTTTCAGCGCCGATTCGTGATCCAGCTCCCCAGGGGTTAATGCCAGGTACCATTTGGAAGGGCAGGCTGTGCCCTTCCAAATGGTGCCTGGGTTAACCCCCGAAACGCCGCCGATCGGGAGGGAGAGAGGTCCGAAGGACCTCCCCCCCTCCCTTTCAGGCGCCTCCTCCGCACATGCGTGGGGGCGCCTGAATTAGGTGTCATCGTGCTGCCGCGATGACACCTAATTTCACCGGCGGCGGTTCCGGATGCTGGGCTGACATCGAGGATGTCAGCCCGCACCGGGGGGGCCAGCGATCGGCCAGAACCCGGCCGAACGCTGACCCCAAAGTGAGGATGCGCTCAGCGCGTCCTCAGCACAGCAGGAGCCATGCGGAGGACGCGCTGAGCACGTCCTCCGCATCGAAGTGGTTAAAAGAATAAACGGTTTATTAGATATTGAATTAAAACAGGAATATTTTTAACTTTGAAACCTATGGGATTCGCCTGATTAAACCTGCCGAATGAAACCACCGAACAGCAGGGCAATTCAGCAACTTTTCTCTGCTGTTCGGTGTCTCTGAATAGATTAACCATTGCTTCTCTATGGGGGATTTAACTGCCGTCGAACATGCATCGTACTGGCTGGCAGTTCGCCAAAATTTGGCGAACTGCCTGCTCTCTGAATAGCAGAATGGCCACGAAATGTCATTGTATGTGGAAATTCCCTGTTCGGTGACATTTCGGGGCCAGATCGGCTCTCTGAATAACCCTGTAAGTTGCAGCTGCAAGCCAAAGTTTTGATATTGCGGTTTATGAGCACCGTGCAGTACATACAAAGAGTATACTACTGCCTGCTGACATAAGACTAAATGTAACTGCCACAACCAGTAGCAATAACCTACCAATATCGCCATTGTCAATTTCAATTAAATATTGACCTGAAGACACCAAGCCATTTTTGTTTTTATTGGATGAAAGCAATGGGTGAAAATATCACATTTCCTTTCGGCAAGCTAGCTAAACTAACCACTTGTCACAGACCGGCTGCCTCCCCGGGGAACATGTGTCACGAGTAAATACAGTGCAGGAGATTGGTACAGAATCCACAAGTAATGAGAAATTGTGGAGTTTTGACATGTTTTGTCAGTTGCCATATTAATAGGACATATTTCCATCTGTAGAGAGCGATGTTTATCGTGGCAGACGACGACGCCGAGAGTAGTTCAAGAGGAAGGGGGTCGGAGCATTGGAGATTCTGCTGTAATTCAGGGAGACAATGTGTGCGATGTAATCTCTGTGAAACACCGAGCTCGCAACGCTTTCCATCGGAATCAATAGCACTTAATGTCAGGGACAACGGATCTCCACAATTAACGTCCGTGTTAACATGTTCAATAAAAGCGGATTCCTCACTAATGCTAAATTAAAAAGCTTGCTATTTATTATGTTATTCAGGGCGTCCTTGTTGTTGGATATAAATGAAGCCACCATTTTTGTCTGTCTTACATAAGATCTGGTGGTCTGTTCTCTGAGCATCGAATGACCACCAACTTTCAAACATTTTTACTCAGCATAAACTTGACACATACATCCGGGGCCGGTGCTCCCACTAGGCAAGCTAGGCAACCGCCTAGGGCGCATTGCTGCCTAGGGGCGTAGCCGGCCCCAACCTGGGTTCCTTAATTGTGCCAGTTCTTTATTGTGTGGCTCGTGTAGTCAGCAGTGGTGGCTCACAAAGCGCAAAGAGGTGGGGGCGCAAGTAGCTGGTCTTGCCTAGGGCGCAAATGGACTTGTCGACTCTAAATGGAGTTGTTGTTGACGTGTTCAGTTGTTAGGTTGTGCTTTGAGGTCAATCAAAGAGTGACCAAGCAAGTGCACCTTGACCCAAAAACACATGGCAGAGCTCTTAGGGTTTAATACACCACCTCGATCACTCCCAGATGTCTCCTACTAGTGACGTTAAAAGCGGATATAGTATAGTATGAAAAAGGGAGTAAATCGAGAAAAATACAAACATAAACATTTCATAGTACAATCAATTATTGAAAACTCAATATAAGCCCCTTATGAACTGCTCTCACAGGACAAAGTTAGAACTCAGACATATCAATTGTTACCACCATGATCTGCAGGAACTATGGGAACTCCAGGCTTGATATCCCTCACCAACGTAATGAATACCATGGAGGCCTCCACTGGATAGAGATGGGCATTCGTTTTGGAAAAATTTGGAATTCGGAACAAAATTTGATAATTCGTATTCGGATGTACTTCCGAATAACGAATCGATACGATACGAATACGAAACGAAAACAAAACTATATGATACGAAACTAAACGAAATGGTATCTAACAAATTTATTTCATTTTACCCTGTGTCATCATCATAAAAGAAACATTTGAATAATTGATAACAACTATCGAATTTGAAATGAACTATCAAATGGATATCAACTATCGGATATCACCTATCAAATTTGAAATGAACTATCAAATGAATATCAACTATCGAATTCGATTTGATTCGATACGATTTGAAACGATACGATATGAATCCGATACGATAGAAATTGAAATGAACTATCAAATGGATATCAACTATCGAATTCGATACAATACGAATATGATACTATAGAAATTGAAATGAACTATCGAATAGATATCAACTATTGGATATCACCTATCAAATGGATATCAACTATTGAATTCGATCCGATTCGATATGAGTCGATATGATACGAATCTGATACGATAGAATTTGAAATGAACTATCAAATGGATATCAACTATTGGATATCAACTATCAAAATTGATCCTACATATTTATTTTCTGTTAATCTGTATATTTGTGATTTTTTGTAATTTTTATATCTTGCATTGTAATACTTTGTATTTCTGTAACAACTGTAACATTTTAATGTTCTTGAACCCAGGACGTACTTGAAAACGAGAGAAATCTCAATGTATCCTTCCTGGTAAAATCCTTTTTTAAATAAATAAATAAATAAATAAAATAAATAAATAAAATGAACTATTAAATGGATATCAACTATTGAATTCGATACGATACGATACGAATCCGATACGATAGAAATTGAAATGAGCTATCAAATGGATATCAACTATTGGATATCAACTATCAAAATTGAAATGAACTATTAAATGGATATCAACTATCAAATTCGATTCGATACGAATCCGATACGATACGATACAAATCAATCCGAAATGAAACGAAATACGAAACACGAAACAAAATTAGATACGAAATTCCAAAAACAAAATTATTTAAAAACGAAAGTAAACAAAACTAATTTTTCAGCCATGCACATTCCTACCACTGGATACACAAACAAATTTATTGGTAACAAAGATAAAATATACATAAAGATACAACAATATAATACTAATCCAACGCATTTCATCTCTTTTCCTAATTAGCCTTCGTCAGAGATTAAACTATAACACCTCTTCCACCTTTTAAAAGGACCTCCTTGTGAACTTTGACGCTATGTGTTTCAAAGGTGGAATGCATCTTGCCCATATCTGGTATTGCTGCCACTCCCAGGATGTCCCGGCTCTCACATCACCTTCTCAGAAGCAGCAGCGAACAGAGATGATGTGTGCAGCACACATATACCTGGTAGCGAGTGCACACACGTGATGTATCCAGCTATTGCCTTCCCGGAAATGTCCTGGAACTAAGAAATGCCTGCGAGGAGGTCTATTTAAAAGGTGGACGAGGCATTACATTTTAAACCCTGACAAAGGCTAATTAAGAATTGAAAAACGTTGGGTTATTGTTGTATTTTTATTTATCTTTGTTACCAATAAATGTGTGTTTGTGTATTAAGTGGAGACCTCTTTGGTTTTCAATACGGTGCTTGTTGTTCCTTACGGTGAGGTGTTTCTTACAGTGATTGCAATTTGAAGTGTTTATCTTTGTATTTTTCTAGATTTACTTCCTTTTATACCATATTACAATTTTCCTCGTCTAGAATTGCCAACTCAGCTATAATGTTGGAGTTGGCTATTCCATCTAAACCTAAAAATAATAATTGTTTGAACTCTTGAAGACTTCTGCGCTCCAATTACCTGGTGACAGCTTGCACTTAACCTGCTGCGTTTTAAGGAAACATTATGCTAATTGTAATAAATACCATATGCAAAGAAAAGCATTTTGAACTGGTGGTCACTGGACTTGGCATTTCTGTTGGGAGATGTGAGACTCTGGGTTCTAGGAGTCTGAGACTTCATTTTATTCCCCAACCCTCTCCTGTGTCCAAGTCATCCCATGCATATAAGGATACAGGGTATATGTGTTATGTGGGAATATTGTTATTGATGCAGTCGTTTTCAACCCCCCCCTAGAATATGTTGTTTAAGATCTGTGAAAGGTTTGAGTGGTGTTTGTTTGCCAGACATTGCCGCTCTAATAGACTATTGTCTGCTTGCGCAATCTCGTATTCATTATCTACTGTATTCAGAGAGTCGTATGCTCAGGCTGTGATTACATGGCACCCTATTGTTTCATATTTTGAGATTAAAATGGGCTATGGCTAGGCAATGGCTCACTTCAGGAGAAGGTGGGGCAGGATGTCATTTCCATTGGCCTCCAGGTCCCTCCATGTACTGTGTATTAGACATGTGCACAACCAAATTTTTTGTTTCATTTCAGATCGTTTTGGTCCATTTTGTTTTTGTTTCGGTTTGTTCGTTATGTTACCGCAATTCGTATTTCGGACAGATCACAATTTACTGTGCCCTATGACTTGCCCATTAACCCTTGACTGGGTTATACTGTGCCCTGTGAGTTGCCCATTAACCCCTGACTGGGTTATACTGTGCCCTGTGAGTTGCCCATTAATCCCTGACTGGGATATACTGTGCCCTGTGAGTTGCCCATCAACCCCTGACTGGGTTATACTGTGCCCTTTGAGATGCCCATTAATCCCTGACTGGGTTATACTGTGCCCTGTGAGTTGCCCATTAATCCCTGACTGGGTTATACTGTGTCCTATGAGTTGCCCAATAATCCCTGACTGGGTTATACTGTGCCCTGCCCTGTGAGTTGCCCATTAATCCCTGGCTGGGTTATACTGTGCCCTGTGAGTTGCCCATTAACCCCTGACTGGGTTACACTGGGCCCTGTGAGTTGACCTTTAACCCCTGACTGGGTTATACAGTGAGTTGCCCATTAACCCCTGACTGAGATATACTGTGCCCTGTGAGTTGCCCATTAACCCCTGACTGGGATATACTGTGCCCTGTGAGTTGCCCATTAACCCCTGACTGGGTTATACTGTGCCCTGTGAGTTGCCCATTAACCCTTGACTGGGTTATACTGTGCCCTGTGAGTTGCCCATTAACCCCTGACTGGGTTACACTGGGCCCTGTGAGTTGACCATTAACCCCTGACTGGGATATACTGTGCCCTGTGAGTTGCCCATTAACCCCTGACTGGGTTATACTGTGCCCTGTGAGTTGCCCATTAACCCTTGACTGGGTTATACTGTGCCCTGTGAGTTGCCCATTAACCCCTGACTGGGTTACACTGGGCCCTGTGAGTTGACCATTAACCCCTGACTGGAATATACTGTGCCCTGTGAGTTGCCCTTTAACCCCTGACTGGGTTATACAGTGAGTTGCCCATTAACCCCTGACTGGAATATACTGTGCCCTGTGAGTTGCCCATTAACCCCTGGCTGGGATATTCTGTGCCCTATGAGTTGCCCATTAACCCCTGACTGGGATATACTGTGCCCTATGAGTTTCCATTAATCCATTGCTCTGTTTCGCATTGCATTGATTTTTTTTTTCGTTTCAGATCATTTTCGTTTAGTTTTTTTTTGTTGTTACCGTGATTCGTATTTTCGGAACCGATTTGTAAATTTGGACAGAGCCGATATGTATTTTGGAAGTGGTTCTGAAATGTTAATCAAGTCAATTTCGTCCGAATTTTGATTCGGTACGGAATGAAACGCACATTTTTACTGTATATAATTGGCTGTTATGTTTCATTATAATCTGTCTGTCTGATTCACCCTACAAGGAGCTCCGGTTATTGACTGGGTGGGTTTGGAACAGAAACAGTACTCCTTCATGATACTGACAGCAAGGGGAACCTTTCTACATGTGGAAACCCATCCTGAGTACGTATTTCCATGTTACACAATATATTTCTGTCAAACTAGTAAGGAAATATATAATTGAGCCTAATAAAAGCTTTTCAGTGTGTGTACCTTAAAGGGAACTCCGTTCCTCCTGGCAAACTCGTTGTTGAATAAAGATTCTAAGGGCCAAATTACAATCTTCATGCAAAATGCTCGCGCAACGCGTGAATTTGTGCGGCAAGCGTTAAATGTTAACGCGTGGAAATCAATGCTGGAATTACAATCCTTGCGGATTTTTTCATCCGTCGAGCAATAACGCGCATTAAACGGACGCGCATAAATGTACGTGCAGTAACGTTGCGCTCAGAAATCAGTGTGCGCACTGTTTTTTTCATGCGATTCAGCCAATCAGAATTATGAACCACAATTATCTCACGTCACGTTTTTGCGCCTGTCAAAGTCAATCTGAGTATATATGCTGCAGCAATAATAAATGTACACACAACTTCTCCATTTTATTGTTTGGGTATGTGTAAAATGTACAACTATACTTTGCTGCGTATTTTTTTTTTGGGCTGGTGTATTTGGTTTCGGCCAGGATGATAGAATTTGCCAATAACACCAGCTTTTAGGAGTTGCTAAAATTATGTGCGCAAAGGCTGTGCGTTACAAACTGCGCATAGATTGTAATACCATCCACGTACCAGCACACATTTGCGTTTGCGCTCACAATTAGAGATGAACTGTTCGGTTCGATCTGTTCGGAGTTCGCATCGTTCGCCAAAAGTTCGAAAAAAATAAATAATTTTGAAAAAAGTATAAAAAATGCTTAAAAAATACAAAAAAATCTAGAAATAAAGAGACTCTTTACTGCAGAATATTATAAGCAACAGTTTATTAGATATTGAATTAAAACAGGAATATTTTTAACATTGAAGCCTATGGGATAAAACATTCTTGTTACTAAAACATCAGGCAGACACGGCTCTCTAATCATGCACTGTAGAGGGCAGCCTGCAGGGGCCTCCCAAGGATCCGCTTGAGGAGCATGCGGCCGCCGGATGACAGAGCTGCGACCGTGCGGGCTAGCCGCCCTGGTGCAGGTGGCAGAGACAGGCAGCGCAGGGAGGGAAGGAGTTATACAATGTAGTAAGCTTCTGAAGGTGTGTTTGCGGGGCCGATGCATACACTACATCTCCGTAATCAATAGCCGGCATAAGCATTTGTTGTACAATCTGCTTTCTTACCGTGGGGCTCAGGCAGGATTTGTTTCTGTACAGGGCACCTAGTTTGGGGTAAAGTTTAGATGAGTTTATCGATGTGGGGGCCAAAGGATAGATTAGGGTCCAACCACATACCTAGATATTTGAGAGAAGTGACTGTGGTCAGTGTGCCATTTGATTTTGTCCCAACACATAGATGGGGATTTTGCAATTTGTGTAGACTAGGTGCTGTTCCAAAGAGCATCGTTACAGTTTTGTCAGTATTTAAAAAAAGTTTGTTGTGTCTGATCCACTTTTCTACCTCTGTGAATTGTTCTTGCAGCACGGCCTCCTGCTGCGGGAGATTTGGTTTGCTGGTATAGATTACAGTGTCGTCTGGGTACATACAGTATGTACAGTTGAGGCTTTGCAGACCTTGGGCAGATCATTTATGAATATTGTGAATAGCAGGGGGCCTAGTATTGAGCCTTGGGGTACACTGCAAGTGACTGGGAGCAGGAAGGAGGAGCTGCCATAAATTGACACATATTGTGATTGGTTAGATACATATGATTGAAACCAGGTTAGCGTGCGATCACCAATGCCAGAGTTTTTAAGTTTTTCTAACAAGATGCCATGGTCTACTGTGTCAAAGGCCTTGGCAAAATCAAGGAAGATGGCTCCAGTTAGGTTTCCCTGTTCCATCCCAGCTTTGATATCATTGCAGACTTTTAAAAGGGCGGTTGTAGTTGAGTGATTTGGACGAAAGCCTGATTGATCCGGGGTTAAGTAGTTCCAATATTGATAATAATCACGTAATTGTGTGTAGACGCATTTTTCCAAGATTTTTGACATTACAGGGAGCAACGATATCGGACGGTAGTTGGATACCAAAGTACTGTCACCACTTTTATGGTTAGGTACCACTCTCGCAGTCTTCCAGAGTTTGGGTATGTATCCAGTCGCCAGTGATTCATTTATTAGGGTTGTGACAGGATTTGCAATTGCTGGCACACTGATTTTCAGCAGCATTGCTGGTATTTGATCAGGTCCAGACTGGTATTTCATTTTTTGCTTACGGAGAAGTTTAGTAACGACACTGACAGGCGCTGGTCTAAAACTGAATTCCTGTCTGATACAGGGACTTTGCACAGTTGGAGGGGCCTGACCTGCATGAGGCCTCTCTGATTGCATGTCATTTCCTAGCTTGGCAATCAAAGTGGTGGCGCATCCAACAAAATAATCATTAAAGGCATTTGCTACATCTAGGGGGTGTTGCAGGGTTTGGTTGTTTACTTTGGCAGCAGCCGGCTGGGAGTGGACTGGGGGTGCTTGTATGTTACTTATGGTTCTCCAAAAGTTTCTAGAGTTTGATATGTTATTGTTTAGATTTTCATTGAAGTAATGGGCTTTGGCCATTTTTGTTTGTTTTGTGCATTCATTCATTCCGGCATTTTCGGTATTAGTAGTGATCGTTCATTGAACCAGTACTCTTGAAATTTGACCATAGTGAATCTCTAAGCTGGTACATTAGTGTAAGATCAGCTGTAACCCAGGGGAGATGGGTCCCTTTTACTCGCACTTTATGCAGCGGGGCATGGGAATTCCAGACTTGCAGGAGCTCAGACTGAAAGTATTCAACTGCACAGTCTAGGTCTGGGGTTAGGTTTAGCCTGTACCAGGGGAGCTGTTTGAGATCACTTAGGAAGGATTCAAGAATAAATTTCTTGAAAGACCTGGTGGTTATTACCTTTGGGGGGAGATTTCAAGGCCTTTATTTTGCGCACACAGTACACTAGACAATGGTCACTAAAGCTATTAGCAAGAACGCCTGCCTCCTGTATTCTAACAGGAGATGAGGAGAGAATCCAGTCCAGCAAGGTATGGTTAGGGCTTTTCATATTAATGCGAGTGGGGGAGGAGATTAATTGAGTTAGCTGCAAAGTTTTAAACAGTGAGCAGTGTTTATTGTTTTTAGGATTTAGCCAATCTGTATTAAAATCGCCGAGGACCAGCAGTTCACTTTTTTGGTTTTTGGCAAGTAGGTTATTAAGGATTTGAGATGTCAGAGAGGGAGTGCACTGGAGAGCTCGGCAGACGATAGAACCCAGCAACAATGATTGATTTACTGAATGGGATCTCAATTATACCAGAGAGGAAATCAAAGGTGACAGGAGAGCTAGAAGTCTGTAAGGGGGTGAACTTTATGGGCTCCTCAACATAAATAACAATTCCCCCTCTTCTCTTTGATCTGTCTTTTCTATAACATGAATACCCCTGTATTGATATGGCAGAGTTTGGTACTTTTGGGGTTAACCATGACTCTGTGAGCACAATGATTTTGGGTTTGTAATAGCAACACCAAGCCTGAAGCTCATCCAATTTAGGGAGTAAACTTCGGATGTTACAGTGCACAAATGAGAGGCCTTTTTTAGTGGGGAGACTAAAGGCTGTGTCACCTATAGGACCAGGGTTAGTTTCCACATCGTTTGCCAGGGAAAGTAGCAGAATAAATAGGAATTTGGACAGAGTTTTCTTTTGGTAATGTGGTTGCAGAGTTTTAAATCTTTGTGTGGGGGTAGGAGGGCTGGATTTTAACACTCTTCACCAGCACTCAGTTGATAGGTTAAAAGAACTGAGCAGGCTGTGGTGTATTGGCACTGGTTTTCCATCCTGGGGCAATTGGAAAGGTGTATAGAAGGAGAGAGTAGTTTTAGAGAGAAGGGATGATAAAGAAAAGAGAAGCAATAGTGGGATAAACATTATAGTGAAAGGTGTTGGAGGGGAGTAAACAGGAAATCGAGAGGTACCAGAGTAAATGGTGTAGGTTGCTGCAATATCACATGATCAATTAGTTGGGTATATATCAAATGAAAACCATGGGGGGGGGGTGGGTGAGGGGAGGGCGGGCGTGAGCAAAGTCCAGCTGGATGAGGGTAATGAGCTGCTCTCTGCAAGGGCCTGCTACCAACCCTGACTGAGTTTGGGGTGTGTGCTGAAAGAGAAATCAAGATTGCAAATAGCATCACATATATATATATAGATATCTATATTCTTATAAATATATATATCCAGACATGTATTACACACAATTTTGGCAACTAATTGCCCCCCCCCCCATTTCGCTGATCCCTCCAGAAGAAATGTTGAACCCGATAGAGCAGAGAATAATATATATATTCTCTGCTCTGTCGGGTTCAACGTTTCTTCTGGAGAGATCAGCCAAATTGGGGGGGGCATTTAGTTGAGATTGTCCACATGCCACCACTCATGTGCGTATGTGTATATATGGTCTGAGGTCGGTGGGTGGGTGTATATATATATATATCTGCGTGTTGATATATGCGTATATATAGGTCTGTGTGTTGATATATACGTATATGTCTGTGTGTGGTATCAATGCATCCCTCCCTACTCTATACACGGCGCTCCGTGTCCCTACAATATATATGATCAGGGGTTACCTTTTTTTTTTAATTTTATACTATTCCTGTTAAATTAACAGTAATTTTGATGTATTTTATTCAGTAGAAACTTTTTTTTGCCTATATAACATGTGCTTTGTGAAAATAAAACGTTTTTTGTGTACATTTTAATTTAGTTAGTGGATTCCTGTCCAGTGCGGTGAGAAGCAAACATAATGTAGTGTAGACACGCTGCGAGGCGGAGCGGAGTGAAGTCAAGCCTGCAAAATGTTTGCTTCACTTCGCTTCGCTACACTGTGCGTCGCGACACGCTCAGTGTGTCTCAGCCTTTATTCCTGCATCGCTAGCTTACCGAATTAGTTTGTATACTTGTTACTGACCCTGCTTGTTCTGAGGACCCAATTTTAAAGCACCTATTGTAACTTTCATCCAAAGCCTGCATAGGTTTCACCATAATTTAGCCCAAAAAATCACTAAACAAGTTCTCCGTATCCTAAAACGTCTCCTCTTTCCATACAGGCTGCCGCCCCAAGCAGTTGTTTATGAATAGATTGAAGGAAAACCATTTACCGTCATTTGAAATGTCATTTTTTTGTTTTTAAAAGCTTCTATACATCCGACAAATCTGCCACTTCACGGGCAGGTTATGGGGGACCTCCTAGGCACGATATTTGAAGGAATTTTTCATTTTTATTCTTAACCTTTATTTCATGGAAAACTCACTGTTCCTTTAAAAACGTTTTTTTAAAAAAAACTTTTTGTCCTTGTTTCCTGTCCCCCAGGGCACTACCCGGACCCCATACACCTTTTATGGCAAATATCTTGCATATACAGTTGTGTTCAAAATTATTCAACCCCCACTGAAATTGAGTGTTTTGGCCAGTTTGACATTGATTTTGATCATTCAGTCATCTTGCTTACAATTAAATCAAAGAGGCACGTGTAGGTCAGACAAATAGAACATAACATTTATAATGAAATAACCACAAATGTCTTTTCTGTGCTCACATCATTATCAGTTTTATTCAACCCCCAAGTGACATTCAATCTTAGTACTTAGTACAACATCCTTTTACAGTTATAACAGCTTTTAAACGTGAAGTATAGCTTGACACAAGTGTCTTGCAGCGATCTACGGGTATCTTCGCCCATTCGTCATGGGCAAAAGCCTCCAGTTCAGTCACATTCTTAGGCTTGAGCACTGCAACTGCTTTCTTTAAGTCCCACCATAGGTTCTCAATCGGATTTAAGTCAGGTGATTGCGATGGCCACTCCAAAATGTTCCAGCCTTTAATCTGCAACCATGCTCTAGTGGACTTGGAGGTATGCTTGGGATCATTGTCCTGTTGAAAGGTCCAACGTCTCCCAAGCCTCAGGTTTGTGACGGACTGCATCACATTGTCATCCAATATCTCCTGGTACTGAAGAGAATTCATGGTACCTTGCACACGCTGAAGCTTCCCTGTACCTGCAGAAGCAAAACAGCCCCAAAGCATGATTGACCCCCCGCCATCCTTCACAGTAGGCTAGGTGTTCTTTTCTTCATAAGCCTTGTTCTTCCTCCTCCAAACATAGCGTTGATCCATGGGCCCAAACAGTTCTAATTTTGTTTCATCAGTCCACAGAACACTATCCCAAAACTTCTGTGGTTTGTCCACATGACTTTTGGCATACTGCAGTCGACTCTTCTTATTCTTTGAAGACAGCAAGGGGGTGCGCCTGGGAGTTCTGGCATGGAGGCCTTCATTACGCAGTGTGCGCCGTATTGTCTGAGCTGAAACTTCAGTACCCACATCTGACAAATCTTTTCTCAGTTCCTCAGCAGTCACACGGGGACTTTTCTCCACTCTACGCTTCAGGTAGCGCACAGCAGTCGAAGTCAGTATCTTCTTTCTGCCACAACCAGGTAGCGTTTCAACAGTGCCCTTTGCCTTGAATTTGCGAATGATGCCCTATGGTCTCTCTTGGTATGTTTAACATCTTTGCAATCTTCTTATAGCCATTGCCCTTCCTGTGAAGAGTAATCACCTCTTCTCTTGTCTTCCTGGACCATTCTCTTGACTTCACCATGTTTGTAACCACACCAGTAAATGTCTAGAAGGAGCTGAGTATCACAGTCATTTTAAAGCTGCCTAATTGGTGCTTATATGCTTTATTGCTGCTCCGTGACATCCACAGGTGTTTTCAATACCTGATTGAAAACACTTGAATGAACCTCTGTTCTTCAGAGTGGTAGTCTTTAAGGGGTTGAATAATTGTGTCAATGAAGAATTCACAAAAGAAACATTTACTACTGTATTACAAAACCAATTGATGTCATTTTAGTTGCATATGGTTCTTTAAAAAGTCCTTGTAGGATTTCATTCTGAATACAATTACAAATGTACACTAAATTCCCTAAAACCCTTTACAGCATTGGGGGTTGAATAATTTTGAACACAACTGTATGCCCTCTTGGAGGGCACTCTAAAATTCGAACTTTCGAGTCCCATTGACTTGCATTGCGTTCCATTCGTGTTCGCGTTCGAACTCCAACTTTTGAAATTGTTCGAGTTCGAATGCGAACTGAACACGGGGGTGTTCGGCTCATCACTACTAACAATGTTAAGTATAGGACGCGCACAGTAAAGTACGCTCGTGCAGGTTTCGCACAGGTTCCCCCGCAGTAGACGATTACGTGCGTTGACATTGTAAAACGACGTTCAGCGCAAAGGGTTTTACCCCTCGCGTTAATGTTTTTTTTTGTTTTTTTTAAATGTAATTACTTAAAGTGTGACTGCTCGCCTTGATATCACTATATCTATAATTTTTAGATAAGGAAACTTTGCGGCAGATAATCTTGTCGAACTCACGGCTGCAGAAAACGTTTTTCTGACAATTCGAGCCTTCGGGGTATTTGTAAAAGTTTATTATCGACTTATAGCTCGGGTTCAGGTCGTGAGTTTTATTATTGCGACAGATATAGCTGTGCCTAGTGTCACCGAGGCAAAAGCAAATGTAACATGTACGTGTTAGGTGTAATTTTATGCAACTTGTTATTCTTTTCTTATTTTTGTTTCTGTTCTTTGAATATCACATTATTGCAAAGCGAGTAAGTGTCACTGTCACTGTAACGAAGCTTTACCTTCACATGTTTTATATTTACGATTTTTTGGCATTGAAGTTTTTTGTTTCATTAAAGGGTCACTATGGTGAAATTTAACCCCGCCCCCTTCTTGCCCTTTAACAATTGGACAGATGCTGCTGCAGCATCTGCCTGTTTATCTTTTCTTTCTATCTTTTGTTGAAATACTCATCTTTTGTCCCTTGGCGCGCGCTGCTTGTCCCCTTCAGCTCAAAGATTTGAACGTTTCTGCAGCTTTTTATACAATTTGCGTACCTGCTAAGGCTAGGGTCAGACGAAAGCATTTTTCCCCGCAAACGTGAAAAAGTGCGTCCGAACGCATTGACGTATTTTTTCACGGAATGCGCAAAAACGGTCAGACGACACGCATTTTCGGGCGTGATTTTGTATGGATCGTCAATAAAACACTTTTTGCGTCTGGACGTTATGTAGGCTGGACATTAGCAGTGTCTGACATCTCCTAATCACGCACACACGCCGCTATGCCGCAGCTGCGCACTCAGTACGTCAGTACTAGCGGTTCAGCGTTCTCAAAAAAATGCGTTCAAATTCCACTTGCGTTGCACGGCCGGACTTTTGTGTGGCCGTACATCGTATATTGGCCGTCATTGCCTGTCATCTGCTGCTAGTGCGGCCGTGATTATGTGCGCCAGAACGCACGTTAAAAGTGCGCTGGTCTGACCCCAGCCTAAATGTGCGTTGCTTAGGATACACAGGGGGTTATTCAGAGAGCACCGAAATGACGCCAACATTTCGTTGCTCTCTCATTCCCCGCACTTCCCTGCACTTTGGGGAATCAAAGTGCCCCACTATGCGATGAATTCAGCATTCACCGCAGGGTCCCCGGAGTGCAGGTAAAACCTGCCGCACACCAGACGAACACTCACCAAAAACCCACTGAAAACCTTCAGACATCGCCTCAAAAACCACACCGAACACGACGGAAAAAGCCACCAAGCTGCCGATCACAACGCAAACCAGCCACCGAAAAAGCCAACAAGCTGACGAAAGGGTAAAAAAAACAAAAAAACAGTACACTTGAAAGAGTCAAAAGTGTAACGCTGTTTGCAAAAAAAACTACAGAACGAAAATGTCTGGAATTTACATATAAGATCCAATGAATGATAATAAAAAGGTCTGTTACAGAAAAAACGATTAAAAAAAGAACTGAAAAAAAATTTGCTGAAAAAATCCAAAAAGATAAATAAATAAAGAGACTTTTTGCTGCAGATTAAAAGAATAAACAGTTTATTAGATATTGAATTAAAACGGGAATATTTTTAACATTGAAGCCTATGGGATTCGTCTGAATAAACCTGCCGTATGAAACCACCGAACAGCAGGGCACTACGGCAATTTTTCACTGCTGTTCGGTGTCTGTGAATAGATTAACCATTGCTCTCTATGGGGGATTTAACTGACGTCGAACAGGCACCGTACTTGCTGGAAGTTTGGCGAACTGCCTGCTCTCTGAATAGCCAAATGACCTCGAAATGCCACTGTACGGGGAAATTCCCTGTTCGGTGACATTTCAGGACCAGATCGTCTCTCTCTGAATAAACCCTATGGTGTCCCTTAAGCACTTGTGGGACCTCTCCTGTCATTGAGTTGAGACAACAATCAATCATGATAAAATATATTATTTAAAACACAGTGAACGGGTCACGACAGAACCAGACAGGATGCATACAGGCTTACCGAAATGACACTAAAATATGGGCGACATAAGATAATCGAAGGTCCTAGAAGTAGGAAAATCAAGGAGAGCATTAACGGAAACATACAGGGTTATTCAAAGAGATCCGAATGGCTGCCGAAAGGTAACCGAACCCAGAAAATCAGCGTTCCTTACCTTTCTTGGCCATTCGGCTATTCAGAGAGCAGGCAATTCGGCAAATGTTGGCGAATTGCCTGCACATACGGTGCCTGTTCGAGGGCAGTGAATCCCCATGAAAAAGCACTGCTTCGGCTATTCAGAGAACACAAACCAGCAGTGAAAGGTTCCCGAAATGCCCTGTCATTCGGTTGCTTCATTTGACAGATTTATTCAGGCGAATCCCATAGGCTTCAATGTTAAAAATATTCCCGTTTTAATTCAATATCTAATAAACCGTTCATTATAATATTCTGCAGTAAAAAGTCTCTTTATTTATAGATTTTTTTTAGGATATTTTAAGCCTTTTTTGGGATTTTTTTAACAAAAAAAAATTCTGTTTTATTTAAAAAAAAAATTTAAAGTTTTTCTTTTTTCTGTAACAGCCCTTTTTATTATCATTCATTGGATCTTATATGTAAATTTCAGACATTTTCATTCTGTAGTCTCTTTGCAAGCAGCATTTCACTTTTCAAACATTTAAACGTACTGTTTTTGTTTCACTCTATTCGTCTGCGGTGTCAGGTTTTTCCGGCGGCTGCTCTGTGCTGTGATCGGCTCCTGCTCGGGTTTCTCCAGCGTGTTTGGCGGGGTTAATCAAGATGTTTTTGCCGGTTTCGGTGTGCATTTGCCTGAGTTTTGCGGTGAGTGTTCGGCAGGTATTCGGCGGCTTTTCCCTGCACTACGACAGCCCTGTGGTGCTTGCTGAATACACCGCAGGGTTGCTGAAATGGGATCGCAACTCACACCGAATTGAAGAGAACGAAAAGTCACCGAACGTGCGGTGACTTTTTGATTCTCTTTGAATAACCCTGATAGAGTACAATGCTTTTCCTAAAAAAGTATGAATTCTAAGAGCAGACACTTTTGTTGAAGGTATGTGACTATGTAGCGAGGTTACAAGGAACAAGAGGTGGAGACCATGCTTCGATTCTCCTTCCGGCTGGTTTGTGGGTTGGCCATAGGTGGGGTTTTGACTCTGCTAGGTGGTGTCGGGTTTGTAGATGGAGTCAAAGATACTGGGTGCATGAGAACGAATCAGAGCTTTGATTCAAGCAGACATGGCTGAGTTTCACATTTTCTCCCTCGGCACGTGCTGCTCCTCGTCTTCAGCTTCCACAATGCAGAGGTTCCTGCATCTTCTTCGCAATTTGCATAGAGTGTGTAAATGGGGCAGCGTGCATTATACAAACTGCGTATTGCTTGGAATTTCTGTTCTTTCCTACAGAACGATGACATCTCATCAGCAGAATGTTCAATGCTTTGATCTTTCGGAGACAGGATGATGTCAACGTGCAGATCGTGCTGACATCATTGATTCCCGAGTTGGTACTCGACAGGCGGGATGCTCAAATCTCGTCTGCTGAGTGACAGCTGTGTTGCTGCCTTGCTGGAGGAAGCTCCTCTGCTTTACAAAGCAATATCTGCAGAATGGGGCTGAAAGGAGGAGGACACGTCACTCACCCTGACAGTACATATAGCTAAAGAGGTCAGGAAGCACAGAGTGTCCCTTTAAGTGACAGTTTCCAATATCAACAGGATAGAAACGTGTTACAACTTAGATTCTTCCCAAAACAAAAGCTTTATTTTCATTTTTTTTTGTGTGTTGGGCCAGTACTTTTGCTTAATGGCTATGGGAACTGAAATAAACACCTAAAAAAGCAAATAGAAGAGAAAAAAGAAAAAAACAGGAAGAGATCCTAACATTCCATGAAGTTTATATTTAAATACATAGAGTATGTACGTGAGTATGGGCGCGACGCCATTTTTTCTATATGTATGTATATTGTGCTTGTAACACCAGTTCGTCGTTCTGCAGCTGTTCCCTTTTCCATGTTTTTGTTTTTAACCCTAAATGGGAAGTGTTTAGTGCGTGTATAAATAAAACCCACCATCTTTCTGCCTCTCCTTAGCTGATAAGTAGCAGGAGGGGCTTGGAGCTGCTCAGTAGAGCGGCCTTTTGGTACATTGGTTAGGTACTCGCTCTAGAAAGAGGTGCCTTGAAGGGGCGAGTGAGCTTACGTTGCAATGGCCATTGAAACAAACTAAAACCTCATAGTGTTTTGTTGTACATGGAAATACATAGAAACGAGCGCAGATGACACCTTTTTCCTCTTGTTATATTTAAATATCCCTGAATCACAAAAATACATTCCAACAGCGCCATAATATAACTAACCCTTTCGCTGCTGGGCCGTTTCACCTCTGTGTGCTGAGCTAATTTTCACAGTTTTTGCTCATCATGTTAAACACGATTTGAAATCATGTTTTATTATACGACCCAGACAAATTATATATCCTTTTTTTCCGGCAGATTCATAATATATCATTATTATGTGTGTACGTCATGTCCTGCCAGAATGCTATAACAAAATTAAAAAAAAAAATAATAATTTCCAATCATCTACAGGGTGTATATTTTTTTTTCACACTTTATAATCTGAGCCTTTGCGGTTATTTATTATATGGGTACACTTGTTAAAAAAATTAGAGCTGGGAACCCGTTACTTTTATTTTTCTCAGAAATTATGTGATTTAATTTTAGCTAAAAACTCCCCATAGAAAAAATCGTTAGTGCAACATAATTGTTTACATTATAATTTAAATGTGAACAATAATGCTGCATTAATAAAAAAATTCTTTACCTTTAACATGGTCATGTTTGGTATCATTGGGAAACAATGATACCAAACATTAACCATAGCTGCAAAAGATCGGGAGATATGGGGTCATCGGAGAGAGAAGATGACAGTAAACAGCAGGTAAAGGGGGGGGGGTTTCAGCAGAATATGAAGCCCTGTCTGCTTACTGCTGTTTAAAGTGGACCTTTCCTTAACCAGCACTGCAGTGATAGAAATTTGTCATTGAGCTGCCTGGCTCCTGGTGAGGCTGCTTGCGCGCAGGTCACACTCGGTCCGGCCAGTCAGGTGGTACTGAGTCTCAGTACCACCTGACTGGCTGAACCACGTGACACGCGTGCACGCAGCTGCCCACCCTTTCGTTAACATGGACTGTCACTCTATTCTGGACTGAACACCCACCGGGAAGGGAATCAAAGCCATGGTGCACCCTCTGGCAGTGGCACCCCACTGCTGACAAGATGGCTCCACGCACAGGCACAGCCGTGATCCTAACGTGGCCTGGAGGGACCTCCTGCTGAGTCTGTACACAGTCCCTGCTGACTCTGCACACAGCCCTACCGCGGACAGAGGCTGGTAAATGTAGAATAAATAATTGCTGTGTGCTCATACACACTCGGTTTGCTGGGAGTTTTATTGCAGTGGATTCTGATGCACTCATACACACCACACATTGCTTTGCTATGATTTTTATTGCAGTGGATTCTGATGCACTCATACACACCGCACATTGCATTGCTGGGAGTTTTATTGCTGTGGATTCTGATACGCTGACACACACCACACATTGCATTGCTGGGAGTTTTATTGCAGTGGATTCTGATGCACTCATACACACCGCACATTGCATTGCTGGGAGTTTTATTGCTGTGGATTCTGATATGCTGACACACACCACACATTGCATTGCTGTGAGTTTTATTGCTGTGAATTCTGATGCACTCATACACACCGCACATTGCATTGCTGGGAGTTTTATTGCTGTGGATTCTGTGATACACACTGCATATTACTGTGAGTTTTATTGCCCTGGAGCTCTGGGATACGCTCATACACACTGCACATTACTGTGAGTTTTATTGCTGTGCAGTTCTGTGATATGCTCATACACACTGCACATTTCTGTGGGTTTTATTGCTTTGCAGCTCTGATATGCTCATACACAGTGCCCATTTCTGTGGGTTTTATTGCTATGCAGCTCTGTGATACGCTCATATGCAGTGCACGTTTCTGTGGATTTTATTGTTCCACCAATTAGAGCGGCTGTGATCCCGTTTACTTGACATGCGTGGCTGTTCTTTGTAAAAATGCTTGAATTTAAACATTTCATAATTTTCTTTATCTCAATAGATACATTTGAAATGGTATACAAAATATACAAGTAGGCACTTGGTATCCACTTTTAATATAAAGAGAGGAAAAGGCGGAGCTCTAAGAGGAAAAGGTGGAGCTTAAAGAGGAAGGGTGGGGATTAACCAGGAAGAGGTGTGCCCTTGACAGGAAGGGGTGCATCAAATTTAAATTAGGGGGTGCACGAGTTTAGTCAGGCCTAGGGCAGCACAAAACCTAAATACACCACTGCCCTTACCGATGGGTAGGGTGCAAAGGACCTCCCCCTCCCCTTCAGGCACTTTCCATGCTCTGGCGGGAGGGGGTGCCTGAAATAGTATAAGCCCGCACCGGGAGACCACAGCGATTGGCCAAAATACCGGCCAATCGCGGATGCTCAGTGCGTCCTCCACATGGAAAATTCATTCAAGAGGACGCACGGAGCTCGACCATAGCAGCCAAGTGGTTAAAAGGGTTATTCAGAGAGAGACGATCTGGCCCCAAAATGTCACCAGACAGGGAATCTCCGCATACGGTAACATTTTGGGGCCATTGAGCTATTCAGAAAGCAGGCAGTTCGCCAAATTTTGTGGAATTGCCAGCAAATATGGTGCCTGTTCGGCGGCAGTGAAATCTCCCATAGAGAAGCAATAGTTAATCTATTCAGAGACACCGAACGGCAGAGAGATGTCAGAGAACTGTTCTGATGTTCGGTGGTTTTATTCGGCAGGTTTAATCAGGTGAATACCATAGGTTTCAATGTTAAAAATATTCCAGATTTTAACCAATTTCTAATAAACTGTTTATTCTTTTAATCTGCAGCAAAAAGTCTCTTTATTTTTTTTATTTCTTTAGGCATTTTTCTTGATTTTTGTTTTCACCAAATTGTTTTTTCTGGCTTTCTTTAAATAGCGTTTTTTTTTTTTTAATGTAACAGACCTTTTTATTATCATTCATAGGATGTTATATGTTAATTCCCGACATTTTCGTTCAGTAGTTTTTTGCAAACAGCGTTTCAAATTGTTTTCTTACCTGTCCAGCGGCTTGTCGGCTTTTTTCTGCAGCTGGTCGGCGCTGTGTACGACGGCTGGTCGGCTGCGTTTGGTGGCTGTCTGACGGGTTTGCGGCGGCTGTCCGGTGGTTTGGTTGTGGCGGCGGGTTTGCGGCAGGTTTGCGGTGCCGTTCGTCGACTGATTCGCTACGGAGTCGTCGAAGTGTGAAGTCGGCGACATTTCAGTGCTCTCTCAATAACCCTGTGAGACTCATTTATAAAAACATAAAAAAATAGTAAAAATTAGCAAAGCAGTACATTATTTTACTAATAAACCTTATTTAACCCCTTCACTACCAAGTGACTTTCCAAAAATCCACTTTCAAGAACCTAACGGTTTTTGGAAAGTAATTTTTATTTAATTATACGGTAAGAAATATTTGAGAATATTCCCAGTGTATTCATTACTGTAAGAACCTGTTTGCCAGGAAAATGTAACATGCTAATTTCATTAACTTTTGCTCTGCTCGACTGCGGATCGAGATAGCTCGATCTTGGGTGCCTTTAAAGACCCGAGTTATCTCGCTCTCGGGAGCGAAGGGGTTACTAACTATAAATAAAAGTGGTACATAAAGAAATCTGGGTTCCTGCGCACCCCCTGAGCTATAGACCCACGACCTCTCCTCGTTTACAAATCCTGCACGTAATAACGGGAGGAAGTAGTCAAGAGCGACTTTTATTTATTTATTTTTTGCTGTTGCTTGTTTTAAACTTTTTTGGACGATCATTCAGCTCAATCACCACCGGCTCTTCATAACAAGTACAATAATAATCATTCCAAAATCACTTACAGATGTCTTGGCTGACCTTTCTCTACAAATGATGCGCGTCATCATTCCGTAAAAAACAAACAAACAAAAACACCGCATTCCACGAGGGAAAACTCTGGGATTTATGGATAGAATTCGGTCTCGACTACAAAGTGATTGTTATTATTATTTGTTGCCTCTCGTCGTTTGCAAAGACACTCGCGGGCGTCTCTCCGCGCCACCCGTCAGACAATAGCCCGGCGCGGTCGCGCTAGCCGTTCGGAACATTCTAAGTAAATAACAGACATTTTATGCAAGATTGCGCATTATAAGATATAGTATTAACAATTTTATTAACATTAACTCGGATTGCCTTCCATTAGCTTATTGCATTCTAATAAAAATGATCGCGCCTTTCAGGAGGAGAATTTGATATAAAGTGAAGTGATTAAACCCTGCTTAGATATCTGTGCTGCTGCGTCTCTTCCATTCCGACAATAAGGCTGTAATTTTATGCATGGCTGCTCTCAAATGGCATAAATTGTTATAATACCGAAAATTATCAAGGAGAACTGGCTGGTGGAAAATTAGAAATAGCTTAGAATCAAATAATTAGGATTTCTGTGCAACGCCGGGGAAATGTAGACTTTGAGTTCCATTTTCTATTTCATTAAAAATATATGCGTCGGGATTAACATTAAATGTTCTGCTCGGTAAGCTAGATGCGCCAGATACCTGTTTATTACAGAAAGTAAACAGAGCAGATTATTCTCAGTGCGTAAAAGGTACAACGCCATAAACAATGCTTTAAAAAGAAGCAACAAGACTACATCAAATAAAGCGTTCCGTTACCGCCGCGGCTGAAATCCATGGCATTTTATTTTTATTTTTATTTATTTATTTTTAATATCATTTCACTCAATATATTCCTGTATCGTGTTACAGCAGAAAAGAGTACATTGATTCAATTTTTAAAAAAAATCTTTTTAGCATAAATAATGCTCTTGGTCACTTTTTTTTTCCTTTTTATTTTTTTATTGTATTGTAAGATTCAGGGCCAGTGCTTCCACTAGGCAAGCCAGGCAACCACCTAGGGCGCACTGCCACTTAGGGGCGCAGCTGGCTCCAACTCAGGTTCCATTATTTTACCCCTTTCTCATTGTTTGCTTGTGTAGCTGGAAGTGGCAACTCACAAAGCGGGACCCCCTCTAGCAATGTAGAAGCTGGGCGTCTTATGGTGACACACAGGTGCCACCAGATGACATGCGGGCGCCACAAGAGGCAAATGAAAGGGAAAAAAAAGGCACAGAAGAAAGACAAAAAGGCACGAAAGAAAGAAACAAAGAGGGCAGAGGCAAGAAAGAGGGCAGAGGAAAGAAGGAGGCAGAGGAAAGAAAGAGGCAGAGGAAAGAAAGAGGCGGAGGAAAGAAAGAGGCGGAGGAAAGAAAGAGGCAGAGGAAAGAAGGAGGCAGAGGAAAGAAAGAGGCAGAGGAAAGAAGGAGGCAAAGGAAAGAGAGAGGCAGAGGAAAGAAAGAGGCAGAGGAAAGAAAGAGGCAGAGGAAAGAAGGAGGCAAAGGAAAAAGAGGCAGAGGAAAGAAAGAGGCAGAGGAAAGAAGAGGCAAAGGAAAGAAAGAGGCAGAGGAAAGAAAGAGGCAGAGGAAAGAAAAAAAATGTGAAAGAAAGATAAGAAACAAACAAAAGAGTGAGAAACAGACCTATCACGGGCCAGACCAGCAGAGGGTTAAGATGGGCACAGAACAACCGTGTGCGGCCCTCGTGCACAGTGTGTGTGTTCCCCACATTTCAACAGTTGACAATTTTTACTGGGGGGGGGGCGCAAGTAGCTGGTCTTGCCTAGGGCGCAATACAGTCTAGCACCGGCCCTGGTAAGATTTGCATAAAAAGTAGAAAAAAAATAAGATAGGGGTCATTCCGAGGCAAGAAAAGCCGACCATCCGCTGCAAAACTGCTGGAAAACACCAAAAGCGTCTGAAAAAAGCTGATGATCCGCCGAACACAGCGCCGACCAGTCGCTGGAAAAAGCCGACAAGCCGATGAACGAGGTAAAAATCCCTCCCCCAAAAAAATGCATGAAAGTTTCAAATTTTAAACGCTGTTTGCAAAAAAAACTACTGGACGAAAATGTCTGAAATTAACATATAAGATCCTATGAATGATAATAAAAAGGGCTGTTACAGAAAAAAAAAACACTATTTAAAAAATAATCAGAAAAACATTTTTGATGAAAAAAATCCCGAAAAATGGCTAAAAAATTCTAAAAATAAATAAATAAAGAGACATTTTGCTGCAGACTAAAATAATAAACGGTTTATTAGATATTGAAATAAACGGGGAATATTTTTAACATTGGCGCCTATGGGATTTGCCTGAATAAACCTGCCGAATGAAACCACCGAACAGCAGGGCACTTCGGCAACTTTTCTGTGCTGTTCGGTGTCTCTGAATAGATTAACCATTGTTTCTCTATGGGGGATTTCACTGCCGTCGAACAGGCAACGTATTTCGGCTAGGGTCAGACTGAGGCAGTGCGAACGCGCGTTCTGGCGCACTTAATCACGGCCGCACTAGCAGCAGATGCCGGGCAATGACAGCCAATATACGAAGTACGGTCGCACAAAAGTCCGGCTGCGCAACGCAAGTGGAAAATGAACGCATTTTTTCGAGAACGTGAAACCGCAGGTACTGACGTACAGAGTGCGGTGCGTCCGCTAGCGGCGTGTGTGCGTGAATTGGAGACATCAGACGCTGCTAATGTCCGGCCAACATAACGTCCAGATGCAAGAAGTGTTTTATTGATGATCCGTACAAAATCACGGACGAAAATGCGCATAGTATGACCACTATCACGTATTCTGTGAAAAAATGCGTCCATTCGTTCGAACGCACTTTTTCACAGACAACATAAAAATGCGTTCGTCTGACCCTAGCCTTCACTGGCAATTCGCCAATGTTTGGCCAACTGACTGCTTTCTAAATAGCCGAATGGCCATGAAATGTCACTGTACGGGGAAATTCACTGTTCAGTGCCATTTCGGGGCCAGATCTGCTCTCTCTGAATAACCCTGTATAATTTTTTTTCCTCTCTGATACAATATTTTGGGCCCGAATCCAACTAGTTATACAGGGTTATTCAGAGAGAGCCGAAGAATAGAATTTTCTCTTTCACACTCGCCCTAATCTATCACCATTTACAGCACTATACGGTATACCTCTCATTTCATCCGAGGTCACTAAATGACGAAACACAAGAGGAGAGGATTCACTGAACCGTGAATTTCCCCTTATGGTGCAATTTCGTGGCCATTCGGCTATTCAGAGAGCAGGCAGTTTGCCAGCAAACTACGGTGCATGTTCGGCGGACAGTGAAATCCCCATAGAGAAGCAATGGTTAACCTATTCACAGACACCGAACAGCAGAGAAATGTCACTGAAATGCCCTGATGTTCGGTGGTTTCATTTGGCAGGTTTAATCAGGCGAATCCCATAGGTTTCAATGTTAAAAATATTCCCATTTTTTGTCAATATCTGTCAAACCGTTTATTCTTTTCACTTGCAGCAAAAAGTCTCTTTATTTATATATTATTTTAGGATTTTTTAGCAATTTCTCTGGACTTATTCAGCGATTTTTTTTTTATCTAAATGGCTTTTTTTTCCTGTAACAGACCTTTTTGTTATTATTTATAGGACTTTATCTATTAACCCCTTACTGCCCCAGGACACACTATGCTTTGAAGACGCAGGCAGGGCGTACAGGTACACCCCGCTGTCTTCAATAGGGCCACCTTGGCCCCTCCCCGCAGCCTGTGCATGCCGACGCATTGCACACATCATTGGCTGCAGGGGGACAGACTGAACTCAGGCTGTCCCCCTGCAGACAATGACTCGTGGAGTGTCAGCTATGGGGCACAATCTGCGCCACGCGATGGCATCAGTCAGCGAACCATACCTGGACGCCTAACTGGCATTTAGCCACCCGCGACAGGCAACGCCTTCCTATCGTTAAGGGATTAATTCCAGGCATTTTCCTGAAGTATGTTTTTTTGGGCCAATTCGACGGCTTGTTGACTTTTTCCTTCGGCTAGTCGGTGCTCTCTTCGGCGGGTCGTTGGCTTTTATCGGAACGATTCAGCAGTTTTGCAGTGGATCGTCGGATGCATTCGGCAGGTTTTCAGCGGTTTTCATATCTATTCTGCGTTGTTTCGGCAGTTTTTCTTATCGATTCAGCAGTTTTGAAGCGGTTTTTCGGATGCATTTGGCGACTCATTCCCTGCACTCCAGGGACCCTGTGGTAAATGCTGAATTCAATGCAGGGCCGGCGAATTGAACTCGCCGAACGAAGGGGAACGGGAGAGCACTGAAACGTTGGTGACATTACGGTGCTCTCTGAATAACCCTGAAGGTATATAAAATACAGTCTTAAATAATTATTTTATACTAATAGGGAAAATAAAGTAAATTTTCCAGGTATCCTGTTATTTCTTAGTTTCTGCCGTTAAGATGATTCATTCCTCTTAAAACAAAGATAGTTTAAAATGTCAAGATGCACCTGAAATTCGCAGAAATGGTGGTAATTGTGCTTGTTTTATACAGATGCATTACGGATAAAATGCTCAGTGGATGAAAACTTTCGCCCACTCCGTAACTGTAACTATGGCGAAATGCGCTTCCACTTATTAAGCAGGGACAGACTGTGCTTAGCGAGTCCTCATTCATTGCAGAAGGCATAACGGATAAAGAGTCAATCTAAATTGTAAAATGACCTTTTCCGTTTTTATGATCTTCACACTTGACTGTTCCACCTCTTTTTCAGATTTTCCGATTAGAATGGGCTTTTCGCTACAAGATGTTCAGTATCAATCATCGTGATAACCGAGGAACAGAAAACATGTTTGAAGAAATGTTAACTTCATACCTGAAATATTTTAATAGCATGTGCACTGAGGCTTAAGTGAACCTCACTGACCATGAAACTTCCATCGTGTGACATTTTGACAAAGAGCTCGTGTTGGGTTGGAGCATCTAAAGAAATATGGGCGTTTGTTGGCAATATTTAACCCGACTCGTTTCAAAAACATATCGGCGCAGCAGCTCTGACGATAAGCATTTCTTTATTAGCGAGATTATGCCTGTCAACATTTAAAGTCCGTATACAAGTGCATGTCCTCATGTTCTGCCTTTTGCATCAATGTGATCTTCAGGTATTGATTAAAACATGACGAACGATAAAGAGACTGAGAATAGAAGAAAAAAATAAAACAAAATAATAAAAGCGTATTTTAAGACCCGACGCGTTTCAACCATTTTCTTTTTATTTTTGTACACTGGCCAAAAATATAGTCACCACTTGATTGTAACCAAGGCAATGTGCATGAGCCTTCCATTGGATAATTACTGCAGTGATTAATATGTTTCAGGATAAAATGAGGTCATGTGACTCCCTGAATATACCAAATGAGCAGGTTTTTCCATCAATGTTTTTTTTTCTCCCCTGATGGCACAGCGGGCATATTCCAAGATGGCAATGCCAGGATTCATTGGCCTCAAATTGTGCAGGATTGGTTGAGGGAGCACGAGACATCATTTTCACACATGGATTGGCCACCGCACAGTCCAGACCTTAACCCCATTGAGAATCTTTGGGAAAATGTGCTGGAGAAGACTTTACGCAGCGCCGCGACTCTCCCATCATCAATACAAGATCTTGGCCAAAATTATTGCCACTCTGGACGCGAATGAATGGTGTGACGTGCATGATCTTATCGAAACAATGGCACAGAGAATGCGTGCCGTAATCACAGCAATAGGTGGTCCAATGACCATCCTAAATCACATCCTAAATTTGGAATCATCCTCCCGGAGATTTCAGGTAATCCATGGCCTACCATTGTCTTTGAGAGATTATTGCTATTTGTTCTGTTGTTCGCCCACTGCACAGTGATAAGATATTTTTGGTTTCTGTTAAACTTCTTCCTTTTTACTTTTTTTTGGAATAATCGTGGATGTGTTGTTACTCTTGACGCACTAATCAAAGCTGTGATATCTAGAGACAGTGCCATTTGCAATGACCAAGAGACAATGCCCAAAACCACCAGCCTGAGACGTTGAAAACAAGGTCCTTTCCTGCATAGCTTCCCAATCACATACCACAGGTACGAAAGATTTACAGTATGTGAGGGCCTTAAAGAATATGAGTGGTTAAGATAAGATACTGAAACTCAACACCAAACACAAAGATGGCTCGCACGAGATGACATCGGAAATTTAGAAGTTGATGGCATAGACACGATTGTGATGGGTCAAGGGGAAATGTGTGGCAAAATAAGCAAATGAGTCTAAGCAAAGAAACACAACCAAAAGTGGCTCTTAAACCAGTTCCAGAAACTAATCCGACAATCCAATATCATTGACATTGAAGCAACCTGAAGCTGAGGAGCACTAGCAAGTAATACCCATTAAGCAGTAGAATGAGAAGTATCTACAGCAAAATGGCCGTCTTGCTATCCCATGAGTGACATTGTATCACTTGACAGCATTTTAAACTTTTCAATAATGGATAAGACTATGAAGAAGCTTGTGAGACCCACACTGGAGGCTAACAGCCTAGCAGATGCTGCAACTTGAGTACAGTAGACTGCCAGGACTCTCCAGGTCCTGAAGAAAGAGAAGAGGAGCACTCCCCATATACTTCACCCAGACGGACCACACTAGGGTTAACAGGAAGTCAGACCACCATATCTATACAAACTAAAGGAAAAGGAAAGGACCTTGATCAAGCATCTTGATAAAGATCCTTTGAACGGACCAAAATATTGCTTCTTTCCAATAAACCATGTTCCTGCTTGCAACAAAGCTGCCTGATGTGACCGGTCTCTTCCTCGGGCACCTGAAGACATGAAGAAAATGCACAACAAATTATTCATACTTGTTAGGCCTCATCAGGAGGGTATAACTCTTACCTCTCTACGCACCTCGAAGAAGGTGTCCACATCTGGATTACTCTCTAGACCAGGGCTGTCAAACTCACAACCCCCCCAGATGTTGTTTCCTACAATTCCCAGGATTATTTCAGTGCAACGGATAGCCAGGGAATCACGGGAGTTGTACTTCAGAAACATCTGAGGGGCCGGTGTTTGGCCGTTCTGCTCTAGACTCATAAAAACATTTACTTCTGCCTTATAATGTATCACGGATTTGTGGTTCCAGTTGCTTTCAATTGTCATCAGCTCTGGGTACAAAGGGGTTGACTTCTCACACTGTTTGCACCTGGTTACATTGATGGCAGACTTTACTTTATTGTACGGGTTTCCTGCTATCAGAGAAGATACAGGTTTGCTGGCACATGCTATTGTTTGTATTCTCGTGTTTATTGTTAGGCTTGTGGCCGGCGGGTGGGTCTAAACGCTGGCGGGGCAAACTAATACGTCCCAGCTCTGGCTGCTGCTGCAGCACCTCCTCCAGCTCTCCTATGAAGTTGACATAGGAAGCCAAGCGAGATGTTCAGTGGTCGGAGTAGTGGAGGAAGCTGACCTTAGGAGACCTACCTACCCACTTTGAGTACTGAGGTCTGCTATAAAATGTATCTTTATATCACTTGCTACTCTCTGTGTGGCTTTGGTCATAGAATGGAGCGAATGGGTCTTTTACCGACTGACATCATTGTATTGTGTGGGATGTATTCAAAGGACATCACCAGGTGGTAGATTAGAAGGCTTTTAAACTCCGTTTTATGTCATTCAGGTGCCATCTCTTATCTCACTTAGCCTGAGAACAATAGCCTCCTGCTGCCTTATCTAAACATTCCCTCATCCACCTCAGTGACTGTTAAACACTGTAGATTAAATAAACAATATCAGTAAAGTAAAGCATTTGCACAGATTTTGATAAATGTTGCATCATGGGAAAAATTCACAAAATGGGAACAGGAGATAAAAAATCAAATTTTCTTTTTCTTTTTTGTATGCAATTACTTCAAACAAGGAAAAAAATCAGCAGCATGTGTTTTATAATGTTTTTTATAATGTGTTATATGTTGTGTTTTATTATGTGGTTTATTTGTAATGCACAAGTAATCTAGTTACAGTTTATGATTATTTAAGTAGTAGTGTCCTTTTAAGGTTTATTGCCCACCCCTTCGTTCTTTCGCAATCTCACGTTTTGTTATTTTTCTCCTAGCTCTGTTTACTTTAGAGAATTTGAAGGTTCTTTTTCCCTTTCCTCCTGCCACTTTACAACATCCATCCGGCCTGGCAGCAGATCCTCGAAACAAATTGTCTTGTTTAATTACCAGATACTCGCGGTGGTGCGCTTTTATCCACAGCTTGAAAGGGCCGCCTGACGCTACTTCCAGCTGGTGGTATACTCGTATTATCAAGAACTCTTCTAAGTTATTTTGTAAATGTATGTAATAATAGCTTCTCCCCATCCCTGAAGAGAGTATAAACTTTAAGACACTGACAAAACACAGCTTTCATGTTTCATTTCCTCATCAGCTTTTAACGCCCAGCAGTAAAATCAATTAGCTTTAACAGAAACGTAGCCTTTGTATCTGCTAAATAATGCAGCGGAACAACTTGCAACACGCACAATGGATGCGTCTCAGAAACAAGATTGATTTGCCTATAGATTTAAATTTCAAATGAGAGACGTAACGTGCGCTTAGGTGCGTATAGCTCTGACTTATGAAAACTGGATAGGAATGCAATTACAGGGACATTCTACTCATCGTGACAACTTTAGCTTTTTAAAGTGGTCGGAATGCATAGAGTCTCCCTCCTTCTTTGCCCCCAGCTCCCACCAATCTGGTGAAATCTCGGGGTGAAGTGGAGGAGTTTCTTCCACCACACCAGGAGTCACCATCATCCATGATTTTTGAATTTCCTGGCTGTCGGTCACCAGATCGGTCACTAGTGATGTCACACACAGAGTGTTAATTAAACAAACAAATCAATATTCCTATTCATATTTACCAAACAAGCAAAAGACTTCTCAGGGTAATTCAAAGAGAATCGAAAAGTCACCACACGTTCGGTGACTTTTCGTTCTCCCCAATTCGCTTCGATTTGGCGATCCCATTTCAGCGACCCTGCGGTGTATTCAGCAAGCACCACAGGGTCCCCGAATTGCAGGGATGCAGGGAATGCACACTGAAAACCCGGAAAAATATCTGGATTAACCCCGCTGGAAAAACCTGAGCAGGGGCCGATCACACGCAGTGCAGCCACCGGAAAAAGCCGAAACCGCATACAATTGGAGTGAAAAAAAGAAAAACAGTTTGCTTGAATGTGTGAAAAGTGAAACACTGTTTGCAAAGAAACTACTGAGCGAAAATGTCTGAAATTTACATATGAGGTCCAAGGAATGATAATAAAAAGGGCTGTTACGGAAAAAAGAACAAACGTTTAAAAAAATATTTAAAAAAAATCAGAAAAAAGTTTTGGCAAAAAAAATCCCGAAAAATGACTAAAATATCCCAAAATATCTATAAATAAAGAGACTTTTTACTGTAGAATATTATAATGAACGGTTTATTAGATATTGGATTAAAACGGGAATATTTTTAACATTGCAGCCTATGGGATTCGCCTGAATAAACCTGCCAAATTAAGCCACCGAATGGCAGGGCAATTCGGCAACTTTTCACTGCTGGTTTGTGTTCTCTGAATAGACAAAGCATTGCTTCTCTATGGGGATTTCACTGCCGTCGAACAGGCACCAAACAGGCACTGTATGTGCAGGCAATACACCAGGATTTGGCGAGTTGCCTGCTCTCTGGATAGCCGAATGGCCAAGAAAGGTAACCGAACGCTGATTTTCAGCGTTCGGTTCCTTTTCGGCAGCCATTTCGATCTCTTTGAATAACCCTGTTCTGTGTTTTCTCATATATGCAAGGAAGACGCAAAGCAACGCTAAGCTATAGTGAAGATAAATGAAGACAATCACCCAGATTTCGTACTTCAAGTGTCTTTCTCCAGCCAGTTCTTTTATTAAAACTCAAACACATTTATAAACCAATAGGATTATTTTAACTCAGATAATTACATTTTTAAACTAAAGGGGACATGCCAACTAAGGGAAGCTTTCATATGTGCTTAAGATACAAGGAATTAAAAGATATTATTTTACACAGAGAGCAGCTGACGCCGCCCTCTGAAACCACTCACTGCACTGAGCGTTCTCAGAGAGGCAGCTGGTGGATTGGATCTGCGCATGCGCGTGCAGCTACAATCCATCGTCCTACGCAATTGCTATGGAACTTGCCTGTGTAAAGTGCTGTGCAATTTACGGTTCCTACGCTACGCAGGTTGCCCAGGCGAGCAAATTGCATAGTAAAGCTTCAGTGACTTCTGAGTTGTCGGGAGACCCTGAGCCGAAAAAGAGGACACGGCGAGGGACAAAAAGGTAAAAAAATCACATCAAATAAAAAAATAATTAGGCAGAGGCTGTCAGCAGGATCTGCCCAATTATTTAAGGGCAAAAAAGGAAAAGGAAACTCTATTTTCAGTAGAGTGTTCCTTTAATATTCACAATACTGACTTGCTGATATTGTATTATTTGTGATACAGCGGTTGAAGATATTGGTAGTGTTGGAACGGTGATAATCGGTATTGGGCATGGGAATGATGCCTGAGGTGCAAACACTTTTTTAAAACAGCTGGGGAATGTGTGTGAATGACATTTCCCCAGCTGCTACTGCACTGAGAACTGAACTGCAGTAACTCCTTTTGGCCAGTAGATGACAACATCTCCCTGCTAAATAGGTTATTACCGTAAGGAATACATTGGTAAGGAGTACTATTCCCAAATATTTCGTACTTTATAATTAATTAAAAATTATTTTCAAAAAAACACTGGTAAATGATATAAGGGGTTATTCAGAGAGAGCAGATCTGGCCTGAAATGTCACCGGACACTGAAATTCTGTGAACGGTGACACCTCGGGGCCATTTGGCTATTAAGAGAGCAGGCAATTCACCAAATTTTGGTGAATTGCCTGCACATACGATGCCTGTTCGTGGCCAGTGACATCCCCCATAGAGAAGCAATGGTTAATCTATTCAGAGACACCGAACAGCAGTGAAAAGTTGCCGAAATGCCCTGCTGTTCTGTGGTTTAATTCGACAGGTTTATTAAGGTGAATGCCATAGGCTTCAATGTTAAAAATATTCCTGTTTTTATTCATTATCTAATAAATCGTTTATTATTTTAATCTGCAGCAAAAAGTCTCTTTATTTATTGATTTTTCAGGATCTTTTAGGCATTTTTCGGCAAAAAAGTTTCCATTTTTTTTTAAAAAGCGTTTTTTCTTTTTTTCAGTAACAGACCTTTTTATTATTTTATTATCACTGATAGGATCTTATATGTAAATTCCAGGCATTTTCGTTCAGTAGTTTTTTCCAAACAGCGTTTCAATTCTGACACATTCAAACACTTAGGGACCTATTACATTCTTCGCGCACTTTTTTAATGTGTGCGCAAAAACGCATTTACGCGAGGGGCAAAACCCTTTGCGCGCAACGTCGTATTACGACGTTCGCGCATACGATGCGTGTAACGTCTAACGCGAGTGACCCTGCGCGAACCCTGCGCGAACGCACGTTCATGCGCGCATCCCATACTTAACATTGTGATGCAAATATGTTTGTGCACTGGTATGCAGATGGTATTACAATCGATGCGCAAACTTGTACGAACGACGTTTGTGCGCATAATTTTAACGTCTTTGAAAAGCTGGTGGTAACGGCAAATCTGTACGTTCTGGCCGAAACCAAATACACCAGCACGAAAACAAAAATACAGCACAGTATAGTTACACATTCTACACATACCCAAGCAATAAAATAGAGAAGTTGTGCGTGTTTTTATTATTGATGCAGCATATATACTCAGATTGATTTTGACAGGCGCGAAAACTGAACGGGAGACAATTGTGGTTCTTAATTCTGATTGGCTGAATCGCGTGAAAACCCAGTCTGCCCACCGATTTCTGCGCGCAACGTTCATGCGTGTCTTTTTTATGTGCGTTATTTTTTGATGGATGAAAAAATGGGCACGGATTGTAATACCACTGTTATTTTTTGCGCGTTAACGTTAAGGCTTCGCGCGAAAAAAATTGCGCTGCGCGTGCGCTTTTGCGCAATGAATTTAATAGAGCCCATAGTTTTCCAATGACACACATTTTGCCCAGTGATTTAATGGGACACTACCACTTACATAAACTGTAAATAGATTACTTTTGCATTACAAATACATTATAAAACACATTATACAACACATGCTGCTTTTTGTTTTCTTTGTTTGAAGTAATTGCATGTAAAAATGGGAAAAAAACTAAGGCTTTGATTTTTTTTTCCATTTTGTGGATTTTTTCATCATGCAACATTTACCAAAAGCTTTGCTTTATAGCTCTTGTTTATCTAATCTACATTATTTCACAATTAATAAGGTGGAGGAGGTAATATTTAGATAAGGACGGCAGGAGATCTGTTGTTCTCTAGGCTGCCCGATATAAGAGATGGCAGATGAATGAGATAAAACAGGGAGCTTAAAAGGCTTCAAATCTACCCCCTGGTGATGTCCCTTGAATACATACTAGACATATGCCCAGCACAAAATTTCATTTTGAACTAATGGATTAGTCCTAAAACTCAATTTATTTAGTTGCTAAAGAAATTCATTTTCAGTTATTTAGTATGAAAAATAATTTCATTCATCTGAAAACCAGTGGATATAATTACTATTGTAGTGGCTCCTCAGAGGACTGAGATCGCTGCTTGTTACAGTATCACTCACTCTCAGCACAATGTGTCAGGCAAAGCTGTTACAGTAACTGCTGCTCATCACAGCGCTCAGAGTTTCAGGAAAACTAGTAAATAATATTTTATATATTCGAGGTTATAACAATATTATTTCCTTGTTTTACAAAAACTCTGAGCGCTGTGATGAGAAGCAGTCAGTTATTGTAACAGCTTTGTCTGATACATTGTACTGAGAGATAATGTAACAAGCAGCCGATCTCAGCGCTCACAACCACTGGTTTCAAAGGGCTAAAAAAATGCTTTTCTCTGTATAATGTAGATAACATCCTCCTGCATTAATTAATACCCATCTCTGTATAATGTAGATAACATCCTCCTGCATTAATTAATACCCCTCTCTGTATAATGTATAGAACATCCACCTGCATTAATTAATACCCATCTCTGTATAATGTATAGAACATCCTTCTGAATTAATGTCCCTCTGTTTATAGAACATCCTTCTCAATTTATACCTTCCTCTGTATACTGTAATGTATGTAACATCCTCCTGCATTAATACCCCTCTATGTATAATGTATAGAACATCCTCCTGCATTATTTAATGCCCCTCTCTGTATAGAACATCCTACTGCATTGGCATGTGGAGGGTGCAGAACTTCGGAATGCGATGCTTATCCAGCACAGGAGAGGGATCTTTTACTTAAACTTTGTATCTCTGTGGGGGAGACAGACAGGATTCTAAAAGCAGGGGAGAGGGAAAATATTAACGTAAATCGGTCTGAAAGCTCAGAGAAGAGATGACTGGTGCAAATGTATCTTTATAATAAATAAAGCACTTTAAATCCAGGGAAAACATTCAAATAAATCACACTGAAGGCTCATAATGACAGAGTAACTGTGAGAGCTGGATACAAAATGTATCAGACGTAAAAAACCCTTTATAACAAACAGCACTGGGAGAGGAGAGGGACTTTATATAAAACGTGTATTATAGTTGAGGAAAGTGAGATAGTGATCCTGGATAATATAAAATGTATCAGACCTAAGCCTCTATTATGCAGAGCGGGAGGGGAGATAACACACGTTTTATAAAGTCCCTCTTTTCTCCCAGCGCTGCTTGTTATAAAGGGGTTTTTACTATCCAGCCCTCCTCTGTCATTAGCTTTCAGTGTGATTTATTTGAATGTTTTCCTTCTCCAGCTGCTTTTATCATCTTGTCTGCCTCATAGACATGCAAGGGTTAAGTAAAGGATTCCTCTCCTGTGCTGGCTGTCTGTGCTGCGAGTGAGTATTCTGGAGCTCTATCACTGTCAGATTTTCGGGTAGGGGTCGGGAAGGATTACACATACAAATCTTTTCTGTAGCTTTGTGATGTTGCGTTCAATACTGGTCTCCTTCACTCATCAATGTAATATCACAAAAAGGACTGAAACTAAAATGTAGTGCATTTTATTTTAGTTTCTTTCGTTTTTTGTACTGAGCAGTTTCGTTTCTCTTGAGTCATACTAAAACTAAATTATCACAAAATTCGGACTAAATCGTTTTAGTACTAAAACGAATGCACATGTCTAATACATACCACGCAATACAATACTGTGTGTCGTGACTGACCGATTCATTCCATTATATGGCCAAAGCCACACAGTGAGGAGCAAGTGATGTAAAGATACTGTGGGGGGGGCGGGTGACAACACAAAATATAACACAATGGATGCGCCCAGTGACACATATAGAGGAAAATATTACACAATGGATGCACCCAGTGACACATATAGAGGAAAATATCACACAATGGATGCACCCAGTGACACATATAGAGGAAAATATCACACAATGGATGCACCCAGTGACACATATAGAGGAAAATATCACACAATGGATGCACCCAGTGACACATATAGAGGAAAATATCACACAATGGTTGCGCCCAGTGACACATATATCGGATGGACTCCATCGACTGGATGCGCGCAGCGGCACTTAGTGCTGCTGCTTGCATCCCGGGGCTTAGCGCCCGCTAACGGTGCAGGCAGCTTTTTAAGCACCTGCATTGTAATATCGCGGTAAAAAGGGGGCGCTTGGGAGAAAACTGCGGGCGCAGTTTTTTTTCCTTTGTGTCTCCGTTTTACCTTGAATAATGTAATGTAGCCCGATGTTTCTGAGCACTTTGGATGATGCAGTCAGCAGCTTTGGCTGCATTTTTATCAAGGTCTCTTTCTTATGTCCATATGTTTGTACACGTTATCAAAAATGCTGCGTACCTGTGGAAACAGAAACTATCCTATTCATTACAGCGGGTATATCAGCACGCGCTATATTTAGCAATTGCCTCAGTAATTTAAAAGCCAGCACATAGGAGGCATATTGCTGCATAATACTATGGTTAAGGACAGGGGTCAAGTTGAGAGGGAACATATAGGAAGCTGGGAACACAGTTTCTGCACTATTTTTACAGAGGGAACTGAGTTCCCATTGGTCCCACACACTATAAAGCGTGCAGTCAGGTGTTTAATCATATAATTCCAAGAGATGTCACAATACATTTCTGTTAGTATATATTTTGCTAGAATCCATATATATATAACCAAAAATAAAGTCACACGCTGTAATATTTGGTTGTGTCGCCTTTTGCTGTGATTGCGGCACGCATTTGCCGCGGCATTAATTCGATAAGCTCATGCGATGTCACAGCATTTATTCACGTCCAGAGTGGCATTAATTTGTGGCCAAGATCTCGTATTGATGATGGGAGAGTCGCGGCGCTGCGTAAAGTCTTCTCCAGCACATTATCCCAAAGATTAACCTCAATGGGGTTAAGGTCTGGACTATGCGGTGGCCAATCCATGTGTGACAATGATGTCTCACGCTCCCTGAACCACTCTTGCACAATTTGAGCCCTATGAATCCTGGCATTGCCATCTTGGAATATGCCCGCTGTGCCACCAGGGGAGAAAAAACCCATTGATGGAAAAACCTGCTCATTCAGTATATTCAGGGAGTCACATGACCTCATTTTATGCTGAAACATATTAACCATTGAATATATTATCCAATGGAAGGCGAGCACCTATTGGTCGAGTTACATCCAGGGGGGCTTGTTTTTTGTCCAGATAGTGAATATATATTTATGATTGTGAGTCTGAGTGAGTGTGTGCTAGTAACTATGAATGTGTGTGTGTATGAGTATGAGTGAGCGTGAATGAATGTGTGAATGTGAATGAGTGAGTGTGAATGAGTGTTAATGAGTGTAAATGAGTGTGAATGATTGTGAATGAGTGAATGTTAATGAATGAGTGTGAATGAAGGAGTGTTAATGAGTGAGCGTGAATGAGTGTTTATGAGTGAGCGTGAATGAATGTGTGTGAATGAGTGAGTTTTAATGAGTGAGTGTCAATGAGTGAATGTTAATGAGTGAGTGAACGAGGGTGAATGAATGAGTGTGAATGAGTAATTGTGAATGAGTGAGTGTCAATGAGTGAATATTAATGAGTGTGAATGAGTGTGTGCTGATGAGTTTTAATGAGTGTGAATGAGTGTTAAACACTGAGTGTTAAAGAGTGTGAATGAGTTAGTTTGAATAAGTGAGTGAATAAGTGTTAATGAGTGTGAATGAATGTGAATGAGTGAATGTTAATGAATGAGTTTGAATGAGTGTTAATGAGTGAGTGTGAATGAGTGAGTGTGAATGAATGTTAACGAGTGAGCGTGAATGAATGAATGTGAATGAGCTAGTTTTAATGAGTGAGTGTGAATTAGTGGGTGTTAATGAATGAGTGTTAAAGAGTGTGAATGAGTGAGTGTGAATGAGTGAATGTTAATGAGTGGGAATGAGTGATTGTTAATAAGTGAGTGTGAATGAGTGTTAGTGATTGTAAATGAATGAGTGTCAATGAGCGTGTGTGAATGAGTAAGTGTGAATGAGTGAGTGTTAATGAGTGTGAATGAGTGTGTTAATATGTGTGAATGAGTGAGTGTTAGTGCGTGAGTGTTAATGAGTGTGAATGAGTAAGTGTGAAGAAGTGTATTTGTTTTGTTTGTGTTAAACTCTCATACTGTGGACGCACTTGCTTTGATGTGGATATCTGTGTGCGCTGACATGACAGTATTAAGATACATGTGTTTTTGGTGTTTTTTGTGATGTGATTGGATTTTATTTGTAATCATCGATTTGAGTTTATTAGCTTCTTGCTGGTAGTGAGCGTTTAATCAGACTCTATTCTTATCACGGACACATTGACGTGTCAAGTCTTTTTTTCCAATTGAACTTTGTCACTTGCTGATGTGTTATTGCATTGCATCTGATCGCTGCGGGCGATAATGTCATTTTTGGGTGCAGGAGCTTCTTCGGCGATCCTCTGACGATGCACAGCTGTATTCTATTCCTGACGCTAACATGGAGGCGGTAAGCAGGATAATGTGCGCTTGCAGATGTTCCCATACCGTCTCCATGTTAACGTCGTATTCCAGGGAAGTGCATCTCAGCATCTCGCCCTGGAGCGCAGCACTAATCTCCCTGATACCTGCCGTAGCACTTCCGCACCATCACCAGTGTCAGCTTGTGGAGTCCTTTAGGACTCCATTTAGAGTTGTGCTTCCGGGCTGCGAGCTTTGAGTGACCTCGCTCTCCCAAGATCCCACCGCGCCGCAGAATGATCTCGGAGGGAGACTAGCAACTATTTGTTGCCAGTTTGTACAACATAAAGGTATCATTGCATCACATTACTCTGGGATTTTGGAATCTTATTCTTTTATCTCAGTGGTATGATTTAGTGGTGAAATTTTGACTGTTTTCTTGTGTGCCCATTATTATATTATTTATATACACATTATTTATATATTTTATAATAAAATGGGACTGATTTTATTTCCCTAAATTGTAATGTAATAAAATTGTATTGGGCCCTATTCCCTAGTTTGTACAAAAATGGGGACCCTAACGGCGAAAAACTGCACCTGCAGGTTTCCCTGTAGCGTCCCCATGTTTGTGCGGTATTCCCGGAGCAAGCGCTACCTTGGTGCCTTGTCCCGGAATGCAGCGCTAACAGCAGGGATACTTGCAGCATCGCTTGTGCGCTGCAGCAAGTATCACCTCCAATGAGGTTTGTGCTTCCAGGGTGATGTGTCCTGTGCATGTGCAATATGTGGGTGAGATATGGCACGCATGCTCATTGTGGAAATCTTCAGTGAGTTCCCTCACTTTTTTCCCAGGGCTTGACCCCTTGGAATATCGATGCTAGACGTTAAGTGTACTTATCCTAGCGCTAACGGTTACACATCGAGACGCTGCATCAGCACTAGGGATGTGCGTTTCGGGTTTCGGAATTTCGGAATTTTCACGAAATTTCCCGATTCGTGTTTTCGGATGCTGCCGAATTTCCGAAAATTTTTAGATCCGAAAATGGCAGATCCGAAAAGTTTTCCGAGCCGAAACGAAATATTTTCGGAATTTTCGAATGTACTTGAAATGTGTCAAATCGAAATTTATTGCTTTGAAACGAGGAGAACAGACGTTCCGAAAAAAAACGAAAATTTCCGAAATTACGAAAAGTCGTTACAAAAAACGAGCAAAGTGACACGAAAATGCGAAAAATGGTCGATATTCCGAAAACATGTACAATTCCGAAAAATGAAAATTTCCGAAATTACGAAAAGTCGATACAAAAAACGAGCTAAGTGACACGAAAATACGAAAAATGGTCGATATTCCGACAAAAAAATGTACACGAAAAACGAGTCGAGCCGAACCGAATCGAAACAGAAATCGGTCGAAACGAGCCGAATCGAAAAGTTTAAAAATCCGAAAAATCGAACCGAATCGAACCGAAAAAAAAATCGGTGCACAAGCCTAATCAGCACCTACTATGGAACAGAACCCTCTGTGTTCTATCCCTTCAATCCGTTATCATCCAACCGCACTGCGATTGGTCAGAAGTGGAAGCCCATTTATCGTTGTACGATAAAGTGACAGTAGCCAAGACGGGAAGGAATAGAGTCCCTCACTTTAAAACGCACAATAAATGGATGCTCCGAAATGTAAGCACTGTAACTTCTTTACACGGCGGGAGATTTCTGCTGGTTACATTAACAGGATTAGATCTTAATATTTTATCACTTAAGAGACGAGACAGTAACAAAATTAATATGAATAACAGTAAACGCAACTGAAAATAATAACCGCTATGCCTCCTTTTTTTTTTTTTTTTTCCTCATTCTCAAAATAGTTCTGCATAATTTGTGGGAGAACTAGAAAATCTGTGAACAGAATGGTTCCAACAGTGACATAGCGACGCACTGCAGCTGTTTCTCCTTAATATAGATGAAATAATTATCTGCAGCTGCATCTTATTAATGGAGATAAACATACAGTGGAGACGCACATACGTGCACTGCCGCCTTCCTTCCATGCCCACTAGGTGTCACTGTTGATCTTACCTGAAGAACCATGATATATGTATGCGTGTGTGTGCGTGTGTACGTGTGTGTGTGCGTGTGTGTGTGTTGTAATGTATACTAATATATTTTAAATGGAAAAATTAAAAAAACAGGATTTGTAAAAAAAATCTTCTTCTCAGTAACATAAAGATATTAAATGTAATTTCACATCATCTAAAGGGGTTATTCTGACAGCACCGACATTTCACCGACATTTCCGTGCTCTGTCGTTCGGTGCATTTCGGTGCGCTAGGGCAATTTCAGTTTCAGCATTCACCGCAGGGTCTCTGAACTGCGCCGAGCAGGTTCTGCCGAACGTCGCGGCTCAGCCCACCGAACGCCGCAGCCTGACGTCACGGATCAGCCCACTGAACGCGGCAGTTGAACGCTGAACAGACAGCCGAAAGCAGCCAACGATCCACCAAACGTCGCTAAACACTACTGAACTAGGGGTAAGAAAACTAAAAAAAAAACGTTTTACAATAAAAATGCATGAAAATGTATGGAAATAAAAAGAAAGGTCCTATAAAAAATAATTAAAAAGGTCTGATAATAAAAAAAACGCCATTACAAAAAATGGGAATCAACAATTTGGCTGAAAATATCTCGAAAAAAGCCTAATTTTTTTTTCTAAAAAATAAATTAATAAAGGCTTTTTGCAGCAAATGAAAAGAATAAATGGTTGAATGGAAAAGGTATAAAAACACAATTTGTTTTTTTTACATTGAAACCTATGGGATTCGCCTGTTTAAACTTTTTGAACAGAAGCACCAAAATCAGGGCATTTCACTGCCATTTCGGTGCAATTCGGCGTTCTCTGAATAGATTAACCATTACTTCTATATGGTACAATTTCACTGCCGCCGAAGACCGCTGTAATACGGTGAACTGCGGCAACCCACACCGTATTCTGCTGTCAGTTCGCCAGTATTTGTAGAATGGACAGCTTGGAGTGAATAGGCGTGTTCAGGCTTAGTGAATAACCCCCTACAACAGGGATCTCATACTCCGGGCCCCCAGATGTTTCTAAACTACAACCCCCATGATTCTCTGGCCATCTATTGCATTCGAAGAATTCTGGGAATTGTAGTCATCGACATCCAGGGTGGCAGAGTATGAGATCCCTACCCTACAATGTAGCTGAGAGGGATGTGCCAGAAGGACCCCAAACTCTTCAACTCCAGGTCCCTGAAGCCCTTAAAGCAACACTGACCACATAATACCTTCCAATGAGGCCGGCATTTTGCAGAGCGGAAGGAACGTCGTGAGAGTGGACGTTCCTTCCACTCTGAGGCCCGTCTGGCCACCTCACTAACTGCGCTCAGCGCTGCAAGACTCGATCCTCCTATGGAGGATTGTAGGGATGTGCGTTTCGGGTTTCGGAATTTCGGAATTTTCACGAAATTTCCCGATTCGAGTTTTCGGATGCGGCCGATTTTCCGAAAATTTTTAGATCCGAAAATGCCATTTTCGAAAAGTTTTCCGAGCCGAAACGAAAAATTTTCGGAATTTTCGAATGGACTTGAAATGTGTCAAATCGAAACTTATCATTTTAATAAGATTAAATAAAGTTGTGAAATGTATATTCAATTATTCATAAGAAAAAAAGGATCTTTATTTAATAAAAAAAAACACGATAGAATCGCCAGAATTATCGTAGACACTTTGAAACGAGGAGAACAGATGTTCCGAAAAAACGAAAATTTCCGAAATTTCCGAAAAGTCGATACAAAAAACGAGCAAAGTGACACGAAAATACGAAAAATGGTCGATATTCCGAAAAAAAATGTACACGAAAAACGATCCGAACCGAACCGAATCGAAACAGCAATCGGTCGAAACGAGCCGAATCGAAAAGTTTAAACATCCGAACGAATCGAATCGTACCGAAAAAAAAATCGGTGCACAAGCCTAGAGGATTGCGCTTTGCAGCCCCATCAAACACGTGTCATAGCAATTCGGCAGGGAGGCTTTCAGCACGGCTGCAGCACACCCGCTGTAGCACATGCAAGTCGTGTGCACTCTACAACGTGTGGCCGGCCCGGGAGGCTCTTAGCCATACGTCCTGCCACCTCCACTCTCAGCTGAATACGCTGCGTTTCGCGATTTCTCTGTTTGAGCTGCGTGTTACCTGTTTGATATCACAGCTAGTTCCCATCCCCGTAAGTGAGCTGTAGTTAATTTACCCGATGACAGGCTTCCTCCTCGCCCCGTGGCACCTTATAAAATGTTGCATTCGCAGCCCGTTCCAGACACCTTGGTATTTTAAAGTGATTTTCGCTTGAGGAGCCCCGGAGCGCCTGAACGGTCTTCTCCGCAGACATTGCTTTTTTTCCTACGTAGTCATCAATATGGTAAAAATATTTTATTGCCCAGGAATGCGTAACCTTAACCTCAGCGCCCACCTCTTCGCGTGCCGCGAGATATCATCTACATTCTAAGCAAGCCTTAAATACACCCGTCCTCATTAACGCTTAATCGAGCATTATCTGACTTCACACACATACCTTTAACTATCACGAACATATAAGTGTGCGCCGAAACACGCCGGATCTCAATTAAAACTGCTCGGTAATTATATATATTTATTGAGCTTGGAGGGTTTACACCAAAGCCATGATTAAGAATAGTAGAGCAGCAGGAGGAAAGGGGGGGGGGGGTGATATACTGTGTATATATATATATCTTTATATATACACACACAGTATATGTACCTATACAAAAAATTATTTATATTGACTTTTGATCGGGTGAAAGATATAAATAAAAGATAAAAAACATGGCAAAATTAGATCTTCTTTCAGAGCATTTATATTCGCCGAAGTTAAAAAAAAAAAAAAGGCCACCCACTGGAAAAAAAAGGATTTTCCTTTGTGTTAAAATGAATAAAATGTTGCTCGGTCGGTCAATGCATTTTTTTGATGCAGAAGCAAAAATCATGCATGTAAAAGATTACCGGCAGCATTATTTTCTGGAGGATAGCTGTCTACTGGGTCCGTAGTTGGACGTCCGACTTGGTCATCAGACTACGGACAACTAGGTCATCTGACCTGAGTTGTCAACTTCAAGCGACTATGGACGACCCAGGAAGACTGCGGACAGACCGCGGAACGCCTCCAAACGCCACCAAAGACTGCCGGACACACCGCCGAATGCCTCCAAACGCCACCGAAGACTGCCGGACAGACCGTCAAACGCCTCCAAACGCCACCGAAGACTGCCAGACACACCGCTGAATGCCTCTAAACGCCACCAAAGACTGCCGGACAGACCTCTGAACGCCTCCAAACGCCACCGAAGACTGCCAGACACAACGCCGAATGCCTCCAAACGCCACTGAAGATTGCCAGACACACCGCCGAATGCCTCCAAACGCCACTGAATACTGCCGGACAGACCTCTGAACGCCTCCAAACGCCACCGAAGACTGCCGGACAGACCTCCGAACGCCTCCAAACACCACCGAAGACTGCCAGACAGTCTGTCAAATGCCTCCAAACACCACCGAAGACTGCCAGACACACCACCGAATGCCTCCAAATGCCACTGAAGACTGCCGGACAGACCTCCGAACGTCTCCAAATGCCACCGAAGACTGCCGGACACAACGCCGAATGCCTCCAAACACGACTAAAGACTGCCGGACAGACCTCCGAACGCCTTCAAACGCCACCGAAGACTGCCAGACAGACCGTCAAACGCCTCCAAACGCCACCGAAGACTGCTGGACAGACCATCCAACGCCACCGAAGACTGCCGGACAGACCTCCAAACGCCTCCAAATGCCACTGAAGACTGCCGGACAGACCTCTGAACGCCTCCAAACGCCACCGAAGACTGCCGGACAGACCTCCGAACGCCTCCAAACACCACCGAAGACTGCCAGACAGTCTGTCAAATGCCTCCAAACACCACCGAAGACTGCCAGACACACCACCGAATGCCTCCAAATGCCACTGAAGACTGCCGGACAGACCTCCGAACGTCTCCAAATGCCACCGAAGACTGCCGGACACAACGCCGAATGCCTCCAAACACGACTAAAGACTGCCGGACAGACCTCCGAACGCCTTCAAACGCCACCGAAGACTGCCAGACAGACCGTCAAACGCCTCCAAACGCCACCGAAGACTGCCAGACACACCGCTGAATGCCTCTAAACGCCACCAAAGACTGCCGGACAGACCTCTGAACGCCTCCAAACGCCACCGAAGACTGCCAGACACAACGCCGAATGCCTCCAAACGCCACTGAAGATTGCCAGACACACCGCCGAATGCCTCCAAACGCCACCGAATACTGCCGGACAGACCTCTGAACGCCTCCAAATGCCACCGAAGACTGCCGGACAGACCTCCGAACGCCTCCAAACACCACCGAAGACTGCCAGACAGTCTGTCAAATGCCTCCAAACACCACCGAAGACTGCCAGACACACCACCGAATGCCTCCAAATGCCACTGAAGACTGCCGGACAGACCTCAGAACGTCTCCAAATGCCACCGAAGACTGCCGGACACAACGCCGAATGCCTCCAAACACGACTAAAGACTGCCGGACAGACCTCCGAACGCCTTCAAACGCCACCGAAGACTGCCAGACAGACCGTCAAACGCCTCCAAACACCACTGAAGACTGCCAGACACACCGTTGAATGCCTCCAAATGCCACCGAATACTGCCGGACAGACCTCCAAACGCCTCCAAATGCCACCGAAGACTGCTGGACAGACCATCCAACGCCACCGAAGATTGCCAGGCAAACCGCCCAACGCCTAAAAACGCCATCGAAGACTGCCGGATAGAACATCGAACGCCTCCAAATGCCACCGAAGATTGACCATGGAACACCACCGAAGACCGCCAGACTGCAGAAAAAAAAATGGAACTCTGCTATTCTTCTAATAGGCATTTAAACCAATAAATATGCAATTAAATGCATATAAATAATAAGAAAAGTCCTATAAAAATAATTAAAAGATCTATTACGGAATAATAACAACCCCCACCTTTTAAAAAAAATAAAAATTGGAAATCAAACATTTCCTAAAATTAATACCAAAAAATGTTCAGAAAAATAAATAAATAAAAATAAGTTTTGCTGAAAATGAAAAGAGTAAAAGGTTTAATAAAAATAAAATAGAAACGAAAATATTATTATTTTTTTTTTTGTATTAAAATTCTTTTATTGTAAAGAAGCGTCGGCAATATAACAGCATTGCATGATGGCTGCGCAGGGCTATAAGGAGAACAGCAATAAAACTGCATAGATGTCATCAAAGAGAACCTTAATAAACCTGTCTAAGGCAGCCAGCTCAAAGGGGAAAACAAGGTGGGAAAGGATAAGGGGATACAGGAACTCATTGGGAGGGCTGATTCAGAAAAACAAAAGAGCAATGGAGTTCGACAAGGGGGGCACCAGGAAAACCGGGGAAAAAAATTAAAGGGAGGGGGTGAGGATGGTGAGGGACTGTCAAATAAGTCGTGCTCCCTCAAACGAATAACAGCGAGTCATAAAATTCAGCAGGCAGTACCATAAGGTTGTTCAGGAGTAGGGATGAGCTGTTCGGTTCGATCAGTTCGGAGTTCGATTCGAACTTTGGCTGTTCGCAAGTTCGCGAACTTCAAACTTTTTTGCGTGTTCGGTTTGAGTTCGGAAATTATTTTTTTTGAAAAAAGTATAAAAAATGCTTAAAAAATACAAAAAAATATAGAAATAAAGAGACTCTTTACTGCAGAATATTATAAGCAACGGTTTATTAGCTATTGAATTAAAAACTAATGTGTACGGGCAAAGATTCTCACCTCTAAATGACCTGTGTTCTCAAACGGTAAACAACAGGTGTTTTTAGTCTGGTCTAATGAATTTGATACATTGTATGTATGTAGACTATACTGAGGGTGTGGTGTCTGCTTCTGAGAAGTGTTAATTTCTCTGCTAAATCTTCCTCTAATATGCTGCATTTCACTGCTGTGTGCTCAGCTCATTTTTAACGCTTTCGCTCATCATGTTTAAACACGATTTGAAGCCTTATTTTATTAAATAACCCAGACATATTAGATATCGTTCTTTCCGGCAGACTCTGCAGATTCATAATATATCATTTTTATATGTATGCGTCATGTCCTGCCTGTATATTATAACAAAAAATGCAAGAAAAATTAAATTTTTAATCATCTGCAGTGTGTAAAGTGTTTTTTTTTCACATTTTAGCACATGTTTTCTATGGGGTGCGCAAATTAGAAATGGGGACTTGTTACATTTTGTGGGGGGAATTACGTGATTTATAGCAAACGCACCCCATAGAAAAAAATCATTAGTGCATCATCGTTCACATTATAATTGAAATGTGAACAATATTGCTGCATTAATAAAAATAACACACAAAAAAATAAATGTTTTTCTTTCCTTTTTTTTACTTTATACCTGGTCATGTTGGTTATCATTCGAAAGGCCATGCTGAGGCCTTTCGATTGATACCCTCCATGACCCCCTAGCTGCCTGGAGATATCGGGGTTCAAATGAACCCCCTATCTTCACCAGGGGATTGGCCTGGGCAATATATATACGCATGATGTGAGCTGGCCTGGGCCTGGGCATTATATATATGCATGATGTGAGCTGGCCTGGGCCTGGGCAATATATATACGCATGATGTGAGCTGGCCTGGGCAATATATATATACGCATGATGTGAGCTGGCCTGGGCCTGGGCAATATATATATACGCATGATGTGGGCTGGCCTGGGCAATATATACAGTGGCAATAAAAAGTATGTGAACCCTTTGGGATTATGTGGAGTTTTGCATGAATTGGTCATAAAATGTGCTCTGATCTTCATCTAAGTCACAACAATTTGAAAAACACAGTCTGCTTAAAATAATACAACACAAACATTATATGTTTTCATGTGTTTATTGAACAGAACATGTAAACATTCACAGTGCAGGGTGGAAAAAGTATGTGAACCCCTAGCCTAATGACTGCTCCAAGAGCTAATTGGAGCCAGGAGTGAGCCAACCTTGAGTCCAATCAGTGTGATATTATTGGATGTGTTGCTGAAAGCTGTCATGCCCTTTAAAAACACACACCAGTTTTGGGTTTACTGGTTTCAAGAAGCACTGCCTGATGTGAGCCATGCACGCAGAAAAGAGCTCTCAGAAGACCTACGATCAAGAATTGTTGACTTGCATGAAGCTGGAAAGGGTTACAAAAGTATCTCCAAAAGCCTTGATGTTCATGTGTCCACGGTAAGACAGACTGTCTACAAATTAAGAAAGTTCAGCACTGTTGCTACTCTCCCTAGGCGTGGTCGTCCCGTATAGATGACTGCAAGAGCACAGCGCAGAATGCTTAATGAGGTAAAGAAGAATCCTAGAGTGTCAGCTAAAGACTTACAGAAATCTCTGGCACATGCTAACATTTTTGTTGACGCATCTACAATAAGGAAAAGCATAGATATACGTATGTGGTAGCGTGATGGTAATCGCTTCTTGGTATTCAGGTGGTTCTCATGATATGCATCATCCAAATGGATTATATAAAAAAGAAGCAAAGCACAAAATACATATGATAGTGCAGGGTGTATAAATAAAATATTGATAGGGTGCAATACCGATAAGCTGTTCCACTCACAAGTGTAGAGCCCTATCACTGACTCTGAGTGGTTAAGTGCATCTGGGTCCTTTTTCTTCTTATTATTATTTTGAAGGAGACCCATACCCTTCACAATTGATGGCTCCTCTCATTCATCGGATATGGAAGAAAGCATAAAGACAGAGGAAAACTATCTTGTGCAGATCCACCAATCCGTATATAAAATGGTGCAAATAGAGTATCAACTCACATTTGATGGAGCTTATAGCCAAGCTCTAGGTGGTAGTGCCAGTGGATTTGTTTAGTGGGTCAGTATTGCATCCTACCAATATTTTATTTATACACCCTGCACTATCATATGTATTTTGTGCTTTGCTTCTTTTTTATATAATCCATTTGGATGATGCATATCATGAGAACCACCTGAATACCAAGAAGCAATTACCATCGCGCTACCAGATACGTATATCTATGCTTGTTGTCACATTGGTTTGGGGGAAACCTCTATAGATCTGGTTTGGCATTGGGATACTGGTGGTGGTACAAATTTGGGCGCTGATCATCTTTTTTGTGTACAATAAGGAAAACATTAAACAAGAATGGAGTACATGAAAGGACACCACGGAGGAAGCCATTGCTGTCCAAAAAGAATATTGCAGCACGTTTGAAGTTTGCAAAAGAGCACCTGGATATTCCACAGCACTACTGGCAAAATATTCTGTGGACAGATGAAACCAAAATTGAGTTGTTTGGAAAAAACACACAACACTATGTGTGGAGAAAAAAGGCACAGCACACCAACATCAAAACCTCATCCCCACTGTAAAACATGGCGGAGGGAGCATCATGGTTTGGGGCTGCTTTGCTGCCTCAGGGCCTGGACGGATTGTTGTCATTGATGGAAAAATGAATTCCAGAGTTTATCAAGACATTTTGCAGGAAAACGTAAGACCATCTGTCCGCCAACTGAAGCTCCGCAGAGGATGGGTGATGCAACAGGACAATTACCCAAAGCATACAAGTAATTCAACAAAAGAATGGCTTCAACAAAACAAAATACACCTTCTGGAGTGGCCCAGTCAGAGTCCTGACCTCAACCCGATTGAAATGCTGTGGCATGACCTTAAGAGAGCGATTCACACCAGACATCCCAAGAATATTGCTACACTGAAACAGTTTTGTGAAGAGGAGTGGTCCAAAATTACTCCAGATCGTTGTGCAGGTCTGATCTGCAACTACAGGAAACATTTGGTTGAGGTTATTGCTGCCAAAGGAGGGTCAACCAGTTATTAAGTCCAAAGGTTTACATACTTTTTCCACCCTGCACTGTGAATGTTTACATGTTCTGTTCAATAAACACATGAAAACATATACAGGGTTATCCAAAGAGATCCGAATCTCTTGAGAAAGGTAACCGAACGCTGAAAATCAGCGTTCGGTTACCTTTCCTGGCCATTCGGCTGTCCAGAGAGCAGGCAATTCGCCAAATCCTGGCGAATTGCCTGCACATACGGTGCCTGTTCGGCGCCTGTTCGAGGGCAGAGAAATCCCCATGAAAAGCACCTGCTTCGGCTATTCAGAGAACACAAACCAGCAGTGAAAGGTTCCCGAAATGCCCTGCCATTCGGGGGTTTAATTCGGCAAGTTAATTCAGGAGAATCCCATAGGCTTCAATGTTAAAAATATTCCCGTTTTAATTCAATATCTAATAAACCGTTCATTATAAAATTCTGCAGTAAAAAGTCTCTTTATTTATAGATTTTTTAGGATACTTTAAGCATTTTTCTGAATTTTTTATTTTTTTTGAAAAGTCCGATTTTTTTTTTTTTTTAAAGTTTACTTCTTTTTTCTGTAACAGCCCTTTTTATTATCATTCATTGGATCATATGTAAATTTCAGCCATTTTCGCTCAGTAGTTTCTTTGCAAACAGCTTTTCATTTTCACAGATTCACACAAACTATTTTGCTAATTTATTCACCTCCCTCGTCTGCGGTCTCAGCTGCTTCGGCTGTGTGCGATCGGCTCCTGCTCGGGCTTTTTCCGTGGTATTCAGCAGGTTAATCCAGATGTTTTTGCGGGTTTTCGGCGTGCATTCGGTGGGTTTTTCGGTTAGTTTTTGTCGGGTTTACGGCGACCTTTCCCTGCAATTCGGGGACTCTGTGGTGCTTGCTGAATACACCGCAGGGTCACCGAAATGGGATCGGCAAAAGGAACCGAATTGAAGAGAACGAAAAGTCACCGAATGCGCGTTCACTTTTCGAATCTCTTTGAATTACCCTGATAATGTTTGTGTTGTATTATTTTAAGCAGACTGTGTTTTTCAAATTGTTGTGACTTAGATGAAGATCAGCGCACATTTTATGACCAATTCATGCAAAACTCCACGTAATCCCAAAGGGTTCACATACTTTTTCTTGCCACTGTATATACGCATGATGTGAGCTGGCCTGGGCACTATATATACACATGATGAAAATTTGCAAAGGATAAGGCACGCAAAGTGAAATTTTGATGTGTCTGAAATTGAAACTTACGTGACAACTCTTATTTTTTTTCGTTAATTTATATTTGTTCAATACAGTTAATTTTAATTTGTTTAATAGAGTTAATTTAAAATGGTTTAATACAGTTTATTTATATTTATTTTACCTTTACTATTGGTGCTTTTCAAACTTTATTCTTAAATAAAAAGAAATTTAGCAGTTTCATGTTGTGTCTTTTTTTTTTTTTTTTTTTTTGGGGGGGGGGGTGCAAGTAGTTGGTCTTGCCTAGGGCGCAAAATAGTCTAGCACCGGCCCTGAATATACCCATATGAGCTGGGGTTAATAATATCTCTATGAGCTGGGATCAATAATATCCATGTGAACTGGGGAAAATAGTCTGGGGGCTCAGTGCTGTGTATAATATTCTGGGGGGGTGTATATTATGCTAAATGTTATTTTGCTATACATGCATGTATTCTGTGTGTACTGTATTTGTACATGTACTGTGTGTGCACTATATATGTAGGGCCCCATCACCTCCTTAACGCCTGCACTCACACATGTGAGCGTTGGTGTTAGGTTAAATGAGGTTACTGCATGCTGCCCATATCACATCCTAGCACAGGACCCTCATATTACAATCCCAACGGTAACAGGTTAAAAAATCCAGGAGATTGTGCTTTTCAGCGCGAGGTTACTGTACTTTGCGCTCCCTATACTTAACATGGGGAGCGCAAAGTCCTAACGCTAATTACCATCCCGCCATAGCTACAAAAGTTACCCACAGCTAGACGCTGGTGCTAAGTGACGCCGCTTCTGCAGAATCAGTCAGCACCAGCTGGAACCCCCACAAAAATCACATACTTGCCTCTCATCCCACAGCGCAAAGGGTGGTCCGATCCACTGCTTCTGGTCGCGGGGAGCATCCAGGAGCTTAGCACTGTGCCACTGGTCGGGGACTCTGATTTTTTAAATTATGTGGGGGGGGGGCGGCACAATTTTCTATTTTTGCCTCGGGTGCAAAAGGAGCTAGCTACGGCTCTGCTGTATATAGTCACTGTGTTACATGTTTACAGGTGCATTCTGTATATAGTCACTGTGTTACATGTTTACAGGTGCATTCTGTATATAGTCACTATGTTACATGTTTACAGGTGCATTATGTATATAGTCACTATGTTACATGTTTACAGGTGCATTCTGTATATAGTCACTATGTTACATGTTTACAGGTGCATTATGTATATAGTCACTGTGTTACATGTTTACAGGTGCATTCTGTATATAGTCACTATGTTACATGTTTACAGGTGCATTCTGTATATAGTCACTATGTTACATGTTTACAGGTGCATTCTGTATATAGTCACTATGTTACATGTTTACAGGCGCATTCTGTATATAGTCACTATGTTACATGTTTACAGGTGCATTCTGTATATAGTCACTATGTTACATGTTTACAGGCGCATTCTGTATATAGTCACTGTGTTACATGTTTACAGGTGCATTCTGTATATAGTCACTATGTTACATGTTTACAGGTGCATTCTGTATATAGTCACTGTGTTACATGTTTACAGGTGCATTCTGTATATAGTCACTATGTTACATGTTTACAGGTGCATTCTGTATATAGTCACTATGTTACATGTTTAGAGGTGCATTCTGTATATAGTCACTGTGTTACATGTTTACAGGTGCATTCTGTATATCGTCACTGTGTTACATGTTTACAGGTGCATTCTGTATATAGTCACTGTGTTACATGTTTACAGGTGCATTCTGTATTGAGGTATGTTAATAGGGAACTCTTAAGGGACTTTAGACTGGGGGAAGATTTGATGGCGCCTGGGAGGTTATTCCATAATTGCGGTGCTCTGTAGGAAAATGAGGATCGAGACACTTTCTTTTTGTATTGTGGTATTGTAAGTAAGGTGCTGGTCCTGGATCGGAGGTTATAGGATGAGGGAACTGCTGGGGGAAGCAGCCTATTCAGGTAGGGTGGTAGCTTCCCAGAAAAGCTCTTAAGCACCAGGGGCCCTATTACAATCTTAAAGCAAACGTTTGCGCAGGTGCAAAACGCATTAACGCGAGGGGTAAAACCCTTTGCGCTGAACGTCGTATTGCAATGTCAGCGCAACATACGCACGTAATCGTCTACCGGGGGTGAACCTGCGCTAACTCTGCACAAGCTTACTGTACTGCGCGCGTCCTATACTTAACATTGTGAGCGCAAATGCGTTTAGTGCGCTGGTACGCGGATGGTATTATAATCTATGCGCAGTTTGTACCACACAGCCTTCACGCACATAATTTTAGCAACTCCTAAAAGCTGGTGGTAACGGCAAATCTGAACGTCCTGGCCAAAACCAAATACACCAGCCCAAAAAAAAATGCAGCAAAGTACACATTCTACTCATACCAAAGCAATACAATTGAGAAGTTGTGTGTGCTTTTATTATTGCTGCAGCATATATACTCAGATTGACTTTGACAGGCGCAAAAATTTAACGTGAGACAATTGTGGTTCTTAATTCTGATTGGCTGAATTGCGTGAAAAAAACAGTCCGCACACTGATTTCTGCGCGCAAGGATGCTGCGCGCGCGTTGGTGGGCATCCGTTTTACGTGCGCTATTGCTCAACAGATGAAAAAATACGTGAGGATTGTAATTCCAGCGTTGATTTCCGCAAAAAATCCTATGCAAGCCTCATGCAATCTAAGCACATGTAATTTTGAGGTGTGAAAGTTTCAGAAAAATGTACACGTGCGCAAATATTTTAAATAAGGCCAGAATAATTTTATGACAATCACATTTGTCTGGCAAACAGATAACACATTACGCTGCAGCATGTGTTGACATATGTTGGTAGATGTATGTAATGTGTGTTATGTGTATGTAGCATGTTTATGCTGTTATACATACCGCTTCTTGACGACGTACACAGTCGGTCCATTGCTAATCATCGCCCACATGCGTGCCTTCTTGCCCTGGGTAGTTTTTTAATTCAATATCTAATAAACCGTTGCTTATAATATTCTGCAGTAAAGAGTCTCTTTATTTCTCGTTTTTTTTTTTTATTTTTTAAGCATTTTTTATCCTTTTTTTAAAAAAAAAAAATTCGAACTCGAACCGAACACGACAAAAAGTTCGAAGTTATCGAACTTTCGAACTGCCAATGTTCGAGTCGAACTCCGAACTGATCGAAACGAACAGCTCATTCCTAATCACTACGCCGACCAGACGGATCTCGCGAGGCGAGATCCGGCTGGTCATGTGACCGGCAGGGGGGAACTCAATGGAGTCCATCGAGTGGATGCTCCCAGCTGCGCTCAGCGCTGCCACGTGCATCCCTGATTTTAATGCGTGATAACAATGCAGGCAGCATCTTTTGACCCTGTATTTTAATCCAGCGGTAAAACGTGGGTGCAAGGGAGAAAACTGCCGGCGCAGTTTTTCCTCCTTTGCACCTGCGTTTTAACGTTAACATTGTAATTTGGCCCTTAGATGGGGAGTTTCCAATTTGTGTAGTTTAGGTGCTGTTCCAAAGAGCATTGTGACAGTTTTGTCAGTATTTAGAAAATGTTTGTTATCTTTGATCGACTTTTCTAACTCTGTGAATTGTTCTTGCAGCACGGTCTCCAGCTGCGGGAGATTTTGTTTGCTGGTATAGATTACGGTGTCGTCTGCGTACATGTAGGGCCGTATTGAATTCGCCGCACAAGTGGTTTTGCATGCGCAAATGCGCATTTGCACGAGGGGAAAAACCATTTGCGTGCAACGTCGTATTCCTATCTATGCGCAACGAACGCGCGTTAACGTCTACTGTGGGTGAACCTGGCGAACGAAAATTTGTGCGCGCATCCTATACATTGTCAGCGCAAATGCGTTCGTGCGCTGGTATGCGGATGGTATTTCAATCTGCGCGCAATGAAAGTTTGTGCGCATTTTCGTAACGTCTTTGAAAAGCAGGTGGTAACTGTAAATTTGATCGTCCTGGCCGAAACTAAAAACACCAGCACAAAATAAAAAATACAGCACAGTACATTTACACATTCTACACATACCCAAACAATAAAATTAATAAATTGCTTTATTTTATTTTTTCCTGCAGCATATATTCTCAGATTGACTTTGACAGGCGCAGCAACCTGGTGGTTGTTAATTCTGATTGGCTCAATCCCGTGAAAAAAACAGTCCGAACACAGATTTCTGCTCGCAACCTACTTTGCGCACTTTTTTCCTCATCGTTTTCACGCACGGAATTTTTTGACGGATGAAAAAATGCGCTCGGATCGAAATACCACGTTAATTTTCGCGCAATCACGTTCTTTTTCGTGCGTAAAAAAAATTGCGCTGCGCAAACGCAATTGTGCAGAGAATGTAATATAGCCTGTAGACGTTTGAAGTCGTCCGAAGTTGTCCAATGGAAGTTGGAGGCAGTTGAAGAGGGTTGAATCTCCTCTGTGTTGTGGGATTAGTCGTACGACTACGGACCCAGTGGACGACCAGCCTGAATCATTGGAAAGACTTGCTAAATATATACATATTTTATTACTTATTTCACCATTTGTCGTCATCGTGTTTAAACTTTATTTGAAATCATGATTTATTGTAGGACCCAGGCAAATTATATATCACTTTTTTCTGGAAACGCAAGGCTCCATGGAGTCTTATGGACTCCAGGAGCTGATACTGGCAGTGGTGCTGAAGCGCTGCTGTTGGTATCAGGGAGGTTAGTGCTGTGTTCTGGCGCGAGATGCTGAGATAGCTAGATAGACTTTCCAATCATACATAAACTGACCTCCTAGTTGGTATAGAAGTGGAGATACAGGGATCCAATGGATCACTGCTCAATCTTCTCCAGCTTTAATGGAGTTAAGGGTTTTCCCCCCGATACCATTAGGCTAGGACATCAACAGACTTCCTGCATTTCTCCTGATCTTCCAGACTGTCTGCAGGGTGATCCAAAGGAAAAAAAAAGACCCTTGTGATGTCGTGGGACTGGCACTTAATCCGCACCATGAAGATAATTGTCATGACGTGAGCATCTCGCCCCCTGCAGCCAAAAGGGTTCAAATTAGCCTGTATTTTCTGCTGGTGTTCTGCCACCTCCTATCTCTGTAAGATGATCTCAGTCCTTCTCTTCAAAAATGAACAAAGCAGCAAGAAAGCCACTACTGGGAACCAGGAATATAACCAGGAAATGGAATAGGAAGACTTCAGCTGGACCGGCAGACTCCTGAAGAGGTACGGTTTCCTCCTTGAAGGCAGAAAACGATTCAAAAAAATAGTTTCAGTTACTGAAATGCTTTAATTTCCCCATACTTATTCAGGTTTATGTTAACAAATGCTAAAATGTAAACACAAAACAGATCCATCTGGACAGATACCCTTTAGGGAACATGTTTTCCCCCAAACTGTTATAGCTTAGTGGCGTGCCCACACCACCATGGTCATACTCAAGATGAGCAGGAGATCAGTCTAGCAGCGGTGAGTTGGTTTCATTTTACTGTAATGCGTTATGTTGTGTCCACTGTCATAATGGTTTTTTTTCTCCTTCCACTTTTCCCTCTGTTCGGAGGTATTTTAGGAGTAGGTCTTAAAAGTCTGGAAGACAAAGAAAATGCTCATTAGCCACAAATACGCACCTATATCATTTATGAGCTGCTTAAAAGATTAATGATTAGTTTAAAGGAGAAAATTTTAAATAATTTACTGATTAAATAAGTAAATAAATTATTGTCTCTCTCAATACCTGTCACAAGGAATTATGGGTTTGTCTATGCCAAAAGGTAAGCAGAAGAGTCATTGACTCATTGACTTTTCCCAATCTTTGGGTATCGGAACTGAGTTATGTGACCAGAAGATGAAAAATTTAGTTCTACACTGTTGGTGTAGCAGCAGGCTCAGCTCATGGAAGGATCCACTCAACTTGGACTTGTTGGTCTAGGCTGAGATCTGCATAGGACCCACTCGCGATGCTGTTAGTGGCGCCGCTCTGCATTCCTCTGGCTGTTTTGGCATGTCAATTCCACAGTACTGCCACCGTACAGCTCTCCTTATTACACAACGTTGTTGCACCTGAGATTTAAAGGGACAATCCTGAGCAAAGGTTGATGATGTCTCGGACACCCTCCCAGGTGTTGGGTAGATCCCTCTTCACGTGACTTATTTAAATAAGCATTTTCCATTGGATAGTACTTCTGCATAGGCATGTTCCATGCAGTTTTACTGTTATAATCTCAGATGTGTTCAGCCGTTGCCTGAGGTGTCCCCTTGACCTGTTTTCCTTTTGCCTTGACCTATGGTTTGCCATTTGTCTTCCCTTCAGACTATCCTTGGTTTTGATGCACCCTGGACCATTGTTGTTTCCCCAGGGCATTCTGAGCTTGGTGACTGACATTACATTGCTGACGGTTGGGTATTTTTTGGGGACTAGGGGGATATATGAAACATAGCCCATTCACCCATCTATCTACAAAGTGGACCTGCTTAATGTTTTCCCAACCCCTACAGCACTGTCACAACATTTCAGAAATAACTCTAACCCTTAAACAAACATAAACAGTACCTGTAACTCTAACAGTATCCCAACCCTAGAACGTACCATAAACCTAACCCTAATACAATTATAACCAGCACCCATAATCCTAACAGGAAGCCAACCCTAGAAGTAACCCTAACCCTTCCACAAACATAAACAGTAACCCTAACAGGAAGCCAAACCAAGAAATAACCCTAACCCTTATGCAAACATAAACAATAACTGTAACCCTAACACAAACATACCAGGAAAGCTTAACAATAACCCTAACAGTATCCCAACCCTATAATTTACCATAAACCTAATCCTAATACAAATATAATCTGCACCTATAACTCTAACAGTGACCTTAACCCTAACCCTTACACAAACATAAACAATAACTGTAACTCTAATACAAACAAAACCAGGAAAGCTTAACAATAACCCTAGCAGTATCCCAAACCTATCATTTACTATAAACCTAATACAAATTTAATCTGCACCTATAACTCTAACAGTGACCTTAACCCTAACCCTTACACAAACATAAACAATAACTGTAACTCTTAGGCTAGGGTCAAACGAAAGCATTTTTACACGCGAACGTAAAAAAGTGCGTCCGAACGAATTGACGTATTTTTTCACTGAATTCGCGAAAACGGTCATACGATGCGCATTTTTCGTGCGTGATTTTTCACGGATCCAAACCAGGAAACTTTGGGTGTCTGGACGTTATGTTGGCCGGACATGAGCAGCGTCTGACATCTCCTAATCACGCAAACACGCCGCTATGCCGCAGCTGCGCACTCTGTACGTCCGTACTAGCGGTTCGGCGTTCTCGACAAAATGCGTTCGTTTTCCACTTGCGTTGCACGGCCGGACTTTCGTGCGACCGTACTTCGTACATTGCCCGTCATTGCCCATCATTTGCTGCTAGTGCGGCCGTAATTATGTGCGCCAGAACGCACGTTAAACGTGCGCTCGTCTGACCCCAGCCTAATACAAACAAAACCAGGAAAGCTTAACAATAACCCTAGCAGTATCCCAAACCTATCATTTACTATAAACCTAATACAAATTTAATCTGCACCTGTAACTCTAACAGTGACCTTAACCCTAACCCTTACACAAACATAAACAATAACTGTAACTCTAATACAAACAAAACCAGGAAATCTTAACAATAACCCTAGCAGTATCCCAAACCTATCATTTACTATAAACCTAATCCTAATACAAATTTAATCTGCACCTATAACTCTAACAGTGACCTTAACCCTAACCCTTACACAAACATAAACAGTAACTGTAACTCTAACACAAACAAAACCAGGAAATCCTAATAATAACCCCTACAGTATCTTAACCCTAGAACTAACCATCATTTTAATACAAATATAAATAGTACCCATAACCCTAACAGTATTCCTAACCCTACCCTTAACTCTAGCCCTAACGCTAACCCGTATGCTAAGTAGTATCTAATATCTAGGGGTGTAGAGGGGATATAGGAGGTAGTATAAATGGAGGGATGGAAAAGGTAATGTGGTGGGTTTAAATGGAAGTTGGGGTAGAGAGGGAGGTATAGAGGGGACATAGGGGCTATTGGTCCAGCGCCTGCAAAATCTCAGACATTTCCAAAATTTTTTGGATCTGTCCAAATTTTCAGATTCATTCAAATCGTCAAAATCGGAAAATTGTTAATCCGAAAATTTTGCAATCTGGAATTTGCCGAAACTAAATTTGGACTTTCCCCGTGTCTACTGGCGATTATTTTGTAGCAGCTTCCAAATACTTCGACTTGATCTGCCAATATAGCGGCTGGCCAGAAAAGAGCCGGTCACAGGACGACGCTAAGGATTACCGGCTCGCGACGATATTTTATCTTGACGAATCCCTGTTACCGACAAGTTCAGCACAGGGGGCCTCAGTTCAGTAATCGAAGTGTTAACATGCCGAACGATAAAGTTAATTATTTTTGACAAAAAAGAGACAAAACGCCTCGTTGTAAGGAGTCCTTCTTTCGAGCTTGCACCGGTTTCCTTCCTACATCTCTTCAAAAAAAACAATTCTATTCGCCAGCACCGAGAATTTCTTAATAAAACCCAAGAAAACAAATCTGTTTGTTTTGAAAAGAAAAAGTTTTTTGGAATTAATGTAGATTGAAAGCTCTTTGTCTTGCCATCCTCTGCGTACTTTTATGTATGGCGCAATTATCCCAGAATTTAATTAGCATTTGTTATGTTTTTAATAATTACTAATTCTCACAAAGCACTCTGCATAATTTAAATTAAAGTCACATTAAGACCCCTTTCATATAATTTAATTTTGTTAGCAGAGGAACAGGGAGATAATGACTTGTCTCAAAACACAAATGACTGACATAGCGTTTCGGAATACGTTCGCGTCCAAATTTTGCTCGCTCCTAATCCACTCCTCGTTTACTTACGGCTCGAAACAACAGCGGAATATGCATTTTTGCTCATGTATTATAATTATTATTATTATTTGTTTTTGTTTTTTTTGTTCTATTTACTCTGATTGCTCTTCTTAATTATAATTCCGCGCTAAAAAATTTACAAAGTGTGTTTTTTTTTTTTGGGTTTTTTTACGTAATTTTGATATAAACGGCTCTGGCTGGAGCCGCGGCGACGCTTTTATTACTTCTTTTGACTGCCGCAGTATTTACTCGGTTAAATTACTGTCGTCTCGGAGTTTGTTTCTTTGCCGCCGTATGTTTTTATGATTTTCAAATAAGTTTTTAAAACGCTATTAGTGCGCGAGATGATTGTGGCATCTGTTGTGTTATTTGGAACGAAACGCTTAAAAAATGCGGTAATTGGGGACGCGAGCTAAAGTGATTTAATGCCAAATGACATTTCTTTTTTTTCTTTTCGAGACTTCTAACTTCTACATTTCTGAAGCAAGTTAACCCCTCAAGTGTATTATTTAATAATAGTATTATTTATATTATTATATTATTAAAATATATATATTTACTCATGCAATCAGGTCCGGATTAAGATCTGTACGGGCTGGGGCTGAATATTTTGGTGGCTTTTTTTGTTATTTAGTGAAATGAAAACATATTTTTGGTTATTTAATAGTGCAGATACGGGTATATCTAACCAGCTGATACTGTGTGATCAATTTTTCATTCCGATTTCAGTCATTTACAGCGAGTAAAATTATTTTTTCCCATTTTATCATCCAAACCTTTGGTTATATATTCTATAGGGAATTCTTGTTAAAAAATGTGAAATGGGAACCTGTTACTGCATTTTTCTGAGAAAATATAAAATTTTAACCAAAAAAAATAAAATGAAATATTTCCCTTGTGTTTTGGAACATGTTTTTTTTTTACGAATAAGGCTAAGGTCAGACGAAAGCAGTTTTAACGTGCGTTTAGACGCACGAAATCACGGCCGTGCTAGCAGCAAATGACGTCCAATGCCGGGGAACACACGAAGTACGGCCGCACGAAAATTCGTCCGCGCAACGCAAGTGGCAAACGAACGCATTTTTTCTAGAACGTCAAACCGCTAGTACTGACGTACAGAGTGCGCTGCGTCCGCTAGAGGCGTGTGTGCGTGATTGGGAGACGTCAGACGCTGCTAATGTCCGGCCAACATAACGTCCAGACACAAACAGTGTTTTATTGATGATCCGTACAAAATCACGGACGAAAAGGTGCATCGTATGACCGCTGTCGCGTACTCCGTGAAAAAATGCGTCCATTCGTTCGAACACACTTTTTCACAGACAACGCGAAAATGCGTTCGTCTGACCCTAGCCTAATATGACTATGTATAAAACACTGACCTTGCTCCCAGCGTGGGAAATGAGAAGGTGAGTAATGGCAGTGGTATTGCTCATTTTATACGTGACAAATGGACAATGCCATCGCTTTCAAACTAAAAATAAATCAATCAATTGTTTTCTTTTAGATTTTACATGGTCATGTTGTGTATTAATGCAAAGGCCAGACTCTGACCTGTCCAATGACACCTCACTTGACCTTGTGAGGTGTAAAGATTAGTGATGCAGGGGTACAAAGATCCCCGCAGTGCTCTTCGCTGAATTGCGGCGGTTTAGGTTTTTGATGTAACACTGGATTGTACCACCGCCCATCGCCTCCACACTTGTTGGTGACATGAGAAATGTGATGGTTAGTTAGTGCAGCATCATTGTTTACTTTATAATTGAAAAGTGGAAAATATTACTGTTGGAAAGAAAACGTAAATATTTATTTTATATTTTTACTTATAACCTGGTCATATATGGTATCATTGGAAAGGCCATGCTCTGGTCCTGTAGCTGCTATGGAGTTGGGGGATACAGGGGTCCAAATGCAGACATTGCGGTCAGTTATTCTTTCTCTGGGCCTATTCTGAGGCATGGGCCTGGAGCTGCTGCTCCATCTGCCCCTATGTTAATCCAGCCCTGCATACAATGAGAGACGCACTCTAGGCCCCTTAAAAATAATACAACAAAATTGATTGCATCTATTTAAAATATATGTAGCTCCATGTTTCGGCTCTTTCTGAGGCTTTCTAAATTTTTTTGAGATTTTTTTTGCATCTGGCATTTTAAAAAATTGCTACAGGAGAGTGCTGGATTATGTTCAATTATATATATATATATATATATATACACACTACTCAAAAAAAGGGAACACTTAAACAACACAATGTAACTCCAAGTCAATCACACGTCAGTGAAATCATACTGTCCATTTAGGTAGCAACACTGATTTGACAATCAAGTCCACATGCTGTTGTGCAAATGGAATAGACAACATGTGGGAAGCATATGCAGGTAGCAAGACATCCCCAATAAAGGAGTGGTTCTACAGGTGGTGACAACAGACCACTTCTCAGTTCCTATGCTTTCTGGCTGATGGTTTGGTCACTTTTGAATGCTGGCAGAGCTGTCACTCTAGTGTTAGCATGGGGCGGAGTCTACAACCCACACAAGTGGCTCAAGTAGTGCAGCTCATCCAGGATGGCACATCAATATGAGCTGTGGTCAAAGCCACTCCAAGGACAGCGCTGTTTCAGGTTTGTTGATCCTTCATCAGCTAGGAGGCAGGCATGACCAGTTGCAGTGGATGCTTGGACCATAGGTAAGTAAGTGTCTATAAGGGTTGTGGTGAAGGACTAAAAGTGAGATAAAAAGCCTTCACACTATAATAAGTGTGTTTAATTTTGCAGAAGCCACCTGCACATCATAGCAATTCAAAGAATTGCATCCCAGAGCTCCTGTGCCACATTCCCCATATGCAGCAAGGAATTCTGGGTAGGGTATGCAAATGACCTCTGTCTCACTTTTGTGCATCCTGGATCTGTTATTACACAGAACGCTAAAATCAATGCTATGCCACACTGTGGCTTTGTAGCAAAGATAAGGTTATGCAACTGGTCAAAGCCACTCCCACTTGACCAGTTGCATAACCTTATCTCTGCTACAAAGCCACAGTGTGGCATAGCATTGATTTTAGCGTTCTGTGTAATAACAGATCCAGGATGCACAAAAGTGAGACAGAGGTCATTTGCATATCCTACCCAGAATTCCTTGCTGCATATGGGGAATGTGGCACAGGAGCTCTGGGATGCAATTCTTTGAATTGCTATGATGTGCAGGTGGCTTCTGCAATAATAAACACACTTATTATAGTGTGGAGGCTTTTTATCTCACTTTTAGTCCTTCACCACAACATATAAATATATATATATATATATCAGTCCTCGGTTCCTGCACTCTGAGTATCTCCACAGAGCTGGAGCCACTCACAGGTAGATGGTGCTAAATCATTGGGTATCTTGCTCTGTGTATGTTCCATCCGTAATCCTGCCATCCCAAATGTTTAGTAGAAGATATATGGTATGTGCTGAATGGGTAAGTCAATGAGAGCATAGGTGGTAACCCCTCGTCAGTGAGGTTGCAAGCAGTATCTAGTGTGGAAAACAATAAGATGGTAACCCTGGAACATGAATATATGCAGAGGGATACTGTACTGCTGATACAATAAATTAAAACTTAGCTTTTATTGATGCATTAAGTGACACTATAGACGAAAGCTCCGGGGTATCAATACATCTCAACCCTACTTATAGCTGGTAAAGCAAGGAAACAGGTCTTCGTGGGTCTGCAATAAATATTAGGAAAGAGATAAAAAAAAGGCTCCAAAAAGAGTGTAGCGGTAAATACAACACCAGTTAAGACTTGGTAGGATAGGGTTGGAGAGGTAGATCTGCAAATAGCCAGTGCTGGAAGCGTTCCAACTTGCATATGCAGGACTGCAGAGATTAGGATGACAGAGAGGCTACCAGAGATCAAAAAGAATAAAATAAAATGCAAATTGCTTCACTCCATTACTTTACGCGTTTCGCCGTGGAGTCTGGCATCATCGGGAGTATACAGAGAGTGACAATCTCCACAGAGAGTAGGGTCCCACAAAGTTTGTCCAGATAAAAGGTGAGGTTGAGCGGGAGTATAATCATCACAGGTTGAACCTACAGTCACTGGCACCACTCAACATCAATCATCTATTTACACAGCCCATATGTTATGGATTTTTTGGGCAGAAAGGGCGAAGTGTCTGTTCTTCGGTTTAGCCATATATCCTGGAAATATAGATATATATTTGATTTTGTCCCTCCGGTGTAATTTCTCATGGATGTAGAATGCGCCGGGAACAAAACTTTGATACAAATGTATTGTTATTTTTAGCTTTTTTACTGCAGAGTTCTAGAAAAGGACCCTTCTGTTTCGGCAGATATTTAGAGTGACTTGTCATTTTACTTATCTCTGGAGGAAAAGACACCGGGAAGTTTTGGATGTGTCAAAGAAAGCCACCAAGACAATTTGTTTCTTGGAGGAAAAAAAAAAACATGCTTCATGAGAGGATGCTTCAGGAAGGATTTATAATTTAGGGAGCCACGACACAATATATTGTGCAACCGGAGAACTCAATGTGGTTGTTCAGACCAAAAAAAAAGATCAAAGCTAACACAAAATAACTATTTATCTCTCTTCTTCTTATGACATTTCAGAATGTTGATTTATTTAGAAATACTTAAAAATAAAAAGAATTAACAACTGCGAGTCAGCTGGAAATATAATAAAATGTAACCGTATGCCTAATTCTTCCTTAAAATCATATCTGAAAATGAAAGGAAACAATAATAGATAACTCAGTATTTATACAATAACATAATAAAAGGCGTTAATGCCGAGATAAGTGTATTTAACACAAGTCCCCCATATTGCATTCCTGACTCTACCCCCGTTAGTAATCCTTTTGCGTGAGCTTTCTGTACTTTGCACATCCTATACTTTACATGGGGAGCGCAAACGTCAATTAGCGTAAAGATAAGTGTCAGTATCCGTGCCTGCACCTGTCAGGATATGTGCCTGCAACTGTCTAGATCCATACATGAGCAGCACATGTAAAGTGCTGCCCATGCTCAGCGCTAGTATCAAGTCCAAGAAACAGTTAATCACAGCAAACACACACTACACCCCTGCTGGAATAGAGGTCCACTCCTCACTATCCAGTTTGACTCTGCATTGCAAGTTTTTACTGTTCTGACCTATGTTATGTTACTCCTGATAATCGTGTACCAGACCCCACTTGCCTACTGATTGCCGCCCTGTACCAGCCCCTTGACCACGGATCACCCGCTGACTATTCTCCCTCTATAACCCTCTTGTTCTGCACCTTGGATCTCCCAGTGTCTGTCTTCCCAAATATACCATCTGCGTATCCCTGCACACTGGGCTCAGACCCCCTGAATTTGGGTCCCTCCATGGCACACCTCAGGTGCCACCCGGACAATAAGTAAGGTATTACACAGTGCTGGAGCTAATTACCGTCAAGACACCCAAGCCAGAATTTTAGCACCTTCTAGAAACTAGCGCTAAATTATTCTGCAAATGCAAAATCATTTAACACCCCCTAATCCCTCCCCCCAATAAATCCCATACTCACCTCTCCTCCCACGGCGAGAACGGTGGCCCGATTTGCTGCTTCTTCTGGCCACGAGCAGAGTGAGACTGGGAACAAACAGTACTCAGCCTCCTTCCACGGCACTGCATGATCTCGCGAGATAAGATCACACACCATGAGCTCACCTTCTGTGATAAGCTCAGTATACCATGACTAGTGATGAGCCGAACAACCCTGTGTTCGGTTTGTATCCGAACAGCCGAATGGCCGAAATGTTCGAATATGAACTCGAACACAATGTAAACCAATGGGGGCCGAATACGCAAAATGTGTTCACAGTTCTTCTAAAAGTACCGGTGGCTGCCGGTACATTTAGGAGACCTGTGGCTCCGGCCCCCGTAACTCACCTGTCCTGCAGCTGTCCCGGCCTCCTGTCCCCAGTCCGTCAGCTCCTCCGGTCCATCTGGCCGCAGCTCCTCTCTGCCCCACGTCTTCATGCTGAATGTTCTGATTGTGCAAAGTCCTGCGCATGAGCTCAGTATACCATGACCATGTGATCACACTATAATGAGCTCAGTATACCATGGCCATGCAATTACACTGTAATGAGCTCATTATACCATGTGATCACACTGTAATGAGCTCAGTATACCATGACCATGTGACCACACTGTAATGAGCTCAGTATACCATGACCATGTGATTACATTGTAATTAGCTCAGTATACCATGACCATGTGATCACACTGTAATGAGCTCAGTATACCATGACCATGTGATTACACTGTAATGAGCTCAGTATACCATGACCATGTGATTACACTGTAATGAGCTCAGTATACCATGACCATGTGATTACACTGTAATGAGCTCAGTATACCATGACCATGTGACCACACTGTAATGAGCTCAGTATACCATGGCCATGTGATTACATTGTAATGAGCACAGTATACCATGACCATGTGATTACAATGTAATGAGCTCAGTATACCATGGCCATGTGATTACACTGTAATGAGCTCAGTATACCATGGCCATGTGATTACACTGTAATGAGCTCAGTATACCATGACCATGAGATCACACTGTAATGAGCTCATTATACCATGTGATCACACTGTAATGAGCTCAGTATACCATGACCATGTGACCACACTGTAATGAGCTCAGTATACCATGACCATGTGATCACACTATAATGAGCTCAGTATACCATGGCCATGTGATTACACTGTAATGAGCTCAGTATACCATGACCATGTGACCACACTGTAATGAGCTCAGTATACCATGACCATGTGATTACATTGTAATGAGCTCAGTATACCATGACCATGTGATCACACTGTAATGAGCTCAGTATACCATGGCCATGTGATTACATTGTAATGAGCTCAGTATACCATGACCATGTGATTACAATGTAATGAGCTCAGTATACCATGGCCATGTGATTACACTGTAATGAGCTCAGTATACCATGGCCATGTGATTACACTGTAATGAGCTCAGTATACCATGACCATGAGATCACACTATAATGAGCTCCTTATACCATGTGACCACACTGTAATGAGCTCAGTATACCATGGCCATGTGATTACACTGTAATGAGCTCAGTATACCATGACCATGTGACCACACTGTAATGAGCTCAGTATACCATGACCATGTGATTACATTGTAATGAGCTCAGTATACCATGACCATGTGATCACACTGTAATGAGCTCAGTATACCATGACCATGTGATTACATTGTAATGAGCTCAGTATACCATGACCATGTGACCACACTGTAATGAGCTCAGTATACCATGACCATGTGATTACACTGTAATGAGCTCAGTATACCATGGCCATGTGATTACACTGTAATGAGCTCAGTATACCATGACCATGTGATCACACTATAATGAGCTCAGTATACCATGGCCATGTGATTACACTGTAATGAGCTCAGTATACCATGGCCATGTGATTACACTGTAATGAGCTCAGTATACCATGACCATGTGATTACACTGTTGAAATTACTTTCTCTCTGTCCGTAGCCTTGATTATATTTTGGGGGTTACTTACAGGGTTAATTAGTGAGCTCCGAAATCTCACATCATTACGGTGCTCTCCCGTTCCCCACACTTTGACTAGTCCGATTCGCCAACCCTGCTGTGAATTCAGCATTTACCGCAGGGTCCCCTAAATGCAAAGAACAAGCCACAGAACCCATCTGCAAAACCACTGAAAAAACCACGGAATCGATCGAAAAACCGCCGAATGCATTTGATGAATATTTAAAAAAAATCTGACATAAAATTTACAGAAAAAATCCAGAAAAATGCTTTAAAAATCCTAAAAAAATAAATAAAGAGACTTTTTGCTGCAAGTGAATAGAATAAATGGTTGAATAAATATTTAATAAAAGCTGTTTTTTTTCCCCTCAGTGAAACCTATGGGATTTGCCTCTAAAACCTGTCAAATGAATCAGGGCATTTCAGTGACATTTCTCTGCTGTTCGGTGTCTCTGAATATATTAACCATTGCCTCTCTATGGGGGATTTCATTTCACTGCCGTCGAAGACCACCGCATTTTGCTGGCAATACGCCAATATTTGGTGAACTGCCTGCTTTTTTGAATGGCCGAATGGCCTCGAAATTGCACCGTACGGGGAAATTCACTGTTTGGTGCAATTCGGCGTCCAGTTCTGCTCTCTTTGAATAATGTTAATGTTTGGGTAGTGGACACATTCGATTAATCCATTCTCGTAATTATTTTCTTAGATGATTTGGAGAGAAAATATGCGATGCCAGGGACACTTTAAAAAAGTTATCTGCTAGAGGTTCCCACAAACTTTATGAAAGAGGGCAGATGTTAATTTGGAAAGAGAAAGAAATGAACAGCAAGCCTTTAATGAATCTGAATTTGTAATGGTTTATTTGCACAAAACGTTTAATTTACTTGCAGATGTTCCTGTTCCACGCGTCCTCACGCTTCCAGCAGCCAGTGATCGGGAATTATGGTTGCTGAAAATATTACTATTAGGGGACTCCGCACACTTACCTAAACTTCCAGGTTAAGTAGTAAACATCCACACGACACCACGCGGCACTTGTTTTGGTCGCTCCATCCATCATTTTACCATAAGCCAAAGGCATTTCTTCTTTCTAGCCTAGTTTGAGGAAACTCTGAGCATCAGTATTGAGTTTCTTCATAAAATTTAATAACGGGAAATAAATCCACTTACCTGTGACAAACAGAGTCTTATTGAAATGACTGGCTCCACCCATGTATCCCTAGCTCCACCCATGTATCCCTAGCTCCACCCATGTGCCCCAAGCTCCACCCATGTGTCCCTATAAATTTGAATAAATTAAAGATTTACAGGGTAATTCAAAGAGATTCAAAAAGTCACTGCATGTTCGGTGACTTTTCGTTCTCTTCAATTCGGTTCCTTTTGCCGATCCCATTTCGGTGACCCTGCGGTGTATTCAGCAAGCACCACAGGGCCCCCAAATTGCAGGGAAAAGCTGCCGCAAACCCGCCTGAAAACTAACTGCAAAACCCACCGAATGCACGCAGAAAAGCCACAAAAACATCTGGATTAACCTGCCGAAAACCAAGCCTGAGCAGGAGCCGAACGCAGCCGAAGCAGCTGAGACCGCAGACGAGGCAGTGAATAAATTAGGAAAACAGTTTGTATGAATTGTGAAAATGAAACGCTGTTTGCAAAGAAACTACTGAGCGAAAATGTCTGAAATTTACATATGAGGTCCAGGGAATGATAATAAAAAGGGCTGTTACAGAAAAAAAAAGTAAACTTAAAAAAATAAAAATCGGACTTTAAAAAAAAAAAAAATTAAGAAAAATGCTTAGAATATCCTAAAAAATCTATAAATAAAGAGACTCTTTACTGCAGAATTTTATAATGAACGGTTTATTAGATATTGAATTAAAACGGGAATATTTTTAACATTGAAGCCTATGGGATTCGCCTGAATAAACTTGCCGAATTAAACCACCGAATGGCAGGACATTTCGGGAACCTTTCACGGCTGGTTTGTGTTCTCTGAATAGACGAAGCATTGTTTCTCTATGGGGATTTCACTGCCCTCGAACAGGCACCGAACAGGCACCGTATGTGCAGGCAATTCGCCAGGATTTGGCTTAATGCCTGCTCTCTGGATAGCCGAATGGCCAAGAAAGGTAACCGAACGCTGATTTTCAGCGTTTGGTTACCTTTCTCCAGCCATTCGGATCTCTTTGAATTACCCTGAGAGTCTTATTGAAATGACTGCCTCCACCCATGTATTCCTATAAATTTGAATAAATTAAAGATTTAGTGTTAATCTCAAAATCTAGTTCAGACCTTCGAGCAAAGTGTTATTGGCACAAAGAAAATCACAAATGGACCCAGGACAGAGTGAGTCCAAATCTTAACCCTTTCCCGCCACTGGGCATACCATGCCATCCCTGCGGTGGGTGGGCTTTGAAGACGTACTAGTATGCCCTGTTGATTCCTATGGACCATCTTAGCTCCCGCCCAGCACTCAGCGCTCACTGTTGGCTGGTGCGGGACGGCCTGAACTCAGGCTGTCCCCCTGCAGCAAGTGACACGTGTCAGCAGCTAGGTGGGTCGAAGGAGGCGCCCATTGAAGAGACCGGCCAGCGGGGCATACTAGTACGCCATGCAACGTTAACCCCCTCCCACTGGGCACCACCCTCCCGACGTTAAGTGGGTAAATAAGTTCTAGGGAGAAACCATTGATCGGCGTCTCTCTCTCGTGCGGCAAAATGTGCATGAGACGGCAAGAGCATGAGACGGCAAGAGCATGAGACGGCAGCATTACAGAATGGATGGATCATCAACAACAATCAGTGCACCACTGTGTCCAGCATTAGAACAGTTGAGCATTTTTAAAAGTGGCCAGTGGAGGATGACACACAGTCCACAAGTAGATAAATGAAGAAGGGCAGCATGGCAAGTAGCAGAAACCATGTCAAATCGCCCCAATGGCCGCTAATGGTGATCAGCTTCTTCATTGCCAGCTACACAGTTTTGATTTTTGTCAGTCTGAAGACACATGTCCCCTCTGTTGTCCTACCCACCAGCCCCAACCATCCTCCTAACTACACCTTGCCCTCATTTTACATCTCTCACTTCCAGCTTTTTCCATTTCTCTGTCAGTTGAACCTTACCTATCCCAAGTTTCTGATCCTTAACCATGCGTCTGCTACATCCTGTCTGGCCACCAGCTCCACATTCCCCCTTCTCCTTTTTGTTTCACTTACCTCTGTCCCTTAGATTGTAAACTCACAGGATCTCTGGCTTGGAGTTTACATATATAGTGCTGTATTAGCAGGTCATTGATCGTACGGGCTTGGCCGGCTTTCCCTTATGCATCATTACTTATTATAGGAGTTATTCAGAGAGAGACGATCTGGCCCCGAAATGTCACCGAACAGTGAATTTCCCCATACAGTGACATTGCAGAGCTATTGGGATATTCAGAGAGCAGGCAGTTCGCCAAATTCTGATGAACTGCCAGCAAATGCAGGGCCTGTTTGAAGGCAGTGAAATCCCGCATAGAGAAGCAATGGTTAATCTATTCACGGACACCGAACAGCAGAGAAATGTCAGTGTAATGCCCTGATGTCAGTGTTTTCATTTGTCAGTAGACATGTGCATTCATTTTAGTACTAAAACAATTTAGTTCGAATTTTGGGATAATTTAGTCTTCGTATGACTCAAGAGATACGAAACTGCTCAGTACAAAACACGAAAGAAACTAAAATAAAATGCACTACCTTTTAGTTTCAGTCCTTTTTGTGACATTAATTGATGAGTAAAGGAGACCAGCAATGAAGAGCGCAACATCGCAAAGCTACAGAAAAGGTTTGTATGTGTAATCCTTCCCGACCCCTACCCGAAAATCTGACAGTGATAGAGCTCCAGAATACTCACTCGCAGCACAGACAGCCAGCACAGGAGAGGAATCCTTTACTTAACCCTTGCATGTCTATGAGGCAGACAAGATTATAAAAGCAGCTGGAGAAGGAAACCATTCAAATAAATCACGCTGAAAGCTAATGACAGAGGAGGGCTGGATAGTAAAAACCCCTTTATAACAAGCAGCGCTGGGAGAAGAGAGGGACTTTATAAAATGTGTGTAATCTCCCCTCCCGCTCTGCATAATAGGGGCTTAGGTCTGATACATTTTATATTATCCAGGAGCACTATCCCCCTTTCCTCATCTACAGTATAATACACGTTTTATATAAAGTCCCTCTCCTCTCCCAGATCTGCTTGTTATAAAGGTTTTTTTTACGTCTGATACATTTAGTATCCAGCTCTCACAGTTACTCTGTCATTATGAGCCTTCAGTGTGATTTATTTGAATGTTTTCCCTGGATTTAAAGTGCTTTATCTTATTATAAAAATAAATGTGCACCAGTCATCTCTTCTCTGAGATTTCATACCGATTTACGTTTATATTTTCCCTTTCCCCTGCTTTTATATTCCTGTCTGTCTCCCCCACAGTGATACAAAGTTTAAATAAAAGTTCCCTCTCCTGTGCTGGATAAGTATTGCATTCCGAAGTTCTGCACCCTCCACATGCCAATGCAGTAGGATGTTCTATACAGAGAGAGGCATTAATTAATGCAGGAGGATGTTCTATACATTATAAAGAGAGGGGTATTAATGCAGGAGGATGTTATATACATTATACAGAGAAAGGTATAAATTGAGGAGGATGTTCTATACAGAGAGGGACATTAATTCAGGAGGATGTTCTATACATTATACAGAGAGGGGTATTAATTAATGCAGGTGAATGTTGTATACATTATACAGAGAGGGGTATTAATTAATGCAGGAGGATGTTCTATACATTATACAGAGAGGAGCCTTTTTTTAGCCCTTTAAATCCAGTGGCTGTGAGCGCTGAGATCGGCTGCTTGTTATATTATCTCTCAGTACAATGTATCAGGCTCAGCGGTTACAGTCAATGGAGCGCCGGTACAAGACTGGAGATACAAAAAATCCCTTCCCATGTCCTTCAATAAGTCTTTTCAATCTTCTTAAAAATTCTTGAATTAGGCTTCTCTACAAAAGAGAAAATATAATCGCGCAATACGTTGATACACCATAAGCAGAAGGTGAGGGGGTGATGGTCCTACTCACATATTGCTGAGCCTAACCTAGGCTCTAGGATGGATATCAATTTTGGGTCTTCAAAGATATTTCAGGTGCCCATATACCCCCAATGTGATGGTGGTCTTCGACAACTTCTGTAGTGGTTCACGGAAAGAAAAAACAGTGCACTCCCCTAGTGCAATATCGTTATGATATAATGACAATAGGTCAATTTAAATATTGCACTCACATGTGGGTGAGCCGCATTGGCACCAAGACCTCGCGTGGGAATTTATAAGGAAATTCCGAAAAAAACTTCTTTTAAAATCACGTATCAGGAAGCAGCAGTAGTATATAAAATAGATTTATTAATACATAAAATAAAATTTGATATTACCAGAATGCGTTTCGCTCCTCAGAGCTTCTTCAGCTGGTTGAAAAGACTTATTGAAGGACATGTGAAGTGATTTTTTGTATCTCCAGTCTTGTACCAGCGCTCCATTGACTGTCTATTGCATGTTCCCAGGTTTTTAGGGGAACCTCCGTATTCATTGTGTAGCGTATACAATCATTCACTTATCCTGAGAGCGCTTCACTGTTTTTCCTTTCAGCGGTTACAGTAACTGACTGTAACAGCGCTCAGAGTTTCAGTAAACAAGGAAATAATATTGTTCTAACCTCTTATATATAATACTATCAGGGTTATCCAAAGAGATTCGAAAAGTCACCGCACGTTCGGTGACTTTTCGTTCTCTTCAATTCGGTTCCTTTTGCCGATTGCATTTCGGTGACCCTGCGGTGTATTCAGCAAACACCACAGGGTCCCCGAATTGCAGGGAAAGGCTGCCGCAAACCTGACGAAAACTCACCGAATGCACGCTGAAAACAAGCAAAAACATCAGGATTAACCTTCGAAAAAGCCGAACAGGAGCCGAACAGGAGCTGAACATGAGCCGAACAGGAGCCGAATCACACAGAGCCGAAGCAGCTGTGACGTAGAGGAGGCAGTGAATAAATTAGAAAAAACATTTGTATGAATCTGGGAAAATGAAACGCTGTTTGCAAAGAAACTACTGAGCGAAAATGTCTGAAATTTTCACAGGAGGTCCAGGGAATGATAATAAAGAGGGCTGTTACAAAAAAAAATAAGTAAACTGAAAAAAAAAAAAAAAAAAATCGGACTTTTAAATTTTTTTAAAAAATTCAGAAAAATGCTTAAAGTATCCTAAAAAATCTATAAATAAAGAGACTTTTTGCTGCAGAATTTTATAATGAGCGGTTTATTAGATATTGAATTAAAACGGGAATATTTTTAACATTGAAGCCTATGGGATTCTCCTGAATAAATTTGCCGAATTAAACCACTGAATGGCAGGACATTAGGGGAACCTTTCACTGCTGGTTTGTGTTCTCTGAATAGCCGAAGCAGTGCTTTTTCATGGGGATTTCACTGCCCTCGAACAGGCACCGAACAGGCACCGTATGTTCAGGCAATTCGCCAGGATTTGGCGAATTGCCTGCTCTCTGGATAGCCGAATGGCCAGGAAAGGTAACCGAACGATGATTTTCAGCATTCAGTTACCTCTCTCAAGCAATTCGAATCTCTTTGGATAACCCTGTATATTTACTAGTTTGACTGAAACTCTGAGCACTGTGATGAGCAGCAGTCAGTTACTGTAACAGCTTTGCCTGACACATTGTGCTGAGAGTGAGAGATACTGTAACAAGCAGCGATCTCACCCCTCTGAGGAGCCACTACAATAGTAATTGTATTTTTACAAATCCATTGTATTTCGGATGAATGAAATTAGTTTTCATACTAAAGAACTGAAAACTAATTTCTTTAGCAACTAAATAAATTGCATTTTAGGACTAATCCATTAGTTCAAAACGAAATTTTGTGCTGTGCACATGTCTAATTGTCAAGATTATTCCGGCGAATCCCATAGAGTTAAATGCTAAAAATATTCCCTTTGTATTGAATATCTAATAAACCATTTATTATTTTAATCTTCAGTAAAAGTATCTATATTTATTGATATTTTTTTTTAGGAACTTCTATGAATTTTTCGGGAATTTTTCGGCAATTTTTTTTCCCCATTTTGTTATTTTTTTCTTTTTTCTGTAACAGACCTTTTTATTATCATTTATAGGATCTTACATGTTAATTCCAGACATTTTCGTTTAGTTTTTTGCAGTGTTTAAATTTTGACATTTTTCAAAACGCATTTTTTTTTTAACCCCGTTCGTCAGCTTGTCGGCTTTTTCCGGGGGCTGGCCTGCACTTTGATCGGCAGCTCGTCGGCTTTTTCCGGCATGTTTGGCGTGTTTTTTGCAGAGTTTCCAGCGGGTTTGCGGCAGGTTTTCCCTGCACTTCGGGGGACCCTGCGGTGAATACTGAATTCACCGCAGGGTGGGGAACTTTGATTCCCCGAAGTACAGGGATGTGCGGGGAACGAGAGAGCACCGAAATATCGGTGACATTTCGGTGCTCTCAGAATAACCCCCTATGTCTCGCGTTTGTGCTTCCCCATTGTAAAGCGCTGCGGAATCTAGTGGCGCTATATAAACAATGTAACTGTAACAAATTACTACATCGAGAACCCTCTAAAAAAGCGAAACCTAAGGCTCCTGCATACGATAGGTTAATTATTTGCCATTTATTTGTGCCGGCTTGCAGTTTTTTGCTCGGTAGCAAACTGAACGTTTGGTGACATTTTTTTCTTTTTTTCTTGTTTCATCATTTCCCGTGGGCTTACCATGATATTGTATCCAGCGAGGCATGTATCATTCGAATATCCTCTTTCACAGAAGCACTTTGATATTTCTGAGAATGGCTGATATTGAGTAAATGGGCAGCCGGTGTTGTGTTTGATCTCTGTCATATATAGTGCAGGCTGAATGAAAACTGGAAAGCATGATTGAAACTCTCGTCTTTTAATACACTATTTTGCTGTTTGTTTCTGATATACTGAACCTGGGAATTAAACTTCCGAGCTTTGGATTGCCATGTTCAGAGAAGAGTATATATATTTCGTTGCTGGGGAAATACAAGTCTAAGGGCCCTATTACATTCTTAACGCAAAAACGCCCGCGCAGCGCGGGATTTTTTGCGCACAGCATTAAGCCTTAAGACGCGAAAATTAACGGTGGTATTACAATCCGCGCGCATTTTTTCATCCGTCAAAAAATAGCGTTCGTAAAACCGACGCGTAAAAATGCGCGCTAAGCACCGTTGCGTGCAGAAATCAGTGAGCGCAATGTAATTTTTGACGCGCGTCCGTAATTTTTTTACGCGAGCCCGTCAATTTTTTTTACGCAAGTCCGTTATTTTTTTTACGCGAGTCCATCATTTTTTGACACGAGTCCATCAATTTTATTATGCGAGTCCGCCATTTTTTGACGCGAGTCCGTCATTTTTTTTACGCGAGTCCGTCAATTTTTTTATGCGAGTCCATCATATTTTTTACGCGAGTCCATCATTTTTTGACGCGAGTCCATCATTTTGTGCGGACTGCGCACAACAGACATACGTTTTGACGGAAGACAAGGTAGTGACCGTCATTTTTGACAGATCTATTAAAAGAAACGTGCCCATCGATGTTCTCCGTTGTGAATCCGCAGTTTGGTACGGTCAAGTTGTTACAATTTGCCGTTACCACCAGCTTTTCAAAGACGTTAAAATTATGCGCGCAAACGTTTTCAGTAAAATTTTGCGCTAAGATTGTAATACCATGCGCGCACAAGCGCACAAACGTATTTGCGCTCACATTGTTAAGTATAGCACGCGCACAGCTCATTAAGCTCACGCAGGTCCATCCGCGTTAAACGTTAACGTGCATTTTTTGCACGGACGTTGTAATAAGACGTTCAGCGCAAAGGGTTTTTCCCCTCGCGTTAACACGTCTTTGCGCACGTGCAAAATTGTGCGCGAGGAATGTAATAGGGCCCTAAACTGTCAGAGGAGGATAACGCCATAAATGTATCAAGATATAATGTCTAAATTCTCCAAAAAAGACGGTTATTATGGGATATGCAGAGTATGAAGACGTCATCTTTGCCGTGGTAGATGTAGGTACTATACGTGGGTACATGTGTGTGTTAATAATTTCCATAATAAATATACAATTTGTGTAACTGATAAATTCTGGTACTGTTTTATACATCTTGAATGCATTAAGTGAGTCAACTGCTTTTAACCCCTTTACCACCAAGTTGTTTTACAAAAATATCACAGCTAGAACCCACAGAATTCATGAAAAATAAATATGCAATAGACATACATTGAAAGTGTGCTTTAAAATATTAAAAGCACATTTTCAAACTGTATGTACTAATTGACAGGGAGATGGCACCAACTGCTGGCCAAAACGTGCTACTACATCTCTTTAATACAGCTTGGGAACTGTTAATTTATTTATTTTTTTCTTGAGGAAAAATTGATTCTGGTCTGTTCAGACTGTTTTAGCATCTTGGGTGACATTCTAGAGCCCATTTGTAATCCAATTTGTTTTGGAAATAAATGAAATTCCTTTGCAATGCTCCAGAATTAGACCAAATCATGTATATTATTATGCTTGTTATTGTTATTATTATTGTTAGCATTATTATTACCAATTTTGGCAGTGAAGGGGTTACTACCATAAGGCTTATGATGCAAACGTTAGTAGGCAAAATTATAACGGAATAATCTCCAATGCGTGATGTAAAGCTGCTTTAGAATGAAAGAAATCAGAGCTCTGTAGAATATAGATTAATAATTCATTAACCTCTTCACTAACAAGTTTTTTTTTTTTTACATAAAACCACTGTCAGGACCTGGTGGTTTTATGGGAAACATCTACATTACCCTCTCACTGAATACATTGTTAGAATGTCATATCTGAAAGACCCTATTTGAATCCCTCTGCTGGCCAAATAGTGGTACTGCAGCAGCAATGCACTGCCATGATGATTCTCCTAAAGGAGTTATGAAGTCCAAACACTCCAAAGCGTTCCAGTAGGTGTCATGTCTGACGTACTGGCAAACTCTGAAGCCTGTTTAAGAAAAAAATAATTGTTTGCATTCCTCCAGAATACGTAGAGATCGATCTATCTCAATCGGAAACGTGTGTACGTGCTTTTGAACATTGAGTTTACTCTGTGCTGGTAGTGAAGGGGTTAAGGGGACACTACCACTTACTTAAGCTGTAACTAGATTACTAGTGCATTACAAATAAAACCACTTCATAAAAAGACACATTATAAAACACATGCTGCTTCTGGGTTTTCTTCTTTGTTTGAAGTAATTGCATGTAAAAGGGAATTTTTTTATCTCCTCTTTCCATTTTGTGTATTTTTCCAGTGATTTAACATTTACCCAAATCTGTGCAAACGTTTTGCTTTACTGCTGTATTTAACAGTTAAAGAGGTGGAGGAGGGAATGTTTAGAGAGGGGATGTATTGTTCTCCAGGCTAACTGAGATAAGAGCTGGCAGCTGAATGAGATAAAACAGGGAGCTTAAAAAACTTCTAATTTACTCCCTGATGATGTGCTTTGAATACATCCCACACAATACATTGATGTGAGTCGATTACTGACCCATTCATTCCATTCTACGGCCAAAGCCACACAGTGAGGAGCAAGCGGTGGAAAGATTCTGTGAGGGGGAGGGGCAGTTTACAACACAAAATATCACATAATGGATGCGCCCAGTGACACATATAGAGGAAAATATTTTCTTAACAAAACATACTGTACAAGAGAAAAACAAATCACATGTAAGATATCAGCAACATCAAATAAACACAAAAACAACATTTTATTATTTGTTGGTACTGGCCCTTTAAGACTGCAATTAGTTTTTAATAAAGAAAAGTGAAGATATCACATTCTGTAGTATCTGAGTATTTAGTCCTGGGTCCCTCAGTTTACGACAGTGTAAACCTGTAGTGATAACGCAACGCCAGGGTTTAAGATGAAGAGATTGTGTTCCACCCAAATGGACCAGGCAACGTTTCAACTCCAAATAAGTCTTTGTCAAGCTTTTTGACTCGAATGACTCATTTGGAGTCAAAATGTTGCCTAGTCCATTTGGTGGAATATAATCTCTTCATCTTAAACCCTGATGTTGCATTATCACTGCTGGTCTGCAATTCGTTTTTAGAAAATCTCATGAGTTTTTCGACTGAATCGAGATTCGGAGATTTGTATCAACGTTTGGTGATTCGTCAATCCATCTGGAACACAAATCAAATGATATGACACTGCGGCAAAGAGCCAAAAAATGACACCATGACAAAGAATCGAAAAATGACACCGTGACAAATAACCAAAAAATGACACCGTGACAAAGAATCAAAAAATTACACCGTGACAAAAGAATCGAAAAATGGCACAGCGACAAAGAACTGAATAATGACACCATGACAAAGATTCGAAAAATGACACCGTGACAAACAACCAAAAAAGGACACCGTGACAAAGAACCGAAAAATGACACCATAACAAAGAACCAAAAAATGATCCCGTGACAAAGAACCAAAAAATTACACCGTGACATAGAACCAAAAAATTACACTGTTACAAAGAACCGAAAAATTACACTGTAGCAAAGAACCAAAAAATTACACTGTGACATAGAACCAAAAAATTACACCGTGACAAAAGAACTGAAAAATGACACCGTGACAAAGAATCAAAAATGGCACAGCGTCCAAGAACCGAAAAATGACACCATGACAAAGAATCAAAAAATGGCACAGCGACCAAGAACCGAAAAATGAAACCGTGACAAAGAACTGAAAAAGGACACTGCGACAAAGAATCAAAAAATGACACCATGACAAACAACCAAAAAATGACACCTTGACAAAGAACCGAAAAAGGAAACCGCGAAAAAGAAATGAAAAAGGACACCTTGACAAAGAACCAAAAAAGGACACCGCGTCAAAGAACCAAAAAAGGACACCGCGACAAAGAGTCAAAAAATGACACCATGACAAAGAATCAAAAAATGACACCGTGACAAAAGAACTGAAAAATGACTGGTTATCACTGCTGGTCTGCAATTTGTTTTTAGACATCTCATCCGTTTTTCGACTGAATCGAGATTTGGAGGTTTGTATCAACGTTTGGTGATCCGTCACTCCATCTGGAAAACAAATCAACTGATATGACACTGCGACAAAGAACCGAAAAATGACACCATGACAAAGAATCGAAAAATGACACCGTGACAAAAGAACTGAAAAATGACACCGTGACAAAGATTCAAAAAATGACACCGTGACAAAGATTCGAAAAATGACACCGCGTCAAAGAGCCAAAAAAGGAAACCGTGACAAAGAGTTACAAAATGACACCATGACAAAGAATCAAAAAATGACACCGTGACAAAGAACTGAAAAATTACATTGTAACAAAGAACCAAAAAATGACCCCGTGACATAAAACCAAAAAATGACACCGTGACAAAGAACCGAAAAATGACACCATAACAAAGAACCCAAAAATTATCCCGTGACAAAGAACCAAAAAATTACACCGTGACATAGAACCAAAAAATTACACTGTTACAAAGAACCGAAAAATTACACTGTAGCAAAGAACCAAAAAATTACACTGTGACATAGAACCAAAATATTACACCGTTACAAAGAACCGAAAAATGACACCGTGACAAAGAATCAAAAATGGCACAGCGTCCAAGAACCGAAAAATGACACCATGACAAAGAATCAAAAAATGGCACAGCGACCAAGAACCGAAAAATGAAACCGTGACAAAGAACTGAAAAAGGACACTGCGACAAAGAATCAAAAAATGACACCGCGACAAAGAACCAAAAAATGACACCATGACAAACAACCAAAAAATGACACCTTGACAAAGAACCGAAAAAGGAAACCGCGAAAAAGAAATGAAAAAGGACACCTTGACAAAGAACCAAAAAAGGACACCGCGTCAAAGAACCAAAAAAGGACACCGCGACAAAGAGTCAAAAAATGACACCATGACAAAGAATCAAAAAATGACACCGTGACAAAAGAACTGAAAAATGACTGGTTATCACTGCTGGTCTGCAATTTGTTTTTAGACATCTCATCAGTTTTTCGACTGAATCGAGATTTGGAGATTTGTATCAACGTTTGGTGATCCGTCACTCCACCTGGAAAACAAATCAACTGATATGACACTGCGACAAAGAACCGAAAAATGACACCATGACAAAGAATCGAAAAATGACACCGTGACAAAAGAACTGAAAAATGACACCGTGACAAAGATTCGAAAAATGACACCGCGTCAAAGAGCCATAAAAGGAAACCGTGACAAAGAGTTACAAAATGACACCATGACAAAGAATCAAAAAATGACACCGCGACAAAGAACCAAAAAATGACACTGTGCCAAAAAACAAAAAAATGACACCTGGTGTTGCGTTATCACTGCTGGTCTGCAATTTGTTTTTAGACATCTCATCAGTTTTTCGACTGAATCGAAATTCGGAGATTTGTATCAACGTTTGGTGATTCGTCACTTCATCTAGAACACAAATCAACTGATATGACACTGCGACAAAGAATCAAAAAATGACACCGTGACAAAGAACCAAAAAAGGACACCGCGACAAAGAGTTAAAAAATGACACCATGATAAAGAATCAAAAAATGTCACTGCGACAAAGAACCAAAAAATGACAATGTGCCAAAAAACAAAAAAATGACACCTGTTGCGTTATCATTGCTGGTCTGCAATTTGTTTTAAGACATCTCATCAGTTTTTCGACTGAATCGAGATTCAGAGATTTGTATCAACGTTTGGTGATTCGTCACTCCATCTGGAACACAAATCAACTGATATGACACTGCGGCAAAGAACCGAAAAATGATTCAGTGACAAAGAACCAAAAAAGTACACTACGACAAAGACCTGCAAAAGGACATCGTAACAAAGAACCGAAAAAGGACACCGCGACAAAGAATCGAAAAAAGGACACCGTGACAAAGACCTGCAAAAGGACACCGTGACAAAGAACTGAAAAAGGACACCGTGACAAAGAACCGAAAAAGGACACCGTGACATAGAATCGAAAAAGGACACGCTACAAAGAACTGCAAAAGGACACCTCGACAAAGAACCGAAAAAAGACAGTGTGCCAAAAAAACAAAAAAGGACACCGTGACAAAGAACTGTGACAAGGACACCGTGACAAAGAACCGAAAAAGGACACTGTGACAAAGAACCGAAAAAGGACACTGTGACAAAGAACTATGACAAGGACACATGACAAAGAACTGTGACAAGGACACCGTTACAAAGAACTGAAAAAAGACACCGTGACAAAGAACTGAAAAAGGACACCGCGACAAAGACCTGAAAAAGGACACAATTACAAAGAACTGAAAAAAGACACCGTGACAAAGAACTGAAAAAGGACACCGTTACAAAGAACTGAAAAAAGACACCGCGACAAAGAACTGAAAAAGGACACCGCGACAAAGAACTGTGACAAGGACACCGTGACAAAGAACTGAAAAAGGACACCGCGACAAAGAATTGAAAAAGGACACCGTTACAAAGAACTGAAAAAAGACACCGTGACAAAGAACTGAAAAAGGACACCGTTACAAAGAACTGAAAAAGGACACCGCGACAAAGAACTGAAAAAGGACACCACGACAAAGAACCTAAAATGAAACACAGTGACAAAGAACTGCCAAAGGACACCATTACAAACTGAAAAAGACACCGTTACAAAGATCTGTGACAAGGACACCATTACAATGAACTGAAAAAGGACACCGCGACAAAGAACTGTGACAAGGACACCGTTACAAAGAACTGAAAAAAGACATCGTGACAAAGAGCTGAAAAAGGACACCATGACAAAGAACTGTGACAAGGACACCATTACAAAGAACTGCAAAAGGACACCGCGACAAAGAACTGAAAAAGGACACCGCGACAAAGAACTGTGACAATGACACAGTTACAAAGAACCGAAAAAGGACACTGTGACAGAGAACCAAAAAAGGACACCGCGGCAAAGAACTGAAAAAAGACACCATGACAAGGAACTGTGACAAGGACACCATTACAAAGAACTGAAAAAAGACACTGTGTCAAAGAACTGAAAAAGGACACCGCGACAAAGAACTGTGACAAGGACACCGTTACAAAGAACTGAAAAAAGACACCGTGACAAAGAACTGAAAAAGGACACCGCGACAAAGAACTGAAAAAGGACACCGTTACAAAGAACTGAAAAAAGACACCGTGACAAAGAACTGAAAAAGGACACCGTTACAAAGAACTGAAAAAGGACACCGCGACAAAGAACTGAAAAAGGACACCACGACAAAGAACCTAAAATGGACACCGTGACAAAGAACTGAAAAAAGACACTGTGACAAAGAACTGACAAAGGACACCATTACAAAGAACTGAAAAAGACACCGTTACAAAGATCTGTGACAAGGACACCATTACAATGAACTGAAAAAGGACACCGCGACAAAGAACTGTGACAAGGACACCGTTACAAAGAACTGAAAAAAGACATCGTGACAAAGAACTGAAAAAGGACACCATGACAAAGAACTGTGACAAGGACACCATTACAAAGAACTGAAAAAAGACACCGTGACAAAGAACTGAAAAAGGACACCGTTACAAAGAACTGAATAAAGACACTGCGACAAAGAACTGAAAAAGGACACTGCGACAAAGAACTGTGACAAGGACACCGTGACAAAGAATTGAAAAAGGACACCGCGACAAAGAACTGTGACAAGGACACCGTTACAAAGAACTGAAAAAAGACACCATGACAAAGAACTGATAAAGGACACCGCGACAAAGAATTGAAAAAGGACACCGTTACAAAGAACTGAAAAAAGACACCGTGACAAAGAACTGAAAAAGGACACCGTTACAAAGAACTGAAAAAGGACATCGTAACAAAGAATCGAAAAAGGACACCGCGACAAAGAATCGAAAAAAGGACACCGAGACAAAGACCTGCAAAAGGACACCGTGACAAAGAACTGAAAAAGGACACCGTGACAAAGAACCGAAAAAGGACACCGTGACATAGAATCGAAAAAGGACACGCTACAAAGAACTGCAAAAGGACACCTCGACAAAGAACCGAAAAAAGACACTGTGCCAAAGAACCGAAAAAAGGACACCGTGACAAAGAACTGCGACAAGGACACCGTGACAAAGAACCGAAAAAGGACACTGTGACAAAGAACTGTGACAAGGACTCCGTGACAAAGAACTGTGACAAGGACACCGCGACAAAGAACCAAACAAGGACACTGTGACAAAGAACCGAAAAAGGACACTGTGACAAAGAACCAAAAAAGGACACCGCGACAAAGAACTGTGACAAGGACACCGCGGCAAAGAACTGAAAAAAGACACCATGACAAGGAACTGTGACAAGGACACGGTTACAAAGAACTGAAAAAAGACACCGTGACAGAGAACCAAAAAGGACACCGCGGCAAAGAACTGAAAAAGACACCATGACAAAGGAACTGTGACAAGGACACCATTACAAAGAACTGAAAAAAGACACTGTGTCAAAGAACTGAAAAAGGACACCGCGACAAAGAACTGTGACAAGGACACCGTTACAAAGAACTGAAAAAGAGACATCGTGACAAAGAGCTGAAAGGACACCGCGACAAAGAACTGAAAAAGGACACCGTTACAAAGAACTGAAAAAGACACCGTGACAAAGAACTGAAATAGGACACCGTTACAAAGAACTGAAAAAGGACACACCGCGACAAAGAACTGAAAAAGGACACCACGACAAAGAACCTAAAATGGACACCGTGACAAAGAACTGAAAAAAGACACTGTGACAAAGAACTGACAAAGGACACCATTACAAAGAACTGAAAAAGACAACGTTACAAAGATCTGTGACAAGGACACCATTACAATGAACTGAAAAAAGACATCGTGACAAAGAACTGAAAAAGGACACCATGACAAAGAACTGTGACAAGGACACCATTACAAAGAACTGAAAAAAGACACCGTGACAAAGAACTGAAAAAAGACAATGTGACAAAGAACTGTGACAAGGACACCATTACTGAGAACTGAAAAAAGACACCGTGAAAAAGAACTGAAAAAGGACACCGCGACAAAGAACTGCAAAACGACACGTTACAAAGAACTGAAAAAAGACACCGTGACAAAGAACTGAAAAAGGACACCATGACAAAGAACTGTGACAAGGACACCGCGACAAAGAACTGCAAAATGACACCTTTACAAAGAACTGAAAAAAGACACCGTGACAAAGAACTGAAAAAGGACACCATGACAAAGAACTGTGACAAGGACACCGCGACAAAGAACTGCAAAACGACACCGTGACAAAGAACTGAAAAAGGACACCGTGACAAAGAACTGAAAAACGACACCGCGACAAAGAACTGAAAAAGGACACTGTGACAAAGAACTGAAAAAGGACACTGCGACAAAGAACTGAAAAAGGACACCGCGACAAAGAACTGCAAAACGACACCGTGACAAAGAACTGAAAAAAAGACACCGTGACAAACAACTGAAAAAAAGACACCGTGACAAAGAACTGAAAAAGGACACCGCGACAAAGAACTGCAAAACGACACCGTGACAAAGAACTGAAAAAGACACCGTGACAAAGAACTGACAAAGGACACCGTTACAAAGAACTGAAAAAGGACACCGTTACAAAGAACTGAAAAAGGACACTGCGACAAAGAACTGAAAATGGACACCGCGACAAAGAACTGAAAAAGGACACGCAAAATAGAACCTAAAATGGACACCGCGACAAAGAACTGACAAGGGACACTGTTACAAAGAACTGAAAAAGGACACTGTTACAAAGAACTGAAAAAGGACACCACGACAAACAACCAAAAATGGACACCGCGACAAAGAACTGAAAAAGGACACGCAACATAGAACCTAAAATAGACACCGCGACAAAGAACTGAAAAAAGACACTGCGACAAAGAACTGCAAAACGACACCGTGACAAAGAACTGAAAAAGGACACGCAACATAGAACCTAAAATGGACACCGCGACAAAGAACTGAAAAAAGACACTGCGACAAAGAACCAAAAAAGGAGTTGTTATTGAGATGCAATTTGTTTTGTTTCACGACACATCACTGCAACCACAAGCATAAATTCCGGGGGCTTCGCATTTGATTGATATCCACTTGGCAGCCCACCCTATCTCTGCCCGGATTACCCCACCCTCACTGCCGACAGATTAGGGCATAAATAATTAATGAATACATATTTAATTGTAGGATAAAAAGCCTTATCTGCCAGAAACCAATTGATCGTAATGTAACTAAATAATTCAATTTCGCACAAACTGTATCGATGACCAGACGAAATTCAGATGAACTGAAGCAAGTGTCGTTTTTCTGACAAAATGAAAAGAAACGTTACGAAGCGGTATATTTGCCCGTTTGTAACATTTATTACTATAGAGGCTGGATACGTTCATCAACAAATATCTCGTACAGAGCAGGAGTCAAGTCCTAAAAAAAAATGTGCCGGAAGCCCAGAAGCACATATATCTGCTCCTCCAATTAATCAAGTCATCCTTAAACATGCCACCCACTAATATGATATTAATGTGATGATATTTAGGCTAAAGGGGTTATTATGTAAGGGCTCATAGGAGCTTACAATCTAGAGATACATTGTAATAAGTCTGAAATATTAGTGCTGGTCCAGGAATCTGTCCGGAAAATGTCTTGTAGAATCACTTGGCAGACGACACCATGGTCCCATTGGAATTGAACCATCAATCTGAAGCATCAATATGCACCTCGTTAAAATTGACATTGATCGAAACCTAAATGAGTAGGGGAAGCACATACGTCTTAGATTCAATGACAAACCAATGTCTATGTATTTTATTTAGAAAGGAGACAAATTTCTGCTTTTTCACTCATTTTACGCACTTACATTTTTGCAACAAATTAACAAAAACCCTTTAGAACAGAATTTTTTGTTGTTTTACTTCAACCTATAAATATAATATAAAAAATATTTTAAAAAATATAGATATTTTAAAATAGTTCTCTTTATGCAGAGATATAGAGAGAAATATTTTAAAATATCTACATTTTATAAATATTTTTTATATTATATTAATAATTTTATAAATAATATTGCTTCTCTAAAATATGAAAATAAATCTATAAAAAAATAGACAGAATAAAACAGAAAAAAAACAAAGACCCACAATTAATTCCTCCCCTCCTTTCTTTCTTTTTCCAATTTCGGGCAAACATTTCTTTCATTCCAACTTCTTGCAGACAAAGACAGATACACTAATATAGGCACGGTTTTTTTTTCTACTTTTTTATTCAAGCTAAAATACCTAAATAGAAGGACAAAGAAAGTAGAAGAATGAGAAAAAAAGATCAAACAAGCAAACAAAAAAAACGCCAGAATCACACAAGTAACATACTAAGATGTGATGAATTACCTTTACAAAAGAAAAGCCATTGTGCGTAGATGTCAGTGCTGAGCGATGAACCTCAGCATCATATTGTAAATTGTTATTTATTTGACAGAGAATAATTGCTTGTCACTTTGATGTTAGGTAAGACTAACCCAAACACAAACACATTGTACCCATAGCTTACTTGTAAACATTTATCCTTAGACATTGCGTTTGACATAAATAAAGTATGGAACTTTGTTTTTTGTTTAGTTATTTCTTTCAGTTTATTATAAACTTAAGTCAAGGAGAAATATATACTGTATGTGTTAAAGCCTACTTTGTCTACACAACTGTGTGTAAGCATTTGCTGTAATGTCGTACGTGAGATAATTTGAAATTTTGTCAACTGTGACAAGATTTATAATAGCCTCTACTAAATAAATAAAATACAAAATAAACATCTTTATTATTGTTTTTGCATCTGTAAAAATAAAAATAAGGTAAGAGAGCATATGTTAAGGACAGAGGGCATCTGCAGGGTTCCCATACCATTCAGAAGCCTTCTTTGCTTGCCATTTGTGGGAGCAGGATTGTTACGTTATGTAGATGTAACATTTCTACACTATGACGTTTGCATGAAAGGATCACCTATTAAGCGGAGAATGAGCAGGAGAAAAAAAGTGCATGGAGCTGTATTGAAGTGAACCAATCGTGCCCAAAACAACTTTACCTAATTTGAAAGATCTCACAAATCTGACTATATATTGTGTTACACAAATTGATGCCTTAGGGAGAGGTTTTTCAGAAAACCCTTGTAAAGAAAATTCCCTGAGCTTCCTGTCTGCTCTCAGTGCTGTGGCATATCACATGACGTGTTTCTTTGGGGAGGGATTTATGGCTCTCACAGCAGGAGACACTCCCCCAGAGGTGAACTAAAATTCACTGCAGTCTCGGATCATTTGCAAATTTCTTGAACCCAGGACACACTTGAAAACAAGAGAAATCTCAATGTATCCTTCCTGGTAAAATCCTTTTATAAATAAATAAAGAAATAAAAAATAAGTCACAGACCTTCTGAACAGATAGGGATGCTGGATGCTCTGTAAGTTTCTACTGATACTGTTTCCTTCAGTGCTGTTATTACACCTGCAAGTGTCAGCTAAAGAAATAGAGTTTCTTGGGGAAAAGGAGAGGGGTATAAATATACTTGATTATGTATATGTAAGTGTGTATGTGTGTGTTTGCACTTCAGCTCAGCAGTGGGATGGGGATAAAACCTTTTCAGCCTTTCAGAGTTAATATTGGAAGCACCCTTGCTATTTGAACACTCCCCCTCCCCTCTGAGCTATCCACGGCCGAACTGTCAATCAAACAGCTTAGACGTTTAGTTTCTCCCACTAAATAGAGGAAGCAAAAAAACTTGGCCATATCCATGTGACAGATTAGGAGCTACAAAGACTCACAAAACTCAATTGGAAGTTGTAAATTGAAAAGGTTTACCGGTTTAATTAATCTACAACAAAACATATATCAAAAATCTCTATAACAGAATGGCAGGTCTGCTTTAAAGCAAGAACCCTATGGAGGGATTAAAGAATTAGCCTTAAGGAACAGTACTAAGAAATAAAAAAGCCATAGGAAAAGCAGATGTATCTGAGATTAAATAACAAGCCAAGATGTTGGCTTCCGGAAAACAGAAAATACAAAAACAAGACGAGGCAAGAACACCAGAAAATGCAATCGTCAGACAAGCTGAGTGAAGCCATTATATAGCAAGAAGTAAAGATGCTAATTGGGTCAGAAGTCCAGAATAGGACAATTTACAGATGTTCGGAGATAGGTACAGCGCCCTCCAGTTCTTATAGGTATCTCTGTGCCTTTAAATGAGTCTTCTCTTAATCTCCATAGGAGATGCGGAGAAAAAAATGTACAGAAACAATTGGTGCGATACCTCCTACTAGATCTTAGTGTATAAAGATTTTCTGAAATTGAAACTTACAAACATAGAGCCTCAAACCGGCTCTAGTGTATTCCACTTTTTAGGTATTTTCTTCCCATACAGGCACCTAATAACCTGTTCAGATGTTCCTCTCCAGATACCTCAGATATGTAAGGGAGAAATAAGAAACACAATGGGAAATCCCCTAGTATAATTCTGTGCAACTTGTGATACGGAAAAGAAGAATGCCAACGGTTCACTCACTCAGGATAGAGCCTCCAGGGTCTTGGGATGCTCACCAGTTAATTTTTTGGAAATACTCACAAAACCCTCTCCAAACGCAAAAGCAGGAACGGCAGGATTTCAAGAAAAAGCGTATTTATTAAAATTCTGTTTCCCAGAACGCGTTTCGCCGGCGTACCGGCTTCATCAGCTGACAAAAAACAAGTGTCTTATTCCCAGTCCGGCCCTGGATACCAGCTGGGTCGGAGTAGATTCGGTTACAGGGAGGCAGTAACGGAAATCTGTTTGGAAACATATTCTCCATGTTACTGTTGGAATCGGGCCCCTACTGTTTGAGAACATTCTATTGCATGGTTTTTGAAGCAGGGTATTACATACGTCTGTGGAAACCCTACTGGATGTGTCTGGATGATGTGTCCACCTGTAGTGGATCTGAATTTATTAAGTAATCCTGTATTCCTATGCATTTTTGGCTCATCGAGTCAGCGATTTGGGTTCCGATATTCCAAGTTGACGATATTTGGACGAATATCTATTCGATCTGAACCAGATCTAGTGCTGAGAGTCAACTATGAGACCATCCTCGGCACAAGGAAAATGCATCAGCACATCTCTGCACCTGTCCTGTTAAAAATATACAAATAGATGGTCACACGGAATACTTAACTTTGAATTGTAGGACTAATTTCCAGGAGGTGGTTCGTACTCTCCTTAAGCAAATAGCATAACGAAAACACGGAAATTATAATGTCCTACGAGTTGATGAGAATAAGTAGAACAAAAGTTTTTATCAGTTTTAGAAACTCACGAAATCCTTGGAACACCAATTGATCCGAAATTCTCCCATTCAGTTACTCACAGGAGGACGCCACAGGATGTAGTAAAAAGGAAATTTATTACATATAAAATAAATGAATAAAATCAGCTATTTGAATTCAGCTTGTAAGTTAATAGATGCCCAACGCATTTCGTATGCAATATCAGACTTCCTCAGGGGCAGTGCATCAATAAAAAATGAATTTAACTCGTAGGACATTATAATTTCCGTGTTTTCGTTATACTTGTCCTGTTAACACTGTTCGGGTTATCCACTAAGCGCCGGTGTTTGCCGGTGTCGCAGAAGCCATCTGAAATCGCCTGCATCCCAGTGCCGAGAAACGCCGGCGCTTCTCAAACCTAAAAACTAAACAGCAAAAAGATAATCTGCACAGTCAAGCTTCTCCCTTTACTGTTTACTTCTCGGTTTTCAGAGGCTCAGGTGTTTTTCGGCGCTGCAATACCATCAGTTTCAGACATTTTTGCAATGCCGGCAAACACCAGCGCTTAGTGGACAATCCCCTGTGATGAATCTGAGAAACAACCTTGGATCACAGACTTTCTGCCCATCAATGTATCAATAGGGACATCGATCCCGTGTCCACGATTGAGAACATGATCCAATATTCCAAAATGCCGATATTTGGCCAACTGTCAGCTTGGTCCGAAGCGAATCAGACGAGTCTAGTCCTGGGACTCTCTACAGTATGTGGACTAATGAATGTGTCTGGAGACACGTTCCTGATCCCTCTGGAGAAAACATCTGACGTCCTGTGCATCAGCCTCTTCCAGCTGCAGCTTCTTCCTTTCTACCTTAAAATCTGGCACAATTTACAGCCAAAAAGATCAGCACGAGGTGAAGCTTTGTACCTATAGTAGTGTCATGATGGGGACTGTGTGGCCATGTGATGACCATGTATCATTAGGTAATAACATAGAATTACAGCTAAAACATGTATTTCTACACTGATCCTGTATATGTTTGCAGATATGAGCGTCGCTAAACCCCAGGGATTATTTTATTCCTGATATTAAATTATTCTTATTAATATAATATAATAAACATACTATACATAAATATGACATATATTTATAAATCACTATAATGTATATATGTATTTATAAGTATGTTTAAATCGTTTTCCATTCAACAAAGATACGTACGTATATATATTTATATATCCCACAAATTTCAGTAGATGGCAGCATTGTCACATATTTTTTTATTCTAAATCCTTGAAGATGTTGGTGCTAAAATAATAGAAAATATATCCCTTTATTCAGTTTGCTTGCCATATAATGTTAGCACGTTCAGTAAGTAAATGGGTGTGTTTTTCAGAACATTATCTGACACGACAGAAAGAAAAAATCCAGAGATAAGTGGTTTTCTATAAGGTGCTGTATAATGTTAACCAAAATATGGAAGAAAAAAATGGGGGAAGGGGAATACTTCATTTACTGCATCTATTCATCATTTCTGTATTTAAATCAGAGATATGTGTCCTCTTATTCACAATCATTATTATCCAGCTTGTGATACAATTAGATATACCTACCTATCTATCTATGTATCCATATCTATCTATCCATATCTATCTATGTATCCATATCTATCTATCTCTATCCATATCTATCTGTATATCTCTATCCATATCTATCTATCTCTATCCATATCTATATATCTGTCTATCTCTATCCATATCTATCTATCTATCTCTATCCATATCCATATCTATCTATCTCTATCCATATCCATATCTATATCTATCCATATCCATCTATCTCTATCCATATCTATTTATCTATCATCTATCTATCTATCTGTCTATCTCTATCCATATCTATCTATCCATATCTATCTATCTATATCTATCTATATATCCATCTATCCATATCTATCTATCTATCTATCTATCTATCTATCTATCTATCTATCTATCTATCCATATCTATCTATGTATCCATATCCATATCTATCCATATCCGTATCTATCTATCTATCTATGTATCCATATCTATCTATCCATATCTATCTATGTATCCATATCTATCTATCCATATCTATCTATGTATCCATATCTATCTATCTATCTAGCTATCTCTATCCATATCTATCTATCTATCCATATCCATCTATCTCTATCCATATCTATCTATCTATCATCTATCTATCTATCTATCTATCTATCTATCTATCTATCTATCTATCTATCTATCTATCTATCTATATATCTATCTATCTATCTATCTATCTATCTATCTATCTCTATCCATATCTATCTATATCCATATCTATCTATCCATATCTATCTATCTATATCTATCTATATATCCTCATATCCTATCTATCCATATCATCTATCTATGTATCCATATCCATATCTATCCATATCCGTATCTATCTATCTATCTATGTATCCATATCTATCTATCCATATCTATCTATGTATCCATATCTATCTATCTATCCATATCCATCTATCTCTATCCATATCTATCTATCATCTATCTATCTCTATCTGTCTGTCTGTCTGTCTATCTCTATCCATATCTATCTATCTATCTATCTATCTATCTATCTATCTATCTATCTATCTATCTATATCTATCTATATATCCATCTATCCATATCTATCCATATCTATCTATCCATATATATCTATCTATCTATCCATATCTATCTATCTATATCTATCTATATATCCATCTATCCATATCTATCCATATCTATCTATCTATGTATCCATATCCATATCTATCCATATCCGTATCTATCTATCTATCTATGTATCCATATCTATCTATCCATATCTATCTATGTATCCATATCTATCTATCTATCTATCTATCTATCTATCTATCTATCTATCTATCTATCCATATCCATCTATCTCTATCCATATCTATCTATCATCTATCTATCTCTATCTGTCTGTCTGTCTGTCTATCTCTATACATATCTATCTATCTATATCTATCTATCCATCTATCCATATCTATCCATATCTATCTATCCATATATATCTATCTATCTATCCATATCTATCTATCTATATCTATCTATATATCCATCTATCCATATCTATCCATATCTATCTATCCATATCCATATCTATCTATATCCATATCTATCTATCTCTATCCATATCCATATCTATCTATCCATATCTATCTATCCATATCTATCTATCCATATCTATCTATCTATCCATCTATCCATATCTATCTATACATATCTATCTATCTATCCATCTATCCATATCTATCTATCCATATCTATCTATGTATCCATATCTATCTATCTAGCTATCCATATCAATCTATCTCTATCCATATCTATCTATCTATCTATCTATCTATCTATCTATCTATCTATCTCTGTCTGTCTATCTCTATCCATATCTATCTATCTATCTATCTATCTATCTATATCTATCTATATATCCATCTATCCATATCTATCTATCCATATATATCTATCCATATCTATCCATATATATCTATCTCTATCTATCCATATCTATCTATCCATATATATCTATGTATATCTATCTATATATCCATCTATCCATATCTATCCATATCTATCTATCCATATCTATCTATCTATCTATCTATCTATCTATCTATCTATCTATCTATCTATCTATCCATATCTATCTATCTATATCTATCCATATCTATCTATCCATATCTATCTATCCATCCATATACATATCCATCTATCCATATCCATCAATCCATATCTATCTATCCATATCTATCTATCCATATCTATCTATCTATCCATCTATCCATATCTATCTATCTATCCATATCTACCTATCTATCCATATCTATCTATCCATATCTATCTATCTATACATATCTATCTATCCATCTATCCATATCTATCTATCTATCCATATCTATCCATCTATCCATATCTATCTATCTATCCATATCTATCTATCTATCCATATCTATCTATCTATCTATCTATCTATCTATCTATCCATGTATCCATATCTATCTATCTATCCATCTATCCATATCTATCTATCTATCCATCTATCCATATCTATCTATACATATCTATCTATCCATCTATCCATATCTATCTATCCATATCTATATATCCATCTATCCATATCTATCTATACATATCTATCTATCCATCTATCCATATCTATCTATCCATATCTATATATCTATCCATTTCTATCTATCTATCTATCTATCTATCTATCTATCTATCTATCTATCTATCTATCTATCTATCTATCCATCTATCCATATCTATCCATCTATCCATATCTATCCATCTATCCATATCTATCTATCTATCTATCTATCTATCTATCTATCTATCTATCCATATCTATCCATATCTATCTATCTATCTATCTATCTATCCATATCTATCTATCTATCCATATCTATATATCTATCCATATCCATCTATCCATATCTATCCTATCTATCCATTCATTAGCCACAACATTAAACACCCAGCCAGGTGCAGTGAATAGTATTGATTGTATGGTAACATGGTGCCTGTCAAGGGGTGGGATATATTGTCACTGGGTGAGATATTGTCACAGGGTGAGATATATTGTCACTGGGTGAGATATTGTCACAGGGTGTCAGGAGCTGGTTCCGGGGTGGCACTGGATAAGCAGATTTGTGAGCCCAATGTGCAGAGTTGCATACGCACCAGAGAAATTGGAGGCAGCTTGCTTTCGGCAGTCTAAGCAAAAAGGTCTGTAGGCAGCAGCGATCAGATAGGTAATCCAGAGACAGGCAAGGTTCAGCAACGGTGAAGACAAAGGTACTTTCTCTGAGAGATGAAAGACTACAATTTTTCACCCATTTAGACTGGATGAAAGGAAATTCAGCCTAAAGCATACGAAGGGTTATTTTACGGTGAGAACAATAAAGCTGTGGAATTCTCTGCCTGTTGAGGTGGTTGGGTCAGAGACTGTACAGACTTAAAAAACAACTGGATGACTTCCTGCAGACTCAGAATATTAAGGGTTATAATATATAATATGTGGGTAAAAGCTGATTGATCCAAGGAGAAATCTGACGCCATTCTGGGGTCAAAGATGGAATTTTTTCCCAGTGTGTTGCATATTGGTGAGCGCTTCAGACTGGGTTTTTTGCCTTCTTTTGGATCAACAGCAGTAGGTGATGTGTGAGAGGCTGAACCCGATGGACGCAGCTCTTTTTTCAGCCTATGTAACTATGTAACAATGATTGAGCATTGGCTGTTGGGAGGCGTAGTCTTTTATTAGGAGCAGCCAATGCTTAATTAGCCATGTATCTCAGTGTTGGTCTGAAGCAAGGGTAAGCTATAGGGCTGTGGATATTACAGAAAAGGTGCTGCCTGGATCCCACACACTCCAATGATGTGAGTCGATGACTGACCCATTCACCCCGTTGTATGGCCGAAGCCACACAGTGAGGAGCAAGTGATGGAAAGATACCGTGTGGGGGGCAGTTTATACCACAAAATATCACACAATGGATGCACCCAGTGCCACACAGAGGAAAATATCACAATGAATGTGCCCAGTGACACATATAGAGGAAACTATCACACAATGGAGGCACCCAGTGACACATATAGAGGGAACTATAACACAATGTATGCACCCAGCAGGTGCGGACTGGGCCGGGGGGCAGGGGGGGCGCAATTGTCCCCCGGGCCGCAGGCCCGATGCAATACTGCAGCCGCAATGTGCCTCCCGGGCCTCCCATTGATTTACTTTTTACTCATGGCCGTGCAGCCACGTTAGCACCGGCCCCCCATGTGATACATCTTCCACGTGACAAACAGAGTGAATTGCACACGCTGAAGAAGAGGGCGCGGTTGAGAGTGATGTCAGACAGTGGGAGCCTGCGGCAGTGCGGAGTCTGGACGCCAGCCAGCCTGCCAGTGCCTGCGTACCGAGTCCAAACTGCGAAGGAGGGAGCACAGTGGAGAAGCCAGACCAGCCCAGTTGCACAGCCCAGGTCACATCTCAGAGGCCCGGGCCAGAAAATCAGCTTGGAAGGAAGAAAAGACTGTCTCTCAAGTTGATGGTGAGTGGTGACAGCCCAGTCTGACCTCACCTGCTTTGTGTCTGTGTGGGGGACTGGAGGTTAATAAATTGAGAGGCCCCGGTCCTGTTATCGGGGAGAATAAAGTAAAGGCCCTGAGCTGTGTGGGGGTTAATAAATTGAGGGGGCCCGACCCTGTTGTCGGGGAGAATAAAGTGAAGGCCCTGAGCTGTGTGGGGGTTAATAAATTGTGGGGGCCCGACCCAGTTGTCGGGGAGAATAAAGTGAAGGCCCTGAGCTGTGTGGGGCTTAATAAATTGAGGGGGACCAGCCCTACTGTCAGGGAGAATAAAGTGAAGGCCCTGAGCTGTGAGGGGGTTAATAAATTGAGGGGGCCCGGCCCAGTTGTCAGGGAGAAAAAATCACTGAGCTGTGTGGGGGTTAATAAATTGAGGGGGCCCGGCCCAGTTGTCAGGGAGAAAAAATCACTGAGCTGTGTGGGGGGTTAATAAATTGAGGGAGGTCCGGCCTGCTGTGGGAGAGAATAAAGTGATGCCCTGAGTTGTGGGGTTAATATATTGAGGGGGCCTGCTGGGTTGGAAATAAAGTGAGGGGCCTGCTGCTTGGGGAGAGAGTAAAGTGAGGGGTTTGCTGGGGTGTAAAAAAAGAATGGGATTGGCCTGCGGGAGAAGAATGGGGGGGTGTAAAAAAAAGACTGTAGAGTTCTGTGATACACTCATACACAATGCACATTGCATTACTGTGAGTTTTATAGCTGTGGAGCTCTGTGATAATCTCATACACACTGCACATTACTCTGAGTTTTATTGCTACATATCCCCGGGGTGTAGGGGATATATGGTTATGTATGTGAAAGTATGGCTGTGTGTGTAAACGCATGTATTTCTCTTTAAACAGGCTGCTGTGTGTAAAATTCTGCACCTAGCCCTTGTTGCAGTCCTGCGTTGCCCCCTAGCCATGCACCCTAAAGGATGGTATTGCTCCCTGAATCGGCAAGCACAATATCTGCTGCCTGCACTCCAAAAAAATAAGAATTACAGCGAGCGTCTTTTGCAGCATTGTGAGGTACAGGTAGGAGACTAACTAGTGGTGCAGGGCAGCAGGAGGTTAAATGGACTATCTGTCCATTTAAAATCTCCCTCTTTTTTCCCCTTTAACCTCATTTGCTGCTGACGACGTGCTGAGAGCATTTTCTGATTTCATGTGTGTTTTCAGAGGACGTAGTCAGCACGTCGTTGCAGTCCTACAGCTCTGTGCCATTTCTTTGTTCGCATGGTTGTGGCCGACCACCCACGCCTGTGATGTCAGTCGCTGCAGTGGCGCAGTAAGGAGGAGGCGAGCCACAAGGGAGTCCAGACCCCAGGCACACATCCCGCTCCATGGACAGCTCGTCCCCCTGAGCCATGCGTACCGCGTTCTGGTGACCAGAATCTGGTCACCCTGTACAGGGTGAACTGGGGGTGCATTGCCAGGATGACTGCAGCTGGGTCCTGCCAGTCCGAGTTGTATGGCCCTATTGGCTGCTTCTCTCCTTGAGGAAGAGAAGCAGCTGATGCGGCCATACAACTCGGACTGCAGAACCCTAGCTGCTACACATCACGGTCTACAAAGAAAAAAACACACTGAATCACTTAACTTATTAGTGAAGATAGGATCTCCCCTCTGCAGGCTCCCGGTAGCCCATAAGCAGTATATATCAAGGTCGGCCAGTCTCATTACCAGGAGCCACAGGGAGGGTCTTAAGAGTGTGCACCCTGTGCAATGTGATCGCAATGTGGGAGTTAAAAGGCATCAGTGTAATGTGAATGGGGTATTGTTCTGATTCAGGAGTTAGTAGTTATGGGTAAAGGTGGCATTGCTATGAACTAGGGGGTAATGTGAGGAAAAGGGAACATTGTTCTGATATAGGCAGTATTAGTTTGAGGTAGGTGGGACATTGATTAGAATTAGGAGGTATTGATGGATTTTTATTCATTTATGTTTAAATTATTATTTATTAGGGATGTGCGTTTCGGGTTTCGGAATTTCGGAATTTTCACGAAATTTCCCGATTCGTATCTTCGGATTCGACCGATTTTCCAAATCGGATCGGACCCGAAAACCGACAGATCCGAAAAGGTTTCTGAGCCGAAACGAAAAATTTTCGGAGTTTTCGAATGGACTTGAAATGTGTCAAATCGAAATTTATTTTCGCTCTATTCATGATTTCGGTTCCATTCGTGATTTCGGTTCCATTTCGGTAATTCTGGACATCGTATATTTAACTATTATCGGTTATATTGCTGATTCTGTAAATTTTGTATTTGTAAATGCGTATCACTTGTTTCTTGTTTCCAATGATCCGATAATTCTGTCGATACGATAATTCCTTCGTAATCAGGTCGGATCCGATTCGTCCGCGGGTCGCGCATGCCATGCGCGCGCGCGGATGTCTTAACTCTATTGAGCCAGTTTTGACAACTTTTTTGACAGGCCAAAAAAATTGAAATTATTTATAATTTAACATGGCTGAAAGACGAGACAGAGAGTCCCATTCGGACACCTCCTCATCTGCTTCCACCCCAGAGACACCACCCAGGAAGAAGCGGGCCAGCAACATGGCATTTGAGGAGATGTTGGAGCTGGTCCGCATCTTTGATAAAAAAGATTATGACTGCCGTAAGGGCCCTTACGGCAGGAAGAATAACACCCGCAAGGACCGTATCCTTGACAAGCTCCGAACCACCATCCTGGAGTTGTTCGGGAAAGACTGGACGAAGGACCAGCTCCGAAAACGCTGGTCCAATCTGAAGGCACGCGAGCAGGAGCAGCTGAGGCACATCCGTCACGTCATAGCCAAACATAAGTGTCATGTTATATTGTAAAGCGCTGCACAGACTGTTGGCGCTATATAAATCCTGTATAATAATAATAATGTGCTTGCATGTGCTAATGTGCACAGAAATACGTTGATTTATCTAGTCCTTTTTTCATGTATGTAGATGAAGCTACAATGCTGGATTTCTTTTGGCACTGTGTGTACTGTTGTGTGTTGGGGGGGAGGTTGTTGTGATTGAGTGATGCATACGAGAAGACCCGCAGCTGGCCCAATATTGGCTCCCACCTGCGCATCAACAAAAATCTCGGCGTCTCTGCTAAGTGGTAGGATGGGACATGTAGTTCTTCTGAAAGTGCATCCAAACAGAACCGCGTTCAATACATCCTCAGCAGCTGCTGAATTGATGCAGCACAGCAATTTAGTTTGCTACAGCAGTGTCATTGAACGCTTTAGATGCAAATTTCAAAACAAAATGGCGGATTTCTGTTGTTTCTGCTATATCCACAGTTTTATTCGCAGAAACTGAAAGTGAAACTGAGGCTGAGGCATCTATAAAATAACTAAAACCAGTCGCACAATGCATTTTGTATGCACACAACACAAAAAATTGTTTGTATTGAATATACGTAATGTTTACTTCTGAAAAAATATATAATTGAACGGTAATATATGTCTATGTGCAGGGGAAATAAATAAATAAATATTTTGTGACTTTAGAACTATGAGATGGGAGTAGTGGTGGGTCAAGCTGGTAGTGCTAGTGGGTAGTGGGAGGGGTGTTGCAATACTTTCGGCAATATATTGTATAGATATACCATTTTTTCCAGTCTGCATTATTTACGTGTTATTTTTTGGATTTGGCAGAAGACAGGAAGGCAAAGGCAACATCTGCCCCGGCGGGCACCAGTGCCTCAGTGGAGGAGGAGGGGGAGCCACGGGCGACCACCAGCGCTGGTATATACTGTTTTATTTTGCAACGACTTTTGGTCAAAAACAGAAACATTTTTTGTTTACTGTATTTTCATTTAAATTTTTTATGTATAGCACAAGAGGAGCAGGAGGAGGAGGAAGAGGAGGAGCAGGGCGATGGAGAGAGGGAGTCGGAGCCGCAGCAGGAGGCCGCGAGTCCAGTTTTTTTTTACTGTTGTATTTTGCATCGACTTTTGTTCAAAAATAAATCAGTTTTGTTGTTTACTGTATTTTTTATTTCTTTAATTTCTTAGATATAGCACCGGAAGAGATGCTGACGGTGGTGGTGGAGGAGGAGGAGGAGTCGGAGGAGGAGGAGTCGGAGCCTCAGGAGGCCGCCAGCACTGGTATATACTACTGTTATATATTTTCAAGACTTTCAGTCAAAAATAGAAACCTGCTTTACTTACTGTATTTTCCTTCTTTCATTTATTGGATATATAGAAGGAGAAGCCAGACCAGACACTGACAGGTCCAGCGTCAGGATGGCGATCGGCGAGCTACGCCTGGCTGGCGCCAACTACTTCGAAGCCATCCAGGAGTTGCTGCAGGAGTTCAGGCAGCATATTAATAATGCCATTGACATCCTGGAGCGGCAGTAGAGACCAGCCTCCTCCTCCCCTATGAGTATGTTTGTGCCCCTGTTGGGCAGTTTGCCAATGCCATGTGGCATGTTGTAAATAAATTTTATATTTTTTCTATATTTTCCTGTTTGTGTGTGTTGCTTTTCCTTACTTAATAAGTTAATATGTATTGCTTGGTTTCTTTTCCACACTGTTCACATAATATGTACATAAATTTATTGACATTTTTATGGACCCTTTGTCATAAATTTGTCAACATATTTGTGGCCATGAATGTGACTGTGCACATTCTACACTGCCTGCCTGGCCAAAAAATGTCACACACTAACACAACCTTGAGATTTGATTACCGACGTGGCATGGTTTTGTTAAGCTTAGGCAATGTCACAACAACACGGATTTTTGTCCACAGTCACATTCATTGTATAACCAAGAATTTATCAAAAAATATTGATGGCAGCACTGCGTGAAGTCTTCTCTGACACAACCCAAAGATCCTTAGTGCGGCTCAGGTCTAGTTTATTTGTCCCTATTTGCAGTTTCACGCAACACCTCCTCCCAGCTATGAGCTCTCTCTCTCCCACCGCTGCCCGCTAAGACGCTGCCCGCCAACATGGTCACGTCTTTGCAGGAAGACAACAGCGTGGGGGAACGGCAGCTGCCGACAGTCCCAAAACCTCGTCACAATGACGTCAGTTCTGGAGTTAACCCCTAACTGCGACCAATGGTGGAGATAGGGGGTTCCAATGAACCCCGTATCTCCCGATCCGCGGCAGCTATCGGTTGGTTAATGATTGGTATCTTTGGATCGACCAGAGCATGGCCTTTCCAACAATACTGTAACGGGGAGCCCCCTATAGGGTGAGGGGGAACCCCCAATCTGCAGAGATGAAGCCTTAAGGACAGGTATACAGCTTCCAGGGAACAAACCAAGATATTAACAGAACTTAGAAAGATCCCTAAGCCCTGACTGAGATCCTTGAAAGGTGGTCTCGAAATACTAGCTAGGCTAGGTTTGCAAGACGAACAAAACATAAACCAGACAGACAATAAATGCAGGTATACAGGTTCCAGGGAACAAAGCAAGATATTACAGAAACTAGAAAGATCCCTAAGCCCTGACTGAGATCCTTGAAAGGTGGTCTCGAAATACTAGCTAGGCTAGGTTTGCAAGACAAACAAAACATAAACCAGACAGACAATAAATGCAAGCATACAAATTCCAAAGCACGGTACAGTACAGGGGACAGACAGAAGAGAGATCCAGATACAAGAGCCAAAGGTCATACACAGAATATCATACTAGAGGGGTCAGGCAAGAGAGGGATCCTAAATACATAAGCCAGAGGTCATACACAGCAAATCAAAGTACACCAGCATACAGGGACTAGGTATGGAAGACTATCCTGATCCAAGGATCAAGGGGAGTCCTGGTCGTACTTATAGGGCAGAACAGGTCACATGACCGCAGGCCAATAAGCCCAACAGATGCCTGCAGGCTGAAAACAAAAATAAACAGGAATCCCTGCTACCACCAGCAGGGGGCAAGGCCGAGACGTGACATAACCCCCCCCTTACGGGTGACCTCCTGGGCACCCAAGAAAGAAAACATGGACGGCGTGAAAACGGACAAGGCCAGTCACCAGTACCCATGGGAATCCCACTCAGACTCAGAGTAGTCAGCATGTGCCTGAGCAAGCAAAGCTCTTTCATAAACCTCCAGGTCCTCTCTGCAGATCACTGCACCATTAGAGGCCCGTACACAACCCTCGGCGACCGGGCTAGGGTCTCGTACCCGAGGATCCGACGGCATGAGTACCTTGGACTTTGAACGGAGTGAATCATCAGTCCCAGGTTGTTTAGTCCTCTTGCGTCTCCTGGACCGTGATCTAGGAGTTCCGTCCACACCATGGTACATAGAGGTATTAGAGGTACTGCCAGATCCAGTGACAGTAGTCGTGCCCCGAGATTGTATATTACAACCCACAGTGGAACCACTAGACACCGTGGACTTACTGTCTACCCCAGAGACAATGACCTTGCCATGAAACGTGGCCCCGACTGATACAGTACAGGGTGTGTGCATGACTGGTACACCCTCGGGATATGGGACATCACCAGGACATGGTACAGGTGGCGCCACAACAGTCTTACACCTCTCCCCAGGAGGAGTATATTGTTGATCATCTGAATCAGAGTCTTCCAACAGCCCTTTCAGAATGTCAGGGTGTCTCTGGAGTACTACCCAGTGCCTCTCACGCATCCAAAAGCCGGAAGGCGTCCGTATAATGTCCGTGGGAACACCATGTGATTTAGGGATCTCAATATTCTTTAAACCACCAGCTTGCTGAATTTCCCTGATTACTGTGCAGAGTAAAGCAACCTCGGAGTTAGAGGGTGTAGTATCAATGGAACCAGAACAAAGTGTGGCAGTTTCAGAACCAGATTGGCTAGGGTTGATCACCTTTTCTTGTCTACTCTTAGACTTTGTGACCACCTCACAAGGCTTGACAATGGTGGGGACAACACTGGACTCACTGTGGGGCAAGGGCACAGTGGTCTCATGTGCCAATCCAGGCACATCGGCCTCATAACAAAACGTGGTCACAGCTGTCTCGTCTAACCTGGGTACAGCTGTCATTGCTGACGTACAGCTTGTCCCGGACACCACTGGCAAGGTACCAGCCTCAGGCATCATGAATGACATATTGTCAGTACCCGACATGGCTGGCTTCGTGCCAGGGGAAGCAGACATGGCTGGCTTTTCATTGCCAGTGGATACAGACATGGCTGGCTTCGTGCCAGTGGATACAGACATGGCTGGCTTCGTGCCAGTGGATACAGACATGGCTGGCTTCGTGCCAGTGGATACAGACATGGCTGGCTTCGTGCCAGTGGATACAGACATGGCTGGCTTCGTGCCAGTGGATACAGACATGGCTGGCTTCGTGCCAGTGGATACAGACATGGCTGGCTTCGTGCCAGTGGATACAGACATGGCTGGCTTCGTGCCAGTGGATACAGACATGGCTGGCTTCGTGCCAGTGGATACAGACATGGCTGGCTTCGTGCCAGTGGATACAGACATGGCTGGCATCGTGCCAGTGGATACAGACATGGCTGGCATCGTGCCAGTGGATACAGACATGGCTGGCTTCGTGCCAGTAGATACAGACATGACTGGCATTTCATTGCCAGTGGGAACAGGCATGGCTGGCTTTTCATTACCAGTGAGAACAGGCATGGCTGGCTTTTCATTACCAGTGAGAACAGGCATGGCTGGCTTTTCATTACCAGTGAGAACAGGCATGGCTGGCTTTTCATTACCAGTGAGAACAGGCATGGCTGGCTTTTCATTACCAGTGAGAACAGGCATGGCTGGCTTTTCATTACCAGTGAGAACAGGCATGGCTGGCTTTTCATTACCAGTGAGAACAGGCATGGCTGGCTTTTCATTACCAGTGAGAACAGGCATGGCTGGCTTTTCATTACCAGTGAGAACAGGCATGGCTGGCTTTTCATTACCAGTGAGAACAGGCATGGCTGGCTTTTCATTACCAGTGAGAACAGGCATGGCTGGCTTTTCATTACCAGTGAGAACAGGCATGGCTGGCTTTTCATTACCAGTGAGAACAGGCATGGCTGGCTTTTCATTACCAGTGAGAACAGGCATGGCTGGCTTTTCATTACCAGTGAGAACAGGCCTGGCTGGCTTTTCATTACCAGTGAGAACAGGCATGGCTGGCTTTTCATTACCAGTGAGAACAGGCATGGCTGGCTTTTCCTTACCAGTGAGAACAGGCATGGCTGGCTTTTCATTACCAGTGAGAACAGGCATGGCTGGCTTTTCATTACCAGTGTGAACAGGCATGGCTGGCTTTTCATTACCAGTGAGAACAGGCATGGCTGGCTTTTCATTACCAGTGAGAACAGGCATGGCTGGCTTTTCATTACCAGTGAGAACAGGCATGGCTGGCTTTTCATTACCAGTGAGAACAGGCATGGCTGGCTTTTCATTACCAGTGAGAACAGGCATGGCTGGCTTTTCATTACCAGTGAGAACAGGCATGGCTGGCTTTTCATTACCAGTGAGAACAGGCATGGCTGGCTTTTCATTACCAGTGAGAACAGGCATGGCTGGCTTTTCATTACCAGTGAGAACAGGCATGGCTGGCTTTTCATTACCAGTGAGAACAGGCCTGGCTGGCTTTTCATTACCAGTGAGAACAGGCATGGCTGGCTTTTCATTACCAGTGAGAACAGGCATGGCTGGCTTTTCCTTACCAGTGAGAACAGGCATGGCTGGCTTTTCATTACCAGTGAGAACAGGCATGGCTGGCTTTTCATTACCAGTGAGAACAGGCATGGCTGGCTTTTCATTACCAGTGAGAACAGGCATGGCTGGCTTTTCATTACCAGTGAAAACAGGCATGGCTGGCTTTTCATTACCAGTGAGAACAGGCATGGCTGGCTTTTCATTACCAGTGAGAACAGGCATGGCTGGCTTTTCATTACCAGTGAGAACAGGCATGGCTGGCTTTTCATTACCAGTGAGAACAGGCATGGCTGGCTTTTCATTACCAGTGAGAACAGGCATGGCTGGCTTTTCATTACCAGTGAGAACAGGCATGACTGGCAGCGTGCCAGTGGATACAGACATGGCTGGCATCGTGCCAGTGGATACAGACATGGCTGGCATCGTGCCAGTGGATACAGACATGGCTGGCATCGTGCCAGTGGATACAGACATGGCTGGCATCGTGCCAGTGGATACAGACATGGCTGGCATCGTGCCAGTGGATACAGACATGGCTGGCATTTCATTGCCAGTGGGAACAGGCATGGCCGGCAGCGTGCCAGTGGCTACAGACATGGCCGGCATTGTGCCAGTGGATACAGACATGGCTGGCATCGTGCCAGTGGATACAGATATGGCTGGCATCGTGCCAGTGGATACAGACATGGCTGGCATCGTGCCAGTGGATACAGACATGGCTGGCATCGTGCCAGTGGATACAGACATGGCTGGCATCGTGCCAGTGGATACAGACATGGCTGGCATCGTGCCAGTGGATACAGACATGGCTGGCATCGTGCCAGTGGATACAGACATGGCTGGCATTTCATTGCCAGTGGGAACAGGCATGGCCGGCAGCGTGCCAGTGGCTACAGACATGGCCGGCATTGTGCCAGTGGATACAGACATGGCTGGCATCGTGCCAGTGGATACAGATATGGCTGGCATCGTGCCAGTGGATACAGACATGGCTGGCATCGTGCCAGTGGATACAGACATGGCTGGCATCGTGCCAGTGGATACAGACATGGCTGGCATCGTGCCAGTGGATACAGACATGGCTGGCATCGTGCCAATGGATACAGACATGGCTGGCATCGTGCCAGTAGATACAGACATGGCTGGCATAACATTCCTAACCGGAGACACTGCAACCTCACTGTGAGAAGAGGGCATCCCATGATTCAACAGATTTGAGATGGCTATTCTGCCAGTCTGAATGCCTATGGAGGACACACCAGTACCTCCATAGCGATACCTGGATACATGGTTTCCCTGCCATTGTTTAACAGGCTTTAATACACAATGTTCAATAGTGTGATTTGGATCTGCACAATAAAAACAGAGACCATACAACCTGCGTCTTTCCTTCTCCGATATGGGTTTGCAAGTAGTGCAGGGTGGTGCTGCATCGTTAGCTGCAGCAGGTGATAGGCTCAGAGCCTCTATTAACCTCTGCAGCTCTTTTAGCATAGCAAGCACCAAGTTCAATACAGCTTCATACATATGAGACATACCTGCCAGCTTCTGTTTTGGGATCAGGATAATGTAACGGGGAGCCCCCTATAGGGTGAGGGGGAACCCCCAATCTGCAGAGATGAAGCCTTAAGGACAGGTATACAGCTTCCAGGGAACAAACCAAGATATTAACAGAACTTAGAAAGATCCCTAAGCCCTGACTGAGATCCTTGAAAGGTGGTCTCGAAATACTAGCTAGGCTAGGTTTGCAAGACGAACAAAACATAAACCAGACAGACAATAAATGCAGGTATACAGGTTCCAGGGAACAAAGCAAGATATTAACAGAAACTAGAAAGATCCCTAAGCCCTGACTGAGATCCTTGAAAGGTGGTCTCGAAATACTAGCTAGGCTAGGTTTGCAAGACAAACAAAACATAAACCAGACAGACAATAAATGCAAGCATACAAATTCCAAAGCACGGTACAGTACAGGGGACAGACAGAAGAGAGATCCAGATACAAGAGCCAAAGGTCATACACAGAATATCATACTAGAGGGGTCAGGCAAGAGAGGGATCCTAAATACATAAGCCAGAGGTCATACACAGCAAATCAAAGTACACCAGCATACAGGGACTAGGTATGGAAGACTATCCTGATCCAAGGATCAAGGGGAGTCCTGGTCGTACTTATAGGGCAGAACAGGTCACATGACCGCAGGCCAATAAGCCCAACAGATGCCTGCAGGCTGAAAACAAAAATAAACAGGAATCCCTGCTACCACCAGCAGGGGGCAAGGCCGAGACGTGACAAATACCAAACATGACAATGTTAAAAATTATAAAAATTAAAATATAAAAAAAAATAAACAGGTTTTTTGTTTTGTTTTGTTAATACAGCAATATTGTTCCCATTTCAATTATAATGTGAACAATGATGCTGCACTAAGGATTTTTGTATGGGGTGCGTTTGTTAAAAATAGTGTAATTTTCACCCAAAAAAATTATAACAAGTCCCCATTTCAATTTTTTTAACAGACGCAACTCATAAAATATAACCGCAAACACTCGCATGTTAAAATGTGAAAAAACACTTTACACCTTGTAAAACAAACATTGAAAATTCTAATTTTATTGCATTTTTTGTTATAATATACAGACAGGACATGACGCATACATATGATAATGATATATTATGAATCATCTGCCGAGTCTGCCGGAAAGAACGAGATATAACATGTCTGGGTCATATTATAAAATAAGGCTTCAAAAAAACGCGTTTAAACAAGAGGAGCGAAACTGTTAAAAATTAGCTCAGCAGCAGACCGCAGTGCCGCACACAGGCGTGAAGGGAAGCCGTGAAATGCCTCAGCAGCGAAAGGGTTAATTTTTTTTTGTCTGTTTTAAATCATTTTATTTGTTGTTTTTTTTTTCGTTTCAGATAATTTTGATCAACTATTTTTCCGTTTTAAAACCTTTTGTTCTGGTTTTTATTTTTAAAGTCAGACCATTCGGGTCAGTTTAGCATTTTTTTAAATCGTTTTATTCATTTTTTTTTGTTCCTTGTTCATTTTAATATGATTAAATCAAGTTGTGAAATGTATATTCATAAGAAAAAAAGGATCTTTATTTAATAAAAAAAACCACGATAGAATCGCCAGAATTATCGTATCGACAGAATGAATTATCGGATCCGAAAAACAAACCAAAAATTTATTATAAAAAAATATATAAAGTATAAAAAAAGTAAACCATAGTAGTTTACGTCAAAACGAATAGAGTTAGACACTTTGAAACGAGGAGAACAGACGTTCCGAAAAAAACAAAAATTTCCGAAATCACGAAAAGTCAATACAAAAAACGAGCAAAGTGACCCGAAAACACGAAAAATGGTCGATATTCCAAAAAAAAATGTACACGAAAACGAGTCGAACCGAATCGAAACATAAATCGGTCGAAACGAGCCGAATCGAAAATTTTAAACATCCGAACAAATGGAACCGAGTCGAACCGAAAAAAAAATCGGTGCACAAGCCTATTATTTATATAAAAAAGCCTTAAAATGTCATTACGTAATTTCTTTACCATTTTTTTTATATAAATGGGGGGGTATCTAATGGGGGGCCGGGGGCTGCACCATGGGCCTATGGGTTGTACTTGCCCCCTGGGCCAAAAGTTGCCAGTCAGCCCCTGGCACCCAGTGACACATATAGAGGAAAATATCACACAATGGATGCACCCAGTGACACATATAGAGTAGACATGTGCATTCGTTTTAGTACTAAAACGATTTAGTCCGAATTTTGGGATAATTTAGTTTTCGTATGACTCGAGATACGAAACTGCTCAGTACAAGAAACGAAAGAAACTAAAATAAAATGCACTACATTTTAGTTTCAGTCCTTTTTGTGATATTACATTGATGAGTGAAGGAGACCAGCAATGAAGAGCGCAACATCGCAAAGCTACAGATAAGGTTTGTATGCGTAATCCTTCCTGACCCTTACCCGAAAATCTGACAGTGATAGAGCTCCAGAATACTCACTCGCAGCACAGAAAGCCAGCACAGGAAACCTTTACTTATCATCTTGTCTGCCTCAGACATGCAAGGGTTAAAAGCAGCTGGAGAAGGAAAACATTCAAATAAGTTGCACTGAAAGCTAATGACGGAGGGCTGGATAGTTAAAACCCCATTATAACAAGCAGCGCTGGGAGAAGAGAGGGACTTTATAACACATGTGTTATCTCCCCTCCCGCTCTGCATAATAGGGGCTTAGGTCGGATACATTTTATATTATCCAGGAGCACTATCCCCCTTTCCTCATCTATAATACACGTTTTATATAAAAGTCCCTCTCCTCTCCCAGTGCTGCTTGTTATAAAGGGTTTTTTACGTCTGATATATTTAGTATCCAGCTCTCACAGTTACTCTGTCATTATGAGCCTTCAGTGTGATTTTTTTGAATGTTTTCCCTGGATTTAAAGTACTTTATTTTGTAATAAAAATAAATTTGCACCAGACATCTCTTCTCTGAGCCTTCAGACCGATTTACGTTAATATTTTCCCTCTCCCCTGCTTTTATATTCCTGTGTCTCCCCCACAGAGATACAAAGTTTAAGTAAAAGTTCCCTCTCCTGTGCTGGATAAGCATTGCATTCCAAAGTTCTGCACCCTCCACATGCCAATGCAGTAGGATGTGCTATACAGAGAGGGGCATTAATTAATGCTGGATGATGTTCTATACATTATACAGAGAGGTAGTAATGCGGGAGGATGTTATATACATTATACAGAGAAAGGTATAAATTGAGGAGGATGTTCTATACAGAGAGGGACATTAATTAATTCAGGAGGATGTTCTATACATTATACAGAGAGGGGTATTCATGCAGGTGGATGTTGTATACATTATACAGAGAGGGGTATTAATGCAGGAGGATGTTCTATACATTATACAGAGAGGAGCCTTTTTTTTTTTTAGCCCTTTAAATCCAGTGGCTGTGAGCTCTGAGATCGCCTGCTTGTTATATTATCTCTCAGTACAATGTAACAGTGCTCAGAGTTTCAGTAAAACAAGGAAATAATATTGTTCTAACCTCTTATATATAAAAATATTATTTACTAGTTTTACTGAAACTCTGAGCGCTGTGATGAGCAGCAGTCCGTTACTGTAACAGCTTTGCCTGACACATTGTGCTGAGAGTGAGAGATACTGTAACAAGCAGCGATCTCAGCCCTCTCAGGAGCCACTACAATAGTAATTGTATCCACTGGTTTTCAGATGAATGAAATTAGTTTTAATACTAAAGAACTGAAAACGAATTTCTTTAGCAACTAAATAAATTTCATTTTAGGACTAATCCATTAGTTCAAAACTAAATTTTGTGCTGTGCACATGTCTAATATAGAGGAAAATATCACACAATGGATGCGCCCAGTGACACATAGAGGAAAATATCACACAATGGATGCACCCAGAGACACATATAGAGGAAAATATCACACAATGGATGCACCCAGTGACACATATAGAGGGAAATATTACACAATGGATGCACCCAGTGACGCATATAGAGGAAGATAGCATACAATAAATGCACCAGTGACACATATAGAGGAAAATATCACACAATGGATGCACCCAGTGATATATATAGAGGAAAATATCATACAATGGATGCACCCATTGACACATATAGAGGAAAATATCACACAATGGATGCAACCAGTGACACATATAGAGGAAAATATCACACAATGGATGCGCCCAGTGACACATATAGAGGAAAATATCACACAATGGATGCGCCCAGTGACACATATAGAGGAAAATATCACACAATGGATGCACCCAGTGACACATATAGAGGAAAATATCACACAATGGATGCACCCAGTGACACATATAGAGGAAAATATTTTCTTAACTAAACATACAAGAGAAAAACAAACAAATGTAAGATATCAGCAACATGAAATAAACACAATAAGGACATTTCATTTTTTGGTGGTAGTGGTGCTTTAATGGCCTTTCAAGTAACCTTAAAACCTTTGGTTTTATTTAAACATGGATATATGGGAGTCATAGTGCAGATAACTATTTTTTGGTATGTTTTATGCATGGAGTGGGTTTGCCGCCAAGGTCGATAATAGAGTGCATTATGTATTTTTACGTATGTGTAACTATTTCCTTACATTGGTATCAACACACCATTGTACTTCTTGCATGATATGCAGGTCTAATGCATGTTCGTTTATATTTCAAGATTTTGAGGACAAAAATTTGCATGCGGTAGGGTTAGAAGTTAGGGTTAGAAGCTAGGGTTTGGAATTAGGGTTAGGGTTAGAAATTAGGTTAGAAGCTAGGCTTAGAAATTAGGTTTAGGGTTAGAAATTAGGGTTAGAAGCTAGGCTCAGAAATTAGGTTTATAAATTAGGGTTTGTAGCTAGGGTTAGGATTAGAAGTTAGGGTTAGAAATTAGGGTTAGAAATTAGGGTTAGGGTTAGAATTAATTTCAACCCTAGCATCTAACCCTAACTTCTAAATAGGGATGTGCGTTTCGGGTTTCAGAATTTCGGAATTTTTTGTTTTCGGATGCGGTCGATTTTCCGAAAATTTTTAGATCCGAAAATGGCAGATCCGAAAAGTTTTCCGAGCCGAAACGAAAAAATTTCGGAATTTTCGAATGGACTTGAAATGTGTCAAATCTAAATTTATTTTCGCTCTATTCATGATTTCGGTTCCATTCGTGATTTCGGTTCCATTTCGGTAATTCTGGAAATCGTATATTTAACTATTATCGGTTATATCGCTGATTCTGTAAATTTTGTATTTGTAAATGCGTATCACTTGTTTCTTGTGGCATTCGGGTCAGTTTAGCGTTTTTTAAATCGTTTTGTTCATTTTTTTTGTTCCTTGGCTTTCATACCATTTTAATATGATTAAATAAAGTTGTGAAATGTATATTCAATTATTCATAAGAAAAAAAGGATCTTTATTTAATAAAAAAAACACGATAGAATCGCCAGAATTATCGTAGACACTTTGAAACGAGGAGAACAGAAGTTCTGAAAAAATGAAAATTTCCGAAATTTCCGAAAAGTCAATACAAAAAACGAGCAAAGTGACACGAAAATCCGAAAAATGGTCGATATTCCGAAAAAAAATGTACACGAAAAAAGAGCCGAACCGAACCGAATCGAAACAGAAATCAGTCGAAACGAGCCGAATCGAAAAGTTTAAACATCCGAACAAATCGAACCGAATCGAACCGAAAAAAAAATCGGTGCACAAGCCTACTTCTAAACCTGATTTTTGATAGTTCGTTTGACAGGTTTAATCAGGCGAATTCTATAGGTTTCAGTGTAAAAATAATCTTTACCCCGTTCTTCGTCTTGTCGACATTTTTCCGGTGGCTGGTCGGCGCTGTGTTCAGCAGATTGTCGGCTCTACCGGACTTGTTCGGCGGGTTTGCAGTGCATCGATGGGTACGCTCACTGGTGTATCTTGGCCTAGGCCAAGAAGGCCCAGGCCTAGGGCGGCACTTTCCAGGGGGCGGCGGCCCGCTGGGTGGCCCCACCCCTAAAAAAAAAAAAAAAAAAATTTTTTTTTTTTTTTACTTTTGCAAACTATTTTACCAGGAAGGAAACATTGAGATGTCACTAATTTTCAAGTATGTCCTGGGTAGGCAAGGCCTAGGCTTTCACTTTCCAGGGGGCAACAAAAAACCTCACCACTAATTGGGTTACTCACAGAGCACCGAAATGACGCCAACATTTTGGTGCTCTGTAGTTCCCTGCACTTCGGGGAATAAAATTTCCCAGCCCTGCAGTGAATTCACCATTCACCGCAGGGTACCCAAAGTGCATGGAGTCGGCCGCTGTATGCTGCCACCGCAAACCCATGGCCTGCTGTTTTCAAAAGAACTACTGAACGAAAATGTCTGGAATTTACATATAAGATCCTATGATTGATAATAAAAAGTTCTGTTACAGAAAAAGGAGAACCGCTATTAAAAAAAAGGGGGGGAATTTAGCCCAAAAAATTCTGAAAAATCACTAAAAGGTACAAAAAAAATTCAATAAATAAATAAAGACTTTTTACTGCAGATTAAAATAATAAATGGTTTATTAGATATTGCATAAAAAACGGGAATATTTTTAACATTGAAACCTATGGAGTTCGCCTGAATAAACCTGCTGATTGAAACCACTGAACATCATTGCATTTCACTGACATTTCTCTGCTGTTTGGTGTTCTCTGAATAGATTAACCATTACTTCTCTATGGGGATTTGCACTGCCTTCAAACAGCACCGTACTTGCTGGCAGTTCGCCAAACTTGTGTGTGAGCATATCACCAGAGCAGTGGTGTACTTAGAGGAGTGGCGGAGGGTGGGCCGCCCCAGGTACCAGTGATTATTGGGGTGTCATTAGGGGGTACTAGGAGGTGCCACTGTCACTGTGTGTCAGCTTTGAGCTGTGTTCTCAAACAACGAGCAGCGGAGCATGGCGTTTGCATACGGAATAAAATCGAATAGAATAAAAATCCCCCTCTCCTCCCTCCATAGCTCCTCCCCTGCCCCGCAGCAGCTCTAGGAGAGGGGAGGGGGATGTGATTTGTGTCCAGAGAGAGAAGATGACAGTAAACGGCAGGTAAAGGGGGGGGGGTTTCAGCAGAATATGAAGCCCTGTCTGCTTACTGCTGTTTAAAGTGGACCTTTCCTTAACCAGCACTGCAGTGATAGAAATTTGTCATTGAGCTGCCTGGCTCCTGGTGAGGCTGCTTGCGTGCAGGTCACACTCGGTCCGGCCAGTCAGGTGGTACTGAGTCTCAGTACCACCTGACTGGCTGAACCACGTGACACGCATGCACGCAGCTGCCCGCCCTTTCGTTAACATGGACTGTCACTCTATTCTGGACTGAACACCCATCGGGAAGGGAATCAAAGCCACGGTGAACCCTCTGGCAGTGGCACCCCACTGCTGACAAGATGGCTCCACGCACAGGCACAGCCGTGATCCTAACGTGGCCTGGAGGGACCTCCTGCTGAGTCTGTACACAGTACCTGCTGACTCTGCACACAGCCCTACCGCGGACAGAGGCCGGTAAATATAGAATAAATCATTGCTGTGTGCTCATATACACTCGGTTTGCTGGGAGTTTTATTGCAGTGGATTCTGATGCACTCATACACACCACACATTGCACTGCTGGGAGTTTTATTGCAGTGGATTCTGATGCACTCATACACACCGCACATTGCATTGCTGGGAGTTTTATTGCTGTGGATTCTGATACGCTGACACACAACACACATTGCATTGCTGGGAGTTTTATTGCAGTGGATTCTGATGCACTCATACACACCGCACATTGCATTGCTGGGAGTTTTATTGCAGTGGATTCTGATGCACTCATACACACCACACATTGCACTGCTGGGAGTTTTATTGCAGTGGATTCTGATGCACTCATACACACCGCACATTGCATTACTGGGAGTTTTATTGCTGTGGATTCTGATACGCTGACACACAACACACATTGCATTGCTGGGAGTTTTATTGCAGTGGATTCTGATGCACTCATACACACCGCACATTGCATTGCTGGGAGTTTTATTGCTGTGGATTCTGATACGCTGACACACACCACACATTGCATTGCTGGGAGTTTTATTGCAGTGGATTCTGATGCACTCATACACACCGCACATTGCATTGCTGGGAGTTTTATTGCTGTGGATTCTGATACGCTGACACACACACACACATTGCATTGCTGGGAGTTTTATTGCAGTGGATTCTGATGCACTCATACACACCGCACATTGCATTGCTGGGAGTTTTATTGCAGTGGATTCTGATGCAATCATACACACCGCACATTGCATTGCTGGGAGTTTTATTGCTGTGGATTCTGATACGCTGACACACACCACACATTGCATTGCTGGGAGTTTTATTGCAGTGGATTCTGATGCACTCATACACACCGCACATTGCATTGCTGGGAGTTTTATTGCAGTGGATTCTGATGCAATCATACACACCGCACATTGCATTGCTGGGAGTTTTATTGCTGTGGATTCTGATACGCTGACACACACCACACATTGCATTGCTGGGAGTTTTATTGCAGTGGATTCTGATGCACTCATACACACCGCACATTGCATTGCTGGGAGTTTTATTGCTTTGGATTCTGATACGCTGACACACAACACACATTGCATTGCTGGGAGTTTTATTGCAGTGGATTCTGATGCAATCATACACACCGCACATTGCATTGTTGGGAGTTTTATTGCTGTGGATTCTGATACGCTGACACACACCACACATTGCATTGCTGGGAGTTTTATTGCAGTGGATTCTGATGCACTCATACACACCGCACATTGCATTGCTGGGAGTTTTATTGCTGTGAATTCTGATGCACTCATACACACCGCACATTGCATTGCTGGGAGTTTTATTGCTGTGGATTCTGTGATACACACTGCATATTACTGTGAGTTTTATTGCCCTGGAGCTCTGGGATACGCTCATACACACTGCACATTACTGTGAGTTTTATTGCTGTGCAGTTCTGTGATATGCTCATACACACTGCACATTTCTGTGGGTTTTATTGCTTTGCAGCTCTGATATGCTCATACACAGTGCCCATTTCTGTGGGTTTTATTGCTATGCAGCTCTGTGATACGCTCATATGCAGTGCACGTTTCTGTGGATTTTATTGTTCCACCAATTAGAGCGGCTGTGATCCCGTTTACTTGACATGCGTGGCTGTTCTTTGTAAAAATACTTGAATTTAAACATTTCATAATTTTCTTTATCTCAATAGATACATTTGAAATGGTATACAAAATATACAAGTAGGCACTTGGTATCCACTTTTAATATAAAGAGAGGAAAAGGCGGAGCTCTAAGAGGAAAAGGTGGAGCTTAAAGAGGAAGGGTGGGGATTAACCAGGAAGAGGTGTGCCCTTGACAGGAAGGGGTGCGTCAAATTTAAATTAGGGGTGCACGAGTTTAGTCAGGCCTAGGGCAGCACAAAACCTAAATACACCACTGGGTACGCTCGTCGGGTTTTCTACGGCATTTCAAATCGATCCGAAATCACCGTATCGGCAGCATATCGGTGGGGTCTTTTAACAGATTTCCGGTGATTTTTCGGTGGATTTTCGGATCTGTTCCCTGCACTTCGGGGACCCTGCAGTGAATGCCGGATAACTCTCTAAATAACCCCTTTAAACGATAGATTCCATTTAACGCCTAGGAGCTTATGTAAGTGGTAGTGTCCCTTTAACATGTGCTGTGATAAACAACAGATTCTAGAACCAAGAGAGAAAAAACCCAAAAAGGATCTATCTCTCCTTTCTACACCGCACTGTAAACTTTATCACGTCAGCACCGCGGACTGTCCCCAACTCCTCCAAACATGGAGCCTCATTAATAACCCAAAAATGATTGGAGACGCAGATGCTATTTATAGGGCGCTGTGATTCAGACCTGCCAGCACCGGGAAAATTAACGGGCGAAAATCGTCAAGCAAAAAAAAACCATCATTGTTTACCAAGAAATCAATCAAGTCTCCTCTATTATAATGTGCACTTTTTCGTTATATTAAATTTATTCGCATTGACAGTCGCTCCCGCTGCTAGCAATGTTTTATTATAAGGCTGTGCGATGCCAATCGCATGAGTCAAATTCCATTGAATCGTTATATATATATGTTTTCTTTTATCTTCATTTTTCCTGGAAATATTGCTATTCTCACTTTTTTTTTACATATGTCACATTTATTGTGCAATTTGTGGGGTTGCACCTTTTGAGCTGATCATGTTTTAACTAGAGTTAGTACCTTAAGGGCTTTCTACTTATAGCGCTTTTCACGCCTTTTCTTCTTTGAACACCTGATTGGGGATCATCCTGTCACTAAGCAGCTCATATCACCAGCATATGCATTTATGGAACACTTATTGCTCACAACTTGTATAGAATCCCAAGCAATCCATTTACGCTCTCTTTATTGTGACCAAAAAAAAGTCAGTCCAAAAGAAGAAGGTCTTACGGATGTGTAATTGTCACAGGCCACGGCGACGCCATAGGAAGGCCCGCATTAGTGCTGCTGCCACCTGATTCTGGCAGCACTTTTCCTGTCTCTGCTCCAGACCTGGTTTTCAAAGTCCACTCCTGGTCTTCCATTCCATTCTCAATTAGGAAGCCAGGTGTTAATCGTCTGTTATGGACCAACTCCCTTTAAAAGGTGGATACGCCCTTTCCTCTGGGCTTCTGCATTGTTTGTCTTCTAGTGTGCGCACCTTGGAGGGTCCTCTCTGAAGCTGATCCCTTTCCCCTCTAGCCTTGCTGTTATCCTTGTGCCTCTGGTATCAGCCTTGCTGTGTTCCCTGTGTTTCCCCTGTCTCAAGCTACAAGTCTCCAGAGTCCATGCATCCTCAAGTCTCCAGTATCCATGCATCCTCAAGTATCCAGTGTCCATGCATCCTCAAGTGACCAGTGTCCCTGCATCCTCAAGTCTTCAGAGTCCATGCATCCTCAAGTCTCCAGTATCCATGCATCCTCAAGTCTCCAGCGTCCATGCATCCTCAAGTCTCCAGCGTCCATGCATCCTCAAGTCTCCAGCGTCCATGCATCCTCAAGTCTCCAGCATCCATGCATCCTCAAGTCTCCAGCATCCATGCGTCCTCAAGTCTCCAGCATCCATGCATCTTCAAGTATCCAGTGTCCATGCATCCTCAAGTCTCCAGTGTCCATGCATCTTCAAGTCTCCTGGGTCCATGCATCCTCAAGTGTCCAGCGTCCATTCATCTTCAAGTCTTCAGCGTCCCCAGGACAGGCTCAAGCCACTGTGCTGCCTGGAGCCAAGGATGAATTGCTGCCCCCCACCTAGAAAAAGAACGTGGCTTGTACAGGTATAAGTGTATCAGAGCTCCACAGCAATAAAACTCAACAGTAATGTGCAGTGTGTATGAGTGTATCACAGAGCTCCACAGCAATAAAACTCACAGGAAGCTCACAGTTACGTTCCATGTGTATGAGTATCACAGAGCGCCACATATCCCGGCCCACTCTCACACACATCTACATACAGTCACACACACACACATACAGACACACATAAACTTACCTACACAGTCGCCTGGTCGCTGGACTGCTGGAGGGCTTGTTGGACGCCGTCATGCCTGGTCAAGGTCAGGCTCCAGTCCACTTGAGGGCTTGGTCGAAGTTGGGCTACAGCCTGCTTGAGGGTCTGGTCGAGGACTGGCTCTGGGCCTGACTGACCTACTGGAAAGCTTCTTAGAGGCCTGGCTCCGGGCCTGGTCAAGGCCTGGCTTCGGGCCTGGCTCTGGGCCTGATCGAGGCCTGGCTCCAGGTCTGGCTTCAGGCCTGGCTCCAGGTCTGGCTTCAGGCCTGGCTCCAGGCCTGGCTGGCTCGGCTGGAGGGCTTCAAAAGTGCTGCGCCTGGTCGACATTTTTCCTGCTGAAAGGGGTAGGTGTGGACCCACTTGAGCGGATTTCCCACGACAATCACTACACTCCACCACAGTAACATGGCTGATTATATACTTACCCTAGTTGGGGGATCCTGGCGTGTGTGATGATGTCACTAACCCACCATCACCAAAGAGCAGGTATATTAGTCATGAGCACCCCCTGCAGATGGTAAGTGGGGCCCTTTAGTCTGCGTAGTATTAAGCCCTTGAGGTAGGTTTGCGGTCTGCTGCATTATGCAGAATCCAGCACACACAGAAACAGAACAAGAGAAGATAGTACAGAATACGAACACACGAGGGAACCCTGCACTGGGTAAGATTTCTGATCTAATGCAGATTACAGGGTTGGGGGAAAACAATATGATACAGAACAGGAGTATACAAGAAATCACCAACTGGAAACCCATGCAGAAATATCTTGATGCTCGGTACAGGGTACAGGGAATAAACCAGAGAATTTAATCCTTAAATGGCAGATGAGATTTAATCTAGATAAATGCAAAGTTATGCACTTTGGAGTGAAGAACACACAAGTAATTTATACCCTAAATGGTACGGAGTTAGGGAAATCCAAGCAGGAGAAGGATTTGGGAATAATCATAGACTTCAAACTAAGTAACAATGAGCAATCTCAAACAGCAGCCGCCAAGGCCAGCAAAGTATTGGCATGCATTAAAAGGGGAGTCCACTCACGGGATGAAAACATAATTTTGCCTCTGTATAAATCAATGGTCAGGCCACACCTTGAATATGCCGTGCAATTTTGGGCACCTGTCTTAAAAAAAGATGTTATAGCATTAGAAAAAGTGCAGAGACGGGCAACTAAATTAATAAGGGGAATGGAAGGGTTAAGTTATGAGGAAAGACTAACAAGCTTAAACCTGTTTAGTTTAGAGAAACGGTTCCTTAGAGGGGATCTGATAATCTTATATAAATATATACGGGGACATTATCAACCATTGTCTGATAACCTATTCATTAACAGGACTATACACAGGACACGGGGTCATCCATTTAGACTGGGAGAAAGAAAATTTAGCTTAAAGCATAGGAAGGGTTATTTTACGGTGAGAACAATAAAGCTGTGGAATTCTCTGCCTGTTGAGGTGGTTGGGTCAGAGTCTGTACAGACTTTTAAAAAATGGCTGGATGACTTCCTGCAGACACAGAATATTAAGGGTTATAATATTTAATAAGTGGGTAAAAGCTTCTTGATCCAAGGAGAAATCTGACTGCCATTCTGGGGTCAAGAAGGAATTTTTAACCGGTATGTTGCATATTTCAGACTGGGTTTTTTGCCTTCTTTTGGATCAACAGCAGTAGGTTATGTGGGAGAGGCTGAACCCGATGGACGCATGTCTTTTTTCAGCCTATATAACTATGTAACTATGTAACTATGTAATTTACCAAAACCAGAGCCAGAAGTCATACACAGAAATATCTTGATATGCGGTACAGGGAATAGACCAGAGAATTTACCAAAACCAGAGCCAGAAATCATACACAGAAATCTCAGAACAGATGATGCTATAGCAGGTACTCAGGGAGAAAGACCTATCCTGGAACAGAGAACAAGGGAACTGCTGGCCCTATATATAGGGCTGGGCAGATCATGTGACCACAGACTATCAGCCCATGGGAGATGGTCTGCAGACTTAGCCCAAAAATCCATGGCAGGAACGTGACAATATTACTCTGGTAGGTGGGTGGAGGATTTAGATCACCTTATCTCTGTCTCTACAAGGTCCTCATACCCACAAGAAGCATTGTTGGCAAGAATATGCTCTGATCTTCCCAATGATGCTATTCTTTGGTGTTTATCATATTTATTAGGTGCAGAATTCTAAATTAAACCTTATAAAATAGAATGTTTGAGCCGGTGTGCCAAATTACATAATCTCCAGTAGTCCCAAATCTCATTACACGTTCACTTGCGACGCTGAGCGATTCCATTGCTCGCGATGCGCAGGGATCGCGGCCAGGCAGCGCAACCCTCCATGGAGTCCTATGGACTCCAGCAGGTGATACTCACATTGGTGTGGAAGCGCTAACGTGAGTATCACCGAGGGCAGGCTAGTGAATTAGCGCCTGCCCCGTAATGTGGTGCTAACATGGGGCGCTATGAGGAAACCTGCAGGGTTAGCATTACCATTTTTAGCGCCGAGTAGGGAATAGGGCCCTCTATCTGTTACATAGTTACATAGGCTGAAAAAGGACATGCGTCCATCGGGTTCAGCCTTTCACACATCACCTACTGCTGTTGATCCAAAAGAAGGCAAAAAACCCAGTCTGAAGCGCTCGCCAATATGCAACATATTGGAAAAAAATTCCTTCTTGACCCCACAATGGCTTCAGATTTCTCCTTGGATCAAGAAGCTTTTAAACACATATTAGATATTATAACCCTTAATATTCTGTGTCTGCAGGAAATCATTCAGTCGTTGATTAAAAGTCTGTACAGTCTCTGACCCAACCACCTCAACAGGCAGAGAATCCCACAGCTTTATTGTTCTCACCGTAAAATAACCCTTCCAATGCTTTAGGCTGAATTTCCATTCGTCCAGTCTAAATAGGTGACCTCGTGTCCTGTGTATAGTCCTGTGTGACTCAATACAATCACATGGGATATTATTTTTCTCACGACACCTAGAACTATGTAATATGTTAATATTTTTATTTTATTCAGCCGACAACCCGAAAAATTCTAATAAATACATTTGTGTTTATAAATATCTCCCAGCCATATAATTATATTTTTTATTACAGATAAAAAGAAAATAGCACAGACTATACTTATTAACCCCTCCGGTTTTGGAAGGTTGTATAATTAAAAAAAAAAGGCAAATCTAGGTACATAGTCAAATTATCCATGAAACACAATGTGCCAAAATACCAGAGGAACAATTAAGGGGTTATTCAGAAAGAGACGATCTGGCCCCGAAATGTCACCGAACAGGGAATTTACCCGTACGGTGATATTTCTGGGCCATTCGGCTATTCAGAGAGCAGGCAGTTCACCAAATTTTGCCCGAATTACCTGCACGTACGGTGCCTGTTCGACGGCAGTGAAATCCCCCATACAGAAGCAATGGTTAATCTATTCAGAAACACAGAACAGCAGAGAAAAGTTGCCGAAGTGCCCTGCTGTTCGGTGTTTTCATTCGGCAGGTTTATTCAGGCGAATCTCATAGGCTTCAATGTTAAAAATATTCCCGTTTTTATGCAATATCTAATAAACCGTTTATTATTTTAATCTGCAGCAAAAAGTCTCTTTATTGATTTTTTAGGATCTTTTAGGCATTTTTTGGGATCTTCTCAGCAAAATTCTTTTTCTATTTTTTTTAAATAGTTTTTAATTTTTCTGTAACAGCCCTTTTTATTATTATATATTCATAGGATCTTATATGTAAATTCCAGACATTCTAATTCAGTAGATTTTTAGCAAACAGTGTTTCAATTGCGACACTTTCAAATGTACTGTTTTTTTAGGTTTTTTACCCCGATCGTCTGCTTGTCGGCTTTTTCCGGCGGCTGGTCTGCGCTGTGATCGGCGATTTATCACCTTTTTCCAATGTGTTTGGTGTGCTTTTTGCGGCGGTTCCGGCAGGTTTTCGGTGGGTTTTCGGCAGGTGTTCGTTGAGCTTTTGACAGGTCTGCGGCGGGTTTTCTCCAGGGACCCTGCGGTGAATGCTGAATTCACCGCAGTGTGTCGGAACTTTGATTCCCCGAAGTTCAGGAAAATGTGGGGAATGAGAGACCACGGAAATGTCGGCGACATTTCGGTGCTCTCTGAATAAGCCCCTTAGTATTCTCAATGTAGCTCAAAATTCATTATTTCTTTAGAAAGCACAGTAACAGGTTATGGGCCATACTACCTTCTTCACGTTAAAACGGGGACGCTAAGGAGGATAATGTGCATCTGCAGGGTTCTCCTTAGCATCCTCGTTTTAGCGTGATTTTACGGGGCAGGTGCTAATCCAGCAGCCTGCAACGTAACACGGCGCTAAGCCTCAGGATACTCAAGGCAGCGCTAAGCGCCGCCGCGAACATCCCCTACATGGAGTCCATAAGACTCCATTGAGGCTTCCACTGTTGGCCACATGACCTGCAGGATCTTGCCTCGCGCGAGATTCGCAGGTCGGCGGAGTGATCGTAGAAGGAGACTGGGGACTTTTTCCCCCAGTCTCACTCTGCTCCCGGCGGCAAGAAGAAGCAGATTGAGCCACCGTTCACTCCACAGGATGAGAGGTGAGTATGTGATTGGTTTGGTGCTTTTTTCAGTTGGTGCTGATAGATTCCGAAGAAGTGGAATCAGTTAGCAGCAGCAGCTTCTAGCTATGAGTAACTTTTGATTTAACCGCAGGGGGGGCGTAATTACCGTTCGGACTTTGTAATCCTAACGTTAATTAACTCTTTGCGCTCCACATGTTAAGCATAGGGAGCGCAAAGTACAGTAACCTCGTGCTGAAAAGCGCAAGATCCGAATCACTAACGCTAGGGTCACTTATCCTAACGGTAACGCTCACACACCTGAACTTTAACATTAGCATTAAGAATGTAATAGGGCCCTATATGTTTCTGATTTTTTATTTTTTTTAAAAAGAGTCTTCCATGGGACATATAACACAAGAGTCTGGATTATAACATTTGTGTCAAGTTTTACATGCTATAAATGATTTAAACATAAAGACAAAATTTACACTTTTTTGACTTTTTTGTATTCTCAAATTGACTCAACTAATAATCAATTATTATGATCAAAGAAGTAGGAAGATACAATAGCCGTTATGACTGCATTTCCATGACATGGGATTTCTTTGGATAGTATCTTTTATAAAGAAAAAGATTATTTTAGGTTGTTTTGTAAATTCACTTCTTGGTAGGTTTCGCAATGCTTTTAATCTGCAGCTTCATATTCAGGGTTTTACCATGGGGCTTATTCGCCAACATTTCGGTGCGCTCTCGTTCCCTGCACTTCGGGGAATCAAAGTCCCCCAGCCTGGTGAATTTAGCATGGAATTCAGTGCAGAGAAAATCTGCCGCAAACCCACCGCAATCCCGCTGAACACCCACTGAAAACCCACCGAAAACCTGCCGGAACCGACGCAAAGAACACACCGAACACGTCAAAAAAGCCAACGAGCTGCCGAGCACAGTGCAGACCAGTCGCCAGAAAAAGCCGACAAGCTGACGAAAGGGGTAAAAAAACAAAAAAACAATACGCTTGAAAGTATCAAATTTGAAAAGCTACTGAAACGAAGTTTTCAAAAAAACTACTGAGTGAAAATGCCTGGAATTTACATTATATATGAATGATAATAAAATGGAATTTTACAGAAAAAAGAGAAAACGCTTTTATAACAAAACGGAAAAAACTTTTTTACTGAATAAATCCAAAAAATGCCTAAAAGATCCTAAAAAAATCATAAAATAAGGAGACTTTTTGCTGCTGATTAAAAAAAATAAACGGTTTATTAGATATTGAGTAAACCACAGGAATATTTTTTACATTGAAGCCTATAGGATTCGCCTGAATAAAGCTGCCGATAGAAACCACCGAACAGCAGGGCACTCCAGCAACCTTTCTCTGCTGTTCGGTGTTTTCTGAATAGATTAACCATTGCTTCTCTATGGGGGATTTCACTGCTTTTCGAGCAGGCACTGTACTGACTGGCAGTTCGCCAAAATTTGGCGATCTGCCTGCTCTCTGAATAGCTGAATGGCCCCGAAATGTCACCGTACGGGTAAATTCCCTGTTCGGTGACATTTCAGGGGCCAGATTGGCTCTCGTTGAATAATCCCTCGAAACAAGAGTATAGACAGTCATGTTAAAACCTGAATATGAAGTAGGGGATGGACAGTATTGTGTTTGAGTAGATATTTTGCTACTTTTCCTGTACTAAACCTTTTCAAAATACAGGTTAAGCACCTGCTACCCAAAATTCAGAAATCTGGAAGATTTAAAAACCAAGCTTTTCCTGAGTATTTCGACCATAATTTTTAGTTACGTCCTTACTGCTCCTGTAAGGTTCTCTTTCACTCCATCGAACCTCCATGGACTGCTTAAACAGCAAGGAACAAGATGGGATATGCTGCACAGGGCCGGCAGGAAACATGCTGGAACTGCTCAATATGTCCCTCACAATCACTGCACAGCCTTTCCCATAAAGTATCTCGCTGGGGCTGCTGCAGCATGTGCTTCATGGTTCCCCTCCTGGCCTGATGCAAAAACATCCGAAATCCAGAACGCTCGGTGTCGAGAGCAGTGATGTTGCTTCTACACCAATATTTGGTGACTGGCCTGCTTTTGCATAGCCACATATGGCCCCGAAATTGCACCGTACGACAAAATTCACTATTCGGTGATATTTCGGAGTCAATTCGGATCTCTTTGAATAACCCCTATGGTGATGTCACGTCCTGGGTCTCTGGCGCCCCCTCTGGCTTCCATGGAAGTTGTATTTAGTTCTGGACATTTGGTTCACGTCCAAGGCTGGACCTCACCTGGACCTATTGTTCTCATTTAGTCATGGCCTATATAGGCAGGCATTGCCCTAAGAAGGGCGCTGCCTCATTCTGATGTTTCAGTCTGCTTTGTTCCAAGCTTTGATCTCCTTGATCCTTATTCACTTACCTTGTAGTTCTGGTAGGGATCTTTTGCTCAGGTTCTCCTGTATGTTTTCTAGTTACCCTTTATTACTTTACTTTCAGGTTTTGGGTTTACTCCTCCGCCAGTTCTGTATTTAGATTTGTTTATAGTCTTCCAGGTCCTTGGTTATTCATACTGTTTTGTTCATATGGTTCATGTTTGGTATTTATGTTTGCATTTCATGTTTCTTCTCTAGGTTTAAACAGGTTTATGTTTTAACTCATGTTACTCTAGTGTTTAGTTCTCTTATGTCTTTCTGCCTATAGTTTCCCAGGTCCTTGGTTGTTCAACTGTTTGTTTATCTATTGTATATTTAGTTCAGGTCTATGGTTTGATTCTAGTGCTTAGGTCTTTTGTTTCATTGTGGTGTTCTGGTTCCTTGCTGTATATAGTACTGTTGTAAATAAATCCCTTGTTTTGTTTATACATCCATGGGTCATGTCTGTTAACCCCTTCCGACCGCGGACGTACCATGTACGTCATTGCAGCGGGTCTCTCTTTAGACCCGCTGACGTACATGGTACGTCCTGCCGTTTTTGAGCTGCTGGAAGCGATCGGATCGCTTCAGCAGCTCAAACGCCATTGCAGGATGCCTGGGAGTCCAGGCATCCGTGCAATGGCCGTTAGAAGTGCCGGGGCACCATGTGATCGCTCCCCGGGAGCGATCTACATCCGGGTGCACCGGAGAGGTGCCCGGCACTTCTACAGAGCGCTGGAAGCGATCGGATCGCTTCCAGCTGCTCTGAGCATATTACAAGGATGCCTCGACATCGAGGCATCCTTGTAATATACTTACCTGCCGCCGGTCCGTCCGTGATCGCTCCCCCGAGCGATCACTTCCGGTAGCGGCAGAAGTACTGAGTGCCACGAGGTATCGTGGCACTCAGTACAAAATCGATCACTTCAGTGATCAGGTGCTCTGCTGGGTGCCTCGAGGGATCAAGGCACCCAGCAGAGTAAAAAAAAGTGTAAAAAAAGTGAAAAAAAAGTAAAAAAAAGTGTAAAAAAAAGTGTGTAAAAAAAGTGTAAAAAAAGAAAAATAAATAAAATAAACTGACAGGGGTAGGGTTAGGGTTAGGGTTAGGGTTAGGGGTAGGGTTAGGGTTAGGGGTAGGGTTAGGGGTAGGGGTAGGGTTAGGGTTAGGGGTAGGGGTAGGGTTAGGGGTAGGGGTAGGGTTAGGGGTAGGGTTAGGTTAGGGGTAGGGTTAGGGTTAGGGTTAGGGTTAGGGTTAGGGGTAGGGTTAGGGGTAGGGTTAGGGGTAGGGTTAGGGGTAGGGTTAGGGTTAGGGTTAGGGGTAGGGTTAGGGTTAGGGTTAGGGGTAGGGTTAGGGGTAGGGTTAGGGGTAGGGTTAGGGGTAGGGTTAGGGGTAGGGATAGGGTTAGGGTTAGGGTTCTAAGGGCAGGGTCAGGGGTAGGGTTAGGGTTCTAAGGGCAGGGTCATCTTGGGGCTGAGTGGGATGTTCCTAGCCTGCCTCATCAGAGAGGCAGGCTAGCAACATCCAATCAGAAGTTAGAAAAAATCAAAATAAAATTTCTAATTTGTCAGGTCAGGCCAATATTTTGTAAATATTGGCTCTGACCTCTGTGATTCTCCCTCCCTCTCCTCACTTGTGTTTTGGTGAGCGAGAGAGAGAGATCAGATTTGACAGGTTAGAGATTTTAGTGAGATTTAGTGAGATTAGAAAAATTGAGGCAGATTTAGAGAGATTTTAGGGAGATTTAGAAGAATTGAGGCAGGTTTAGAGGGATTTAGAGAGATTTAGGTGTTTATTTGTATTTTCTTGTGAAACCCAACGGTTCTTCTAAGAACCAACAATCCGCTTATATATATAATAATTATAAAATTTTATAATCTATTATATATAATGTCTGAGAGGGTGTACAGCGCCGAGGAGGCATATGCCATCCTGGCGTCAGAATCTGAGGCATCTGCGTCAGACTCAGACCCTCATTTCGACCCGCTAACTGCTCAGAGACGTCGCTAGATACATTATCTACGCTGGCTGATGTATCTAGTGATGTTTCTGATGCAGATCCTGGGTCACCACCTGCCAGCAGGAGACGCACAGCTCCAGCTGAGGAGTGGGTAGTGCCTCATCGCCAGAGGCCAGATATCCCTCCTTTCACGGCAAATCCTGGCATCAATATTGATGTTGCAGGATTTACCGCCACACAGTTTTTGCAGGTGTTTATGGGGATGATTTGTTGGGCCACATCGTGGCCCAATCAAATCTGTATGCCCATCAGCATTGTGCTGCGAAGTCAGACTCCTACTTGGCAAGGCAGCAATGGACCCCGCTAGATGTGCCAGAATTTCTGAAATTCTGGGCACTTACTATGCTGAGGGCATCATAAAGAAGCCCTCAATTCGCTCCTACTGGAGCAGTAGCCCCATCTGCTCTACCCCATTTACCCCAATCAATGTCACGTAGAAGGTATGAAAACATTTTGCGTTTCATGCACTTCAGTGACAACAGCCTGTGCCCCCTAGAGAGCATCCCCAGTTTGACAGGCACCAGACTTTTACATTTTATTCGTACATTTTTTATGTTCTACAATTGGTGCTGATTTTGCCAAAATCTTTGCACACCTATGCATGGGGGGCATGGGTGTACTCAGGAGATCTTGCAGAAAACAACCTGGAGAGTTTTCATGCAGTAACAAACAACAGTGTCTGCTAAGGCTAGGGTCAGACGAGCGTGATTTCTACGGACTGTACGTCCGTGCAGTACGGACATCGTCAGTACGGAAGACGCAGTAGTGGTCACACAGTCCGTTTTTTCACTGACATTTATTTTTTGACAGATGTAGGAGGGACAATAAATTCAATTGCAAAACCATTTTGTCCGTGAAAAATGCAGGACGTATAAATGCAGTCCGTCTGACCACGTTCCATCACTCACACACAAAGCTATGCAGACGTTGCGGACGCAGCGCACTTTGTGCGGCGTTCTAGCGGTTCTACGTTCTTGCCTGCCTTGCGTCCGTGGGCCGCGGCCGTTGTGCGTCCGCAGTTCAGTGCGGACGTACTTCGTGTGTCGGGCTCCATTGACTTTATGTCATGCTATCACGGACGTACTTTTAGGCGCGATCACGGACGTGAACACTACGCTCGTCTGACCCTAGCCTAAATCACAGTCCAAAACTACTGTGGGCGTAAAAATCTGAAATTTGAAAAATTACCGCCACACACCTTGTTGCCAAATGTTTTGGGCTAAAACCGTTGCATCCATGGCATCAAAGCACTCCATATGCAATACCTTGGGGTGTCAACATAACAAATATAAACAATTTTCTGGCAATAATTCAAACTGGGGTATGCGGTAGACCCAAAACAAAAGATAGGCCTAGCTGAAGAAATAATCTCAATTTCAACTCTAATGACAAAGTCATAAAAATTGTATTTGAACCTTCCAAAATCCTGGCAAACCTAGGCATGGGGGGCATGGGTGTACTCAGGAGATCTTGCAGAAAACAACCTGGAGAGTTTTCATGCAGTAACAAACAACAGTGTCTGCTAAATCACAGTCCAAAAAACTACTGTGGGCGTAAAAATCTGAAAATTGAAAAATTACCGCCACACACCTTCTCAAATGTTTTGGGCTAAAACCGTTGCATCCATGGCATCAAAGCACTCCATATGCAATACCTTGGGTGCCAACATAACAAATATAAACAATTTTCTGGCAATAATTCAAACTGGGGTATGCGGTAGACCCAAAACCAAGCTAGGCCTAGCTGAAGAAATAATCTCAATTTCAAACTCCAATGACAAAGTCATAAAAATTGTATTTGAACCTTCCCAAAATCTGGCAAACCTATGCATGGGGGGCATGGGTTTACTCAGGAGACCTTGCAGAAAACAACCTGGAGAGTTTTCATGCAGTAAAAAACCAGTGTCTCCTAAATCACAGTCCAAAACTGATGTGGGTGTGAAAATGAAAAATGACCACCAAACAGTATCTAATTTGTTTGGAGCAAACGGATGCATCCATAGCATAAAAAACACTCCTTTTACAATACTTTGGGGTGTTAGCTTACCAAATATATGCACGTTCATAAAACTGGGGTATGTAAAAAGGCCCCTAAAAAGAAGATAAGCAAAGAAGATACTGTATGTCAAATTAGAAAATTGACAAGCACATGTCAAAGATTGGCGTAGCACCCCAAAAACAACAGAACAAATCTATATATGGGTGGTATCAATTTACTCAGAAGATTGTTGCTGAACATATTTTGGGGTGTTTTTTGGCAGTAACCCATAACTGGATTTGACAATTCATGCCTAAAGTACAATGTGTGGTGAAAAAATAACACAAAAAGTGACTACCTGAAAGATTGACAAAGAGCTAGTGCATGGAAAGTGTTAAAATACAACTCTTTGAAGCACCCTAGGGTGTGCCCTTTCTAAAAATATATGGTTTGATGGGGGTAAATTACTTTGGCCGGCTTCAGAAATGTCCCAAATAGGACATGGGTGCATGATGACGAAATGTGAAAATTCCAAGTTGGAAAACTGAAATGCGCACCCCCCAAATAAGGCCTTTTAGCCCCCAAATGACCCGACATACCTATACATGGGTGGTATCAATTTACTCAGAAGATGTTGCTGAACATATTTTGGGGTGTTTTTTGGCAGTAACCCATAACTGGATTTGACAATTCATGCCTAAAGTACAATGTGTGTGAAAAAATAACACAAAAAGTGACTACCTGAAAGATTGACAAAGAGCTAGTGCATGGAAAGTGTTAAAATACAACTCTTTGAAGCACCCTAGGGTGTGCCCTTTCTAAAAATATCTGGTTTGATGGGGGTAAATTACTTTGGCCGGCTTCAAAAATGTTCCCAAATAGGACATGGGTGGCATGATGACGAAATGTGAAAATTCCAAGTTGGAAAACTGAAATGCGCACCCCCCAAATAAGGCCTTTTAGCCCCAAATGACCCGACATACCTATACATGGGTGGTATCAATTTACTCAGAAGATGTTGCTGAACATAATTTTGGGGTGTTTTTTGGCAGTAACCCATAACTGGATTTGACAATTCATGCCTAAAGTACAATGTGTGTGAAAAAATAACACAAAAAGTGACTACCTGAAAGATTGACAAAGAGCTAGTGCATGAAAGTGTTAAAATACAACTCTTTGAAGCACCCTAGGGTGTGCCCTTTCTAAAAATATATGGTTTGATGGGGGTAAATTACTTTGGCCGGCTTCAAAAATGTCCCAAATAGGACATGGGTGCATGATGACGAAATGTGAAAATTCCAAGTTGGAAAACTGAAATGCGCACCCCCCAAATAAGGCCTTTTAGCCCCCAAATGACCCGACATACCTATACATGGGGTATCAATTTACTCAGAAGATGTTGCTGAACATATTTTGGGGTGTTTTTTGGCAGTAACCCATAACTGGATTTGACAATTCATGCCTAAAGTACAATGTGTGTGAAAAAATAACACAAAAAGTGACTACCTGAAAGATTGACAAAGAGCTAGTGCATGGAAAGTGTTAAAATACAACTCTTTGAAGCACCCTAGGGTGTGCCCTTTCTAAAAATATATGGTTTGATGGGGTAAATTACTTTGGCCGGCTTCAAAAATGTCCCAAATAGGACATGGGTGCATGATGACGAAATGTGAAAATTCCAAGTTGGAAAACTGAAATGCGCACCCCCCAAATAAGGCCTTTTAGCCCCAAATGACCCGACATACCTATACATGGGTGGTATCCAATTTACTCAGAAGATGTTGCTGAACATATTTTGGGGTGTTTTTTGGCAGTAACCCATAACTGGTTGACAATTCATGCCTAAAGTACAATGTGTGTGAAAAATAACACAAAAAGTGACTACCTGAAAGATTGACAAAGAGCTAGTGCATGGAAAGTGTTAAAATACAACTCTTTGAAGCACCCTAGGGTGTGCCCTTTCTAAAAATATATATGGTTTGATGGGGGTAAATTACTTTGGCCGGCTTCAAAAATGTCCCAAATAGGACATGGGGGCATGATGACGAAATGTGAAAATTCCAAGTTGGAAAACTGAAATGTGCACCCCCCAAATAAGGCCTTTTAGCCCCAAATGACCCGACATACCTATACTTGGGTGGTATCAATTTACTCAGAAGATGTTGCTGAACATATTTTGGGGTGCTTTTGGCAGTAAACCTTAAAGTTCACAGTACATGTATTCTTAAATTGCGTTCAAAAAAAAAAAATCACCAAAATTTTTTTTTTTTTTCAAACTTTGGCATAGATTTGTGGTAAAATGGTTTGCATGGAAAGAGTCAAAATACCCCAAGTTTAACACCTTGATTTGTGTACTTTAAAAAAATATGTATATGTGGAGGGTTATTCAGGAATTAGTGACAGATATCAGTGTTACAATGTCACTATCACTAGTTTTGAAAATAAACTCTTTGGAAATGGCAAAGTGCTACTTGCACTTATTGTTGCATAAAATAAGGAAAAAAGCGAGGAATATGTAAACATTGGGTATTGCTAAACTCAGTACTAAATTTAGAAACTACTAAGGAATAAAAAAAATTTGACGGTTGTTGATACATAAGAAATTTTGGGGGTCAAAGTTCGAAAAAGTGGTGTTTTTTCAATTTTTGTGTCATATTTCACAATATTTTTTATAGTAAATTATATGAAATGATGAAAAAAATGGTATCTTTATAAAGTCCATTTAGTGACGAGAAAAACAGTGTAAAATATGTGTGGGTTACATAAACGAGTAAGAGGAAAATTTGACGTAAACACTAAGAGCGCAGAAACGTAAAAACAGCTGCGGTCACGAACGGACGGATTTGTGTAAAACCGCCCGGTCACTAAGGGGTTAACTGCTCAAGTAGCTCACACCCCTTCTGTGCCAGGTCAGGTCAGGCCCACCGTCACAGGTGACACTAGTCATGGTACTATCGGAACATAAGCATGCATGGGAAGAGTGTGTCCACTCGGTTAATTGCTCCTGCTTTCGACCTCCTAGGTCTCCATCTACAGTTCTTGGATTTTTTTTTGGGTTCTCGATAATGATAATGAAAAAATGCTAGACTTGTGCGCAGTGCTTTTTTTTTCTTCTTTTTTTTCGTTTCGGGTGATTTCGGGCCATTTTAAACTTTTTTTTGTTTCGGCTTGTTCGATATTTCCCAACAATTCATAATTTCGGACCAATTCCAAATATCGGCTTGTCCAATATTGTGTCACTTAGGTTTTCGGATCCGATTCATTTTTGGATCTGATTCCTTAACGGATCTGATTCATTTTCAGATCTGATTCATTTTTCTGATCTGATTCATTTTTGGATTGGATCCGATTCATTTTCAATCTGATCAGATTCATTTTCAATCTGATCCAATTCATTTTTGGATCCGATTCTTTTCAGGAAAATAAACAGTTTGTGATTATTTACAAAGTGTTAGTAATAAATATACCACGTGCTCACGCCTGTGTGCCGAGGTTAACCTAAAGATGTCATACCTTTAAATATTTACAAATAATACAAGGAAAAGTTATTATGTGACTTAGGTTTACAACTTTGAGATGATAAAAAAAGGAAACACGCAGTATTATTTGAAATTATAAGATCTGTCAAGATGTGACATTTTAAATATGTATTTGTGATTGTTTCTGCGCTTTTCCATACAGGGTATTCTTGCATTTTACACAAAGCTTCTATTTGCTTCAATATATAAATTATTTTATTTATGTTTTCAGCCGGGCTCCTGACAGCCCATCAGCCGTAAGATTTAATATATTTTATGAAAAGTCACGGAGATATTGAAGTTTCCATACAAATTCTGCAGCGTGACGTTCCCTAATATGTTCATGCTGTATTATTCAGTAAACACCACATAATTTGCTACTAAAGCGCATTAATTCGATTAGATTCACTCAGATGCCTTGTATTTTTTTTTCATAGCATGGCTCCAGGATCCTCATTACTAGAACAGACAAAAAACAGTGAAAACAATAAAGCTATTGAATTCTATGCCTGTTGAGGTGGTTGGGTCAGAGTCTGTACAGTCATTAAAACAACGACTGGATGATTTCCTGCAGACACAGAATATTAAGGGTTATAACATTTAATATGTGGGTAAAAGCTGCTTGTTCCAAGGAGAAATCTGACACCATTCTGGGGTCAAGAAATAATATTTTCCCAGTATGTTGCATATTTGGTGAGTGCTTCCGACTGGTTTTTTTATCCTTATTTTGGATCAACAGCAGTAGGTGATGTGTGAAAGGCTGAACCCGATGGACGCATGTCTTTTTTTCAGCCTATGTAACTACAGTATGTAACTATGATCCCTAGATGTAAGCGAGCAAAAACAAGAGAGTACTGAAAATGGGCAGCTGCAATAGTGGCCTGTCCTACAGTGGGTCCCCACTCAGGTCTCTTTAGGTTTTAGCTCAATGATGCCATTATAAAGAAGGCTACATCATTTACAAATCTGTCTGCTATCACCCACAAAGGATGGCCAGGACTAAAATGCCAAGACAACCTCATTGACGTAAGAGGAACCGCAAGCCCCGATGATCATTTCAACCTTGTTAGGCCTCATAAAATTCACATAGCAGATACCCCTCTAGGTTCCACGAGATACCCCTCTAGGTTCCATGTCTGGTTCACCCTGTACATGTATAGAAAGGAAAAGTAAGGTTTATAAGATTACTCAAATGTAATTGAGATTACCCATTACGTGGTGATTTACCCTATACAGCATATAAAGAGGTCCCCAGAGCTCCATAACAGAAAATGAGTCTTGGTGAGTACCCACTCCATTCTTTCTATCATGTGCAGTGGGATAAAGAGTAGTTTTATAAGGATGTCATGGTCTCTGGTTCCATGTGCAATTGGGTGCTAGGGCAACAAATATTTAGTGGACTGATGGGCATCACAGTCTAAAGCCAAGGTCTACAGCCTTCTTATGGCAAGACTAATGGCTGTCATGTGTTGTTTTTGGGGTTTAGACCATGCTCCAACAGGGCTCAAGGTTTCCTTGAGCTATCCAATTAATATTTTAAACTCCTATATACCGTAAATAAAACAGTCTGTCAAACATGTGACCAGGGGTCTGAAAGTCAACATCTAAATATCCCAAACATCTTCCTTAACGAAGTCCGTGAAGATTTATTATTATACCTGTGTGATCATGCCTTCCAACCTCTTAATAGAAACATAGAAACATAGAAAAATGTCGGCAGATAAGAACCTTTCGGCCCATCTAGTCTGCCCAATTACATGGATACTTTACCTGGATTTATCTTTTGTTTAGGATAGCCTTATGCCTATCCCATGCCTGCTTAAATTCAATTACTGTTTTGGCCTCTACCACTTCAACTGGAAGACTGTTCCATGTATCCACCACCCTCTCAGTAAAATAATGCTTCCTGATGTTACTTTTAAACCTTTGCCCCTCTAATCTAAGACTATGTCCTCTTGTTTTGCTACTTTGTTTCCTTTTAAATATACTACCTTCCTCTACCTTGTGGATTCCCTTTACGTATTTAAATGTTTCTATCATATCTCCTCTGTCTCGTCTTTTTTCCAAGCTGTACATGTTAAGATCATTAAGCCTTTCCTGGTAACTTTTCTCCTTCAAGCCGTACACCATTTTAGTAGCCCTTCTCTGAACTCTCTCTAAGATGTCTATATCCTTCTGGAGATACGGTCTCCAGTACTACACACAGTACTCCAAGTGAGGTCTCACCAGTGCTCTGTACAGTGGCATGAGCACTTCCCTTTTCCTACTGCTAATACCTCTCCCTACACAACCAAGCATTCTGCTAGCATTTCCTGCTGCTCTATTACATTGACTACTTACCCTTAGATCCTCTGAAATACTAACCCCTAAATCCCTTTCCTCAGATGTTGAGGTTAGGACTGTATCGAATATTCTATATTCAGCCCTTGGGTTTTTACGTCCCAGGTGCATTATCTTGCACTTATCCACATTAAAACTCAATTGCCACGGCTCCGACCATTTTTTTAGTTTACCTAAATCATTTGTCATTTGGCTGATCCGTCCAGGAACGTCAACCCTCTTTCAAATCTTTGTGTCATCAGCAAAAAGACATACTTTTCCATTAATACCTTCTGCAATATCACTAATAAAATTATTAAAGAGAATGGGTCCAAGTACTGACCCCTGAGGTACCCCACTGGTAACAAGACCTTGCGCCGAATTAACTCCATTTACCACAACCCTCTGTTGCCTTTCACTCAGCCACTGCCTAATCCATTCAACAATATTGGAATCCAAGCTCAAAGATTGCAATTTATTGATAAGCCTTCTATGCGGAACAGTATCTAAAGCCTTACTGAAATCTAAATAAGCAATGTCTACTGCAGCACCTGTGTCTATTATTTTTGTTACCCAATCAAAAAAATCAATAAGATTAGTTTGGCATGATCTCCCTGAGGTAAACCCATGTTGTTTCTGATCCTGTAATCTATGTGTTTTTAGATGTTCAACAATCCTTTCCTTTAACATGGTTTCCATTAATTTCCCCACTACTGACGTAAGACTAACTGGCCTATAGTTCCCCAATTCCTCCCTACTACCCTTCTTGTAAATGGGCACAACATTTGCTAATTTCCAGTCTTCTGGGATGACTCCCGTTAACAAGGATTGGTTAAATAAATCTGTTAACGGTTCTGCTATTACACCACTGAGCTCTTTTAATAATTTAGGGTGGATCCCATCAGGCCCCATTGACTTATTTGTCTTTACTTTAGACAGCTGCTGTAGAACCTCCTCCTCTGTAAACTCATATGTAAATGTCTCGTTAGTGTTTCCTCCTAACTGAGGTCCCTTTCCTTCCTTTTCTTCTGCAAAGACTGAACAAAAATATTCATTGAGGCAGTCAGCGAGACGTTTATCCTCTTCTACATACCTTCCTTCCTTTGTTTTTAATCTAACTAATCCTTGTTTTACTTTTCTTTTCTCATTTATGTATCTAAAAAATGTTTTGTCCCCCTTTTTTACTGACTGAGCTATTTTCTCTTCTGCGTGTGCTTTGGAAGCTCTTATAAATTGATTTGCCTCTTTCTGCCTAATCTTATAGGTTTGCCTATCTTCTTCACTCTGAGTTTTTTTTTAATTATTGAATGCTATCTTAATGTATGCATCAGCATTAGAGCAGACAAATGACATATGAGTGGTCCCTAACAGTAACTCAGAGCACCCAAGACTAATTAGTCTCTATAGAGAGTAAAACTTGGTGACTTTGTAAAATGTATATGAAGGTCCCAAGAACTAGGGGTGTGCACTGCTGAAAAATTTGTTTTGTTTTGTTTTAAATTAATTTTGTTTTCGGAATTTCGGAACAAATTTAGTTTTGTTTCATTTTGGATTGATTCGATACTTCGTATCGATGCAAATTTCATATATCAATTCGATATTTGATATCAATTCTATAGCTGATATCAAATTTGATAATTGATATCAAATTCGATAATTGATATCAATTCGATATTTGAAATCAATTTGAATTTTGGATCACTAAATAAAACCCCAATTAATCAAATTTTGCTGTTTAAAGGCAATCTAGGGTTAAATATTAAGCTGTGTCACAGATTTAATATTTGAGTCAAATTAAACAGAAACAAAATGAATTTGTTTTATAAAGTCATTTACTGACTATTACTTGTATTGTAAGTTAAGAGCAATTCAATAGTTGATATCAAATTTGATAATTGATATCAATTCGATAGTTGATATTAATTCGAACAACATTAATTTGTTTCATAAAGTTGTTTGCTGACTGTATTACTTGTATTGCAGGTAGCGTTAGTTTAAACAGGCGACTCCCATAGGTTTCAATGTAAAAAAAATCACAGTTTTTGTTAAACATTTATACAACTGTTTATTCTTTTCATTTTCAGCAAAAAGCCTCTTATATTTGAGTATTTTTTTGGTGAAGTTTTTGAATTCCTAATTATAATTTTTTTTATGTATTAAGGTTTTTATTATCACGATATAAAGTCAGCAAAATAAACACATAAAGAGAGGCCTCGCACGACCAATGGGTGTCATTGAGAACATGTGATATGTGGTCGCGCAGGACCAAAACATCTCGGCTAAAAAGAAAATCATATTCAATATAGCAATTAAACATGTGAACATACTGCGTAAAAGTACTGAAAAGTTGTCCAATGACAATCATCTCCGATTGGGGGGTCTCATCAAAAATTAAGGATATAAATATAAAAAATGGCCTTGTAGGGCCAAAGCTTGTCTGCTAGTAGACAACACAAGAAAATAAAATGTAATGGAGGGGGGGAAGAATGAGGGGTAAAGAGAAAAAAAATGGCAAAGGCCATATCGGTGCCACCCCTGGCACTTACCCGACCGGACAAGAAAAGGCCACGGGAGAAGGCCACAGGAGGAAAATGGCACCAGGCCCGGGCACCCGGGGTAAAGCCGGACTCCAGGCCACGCCTAACCCCCGGGACCACCCAAAGAAGCCAAAATAAAGAAAAATAGGGAAGGGAAAATACAAAGGGAGGGGGAAGGGACACAAAACCCCCCCCAAAAGTCTTCTAAAAATCTCAACCAAATAATAGCAATAAACGTTAGGAACGTAAGAACGAAAAAAAGGTCGCGTTGGACCAAAACAAGTCATCTTAACGAAGCACTGCATAAGAATAGTATGCTTAATGAGGAACGAAAATACACTGCTGTAAAGATCTATTCAAAGAGTCCGCATAGCATAAAATGAAATGAGGGGGGGCAAGGGCACTCAGCGAAGGGAGGGGGAGATGGTGGTCATAAAAAAAAATATGAAAATATTTCTCAGCTGGCATGGAAACACATATAGAAAAAACATTAAAAGTTCTGAGAGTAAAATCAGCAAAAGAAAAAGTCCACAGAAAAAAGCCAAAAACAGTGCTGAAAAAAAATAAAAATAAAATAAAAAGCAAAAATAGAATCTTCAATAATTGCCTCAGGACAGGGTACAGAGCGTGGAGAGTCACATCGAGAAAAATGGACCAAAGACCAAGAACCCTGCCGAAGCGAGCCAGATTAGCTCAGCCCGTGTCCAGCCACAGGACAAGGTGAACAGCTCCACCAGGTTCAGTTAACTCTCGGGGGATCCGGCAGCTGGGTAGCTCCCAAGAAGCCCCCGGCACAGCAAGGCCAGACCAGTGAAAGAGGCACAAAACCGGGATGCCAGGCAGGCCTCCACCCACACCTCCACGCCAAGCAGCTCCACGAGGCACAGCTGCTCTGAGTCAGGGTCCTAGCAGGAACCGCAGCAAGAAACGACAAGGGTCATCCAGACAGATCCGGGACTCCACCTCCGCTCCGCAACTCTCCAGCCTCCATATCCTCCTGGCCCATGCAGCTTCGCGGGACCAGGTCAGGCCAAATACCTCTGTGAACCCTGCTCAGCGCAGCCTCGTCCTCTCGGCCATGTCGTAGCACTGCCATAATGTGGCGCATGTCGCCCTGCATCAGTGGACGCTCGTCGTCCTCTAAGATCAGCAGCAGTTCATCTAGTATGGCCGGGAGACGTGGGCCCATCATCTCCTCAGCCCTCATCGTGGACCTCATAGGAAGTAAAGCATTCAGGAAAGACAGGCTGGAGTACAACAGGCTCTGAAGGGTAGGCCGTAAAATGGCTGCCGGTTACACGCACCACCCAGCGCCAGTCACCAACTGGTGTGTCTCTGGACCGGAGGGGGGAATCAGGCTCTGGTCAACACACTCCTGATGGCCAGCCACTCAGGTACCTCAGGGAAGGGATCTCAGCGGCAAGGGTCAGAAATAGGTCCCTGGAAGAGAGTAACGCTGCAGAGCTCCAGAAATATGCAACTTCTCTCTTCAGCAGCCGGCCACGCCCCCGGATTCCTAATTATTTTAAAACGACAAGGCTTTTTTTTCTTCGCTGAACGGGGTGTTTATTTTTCTTTCCGTCAGTCTGGCTGCGTTCGGTGAGTGCTGTCCTTGGTGCTGAAACTTATTCAGGCTCTGGGGCCCCACTGAGCTGTTGTCCTTGGTGCTGAAACATATTCAGCACCAAGGACAGGGGGATCTTTTGCACCGGAGCCCCACGGAGCTGCTGTCCTTGGTGCTGAAATATATTCCCAACACTACATTGATCGACCACGGGCACAGAAATACAGCGGTCCGAAGAAGTGGAGGAAGCTGGATGCTTATCCCTTGTGGGTGGGCACATGGGGGGCAAGGAATAACCTAGGGGGGTTGCGCCCCTGGCCCCCTCTAGAGACACATATGACTGTATGTATATAAATTAAATTCAGAAAGTATTCAGACCCCCCCCTGGTTCGAATTTAAATAATTTTAGAGTAAAGCTGCAAAATAATAAAATGTGAACAAATGAAGATGCCTCAATGCTATCTGAATGCAAAGTACATTCATTATTATGATTTATTCTATTATTACTACATTTATTCACTTTGCGACAGGATTTGCAAACTGGCACGACTGTGTATTATCAAAACAATAAGAACAAAGCTCGGATCTTGTACATTTTCTTCACCCTAACGTCATAAAAACTACACAGAGTTCAATTATCATATGATTGTCTAATTTCAAGAGCTCTTCTTAACCATTATCCCTTCGCGAACATTTTATAGACTGTCAGTGTAATGAAATTTATATTAAAACACTGCAAAGTGTGCCCCTTGTAAGGAAGGTCACTTCCATTTGTTCTCATTATAAAGCAAGGGCAGGAGAATATCTATCTTTTATGCTGTCTGGAATATCCCGGAGCTCCAGTAAAAGTGATGTCATATATAGATATTATATAAATAACTCAAAAGACTGATTTAAGAATTGGAAAAGATATGAGATCATATTTTCCTTCTTTCTTTCTAATAAAAGGTGAGTTTTCTGCGTTGACGCCATGGTTACACCATGGTTAAAAAGGGAGGGGGAGTATGAAGGTCCAGCAGGGTTTACTATTTAACCCTCATGTTTTCCCACTTGTGTGTTAACCCTAGATAACCCCTTTATTTCCAGTTCTGTTGACATTTCTTTTAACCCCTTCGCTGCTGAGCCATTTCACCGCTGTGTGCTGAGCTCATTTTTACCGGTTTCGCTCATTATGTTTAAACGCGATTTGTAGTCTCGTCTTATTATACAACCCAGACAGATTCAGGGTTATTCAAAGAGATCTGAATGGCTGCCGAAAGGGAACCAAACGCTGAAAATCAGCGTTCGGTTACCTTTCTTTGCCATTCGGCTATCCAGAGAGCAGGCAGTTCGCCAAATGTTGGCAAATTGCCTGCACATATGGTGCCTGTTCGGTGCCTGTTCGAGGGCAGTGAAATCCCCATAGAGAAGCAATGCTTCGTCTATTCAGAGAACACAAACCAGCAGGGAAAAGTTGCCGAATTGCCCTGCTGTTCAGTGGTTTCATTCGACAGGTTTTATATTCAGGAGAATCCCATAGGCTTCAATGTTAAAAATATTCCCGTTTTAATTCAATATCTAATAAACCATTGATTATAATATTCTGCAGTAAAGAGTCTCTTTATTTATAGATTTTTTTAGGATTTTTTAGGCATTTTTCAAGGATTTTTTAGCAAAATTTTATTTTCCTTTTTATTTACAATGGTTTCTTCTTTTTTCTGTAACAGTCCGTTTTATTATCATTCATTGGATCATATGTAAATTTCAGACATTTTCGTTCTGCAGTTTCTTTGCAAACAGCGTTTCACTTTTCAAACCTTCAAGCAAACTGTTTTTTTTTTACTCCATTCGTCTGCGGTGTCGGGTTTTTCCAGCGGCTGCTCTGTTCTGTGATCGGCTCCTGCTCGGGTTTCTCGGGCATGTTCGGCGGGGTTAATCCAGATGTTTTTGCGGGTTTCGGTGTGCGTTCGCCCTGATTTTGCGTTGAGTGTTCGGCGGATTTGCGGCGGCTTTTCCCTGCATTACGACAGCCCTTGCTGAATACACCGCAGGGTCGCCGAAATGAGATCGCACCGAATTGTAGAGGACGAAAAGTCACCGAACATGCGGTGACTTTGCGATTCTCTTTGAATAACCCTGATTATATATCCTTTTTTTCAGCAGACTCGGCAGATTCATAATATATAATTATTATATGTATACGTCATGCTTTCACTGACTATTATAACAAAAAATGCAATAAAGTTTGAATTTTCAATCCTCTACAGCGTGTAAAGTGTTTTTTTTCACATTTTATCATCCGAACCTTTGCGTTTATATATTCTATGGGGTTATTTGTTAAGAAAATTAGAAAAGGGAACCTGTTACTTTTTTATAGGAAACTAGTTGGAAAGCCTGCCCAGAGGGCAGTCTATTATTAATACTGCCCCAGCTCATGGATACTGCCCCAGCATGTGGATATACTGCCCCAGCTCGTGGATATTGCCACAGCTCGTGGATATTGCCACAGCTCGTGGATATACTTCCCCAGCTCGTGGATATTGCCCCAGCTCGTGGATATATTGCCCCAGCTCGTGGATATTGCCACAGCTCGTGGATATTGCCACAGCTCGTGGATATTGCCACAGCTCGTGGATATATTGCCCCAGCTCGTGGATATTGCCCCAGCTCGCGGATATTGCCCCAGCTCGTGGATATATTGCCCCAGCTCATGGATATATTGCCCCAGCTCGTGGATATTGCCCCAGCTCGTGGATATATTGCCCCAGCTCGTGGATATTGCCCCAGCTCGTGGATATTGCCCCAGCATATGGATATACTGCCCCAGCCTGTGGATACTGCCCCAGCTCGTGGATATACTGCCCCAAAATTAGAAAAGGGAACCTGTTACTTTTTTATAGGAAACTAGTTGGAAGCCTGCCAGAGGGCAGTCTATTATAATACTGCCCCAGCTCATGGATACTGCCCCAGCATGTGGATATACTGCCCCAGCTCGTGGATATTGCCACAGCTCGTGGATATTGCCACAGCTCGTGGATATACTGCCCCAGCTCGTGGATATTGCCCCAGCTCGTGGATATATTGCCCCAGCTCGTGGATATTGCCACAGCTCGTGGATATTGCCACAGCTCGTGGATATTGCTACAGCTCGTGGATATACTGCCCCAGCTCGTGGATATTGCCCCAGCTCGTGGATATATTGCCCCAGCTCGTGGATATTGCCCCAGCTCGTGGATATATTGCCCCAGCTCGTGGATATATTGCCCCAGCTCGTGGATATTGCCCCAGCTCGTGGATATATTGCCCCAGCTCATGGATATATTGCCCCAGCTCATGGATATTGCCCCAGCTCGTGGATATATTGCCCCAGCTCGTGGATATTGCCCCAGCTCGTGGATATTGTCCCAGCTCGTGGATATTGCCCCAGCTCATGGATATATTGCCCCAGCTCGTGGATATTGCCCCAGCTCGTGGATATATTGCCCCAGCTCGTGGATATTGCCCCAGCTCGTGGATATTGCCCCAGCATATGGATATACTGCCCCAGCCTGTGGATACTGCCCCAGCTCGTGGATATACTGCCCCAGCACATGGATATTTGCCCCCAAGCTCTCATGGATATTTGCCCCCATGCTCTCATGGATATTTGCCCCCAAGCTCAGACCCCAGACCAGACATGGGGCGGCTGTTCGAATGCTCTATCGGCATTTGGACAGCCGCCCCTGGAGCTCTCAGCCGCATACTTACCTTCCCGAGCATCGAAGGGAAAGTTTCCCCGCTTCCGCTCGTTGAAGGACCCAAGCCGCGGTCACGTGGGACTCCCACGTGACCGCGGCTTGGGTCCTTCAAAGAGCGGAAGCGAGGGAACTTTCCCTTCGCCGCTCAGGGGTTGGATGCGCGCGGCAGCCGGGTAGAGGTTGCGAGCGCAGCCTCTACCCGGCTGCTGTGTGCATCTTGTAACCGCCGCGGCGAGCGCACAGCCGGCTCGTGCCGCGGCGGTTGCATGCGCGTGCAGCCAACCGCCGCTGGTTGCGCGCGCATGCGCAGAGTAGCTTTGGCGACGGACACGCCATGCCTTACTCTTTTATAGTATAGGATTATATGATTTTTAGCTAAAATCCAAAAAATTTAATTTATTAGTGCAGCAGCATTGTTCCCATTATAACTCAAAGGGGAAAAATATTGCTGCATTAATAAAAAACACACACTAAAAAAAGACGTTCTTATTTTTTTAATTTTTAAAAAAATGTATTATTGTATTTAATATTTATATATTTTTCTATTACTTTGAACATGGTCATGTTTGGTATCATTGAAAAGACCATGCACTGGCGTCCGCCCCGATGATGTTCTCATGCCTGGAGGGGTCCCAAAAGCAGCGTCTGACTTCCAGGAAGTCAGAACACCGCGGGACCCCAGAGGAGAGAGGTAAGTATGTAAGAGAGCTCCCGCCAAGTGGAAGACATGTGGGGAACGCCCTCTGCATATTGAGGGAGTCTCTCAAGACATTCTTCACACGTTTTCCGCAGTGAAGGGGTTAATTGCAAATGGTTGTTTACAAATATCATGAAATGAAGTGCATACCCCCCATATTACATCCCTAACGCTAAACCCATATGTAATCTGTTACCGTATCGGGGATCACATCAGCTTGCGCGAGTTTACTGTAGTTTGCGCTCCCTATACTTAACATGGGAAGCGCAATCAATAATTAGCGTCTGGATTGCAAAGTCCTAACACTAATTACCCCACCAATGCGGTAACGAAAAAGTTACCTGTAGCCAGTAGCTGGTGCTAACCGATTGCGCTTCTGCAGGATCATTCAGAACCAGCTAAAGAAAACCTCACCAGAAAGCCAATACTCACCTCTCATCCCACGGCATGAACGGTGACACAATCTGTTGCTTCTGGCTGCCGGGAGTGGAGCAGAGTGAGACTGGGGTCTCCCTCCGAGAATCACTCCATGGCCCTGCACGATCTCACGAAAGCCTGGATTCCCAGAATGGTAACTTGTGCCACTTTGGCACTGACAGTATGACCACTCATACAGTATATAAATCCAAACTAGATCAGTGGCACAAATAACAAAAGAAAAAACAAACTAATCATAAAACTGCATGCACCTTAATAATCCTAAGTATGATTAAAAATACTATCTATATTTACACTTACACCATTTTACCATTATTTGTTATCTGCAGAGTTTTTTATCATTCTAGAAAATAACAGGAAATGTGAGCCCAAACACAAAACTACTATAAAATGAAGTTAGTGGTGATGGAAAGATAATTAATTACTATCACCGCAGTGATCGCTTGACAGCCGTTTGTACAAGAAACCCTTCATTTGGATGGTGGAAAAACCCACTTTCAAAGGAGGGGTCTTGTGATTTATTTGTATGAGGAGGTTGCTGTGACATGGACCACTTTATAGTTTCCATAGTACTATAGTATACTTTAAGGGTTACTCTCTCGTTTCCTGCACTTCGGGGAATCAAATTCCCTCACCCTGTGGCAAATTCAGCATTCACCACAGGGTCCCTGAAGTGCAGTGAAAAGAGGGCAAAAAAAATAATCGGTGAAAACCCCACTGATAACCCGCCGATACGATCCAAAAAATCTGATCCATCCGAAAACCTGCAGATAACCTGACGAACATACCCGACGATCCTCCGCAAACCTGCCGAACATAGCGCCAACCAGCCGCTGGAAAAAGCCATCAAGTCGCGGAACGGAGTAAAAAAACCAAAAAACGATTGAAACTCAAAATATTTCAAACGCTGTTTGCAAAAAAACTATTGGATGAAAATGCCTGGAATTAACATATAAGGTCCAAAAAAATTTTGCCGAAAAAAATCCCGAAAAATGCCTAAAAATCCTAAAAGATTTTGTTTTCTATTTTTGCTGCAAATTAAAAGAATAAACGGTTAAAAAGATGTCAAAAAATAACAGGAATATTTTTAACATTGAAACCTATGGCATTTGCCTGATTAAACCTGCCGAATTAAACCACCGAACAGCAGGGCATTTCACTGACATTTCTCTGCTGTTCGATGTCTGTGAATAGATTAACCATTGCTTCTCTATGGGGATTTCACTGCCGCCGAACAGCACTGTATTTCGCATGTAATTCACCAAAATTTGGCGAACTGCCTGTTTTTGAATAACCGAATGGCCTCAAAATTGCACCATTCGGTGCAATTTTGGGTCCAGTTCAGCTCTCTTTGAATAGCCCAGTTTATCTTATAAATGAAAGCAGGCATCTCTTTTCTTTCAAACCAATCACTCGTTCTCTTCCAATTTGCATCCACACATCAGTATTTTTTTTAACAATTTTTTCTTAACAAATTTATTTTTTACTCCTTTAAATAGTGCATGAGGAAGTGGCTACACTTTGCGAACGATTCAGGTTTCCGCTTTCAATATTGCTTATTTCCTTGGAATAATACATTCTGGTATCGTTGCGCCTGGAGGACGACACAGACAATTAGATCCCAATGTTCTGATTAAGGATGCACCCTGGAGGACTTCTTGCTCAAGGAGTACATAAATTTAAGTATATATACATATTCCCAGTACTAGAAGGCAAAATATATATTGTTCAAGATCTATAGATGGATATAGAGATGGAAATCTAGATGGCTAGAACTCGATTTTCTCACGCTGATCTTCAAATAACCCTTATTGTTCTCAAGTGCAATATACATTATTAAATTAAGTCTAAATGATGAATTATATATGTTGCTAAATTACCACCCAGGAAGAGCAACATGTCCAATAATGTTAATTTCTTCCTGGGTGGTATATTTTAATCTCTCTTCTCGTCGCCTAACGTTCATTAAATAAATGTTAACACACGAGATTGATGAATCGAAGAAGCTTCCTTTCTTATTAGTAAACAAGCATAAAATGTAACCACAAACAGTTGCTTATAAAGATATACCGTAAACATAAGTCTCTTTTTTTTATTTTATTTTTCTTTTACTTGTTGTGTTTGGAAAGTGATATATTTTGTTGTTTTTTTTTTCTTTACAAACAGATTTGTCAAGTCTTGTCAATGATCTAAGTGTGTTCGGTGTACTGTCTTTTCTGCTGCAGCAAATGCAGAACAAATCACAGATAAATTACGTCCCCTTTCACACCAGCTCCCCTGAGGATTTTTCGCTAGCATTTTCTCTGTAGAGATATGTCAGAGAAAAGACAGAATGAAAGTGTGGGAGACAACAAACTGGCAGGAACCATTTATTCTAAAAATACCAATTATGCAAATAGTTCTAAGAACACATTGAATGTTTGCATCTCTTCAGGCATAATAGGTTATATTACAAAACGCTACAAACAATTATCAATTTAGCAGGATACAGCCATTTTGCTAAGCATCTGAGCAATCATTTTTTTTTTATGAAAGACATTACAGCGAACACTGTTCCTTTGATAAATGTAGGTATTTATTAGCTTTAATCTTTGCCTGAGAATAGAGTGACACTGCATGTTCGAATAAAATGAAATATAATAAACATTTTCTCCTATTATGTAAAGTAGGGGCTTCTGTTGACATGCTGAAAATAAGAAATAAACAAAAACAAACATAAAAGTGTATCGCGGAAATATGTAAATGAACACCGGCTCGACTTTGTGTACCGCGCTCGAGCAAAATCCTATTAATCATTTTGTGAAAGATGGCGGCATTTAGCGGCGTGCAAATACAATTAATCAGTACGGTTAAATATACATTCAGTGTAATTGCAAAGATTCTGAATTGGTACTTTGTTATTAAAATGTGTTTCTTCCTTATAATAGTCTGACTTATATATTCACAAATACCTTGTTGTTTTGGAGATTTTGATAGGTTTCGACTGGTAATAACTCACAGGTTTTTGCTCATGTGAGGATGAGATACCGATTAACACTGCAGGGTCCTATTCCGAGGATGGCGCAAAGAGGGAGAAGGTAAGTAGAAAAACCAGCACCTGCAAACATCACTTACCGCCCCCCTTTTTGTCTGCCTATTCTGATTTAGGCTCTTTTTTAGGGCCTAGCCTCGGAATGAAGTGCAATGCAAGCTGGTACTTACAGTGGTGCTGGGTGCCGCCGCGAGTATCAGCTGATGGAGTCCGTAGGACTCCATGGAGCCTAACGCATCCCAGCCACGAGCTCACTCTCGCAAGATCATGCAGTGCCACTTAGTTCCCAGTCTCCCTCTGAAATTCCTATTTGATGGAGTCTCACTCTACTCTCGGCAAAAGGAAGCGGTGGAGAGGTGAGTAAGGGTCTATTACGGGGGGGGTTAGATCAGTGTATTAAGTGACTTTGCCATATTTTATTATTATTATCCTTTATTTATATAGCAATGCCAATTCAGCAGCACGATCAGTGTACAAGGGGTTGATACATTGGAATACCACACATTGGATGATACGGCCTGATTCAGAGGGACCCTGTTCCCAAGGGAATTTACAATCTATGAGATGTACAAGTATTTTGTGAGGTAGGCGCATCCATATCGTTAGTTGTCTCTCCCAAGAACACTCGCTGGTGCATCTTCTGAGTGGGATCGAGTCATCTTTTCATGATTGTAGATCAGCGACCTGGTGGTTAGGTTGAACCCGCTTCTCGTAAAGTCGAGATTTGCTTCTCCATAGTTGTATTGGAGGGATGTGCTGAATGGTATTTGATTTGCTTCACGGTCATAAGGCAGATGTTGCCACTGGACTCCACAGCCGATATTGTGTGGTAGGCGAGTATGTACCATTAGGTGTCTTGCCCAAGGACACTTACTGGAGAGGTTATCTGGCCCGGATTTGAACCTGGGTCTCCACGGTTATAGAGCAGGGATGTTACCTCTACTCCATCCAGCCGATATGAAGCACAAGCACCCTGGAATAGCATGCACTTCCATTCCGAGGGGCAAAATGTCCTATGCAAGGTATAAGACACTTTCATTTACAGTATGGAAGGCCTACATTCGAGGTGCATGCCCAGCTTCCGCCAAGAATAGTCATTCCAGGCTAAAAGATATCTTCTTGAGATGTTATGTATACAGTGCCAAATACACTGTTGCGCCTGGGTCCAAGAATGAAAGGCTGCCCCCCAAAAACCAAAACAAAACATGTACCGTGTATGAGCGTATCACAGAGCTTAACAGCAATGAAACTCACAGTAATGTGCACTGTGTAGGAGCGTATCACAGAGCTCCACAAGAATAATACTCACAGTGATATGTGGTGTGCCTAGTCGAGGCCCAAAATGCTGCCCCTGGCAAAGTGCTGTCTGGAGCCATGGCTCCATGTTGCCCCATGAATGGGCCGGCCCTATGTCTTAAGTTGTTTTATCGCAAACCTTGGAATAGGGCCCTCAGTGTATTGAGGTGTATTTTAGACAAAGGATGCATGTTGTGGCCATACTACCATACTGGAAGTTAAATATTATGAATATTAACATATAACAATGAATGTAAAGGTGGTGTGTATTTGTTTCCATTTTGATTCTCAGACGAAGGTAGGTTTATAGATTTTTACTTGGCAAAAGAAGAAAAGGGGAACGGGCACGGCAGGACCTCTTCAAACAAGTTTCTTAGGATATGATAATCAACATGTCGGGAAAACTGAGCATTTCTAAAACTCCAACTGAGGCTTGAGAAATGCTTGGCAGAGCTTAAACATCACTTCTCTTATCCTAATAAACCAGTTTGAAGAGGACCAGGTGTGCTCGTCCCTCTTTTCTTCATTTGCTGGGACATGGGGGACTTGGCCACCCTGATTTGTATTGGCACTCACAGTGAAAATCTCTATATTTGATTTAGTAAGTGCACCATCCCATTGCATCTTTTTCTGTGTCAACAGATTGCATCTTGTGCAACATAAAGGAGGCTGTGCACTCAGGTCACAACAAGGCCACTGTATTGGAGGTTGCCCAGTTGACATTTCAGCTGACAAAGGCTGACATTTCTACGGGAAAGTAGTCATCTGGGTAACCACCAAAAAAATTGCAACTTTATGACCTGATTTCCATAAGGACCATACAATAGAAAGCTAGACAATAGCATAATCCTGGCATACACAGATTACACAAAACTAATTACATTCTAAAAACTCCATTTTGTTCTGAGTTGTCCTAACACCCAAATTCTGTCGCCAGCCATTTTAACACATATATCTTCCAGGGGGAAACAGTCACTTTCTGGGAGGAAATTGAACATTTAACCCAGTCGGGCTAATATGAAAAAGTAGCCGATAATAGTTCCAGACGCGTGGCTACGAAAGCCGTGTTCTCCTGCTTCAGAGGAACAGGCGACCGTGGATATACTTAGCTCTGTGTGCCGTGCGTCTGATGGTTGGGGGAGATGGCAAACAGCCCCGAAATCTCCTGTTTAACTGCTGCGCCGTAGTCTGTAGGCAGGAGGCAAACCCACAGCCCCCTCAAAGTAGCACAGTGACAGTGCGTTCTGTCACAACTTTATTATTGCTTTGTGTGCAAACCCTCTTTCTCGTTAGATACTGAATCACGATTTACCCACAAGGTAAATCCTCTTAGCATACAATTCTCCTTATATTGTCTGTATTGAGGAAATCTTCCTGGTCACAGTATTCTCAAAGCTTGCCCAGTCTTGTGATTAAAATCAAAAGAGAGGGCCACACACTCAAATTCCAAAAGTGACTGTTTGTTAGATACACAAGACCTTTGAAGGGCTGCTGTATTAGACAAAACATTCTTTTGTGTGGCTTGGGTCCTGTGACATCCTCAAGTGGCATGTTAAGTGGACGCTCAGAGTTGATTCCTGGAGTTTTATCCAAGATCCCCTACGCCATCACGATCCCTAAGTCCTGTGTCTCCTCTCTCCACAGGTAGGACATTATCACCCATTATTCAGACACCCACATCTCATCTGATCGCCTGCATACTTTTGCTGGTAGGACATTATCACCCATTATTCAGACACCCACATCTCATCTGATCGCCTGCATACTTTTGCTGGTAGGACATTATCACCCATTATTCAGACTCCCACATCTCATCTGATCGCCTGCATACTTTTGCTGGTAAGACATTATCACCCATTATTCACAGACACCCACATCTCATCTGATCGCCTGCATACTTTTGCTGGTAGGACCCCCAGTATTCGCAGGCACCCACATTATAACGTTTCCTTGGTTTTTTTCTGTTTATTTATTTTTGTTTTTCTCCACCATGTGCTTTGCTAATTAGCATGTGAATCTCCTGCCCTATTGACACAGCCCATCCAGCTTCAGGTGTTTGCATTTAGGCAGTTAAAAAGTAATCAGTCCGCCCTTTATAACATTTAAGACCAGCTCCACTGAGCCTTGGGTCCTGTGACATCCTCAAGTGGCATCTTAAGTGGACGCTCAGAGTTGATTCCTGGAGTTTTATCCAAGATCCCCTACGCCATCACGATCCCTAAGTCCTGTGTCTCCTCTCTCCACAGGTAGGACATTATCACCCATTATTCAGACACCCACATCTCATCTGATCGCCTGCATACTTTTGCTGGTAGGACATTATCACCCATTATTCAGACACCCACATCTCATCTGATCGCCTGCATACTTTTGCTGGTAGGACATTATCACCCATTATTCACAGACACCCACATCTCAACTGATCTCCTGCATACTTTTGCTGGTAGGACCCCCAGTATTCGCAGGCACCCACATTATAACGTTTCCTTGGTTTTTTTCTGTTTATTTATTTTTGTTTTTCTCCACCATGTGCTTTGCTAATTAGCATGTGAATCTCCTGCCCTATTGACACAGCCCATCCAGCTTCAGGTGTTTGCATTTAGGCAGTTAAAAAGTAATCAGTCCGCCCTTTATAACATTTAAGACCAGCTCCACTGAGCCTTGGGTCCTGTGACATCCTCAAGTGGCATCTTAAGTGGACGCTCAGAGTTGATTCCTGGAGTTTAATCCAAGATCCCCTACGCCATCACGATCCCTAAGTCCTGTGTCTCCTCTCTCCACAGGTAGGACATTATCACCCATTATTCAGACACCCACATCTCATCTGATCGCCTGCATACTTTTGCTGGTAGGACATTATCACCCATTATTCAGACACCCACATCTCATCTGATCACCTGCATACTTTTGCTGGTAGGACATTATCACCCATTATTCAGACACCCACATCTCATCTGATCGCCTGCATACTTTTGCTGGTAGGACATTATCTCCCATTATTCAGACACCCACATCTCATCTGATCGCCTGCATACTTTTGCTGGTAGGACATTATCACCCATTATTCAGACACCCACATCTCATCTGATCGCCTGCATACTTTTGCTGGTAAGACATTATCACCCATTATTCACAGACACCCACATCTCAACTGATCTACTGCATACTTTTGCTGGTAGGACCCCCAGTATTCGCAGGCACCCACATTATAACGTTTCCTTGGTTTTTTTCTGTTTATTTATTTTTGTTTTTCTCCACCATGTGCTTTGCTAATTAGCATGTGAATCTCCTGCCCTATTGACACAGCCCATCCAGCTTCAGGTGTTTGCATTTAGGCAGTTAAAAAGTAATCAGTTCGCCCTTTATAACATTTAAGACCAGCTCCACTGAGCCTTGGGTCCTGTGACATCCTCAAGTGGCATCTTAAGTGGACGCTCAGAGTTGATTCCTGGAGTTGAGTGGCATCTTAAGTGGACGCTCAGAGTTGATTCCTGGAGTTGAGTGGCATCTTAAGTGGACGCTCAGAGTTGATTCCTGGAGTTGAGTGGCATCTTAAGTGGACGCTCAGAGTTGATTCCTGGAGTTGAGTGGCATCTTAAGTGGACGCTCAGAGTTGATTCCTGGAGTTGCGGGACTGGAGGAAGGAACTGCAAGGCCCACTTTTACTCTGGGTAAACGCACGTCTATATCATGCTTTCTCTCACGCTTCTGCTCTTTACTTCTACCTTTCTCCTTAAATGGAACTCCTGCCCCTCTACCGCCGACCCCTACACTATCTGCATCTCTCCCTCCTCTCGTCCCACATGATGGCCTCACATGAGCTCCTTTGTTTCCTCAGAACATGGTCTCCCTCTAACTCTCGTGCTGCCAATCACTCCCACTCCCACAAATCCCATTCCCACCTTCTCTTTCTCACCTTCCTGCTGTTACTCTATTCAGGTGACATATCCCCTAACCCTGGCCCCACAACACATCCAATACTTCCATCTCATCCTATCTCCATCGCACATAAATCACCTCCCTGCAAGCCCAGCAACCTCATTCCCATAATCCCTCAGCGCCTGTCCTCTTTCTCCTGCACCCTCTGGAACGCTCGCTCTGTGTACAACTAACTCACAGCAATCCATGACCTCTTCCTTTCAAACTCCTTCAACCTCCTAGCTTTAACTGAAACCTGGCTAACTCCCTCTGACACGGCCTCCGTTGCTGCTCTCTCACATGGCGGTCTACACTTGAGCCATACCCCCAGACCGGGTGAGAGAAATGGTGGCGGGGTCGGAATCCTGCTCTCTCCCACCTGCACCTACCAGCATCTCCCTCCACCCCATCCCTCTCCTTCTCCTCCTTCGAGACACACTGCATCCGCCTGTTCTCTCCTCTGGCTCTCAGGGTGGCAGTCATCTACCGCCCACCGGGACCAACCTCCCAGTTCTTTGACCACTTTGCTACCTGGCTTTCTCACTTCCTGTCTTCTAATCTTCCATGCCTAATTCTCGGCGACTTCAACATTCCCATTGACGATCCTTCCGCCCCTGCTGCCTCCAAACTTCTTTCACTCACATCCTCCCTTGGACTCACACAATCCTCCCTCCTCCCTACCCACCGCGATGGTCACGCTATTGACCTTGTCTTTTCCAACCTCTGCTCCATTTCTGAGTTCAACTGTCGCCCTTTCCCCATCTCTGACCACCACCTTCTCTCTTTCAACCTATCTGGACTTCCTAAACACCCTGCTTCCCCACCCCGCACACACACTCGCAGAAATCTACATGCTGTGGACCCCCATCAATTCTCCAACCTACTTCACCACCTCCCTCATACCTCATCCTTCACCTGCCCTGATGCTGCCACTAATCACTACAACACTACTCTTATCTCTGCTCTAGACACTCTTGCTCCTCTTCGACTCTGTAAGGCCCCACGCCACCAGCTTCAGCCCTGGCACACCCTCCAGACACGCTACCTGCAAAGATGCTCCCGCACTGCAGAGCGTGCCTGGAGGAAATCCCGCTCTGAAGCTGATTTTGTTCACTTCAAGTTTATTTCCGGTCATACACCTCTGCCCTCCACTTGGCCAAACAATCCTTCTTCTCATCTCTTATATCTATGCTGTCCTCCAACCCTAAACGGCTCTGGTCCACCTTCAACACCCTCCTCTACCCACCTGCACCTCCCCCCACAGCTGCCTTCAGCGCTCAAGACCTGGCAGACTACTTCCTCAGTAAAACTCTAAATATCAGACGCAACATCCCAACACAAGATAGTTATCTGCCACCTCCACTCCCACAGGTCCCCTCTGCCACCCTCTGCCGCTTCCTCCCAGCCACTGTGGAGGAAGTCAATTCCTTATTGTCCTCCTCACATCTCACCACATGCCCGCTCGACCCCATTCCCTCACATCTAATTCCTCCCCTCTCCTCCTCCCTCACCCCTGCTCTCACACACATCTTCAACCTATCTCTCTCCACTGGCTCCTTTCCATCCGCCTTCAAACACGCGCTAGTTACCCCTTTACTAAAGAAACCATCCCTAGATCCCAACTCTCCATCCAACTACCGTCCTGTATCCCTGCTTCCCTTCACATCAAAGCTCTTAGAAAAACTAGTCTTCAACCGCCTCTCCCTCTTCCTGTCCTCCAATTCCCTACTTGACCCCCTGCAATCTGGCTTCCGTCCCCTACACTCAACTGAAACTGCCCTCACCAAAGTCACCAACGACCTCCTAACTGCTAAAAAACACGGCCACTATTCTATTCTCATCCTGCTTGACCTCTCGGCTGCTTTTGACACTGTTGACCACCCCCTCCTTCTACAGACCCTCAACTCTCTGGGTCTCGGTGACACTGCACTCGCTTTGGTTGAATCCTATTTATCCAACAGGTCCTTATGTGTGTCCTTTGCTGGTAACTCCTCCTCCTCATTGCCTCTATCTGTTGGTGTACCTCAAGGCTCTGTCCTTGGTCCTCTGCTTTTTTCCATCTACACCTCCTCCCTGGGCAAAATCATCAACAGCTTTGGCTTCAATTACCACCTCTACGCTGATGACACTCAGATCTACCACTCTACCCCTGATCTCTCTCCCCCTGTCCTTTCAAAAGTCAGTGACTGTTTATCTGGCATCTCCTCCTGGATGGCCTCCCACCACCTAAAGATCAACATGTCGAAGACTGAACTCCTACTTATTCCTCCCTCCAATGCCTCCCCACCTCCTGACTTCTCTATCACGGTGGAGGGTATCACCATTTCCCCATCAAACCAAGTTCGCTGTCTTGGAGTTACACTTGACTCTGCTCTTTCCTTCATCCCCCACATCAAGTCTCTTTCCTCCTCCTGCCGATACCAACTGCGTAATATTTCCAGAATTCAGCCATTTCTTACCGCTGTCGCCACAAAACAACTCATACACGCCCTGGTAATCTCCCGACTCGACTATTGCAATAATCTCTTATCTGGCCTCCCTCTGTCCCGCCTCTCCCCCCTACAATCCATCCTGAACGCCTCCGCCAGACTAATTCACCTCACCCGCCGCTCTGTCTCTGCCGCTCCCCTCTGCGAGTCCCTTCACTGGCTCCCCATCCACTGCAGAATTAAGTTCAAAATCCTTATCCTTACCTACAAAACCCTCACTAACTCAGCTCCCCACTACCTGTCCTCACTAATCACCAAATACACCCCAGCCCGCTCCCTAAGGTCAAACAGTGACCTGCGCCTAGCTTCTCACCGCATCACCTCTTCCCATGATAGACTGCAGGATTTCTCACGCGCAGCCCCCACTCTCTGGAACGCTCTCCCTCGTACTGTCAGACTTTCCCCTAACTTCTCTTCCTTCAAACGCTCCCTTAAAACGTTCCTATTTAGGGAAGCCTACCACCCAACTCACTGACGCAACCATCAATCACTCTCACCTTACAGTCCTCTCCTCCTGTTTCCAACCCCAACCCTCCTAGATTGTGAGTTCCTACGGGAATAGGGCCCTCATCTCCTCCTGTACTGTTTGTCAAATGTTGTTCAATGTATTGTAACCCTGTCTATACTGTGCTTATTGTACAGCGCTGCGGAATATGCTGGCGCTTTATAAATAAAGAATAATAATAATAATAATAATAATAAATAAAAGGGAACTTTTGGATTTTGAGTTTCTGGTCTCTCTTTACATGATCTACCTGGTACCCTGGATGCTCTGAACCATTGAACACCTCTTCCTGTCCCGAAGTGTGCACGTTTTCCCAATTAGGTTTTCCCATCCCTGCGATTGTTTCCTCTGGAATTGCAGGCACTCAAAATATGGGACTGCCAAAGTGCTCTGAATATCAGTCACATGCAAAGAAACACATCATGTGTATGCTGCCGATCAAATGAAGGACCCTGTGCCTAGCATTTAGCACAGCAGGAACTGCGTTCTTGCTGGTAGAGTAAACATAGAAACATAGAAAATATCAGCAGATAAGAACCTTTCGGCCCATCTAGTCTGCCCAATTACATGGATACTTTACCTGGATTTATCTTTTGTTTAGGATAGCCTTATGCCTATCCCATGCCTGCTTAAATTCAATTACTGTTTTGGCCTCTACCACTTCTACTGGAAGACTGTTCCATGTATCCACCACCCTCTCAGTAAAATAATGCTTCCTGATGTTACTTTTAAGCCTTTGCCCATCTAATTTAAGACTATGTCCTCTTGTTTTGCTACTTTGTTTCCTTTTAAATATACTCCCTTCCTCTACCTTGTGGATTCCCTTTACGTATTTAAATGTTTCTATCATATCTCCTCTGTCTCGTCTTTTTTCCAAGCTGTACATGTTAAGATCATTAAGCCTTTCCTGGTAACTTTTCTCCTTCAAGCCGTACACCATTTTAGTAGCCCTTCTCTGAACTCTCTCTAAGATGTCTATATCCTTCTGGAGATACGGTCTCCAGTACTGCACACAGTACTCCAAGTGAGGTCATCCCAGTGCTCTGTACAGTGGCATGAGCACTTCCCTTTTCCTACTGCTAATACCTCTCCCTACACAACCAAGCATTCTGCCAGCATTTCCTGCTGCTCTATTACATTGACTACTTACCCTTAGATCCTCTGCAATAATAACCCCTAAATCCCAACCCTCAGATGTTTAGGTTAGGACTGTATCAAATATTCTATATTCAGCCCTTGGGTTTTTATGTCCCAGGTGCTTTATCTTGCACTTATCCACATTAAAACTCAATTGCCACAGCTCCAACCATTTTTTTAGTTTACCTAAATCATTTGTCATTTGGCTGATCCCTCCACGAACGTCAACCCTGTTGCAAATCTTTGTGTCATCCGCAAAAAGACATACTTTACCATTAATACCTTCTGCAATATCACTAATAAAAATATTAAATAGAATGGGTCCAAGTACTGACCCCTGAGGTACCCCACTGGTAACAAGATCTTGCGCCGAATAAACTCCATTTACCACAACCCTCTATTGCCTGTCACTCAGCCACTGCCTAATCCATTCAACAATATTGGAATCCAAACTCAAGATTGCAATTTATTGATAAGCCTTCTATGCGGAACAGTATCAAAAGCTGATACTAAAATCTAAATAAGCAATGTCTACTGCACTACCTGTGTCTATTATTTTTGTTACCCAATCAAAGAAAATCAATAAGATTAGTTTGGCATGATCTCCCTGAGGTAAACCCATGTTGTTTCTGATCTTGTAATCTATGTGTATTTAGATTTTCAACAATCCTTTCCTTTAACATGGTTTCCATTAATTTCCCCACTACTGACGTAAGACTAACTGGCCTATAGTTCCCCAATTCCTCCCTACTACCCTTCTTGTAAATGGACACAACATTTGCTAATTTCCAGTCTTCTGGGACTACTCCTGTTAACAAGGATTGGTTAAGTAAATCTGTTAACGGTTTTGCTCTTACACCACTGAGCTCTTTTAATAACTTAGGGTGGATCCCATCAGGCCCCATTGACTTATTTGTCTTTACTTTAGACAGCTGCTGTAGAACCTCCTCCTCTGTAAACTCATATGTAAATGTCTCTTTAGTGTTTCCTTCTAACTGAGGTCCCTTTCCTTCCTTTTCTTCTGCAAAGACTGAACAAAAATATTCATTGAGGCAGTCAGCAAGAGTTTTATCCTCTTCTACATACCTTCCTTCCTTTGTTTTTAATCTAACTAATCCTTGTTTTACTTTTCTCTTCTCGTTTATGTATCTAAAAAATGTTTTGTCCCCCTTTTTTACTGACTGAGCTATTTTCTCTTCTGTGTGTGCTTTGGAAGCTCTTATAAATTGCTTTGCCTCTTTCTGCCTAATCTTATAGGTTTGCCTATCTTCTTCACTCTGAGTTTTTTTATAATTATTGAATGCTGTCTTTTTGTTCTTCACTGTTTTGGCCACTTCTGCAGAGTACCACAGTGGTTTCTTCCCTTTTTTGTTTTTGCTAACAAGCCGAATGCAATTGCCTGTGGCCTTCAATAATGCTTCCTTTAAATAATCCCATTTCTCCTGGACTACCTTTAAACTCCTCCAGTCTGATAATGACTCCTTCACACAAAATCTCATTTTAGAAAAATCTGGTTTTTTTAAAGTCTAAAACTTTTGTTTTTGTGTGGTGTGGCTACATCCCTGTTCTTATATTAAACCACACTGACTGGTGATCACTAGATCCCAAATTTTCACCTACAACAACGTCTGATACCAAACTTCCATATGTGAGTATTAAATCCAATATGGCCTCTTTTCGGGTCGGCTCCTCAACTACTTGTGTTAGAGATAATCCCAGTAGGGAGTTTAGAATATTTGTACTCCTGGTGCACCCAGCTATTTTGGTTTTCCAGTTCACATCAGGAAGATTAAAGTTCCCCATGATAATAACTTCCCCCTTCATTGTCATTTTGGCTATTTCCTCCACTAGCAGATTATCTAGCTCTTCTACTTGTCCAGGGGGTCTATAGATCACACCTACACGAACTACAGTATGATTACCAAATGTTAGTGTAACCCAAACTGACTCTATGTTCACCTCGCTCACTTTTATTTGTTTCGTTTTTATGTTGTTTTTCACATACAGGGCCATTCCTCCTCCTTTCCTACCTTCTCTGTCTTTTCTATATAAAGAGTACCCCGGTATTGTTATGTCTCAGATATTTTTCTCACTGAACCATGTCTCAGTAACTGCCACTAAATCTATTTTTTCAGCTGCCATCATTGCCTCATTGATTTTATTGACTAAACTGTTAGCATTTATAGATACGACTCTGAGCTTGTCATTTTTTACCCCGCATGTTGCTTGCAACCTCAGATTTAGTTTTGGGGGACTATCGGGCAGATTGTTTTTTACCCTTTCGTCCCCCCTCCTAGTTTAAATATTCCTTTGTGAAACCTTTGAACTTCTCACTGAGAACATATGTTCCCCTATGAGTAAGATGCAAACCATCTTTTTTATGCAGTTCCTTTCTGCTCCAATTAGAGCTATCATGGGACACAAAGCCAAATCCTTGCTCCCGACACCATTCCTGAAGCCACAAATTCAATTCCCTAGTGCGCATCTGCCTATCCTGAATGTTATGCACAGGCAGAACTTCAGAGAATGACACAGTGGACGTAATCTGCTGTATTTCACCTCCAAGAACACAAAAATCTTCCTTAATCTCAGAAACCTCATTGCTCACCAAGTCATTTGTTCCTAAATGGACTAGAACGTCCACTTCCCCTTCCTGCTTTGCTTGTTTGACAATATTGAGAATACGTCTCCTGTCTCTACGAGCAGTAGCCCCAGGAAGACATCTCACCAAACCACTACTCTTCAGCTCAACACCTCTTATGATAGAATCACCCAGCAACAATTGCCTTCTATCAAGTCCCACCTTTTACTTTTTGTCCTTGGTTGCAGACTTGCATACCTTAGGCATAGGGGATGGTTGATCCTCAATTTGGTGTCTGTGCCACTACACTCTGAAAGTGCCTCAAAAGAATTAAGAAGAGCCACAGACTGTGGGACATGCCTTCTATCCACAACTCTAAGTCTAACAGATCCTACAGTAGTCCATCTGCCGCTCCTAGGAGGCCTCTGTGGCAGTGGCTTTGTAACAGTCATAGCCTGAGTTTGTCTAACAGATAATTTACAAATCTCACTTAAAACAGGCAATTTCCTGCTGCAATAAAGAGAACTGCCTACATATCAGGCCCAGTCCAAACCTCCAAAAATTGGATCTAAAAACAAATGCATGACAGCTATTACACTGGACCAAGCCTGCCATTATAAAATGAAAGAATGGATTTAAAACAAGCAAATCTTACCTTTATGTAGGTTTTCTACCTCCTGTCTAACCTCAGACTACCTCCAGAAAATCTCTGAGTAGTCCGGGAACACCGTTCCTGTGCGTTCCTCCCGCAATCCACCTCTGTATATAGGAGATGTTAATTTGCGGTTTCCTATAAGAGAACGAGTTATTCTAATATTTAAATTTAAATTTAAATTTAAAGCCTTACCACAAGCTCACATCACCCTCTGCCACAGCGCTTGCTTCTGGACTCAGAATTTAAAGCCTTGCCACAAGCTCACATCACCCTCTGCCACAGCGGTGCTTCTGGACTCAGAATTTAAAGCCTTGCCACAAGCTCACATCACCCTCTGCCACAGCGCTTGCTTCTGGACTCAGAATTTAAAGCCTTGCCACAAGCTCACATCACCCTCTGCCACAGCGGTGCTTCTGGACTCAGAATTTAAAGCCTTGCCACAAGCTCACATCACCCTCTGCCACAGCGCTTGCTTCTGGACCCAGAATTTAAAGCCTTGCCACAAGCTCACATCACCCTCTGCCACAGCGCTTGTCAGCAGTCACATCATCAATAAATACAAGAGAACCAGTTCCATTGGCAGCCATACATGCCCACGCCATGACACTACCACCACCATGCTTCACTGATGAGGTGGTATGCTTAGGATCATGAGCAGTTCCTTTCCTTCTCCATACTCTTCTCTTCCCATCACTCTGGTACAAGTTGATCTTGGTCTCATCTGTCCATAGGATCTTGTTCCAGAACTGTGAAGGCTTAGTTAGGTGTTGTTTGGCAAACTCTAATCTGGCCTTCCTGTTTTTAAAGCTCACCAATGGTTTACATCTTGTGGTGAACCCTCTGTATTCACTCTGGTGAAGTCTTCTCTTGATTGTGGACTTTGACACACATACACCTACCTCCTGGAGAGTGTTCTTGATCTGGCCAACTGTTGTGAAGGGTGTTTTCTTCACCAGGGAAAGAATTCTTCGGTCATCCACCACAGTTGTTTTCTATGGTCTTCTGGGTCTTTTGGTGTTGCTGAGCTCACCGGTGCGCTCCTTCTTTTTGAGAATGTTCCAAACAGTTGTTTTGGCCACGCCTTATGTTCTTGCTATCTCTCTGATGGGTTTGTTTTGTATCTTCGGCCTAATGATGGCTTGCTTCACTGATAGTGACAGCTCTTTGGATCTCTCATCTTGAGAGTTGACAGCAACAGATTCTAAATGCAAATAGCACACTTGAAATTAACTCTGGGCCTTTTATCTGCACATTGTAATTGGGGTAATGAGGGAATATCACACACCTGGCCATGGAACAGCTGAGAAGCCAATTGTCCCATTACCTTTGGTTCCTTAACAAGTGGGAGGCACATCTGCAAACTGCTGTAAGTCCTACACCGTTCACCTGAGTTGGATGTACATACCCTAAAATTAAAGCTGACAGTCTGCAGTTAAAGCACATTGTGTTTGTTTCATTTCAACTCCATTGTGGTGGTGTATAGAGCCAAAGATGTTAGAATTGTGTCAATGTCCCAATATTTCTGGACCTGACTGTAGCTGGTTTTTCTTTTAAGAGACAGTATTCAGAAATGAATGTCAAAACTTGAACTCTGGTGTTAATGAGATTGCTTGTGCAATATCACTTAACACCTCAATAAAAGCCCAGGAAAAATTCCAAATACCTCAGGTCCCATGGTGCAAAGGGCAGCAGCTCCAACATTTCCTTTGGCCATGAGCAGTGCAGGACTAGGAACAAATAGTTCCCAGTTTTCTTCCATGGCACTTTTCATGGCCCCATGTAGAGCTTGTGCATGGACGCACTGGGTTTCATGGAGTCTGAAATACCTGCAGTGGCGTGCAGGGCCGCTGATGGTGTCTAAATTCAGCTCTCAGTTATACCAACCCAAGCCAATAATACATTGACAGGGCTGGAATAAGTTCAGTGATGGGAAGCTGCAAGGGAAATTGGTTTGTGCCGATTTTCTCCCTTGCTTGCTCCCTCTTACCAGTTAGATTCGAATCAGGCTCAAGACGTCCACAGGGTCATCACAGTGAGTATTTTTATTTAGTGCTCTAGACCAGGGCTCAACATTTCAAATCCCAAGCTACTAACCAGGCCATAAAAGTTACTTGCCAAAAGTTGCTCTGCCTAACCCCTACCCAGCCCTTAACTCTGTCCCTAAACACACCCCCTTAAATGATCTTATGAAATTACACTGTTAAAGGTTTTATTAAGAATAAAGTTACAAAAATAACATTAATACCCAGACATAGAGCCCAGATACATGTATACCCAGTCATTAGACCCCAGTGTGAGAAGAGCGAGGAGGCAGGGAAGCTCCTCTCCACCTCCCTGCCAGTGACAGAGACGAGCTGGGTCAAGTTAGGCAGATGATCCCTGCCACCGTGCAGCCTGGGGAAGGGGGGCTGCACGGTGGCACTGCTGGAATACACAGCACAAAATAATTTATTATGCTGCCTGCATGTGCATTTTCACTCGCCCTCACTTAATTTCCACTCACCAAATGCTAGTAGGCGAGTGGAAAATTTGAGCCCGGCTCTAGACTAATCCTGTGGCTGCGAAATACTGATGAAAATAAAGCTAATTGAAGGGATCAAAAACATAATGTATCACAAAGAGTTAGGTATGACTTTAACGGAGTCCAAGATAGCAAATTTTGCTCTTTACCTGCTGTAATACAATACAGCTATTTGTAACAAGTCGACAGAAGCCACCTATGTGAAAGTAATATTAAAACTGTAATATTGCTTTGTAATTCTGGAATCTGGCACATATTACCCAGGTATAATGAAAACTATATTGTGTGTATGTAATCCCTGAGCTCACCTCAATGCTCTCTTCAACTAAAGGACAGATCTGAGTTAAACATACTGTGAGAAACATGCTTTACATATGGAAAAAAGTATCAATGTTTAATGTTTTGTGCACATTCCTGAAAGCTATTATTATTTTTTTCATTTCCCCAGTTTGTTGCTGGAACTTCCAACTTTACCATTCTTTGACAACTGTGAAAAAAATGTAGATCAAATGATATGCTAATACATTTGAATTTATTTGCTAAATTATAATCCTTCTATTATGTTCGTCAGGATCTCTCATACATCATTTTGTTGGGGAATTCGACATGGTTTGGCAAGCAGACAGAATGATGATTTTTTTTTATAAAATGTGTTATGTCCCTTTAAGCAGCTACCTGACCTTCTCAACTGTTGCTAGTCAAAGAAAAAAATAAAAGATAATCAGATCATTTGTCTTGAATGTAGTCCAGAGATCTGATAATGGCTCTGTGGGAGGGCTTCATTATCCGAGACCACTACTGTGTTTAAACTCCCTGCTGCTGGCTATTTGGACTCTGGTAGGAGTCAAACAAACCCGGCCAAAGCTAGTGTTTGAGGCCTCGTTGCAGTTCTTCTCTACTTCAAACACCAGGTGCCTGTCTTAACCCCTTAATGACCAAGAATGCACCCAACATTTGCCTTAATTTTTTAGTAAATAATAATAAAATTACTTTTTCACTTTTCGATTTTAAAAATGAGTAAAGTTTTATGTATACATATTGTGGCTAATTTTTGTATCACACTTGTATTTATTGAATTAAACCTCAAAATGGCCATTTTATTTACCGTGCTTATAGAAATATGTCTATATGTTTCATTCCCTATATATGGGATCGTCCACATATTTTAGAGGCAGTAGTGCCATGTAGACGTATTTCTATTAATGATTAAAAACATTAATGTTTCCATGTAGACGTATTTCTATTAATGATTAAAAACATTAATGTTTCCAGTGTGGCGTCCCACCAACTTGAAATGTCACCAAACGCCACTGCTAAAAAATAGTTCAAAAAGTAAGTTTGAATATAGATAGTTATTCTGAAATGATTTATGATTAAAATAATATAAATTTTCCTATATATTTAGTTTATTTCTTCATTCTCGCCGGTATATTGTAGGCATGAAAAGTTGTGGACAATGCATGGTTTCCCTTATCTAAATAAGACAGATAATAGAAGGGGACAGATGTCCTACTTATTGGGATTTATAGTTAGATGATCAACAATGCAGGTTTCAAAAATTGCTTGCAGCATATAAAAATAATATATATTGTTGTTGTCATAATCTGTCAGTACAGAGGTGAAATAACACCTACAGCGTTATTCAAAGAGATTCGAACTGGCCCCGAAAGTGAATTTCCCCATAAGGTGCAATTTCGTGGCCATTCAGCTATTCAAGGACCTGTCTGTTTGCCAAATATTTTGGCAAATTGCCAGCAAAATATGGTGATCTTCGAATGAAGTGAAATCCCCACAGAGAAGCAATGGTTAATCTATGCAGAGACACTGATCGGCAGAGAAATGTCAGTGAAATGCCCTGATTTTCAGTGGTTTCATTTGACAGGTTTAACCCTTTCGCTGCTGAGCCATTTCACGTCTGTGTGCTGAGCTAATTTTTACCGGTTTAGCTCATCATGTTTAACCCCTTTGCTGCTAAGGACGCGCTCAGCGCGTCCAACCGCATGTCACGTTCCATGCGGTGGATGCGCCGAGCGCGTCCTCTCTTTGGGGTCAGCGTTCGGCCGGGTTCCGGCCGATCGCTGGCCCCCCTTGGTGCGGGCTGACATCCTCGATGTCAGTCCAGCATCCGGAACCACCGCCGGAGTAATTAGGTGTCATCGCGGCGGCGCGATGACACCTAATTCAGGCGCCCCCCGCATGTTCCAATGAACCCCCTATCTCCCGATCCGTGGCAGCTAGGGGTTAAAGTTTGGTACTGTTGGATCGGCCAGAGCATGGCCGTTCCAACGATACCAAACACTACTGTGAAAAAGTTTGTAAAAAAAATAAAAATAAAAAGTAAAAATAAAAAAATATTTAAAAAAAAATTATAAAAAAAAAAATAAACAAGTTTTTTTTCTTTTTTTTGGTTTGTTAATGCAGCAATATTGTTCCCATTTAAATTATAATGTGAACAATGATGCTGCACTAACGATTTTTGTATGCGGTGTGTTTGTTAAAAATCGTGTAATTTTCCCCAAAAAAAGTGTAACGAGACCCCATCTCTAATTTTTTTAACAAGCGCACCCCATACAATATATAACCGCAATTGCTCGCATGTTAAAATGTGAAAAAAAACACTTTACACGTTGTAAATTATTGAAAATTCATATTTTATTGCATTTTTTGTTATAATAAACAGACAGGTCATGACGTATACATATAATAATGACATATTATGAATCTGCCGAGTCTGACGGAAAGAACGATATATAATATGTCTGGGTCATATACTAAAATAAGCCTTCAAAACACGTTTAAACATGATGAGCAAAACCGGTAAAAATGACCTCAGCACAGGGGCGGGAAAAGCCTCAGCAGCGAAAGGGTTAAACACGTTTTGAAGCCACGTTTTATTATATGACCCAGACATTTTATATATCGTTCTTTCTGGCAGACTCGGCAAATTCATAATATATCATTATTATATGTATACATCATGTCCTGCCTGTATATTATAACAAAAAAATGCAATAGAATTTGAATTTTCATTAATTTACCACGTGTAAATAGTTTTTTCACATTGTAACATGCAAGCATTTGCGGTTATATTTTATATGAGTTGCGTTTGTTAAAAAAAAATTTTAAATGGGGGACTTGTTACATTTTTTTGGAGGAAAATTACACAATTTTTAACAAATGCACCCCATAAAAAATCATTAGTGCAGCATCATTGTTCACATTATAATTGAAATGGGAACAATATTGCTGCATTAACAAAACAAAAAAAACTGTTAATTTTTTTAATTTTTTTTTTTATAATTTTTTCACACTGTCATGTTTGGTATAGTTACTAAAAGCCATGCTCTGGTCGATCCAACAATACCAAACATTAACCCCTAGCTGCTAAGGATCGGGAGATAGGAGGTTCCAATGAACCTCCTATCTCCACCATTGGTGGTAGCTATGGGTTAACTCCAGAACTGACATCATTGCACTATGCACGATGACGCCAGTCATCAGGGGGACATCCCGGAAGCTTGGCCAACATCCTAGATGTCAGCCAGCTCCGGGAGAGGATCGTGATTTGGCACCTTTTGGCGCCGAATCATGATCCGGGCCCCAAGGGGTTAAAGCAAGGCACTGTTTTGAAGGGCAGGCTGTGCCCTTCCAAAAATGGTGTCTGCCTGTAACCGCTGCCACATGCCAATCGAGAGGGTGAGAGGTCCAAAGGACCCCCCCTCCCTTTCAGGCACCTTCACCGCACTCACGGGCCGGTGCTGGAAATAGATGTCATCCCGGCTGATTGCTTCCTCCTGTGCTAGGACGCGCTCAGCGCGTCCATAGCACAGGAGAACCACTTGGCTGGACGCGCTGAGCGTGTCCAGAGCAGCCAAAAGGTTAAACAGGAGAATCCCATGTTTTTCTTAAATATTAATTCAACCGTTTATTGTTTTCATTTGCAGCAAAAAGTCTCTTTATTTATATTTTAGGATTTTTTGGGATTTTTTCAGCGGATTTGTTTTCCGATTTTTTTTAAATGGCGGCGGCGGGGGTTCTCTGACAGACCTTTTTATTATTATTCATAGGACCTTATATATTATCTCTCTTTAAAGGATTAAAATGTGTTCAAATCTTTAAAAGTATCAGCTTTTTGCAGAATCATGGAGCACCCCCTAAAACAACCCCAAAAATCCGATACTCACCTCTCATCCCGAGTGGTGAGAATTGTGGCCCAATTCACCACTTCTTCTAGCCGCGAGCAGAGTGAGACTGGGAAAAAAATAGTTCCCAGTCTCCCTCCACGATCACTCCACGGCGCTGCACGATCTCACGAGAGTGAGATCGCCCAGGGCTTGCATTCGGGAAGCAAAGCCTCTATGGAGTCCTATGGAAGCACAAAAGTGCTACCGTAAATATCCCAGTGGTTAGGGCTGCGTTTCAGAATTTTGCAGTAACATGGGAACACAACAGTGAAATCTCCAGGCACAGATTTTCCCTATTAGCATCCCCATGTTAGTATGAACAAGGGTATCGTTCCCTCAGTGTACAAAAATGTCCGAAGTAGAACCTTCCCAAATCCAGTTTGAATTTGGTGTTTTGTCTGTCTTATCTGTTTCACCGGGGCGGATCCAGACATATGACTTGGGAGGGGCACTATACCATTTGGCTAAGATCTGATGTTCAGTAGGGATGTGCGTTTTGGGTTTCAGAATTTCAGAATTTTCACGAAATTTCCCGATTCGTGTTTTCGGATGCGGCCGATTTTCCGAACATTTTTAGATCCGAAAATGGCAGATCCGAAAAGTTTTCCGAGCCGAAACGAAATATTTTCGGAATTTTCGAATGTACTTGAAATGTGTCAAATCGAAATTTATTGCTTTGAAACGAGGAGAACAGACGTTCCAAAAAACGAAAATTTTCAAAAATACGAAAAGTCGATACAAAAACGAGCTAAGTGACACGAAAATACGAAAAATGGTCGAAATTCCGGGAAAAAAGTACATGAAAAACGAGTCGAGCCGAACCGAATCGAAACAGAAATCGGTCGAAATGAGCCGAATCGAAAAGTTTAAAAATCTGAAAAACCGAATCGAACGGAAAAAAAAATCGGTGCACAAGCCTAATGTTCAGTTCTCAGTTACACTGACAGGCAGAGCAGGTGTTGGATCTCAGGCTGTTCTTATCACACTCTCTCTAGAACATTGCCATGCAGTGTCTGTCCACATACTCAGGAGTCTCTTGACAGACCCCACAAGGCAATGTTTTGCAGTGAGAAATGAGAAAGTGAGTTATGGCAGTGGCATTGCTCACTTTGTAATTGAAAAGCAGACAGTGCTTTAGAACAAAAACAGGACATAAGCACATTTTTATTTTATTTCTTTAGGGTTTTTTGTACATTTTACAAGGTTATGTTTGGTATCATTGGAAAGGCTGTATTCTGGTCTTTTCAGTGACACCTCACTTAGGGTTTATGGAACCAGAGATACAGAGGTACAAGGGATTGCAGCTCTGGAGGGGCTCAAGCCCCCTGTACCGTCCTTCCCTGGATCCAACAGTTTGTTCATTTGCGTTTTGCGTTTCAAATATGGAATGTGTCCATGGACTCTTATGTAGTATCTCCAATCACTGTAGTCCACGAGGTTTCGTTCATGCTTTTACTTATCATTTAAATAATTTTTAGGCTTATTTTGTGCCTTATTTGCCTTATTCTCTCTTTTTTTTAGAATGTCTTTTTTCAAGTACTATTTTACTTTTAAAATACCGATACAGATTTTTATTCTTCTTCATTTTAAACGATAGAAAATAAATATAAACACCCAAGACCCGAGACGTCCCTTTGGGCTACAAGTAACAGGTTGAAGGGTTGACAAGTTCAGCCGTTACACAGTCATCTTAGAAAGACATTAAAAAATATGAAGGGGGAAAGAAACCTCGTACGCTGTGAATATGAATAAGTTGTTTTTGTTTTTTTTTCTCTCTGTTTATTCAATTGTTAATGTAAAAATATGGAATTAGAATTTCACACTCGTTGGTTTCCTTACTCATTGCAGGACTCCTCCAAGCAAAGAACAAATAGACATCACTCGGAATGTGTGCCGCTCAGTATTAATCAATGTAGATTTTCTAATAAACAAATGATTTAAAGATGTTTTAGAAGTTAAGACTGTATTATATTTTTTTTAAATGTATTTATTCATGAGATCACCGCAGGCAAGTATTTATTAAACACTGCCCGCATTTATCTCTGTTTCCCTTAAAAATAAAACGAAACAAATCAAAAGAGCTCCGGCTCGCCGTGTGTTATGGAAAAAAATAGCAGTGAAGGAAAGACCATGAACGCTGTAAATCTATATCTATAGATTGTGCTAAAGCTTGGGTGATTCATTAACTCTTTGAGTGCTGGAGGCATTGAATAAATATTAAAGAAGTACACAAAGTTTTTCTTCTTGTTTTGAAAGAAAAGATAAATGATTATTTCATTATTACTTCATATCCAGCTTAAGATGGAATTTTGCAATAATCCACTGTCAGGGACCAGTGGTTTCTTGGAAAATCATTTTTAATTATTTATACAGTAAGAAATATTTGGGAATATTCACAGTGTATTTCATACTGTAATAACCTATTTGGCTGAGAGATAGTGCCACCTACTGGCCAAATGGAGCCGCTGCAGTTACAACTGCTGCTCGGTGCTCCGTGCATCGGCCCAATGAGGACATTATTTAGCCAATTTACAAGTTTTAGCACCTTGGTCATTATGCCCACAGGGATATAACTCTGAGGGAACCTTCTGGATCCCAAAGCAAATGAAATTAATTTACGACAAACTAATTTTATTTGCAATCACACAGCACAGCCCTGAATCGTGTTAACACAATCTAGGGCTGCTGTGCCTGCTACTACATCATCACGTTAGTGAAGGGGTTAAAAACAAAGGTTGTTCTCATCTGTTGGGTGGTAACACCATTTACACCTTGACAACATATGGCTGATGTGACAAGCAATCACATGTAAAGGGGTGACCTGTCTCACGCTGGAGGCCGTGGTGATCCCTAAGAGAGAAATGAATTTATTTAAGTTTTTAAATGAGACTAAATGGTTAAAATAGGAGAGGAGGCACAGAGGGGGTCAGGAGGGGTTAATGTTTAACCCCATAGTATAACTTTAAACTCGGGTGAGATGTGCAGTCCCTATGTGCATGTTAGAGAGAACCTGTCAGCTCTCAGTCAGAAATTCTTAGTAGACATTCGCACAGCCAAAACGTTTGGTTCAGTTCTGATTTGGAAAATTCTGAACCTAAGATTTCAAGTTCAGAAATAATTAGGATTCGGAAATTACATACTTGGACCGATCTTAAAATATTGGACTGATTGGATAAAATATAGAAGATTCTGAAAATATTGACGTGCACATAGTTCCCTCTCTATACCCCTTACTCCCCCATTACTCCCCTCTATACTTCTCTTCAGTTCCTCTATAACTGCCTCTATAATACTCCATATACACCACAATCTATACCCCATACCAGGTTAGATTTACTTTTAAGGTTACTTTCAGGGTTAACATACTTTTAGGGTTAGGGATACTGTCCAGGTTAGGGTTGCTTTTAAGGTTAGGGTTACTTTCAGGATTACGGTTACTATTTCGGATTCTTTTATGGTTAGGGTAAGGGTTACTTTTAGGGTTAAGATTACATTTATGATTATGGATACTTTCAGGGTTAGGTTTGCTTATAGGGTTAGGATTTCTTTCAGGGTTAAGGATACTAATTGTGCTTGTTTTTTTATTAGGGTTAGGGTTACATTTAGGGTTAGGGCTACTTTAAGGGTTATGGCTACTAGTTTTGTTTGTTTTAATTGGGGTTAGGGCTACGTTTAGGATTAGGGTTACTATTTTTTCTTGTTTTTTTATTAGGGTTAGTTTTAGGGTTATGGTTGCTATTTTTGCTTGGTTTTTCATTAGGGTTAGGGTTACTTTCAGGGTTATTGTTATTATTTTTCCATGTTCTGTGATTAGGGTTACACTTAGGATTAGGGCTAATTTCAGGGTTATGGTTGCTATTTTTGCTCGCTTTTGGGTTATGGTTGCTATTTTTGCTTGCTTTTTTATTAGGGTTAGGGTTACTTTCATGGTTATGGTTAATATTTTTCCATGTTTTATGATTAGGGTTATATTTAGGGTTAGGGTTACTTTCAGGGTTATTGTTAATATTTTCCCATGTTCTGTGATTAGGGTTACACTTAGGGTTAGGGTTAATTTCAGGGTTATGGTTGCTATTTTTCCATGTTCTATGAGTAGGGCTACATATAGGGTTAGGGTTACTTTCAGGTTACAGTTAATTGTTCTATGGTTAGGGTTACATTTAGGACTAGGGTTACTTTCAGGGTTATGGCTACTATTGTTGCTTGCTTTTTTATTAGGGTTAGGGTTACATTTAGGGTTAGGATTACTTTCATGATTACTGCTACTATTTTTGCTTGTTTTTGTTTAGGGATAGGGTTACATTTAGGGTTAGGGTTATGGGTTTTATTTTTGCTTGTTTTTTTATTAGTGTTAGGGTTACATTTAGGGTTAGAGTTACTTTCAAGGTTATTGTTAATATTTTTCCATGTTCTATGATTAGGGTTACATTTAGGGTTAGTGTTATTTTCAGGGTTATGGCTACTATTTTTGTTTGTTTCTATTAGGGTTAGGGTTACATTTAAGGTTATGGTTGCTATTTTTGCTCGCTTTATTATTAGGGCTTGGGTTTGTTTCAGGTATATGGTTAATATTTTTCCATGTTCTATGATTAGGAATACACTTACGGTTAGATCTCATTTTAGGGTTATGGTTGCTATTTTTCCATGTTCTATGATTAGGGGCTACATATAGGGTTAGGGTTACTTCAGGGTTATGGTTAATATTTTTCCATGTTCTATGATTAGGGTTACATTTAGGGTTATTGTTATTTTCAGGGTTATGGCTACTATTTTTGTTTGTTTCTATTAGGGTTAGGGTTACATTTAGGGTTAGGGTTGCTATTTTTGCTCGCTTTATTATTAGGGCTAGGGTTTGTTTCAAGGATATGGTTAATATTTTTCCATGGTCTATGATTAGGGTTACACTTAGGGTTAGGGTTAGGGTTAATTTCAGGGTTATGGCTACTATTTTTTTTTTTTAAAATTAGGGTTAGGGTTACATTTAGGGTTAGGGGTTACTTTCAGGGTTATGGCTACTATTTTTGTTTTGTTTTTAATTAGGGTTAGGGATACATTTAGGGTTAGGGGTTACTTTCAGGGTTATGGCTACTATTTTTGTTTTGTTTTTAATTAGGGTTACATTTAGGGTTAGGGTTACTTTCAGGTTTAGGGTTACGATTTCTACTTGTTTTAATATTAAGGTTAGTGATTTTGCATTGCACAGTGAGTGAATTTATTTTCAGTCACCTGAATGAATCCCAAATGATCCGATTATGTTCGACTTCTAATCATATCAATCCAGTAGATTTGTTTCATATCAACTCATTTTGACAGCTCAGCAGTTCGGAATTTGAATTCTTCTGAATCACCAAAATCACTGGCGGAACTTGCACTTGTTCCAAGCTAAATAATTCGAAAAAGAGGAACCAAATAGAAATGACACAAATAATTTAATTCAAATTATAGAAAATTAAGGAAACTGAATGTCCAGACCGTGACTTAAAAAGGGGATAACCCGAACTATACTGTAAACCGTAAACAAGGACAGTCACCGTCCCAACGCAAGAACTGTATCGAAAAGAGAGACAAAAACTGTATCAAAAGATGAAAAGTAATTCTAAGCAAACACTATTTTACATAACAAATATGCAAAAGAAAATAAGGAAAAGAAATGACAAAATCTGTTTCTTTATTAGAGAAGGGAAAACCAAAAAGAATAACAAACTTAAACTAAAGTAGGGAATCCTGCTGTGCAGTACAACAAGAAATAAGATATATTATAGGGATGTGCGTTTCGGGTTTCGGAATTTCGGAATTTTCACGAAATTTCCCGATTCGTGTCTTCGGATTCAGCCGAATTTCCGAATCGGGTCGGACCCGAAAACCGATAGATCCGAAAAGTTTTCCGAGCCGAAACGAAAAAATTTCGGATTTTTCGAATGGACTTGAAATGTGTCAAATTGAAATTTATTTTTGCTCTTTTCATGATTTCGGTTCCATTCGTGATTTCGGTTCAATTTCGGTAATTCTGGAAATCGTATATTTAACTATTATCGGTTATATCGCTGATTCTGTAAATTTTGGATTTGTAAATGCGTATCACTTGTTTCTTGTGGCATTCGGGTCAGTTTAGCGTTTTTTAAATCATTTTGTTCATTTTTTTTGTTCCTTGGCTTTCATACCATTTTAATATGATTAAATAAAGTTGTGAAATGTATATTCAATTATTCATAAGAAAAAAAGGATCTTTATTTAATAAAAAAAAACACGATAGAATCGCCAGAATTATCGTAGACACTTTGAAACGAGGAGAACAGACGTTCCGAAAAAACGAAAATTTACGAAATTTCCGAAAAGTCGATACAAAAAACGCAAAGTGACCCGAAAACACGAAAAATGGTCGATATTCGGAAAAAAAAATGTACACGAAAAACGAGCCGAACCGAACCGAATCGAAACAGAAATCGGTCGAAACGAGCTGAATCGAAAATTTTAAACATCCGAACAAATCGAACCGAATCGAACCGAAAAAAAAATCGGTGCACAAGCCTAATATATTATAGACCACTAAAAATACCCTCAAAAAGAAGGAAATGCTTCTCCCTATAAGTGTGACAATAACAGGCAATCAGGCTAAAGTTAACCCCTCGAGTACCGCTAAAAGAATATCTAGGCAGAGACCCTGATACTGAATGAAATACCGGCCTTCATGGGTCCGGGCTGTAAAAAAGACAAAAAAGGGTCTGACTGTACAAAGCATATATTCAGAGGGGGGGGAGAAGGAGGGGAATGTAGGGTTAAGTCTCCCGAGAGAAGCGCGCTAAAAAAACTCCTGTCCCAAAGGTATCTCTGTGCTTTTCCTTAATGACTTCATAATAACTGTAAAAAGGATCATACATCATGGAGCCAGTGTGGCAACATATAGGGCTCTATTAACTGCTTCGCGCAAAAGCACATTTTTTGGCGCGCAGCGTTAAACATTAACGCTCGTAAATTAACGCTGGTATTAAAGTCCGAGACCATTTTTTCATCCGTCAAAAAATAACGCACGTAAAAAAGACGCGCAAAAACCCGCACGCATTAACGCTACGTGCAGAAATCGGTATTTTTTTTCGTGCTGGTGTATTTGGTTTCGGCCAGAATGTTCAGATTTGCCATTACCACCAGCTTTTCAAAGACGTTAAAATTATGTACGCAAACGTTGTCCATTAAAATTTGTGCATAGATTGTAATACCATCCGTGCAGTCACATCATCAATAAATACAAGAGAACCAGTTCCATTGGCAGCCATACATCCCCACGCCATGACACTACCACCACCATGCTTCACTGATGAGATGGTATGCTTAGGATCATGAGCAGTTCCTTTCCTTCTCCATACTCTTCTCTTCCCATCACTCTGGTACAAGTTGATACTGGTCTCATCTGTCCATAGGATCTTGTTCCAGAACTGTGAAGGCTTTGTTAGTTGTTGTTTGTCAAACTCTAATGTGGCCTTCCTGTTTTTGAGGCTCACAATGGTTTACATCTTGTGGTGAACCCTTTGTATTCACTCTGGTGAAGTCTTCTCTTGACTGTTGACTTTGACACACATACACCTACCTCCTGGAGAGTGTTCTTGATCTGGCCAACTATTGTGAAGGGTGTTTTCTATACCAGGGGAAGAATTCTTTGGTCATCCACCACAGTTGTTTTCCGTGGTCTCCCGGGTCTTTTGGTGTTGCTGAGCTTACCGGTGCGTTCCTTCTTTTTGAGAATGTTCCAAATAGTTGTTTTGGCCACGCCTAATGTTCTTGCTATCTCTCTGATGGGTTTGTTTTGTTTCTTCAGCCTAATGGTGGCTTGCTTCACTGATAGTGACAGCTCTTTGGATCTCATCTTGAGAGTTGACAGCAACAGATTCCAAATGCAAATAGCACACTTGAAATGAACTCTGGGCCTTTTATCTGCACATTGTAATTGGGGTAATGAGGGAATATCACACACCTGACCATGGAACAGCTGAGAAGCCAATTGTCCCATTACCTTTGGTGCCTTAACAAGTGGGAGGCATATCTGCAAACTGCTGTAAGTCCTACACCATTCACCTGAGTTGGATGTACATACCCTCAAATTAAAGCTGACAGTCTGCAGTTAAAGCACATTGTGTTTGTTTCCTTCCAACTCCATTGTGGTGGTGTATAGAGCCAAAGATGTTAGAATTATGTCGATGTCCCAATATTTCTGGATCTGACTGTAGTAGGAGCAAAACGACAAGTCTTGAGGGGTGTTGTCAGTATGCAGTGGTTAGTACCTACCGAAAGCGGTGCAAGGTAGGATAACTGGTGAACCAGTAATGGAGGACCAAGGCTCATTGATACATGTGGGGAATGAAGGCGAGCCCATCTGGTCAAGCAGTTAAAGCACATTGTGTTTGTTTTATTCTAACTCCATTGTGGTGGTGTATAGAGCCAAAGATGTTAGAATTGTGTCGATGTCCCAATATTTCTGGACCTGACTGTAGATAGATATAGATGCAATCTATCTATCTATCTTTCTCTATATCTCTGTATCTCTATTTATCTAGCTCTATATATATGTATCTCTATCTATCTATCTATCTATCTTAGATATAGAGATTAGATACAGTAGATAGAGATACAGAGATAGAGATACAGAGATAAAGAGAAAGATAGAGATACAGAGATATAAAGAAAGATAGAGATACAATTTATCTACCTTTCTCTATATCTCTGTCTCTCTCTATCTTCTCTATATATCTGTCTCTCTATCTACCTTTCTCTATATCTCTGTTTCTCTATCTAGCTCTATATCTATGTATCTCTATCTATCTATCTTAGATATAGAGATTAGATACAGTAGATAGATATAGATACAGAGATAAAGAGAAAGATAGAGATACAGAGATAGAGATACAGAGATATAGAGAAAGATAGATAGAGATACAGAGATAGAGATACAGAGATATAGAGAAAGATAGATAGAGATACAGAGATAGAGATACAGAGATATAGAGAAAGATAGATAGAGATACAATTTATCTATCTATCTTTCTCTATATCTCTGTATCTCTATCTATCCCTCTCTATATATCTGTCTCTCTACCTTTCTCTATATCTCTGTATCTCTATCTACCTTTCTCTGTATCTCTACCTATCTAGCTCTATATCTATGTATCTCTATCTATCTATGTATCTCTATCTATCTAGCTCTATATCTGTGTATCTCTATCTATCCATCTCTATATGTATCTCTATCTATCCATCTCTATATGTATCTCTATCTTAGATATATAGATTAGATAGATAGAGATACATATATATATATATATATATATAAAGATAGAGATACAGAGATAGAGAGAAAGATAGATGGAGAGATACAGAGACATACAGGGTTATTCAAAGAGATTCGAAAAGTCACCGCACGTTCGGTGACTTTTCGTTCTCTTCAATTCGGTTTGTTTTGCCGATCCCATTTTTATGACCCTGCGGTGTATTCAGCAAAACACCACAGGGCCCCCAAATTGCAGGAAAAGGCTGCCACAAACCTGCCGAAAACTAACCGCAAAACCCGGCGAATGCACGCCGAAAACCCTCAAAAACATCTGGATTAACCTGCCGAAAACCACAGAAAAACCCGAACAGGAGCCGATCGCAGCCTTGGACACAGCAGAAGAGGCAGTGAATAAATTAGCAAAACAGTTTGTATGAATGTGTGAAAGTGAAACGCTGTTTGCAAAGAAACTACTGAGCGAAAATGTCTGAAATTTACATATGATCCAATGAATGATAATAAAGAGGGCTGTTACAGAAAAAAGAAGAAAACTTTAAAAAAAAATCAAAAAAATCGGACTTTTAAAAAAAAAAATTAAAAAAAAATTAGGAAAATATCGTAAAAAATCTATAAATAAAGAGACTCTTTACGGCAGAATTTTATAATGAATGGTTTATTAGATATTGAATTAAAACGGGAATATTTATAGCATTGAAGCCTATGGGATTCTCCTGAATAAATTTGCCGAATGAAACCACCGAATGGCAGGACATTAGGGGAACCATTCACTGCTGGTTTGTGTTCTCTGAATAGCCGAAGCAGTGCTTTTTCATGGGGATTTCACTGCCCTTGAACAGGCACCGAACAGGCACCGTATGTGCAGGCAATTCGCCAGGATTTGGCGAATTGCTTTCTCTCTGGATAGCCGAATGGCCAGGAAAGGTAACTGGACGCTGATTTTCAGCATTCGGTTACCTTTCTCAAGCAATTCGGATCTCTTTGAATAACCCCGTTTGAGACAGGTAGATAGAGATACATAGATATAGAGAAATATATATATATATATATATATATATATATCCCATATCTACAGTTGTGTTCAAAATTATTCAACCCCCAATGCTGTAAAGGGTTTTAGGGAATTTAGTGACATTTGTAATTGTATTCAGAATGAAATCCTACAAGGACTTTTTAAAGAACCATATGCAACTAAAATGACATCAATTGGTTTTGTAATACAGTAGTAAATGTTTCTTTTGTGAATTCTTCATTGACACAATTATTCAACCCCTTAAAGACTACCACTCTGAAGAACAGAGGTTCATTCAAGTGTTTTCAATCAGGTATTGAAAACACCTGTGGATGTCACGGAGCAGCAATAAAAGCATAATAAGCACCAATTAGGCAGCTTTAAAATGACTGTGATACTCAGCTCCTTCTAGACATTTACTGGTGTGGTTACAAACATGGTGAAGTCAAGAGAATGGTCCAGGAAGACAAGAGAAGAGGTGATTACTCTTCACAGGAAGGGCAATGGCTATAAGAAGATTGCAAAGATGTTAAACATACCAAGAGAGACCATAGGAAGCATCATTCGCAAATTCAAGGCAAAGGGCACTGTTGAAACGCTACCTGGTCGTGGCAGAAAGAAGATGCTGACTTCGACTGCTGTGCGCTACCTGAAGCGTAGAGTGGAGAAAAGTCCCCGTGTGACTGCTGAGGAACTGAGAAAAGATTTGTCAGATGTGGGTACTGAAGTTTCAGCTCAGACAATACGGCGCACACTGCGTAATGAAGGCCTCCATGCCAGAACTCCCAGGCGCACCCCCTTGCTGTCTCCAAAGAATAAGAAGAGTCGACTGCAGTATGCCAAAAGTCATGTGGACAAACCACAGAAGTTTTGGGAAAGTGTTCTGAGGACTGATGAAACAAAATTAGAACTGTTTGGGCCCATGGATCAACGCTATGTTTGGAGGAGGAAGAACAAGGCCTATGAAGAAAAGAACACCTTGCCTACTGTGAAGCATGGCGGGGGGTCAATCATGCTTTGGGGCTGTTTTGCTTCTGCAGGTACAGGGAAGCTTCAGCGTGTGCAAGGTACCATGAATTCTCTTCAGTACCAGGAGATATTGGATGACAATGTGATGCAGTCCGTCACAAACCTGAGGCTTGGGAGACGTTGGACCTTTCTACAGGACAATGATCCCAAGCATACCTCCAAGTCCACTAGATCATGGTTGCAGATTAAAGGCGGGAACATTTTGGAGTGGCCATCGCAGTCACCTGACTTAAATCCGATTAAGAACCTCTGGTGGGACTTAAAGAAAGCAGTTGCAGTGCGCAAGCCTAAGAATGTGACTGAACTGGAGGCTTTTGCCCATGACGAATGGGCGAAGATACCCGTAGATCGCTGCAAGACACTTGTGTCAAGCTATGCTTCACGTTTAAAAGCTGTTATAACTGTAAAAGGATGTTGTACTAAGTACTAAGATTGAATGTCACTTGGGGGTTGAATAAAACTGATAATGATGTGAGCACAGAAAAGACATTTGTGGTTATTTCATTACAAATGTTATGTTATATTTGTCTGACCTACACGTGCCTCTTTGATTTAATTGTAAGCAAGATGACTGAATGATCAAAATCAATGTCAAACTGGCCAAAACACTCAATTTCAGTGGGGGTTGAATAATTTTGAACACAACTATATGTAAGTAGATAGATGGAAATGGATAGATAGATATAGAAAGATAGAAATAGGATAGATATAGATAGGGAGAGAGATATACTTAGATATAGAGGGAAAGATAGAGATACAGAGATATAGAGATAGATAGATAGATAGATAGATAGATAGATAGATAGATAGATAGATAGATAGATAGATAGATAGATAGATAGATAGATAGATAGATAGATAGATAGATAGATAGATATGGATACATGATATATACTAGATATATGATAGATCAATAGAAGGATAGATAGATAGATAGACATACCTAGATAGATAGATAGATAGATAGATAGATAGATAGATAGATAGATAGATAGATAGATAGATAGATAGATAGACATACATAGATATGGATAGATAGATAGATAGATAGATAGATAGATAGATAGATAGATAGATAGATAGATAGATAGATAGATAGATAGATAGATAGATAGATAGATAGATATGGATACATGATATATACTAGATATATGATAGATCAATAGAAGGATAGATAGATAGATAGATAGATAGATAGACATACATAGATATGGATAGATAGATAGATAGATAGATAGATAGACATACATAGATATGGATAGATAGATAGATAGATAGATAGATAGATAGATAGATAGATAGATAGATAGATAGATAGATAGATAGATAGAAGATAGATAGATAGATAGATAGATAGATAGATAGATAGATAGATAGATAGATAGATAGATATGAGATAGATAGATAGATAGATAGATAGATAGATAGATAGATAGATAGATAGATACAGATAGATAGATATGGATAGATAGATAGATAGATAGATAGATAGATAGATAGATAGATAGATAGATAGATAGAGATACATGATATATACTAGATACAGATAGATAGATATGGATAGATACAGATAGATAGATAGATAGATAGATAGATATGGATACATGATATATACTAGATATATGATAGATCAATAGAAAGATAGATAGATATTACCATTTATGTTTTGCCAAATAATAGAAATCAATTTCAGCTAACGATCGTTTCGTGCTTTATTTTTATTATTTTTTAGCAGAAGAAATCTGTTTACTGCCAAGATATTTCTCGCTTTCACATCATCCAAATTCTATCTGCAGTTTTCAATCATTTTCAGCAGGTAAGCTCTGTTATTCCATCAAAGATAGATTGCAGAATCCTCCTGGAATTGCAGCAAATGAAGGTTCCTCTTGGAAGCACTTTTCACTGTCTTTGTTTATAAAACTAATGAATACTAGAGATATAAAGTTTATCTGTCAGTGCTAAGTGCACCAGCACGTTTCATGTACCATATGAAAGATGGACTTGATATATTTTTGATGCACTTTGATAATATACATTTCTGATCTTCCACTGTTCCGCCAGGCTATTTGGGAAGAAAAAAATCATTCAGACCGAACTTGAAAGTCTTTCTTTTATTAGAAGTTGCTTTGTAAAAATGAGAGTATCAAGTAATATATTCATTCTAATGTATTCATACACTTCTCACCAGCAGCTTGAATTCAGACAGTTGTAATTTGGTTAATGCAGCGTATGGAATATTCAGCTGTGACTTCAAACAGAAGCTGATGCAGCTTGCGGGATGATATTTTAGAAGATTATTCTCTCTCAATATGTCTATGTATCGATCGATCTGTACCAGGCATCATGTATTATCTAGCTTTAAATGTATCATATAAAAATATATTTGAATTTGCTGAAATAAGTGATGTGAAAGCGACGCGACAAAGACTCAAATGATTCTATTTGTACAAGGCGAGATCATATTATTCTTGAAATGGCATGCCATGACGGGGTTAATCTGCACTCAGGGGGACTTCTTTTCAAAAGTAACTTGGGATTAGTAAATCAATCAATAATGTGGGCGGGTTTAACGTTCGGCGCTGTGGTTCTCCGCTAGACGCATAACTAAATTAGCGGCGCGTTGCTTACATACAGTAAGGGATATAATAAAGCAGAAATAGGTTTTCTTGTTCTCTTTAACTCCACGCTCCAAACGTTGTAGTTTAGTTTGTGTTATAAAAAAAAACAACAAAAGCAACATATAATTACATGATTGGTTAGGTATTAGAAGTGAAGTCGAGGAAGCTTACAGAATGTCACTATTATGTAGCGAAACGCGTTGACGTCATTGCTTCACCCACCTTATTGGCATGTGTGACAAGAGTCACTCTGAAATGGGGGTGCATGGACTTGGCATTGCTGTCGGGAGGTGTGGGACTGGGAGTTCTGGGGGGTCTGAAATGTCATTTTATTTCCCCAACCCTCTCCTATGTCCAAGTCACCCCGTGACTATAAGGGTACAGGGTGTCTGTGTTATGTGTGAATATTGTTATTGTTAAAATCGTTATATTCTGTGTTAATATTTTACTGTTATCATGAATAATATCATTACTGTGTGTGTGTGTCACTGTAGCACTTTCAACCACCCCCCCCCCCCGTATTGAATATGTGTTAGATCTAGGGCTGAAGCAACTAATCGATTAATAGACAACTAATCAATGATTAAAATAGTTGTCAACTATTTCCATTATGGATTAATTGGTGTTGATTAATCGTCCTGTGTACAGCACACACTGTTTAGAGTCAGTCTGAGTTAAACGTAAATAACCTCAGCTTCGGAGCTGATTGGAGAAGACGCGCCGCTGCTTTACTAGGTATGATTTAGTTCTAGGGTTATGTCAGACACAACCAGTTTGTTTTTATTCCTTTCACAACAGTAGCAGAACTAGAACACAAACAATAGGATACTGACACTGGGTGTAGGAGCTGTATGCCTGTGTTTTATTCTTACTTGAAGCTGGAGTCCTGTGCCACCACCCCACCACATCCTCTGTGGTTGGGAACTGCCATTCCCTCCCTTTGGTCTGGTCCCTTTCCCCAAACTCACTTCAACAATCAGATCCGGTCTTAGGTCAAGTGAGCAAAGTCACTCCCTTCCACCTCCAGTCCTTCCTCCCACTCAGTTTGTTCATGAAATTATTTAAAAGGGACACTCTACGCACCCTGGCCACTTTAGCTCATTAACCCCGATTTCATGCTGACATCATCATCTATGACCAAGTGCTTGTAGCCACATTAATTTGAGAAAACAGACATGGGCTTAAGCTGCGCATGCAGCATCAACCCATCCCTCTCACCAAGCGCTCGCATACTTTGAGTGAAAAGAACACAAGGTACGCAATTTGCGTATGTACGTACGAAAGTTGCAAATTGCTTATGAAAAAGGAGGGAGGGGTTGTGGTTATTTTTTTACATAAAATTCATTTTAAGTAAACTAATTTTTTTCTATTTTTTTTATCCGATGAATCGATTATTATTTTGATTAATCGACCATCTAATGGATTATGAGAATAATCGTTAGTTGCAGCCCTAGTTAGATCTGTGAAAGGTTTGAATGGTCATTGTCTGTCTTGTTGAGTAAACATTGCCCCATTTTCAGACCATTGTGTGTTTCAGCTGTTACCTTCTTTATTCATATCCACTTGTGATTGCAGAGTTACTGTGTAGAAACATATTGTTCTGTTTTTTGGAATGTTGCGTAATGTGTCTTGGTGTCCATCGTTAAATCAATTATCTGTCCCTAATCTAATTATGCCCCAGACGCCAAGGAGGGATTGCTGTTGTATCACCAGGGTATAAATATGTGCTGTGACAATAGACTAGTATGCTTGGCCAGTATGATCGGTGTCGTCCGTGATATTGGGGACACTGGGAAATATGCAGAAGATACTGTGCTGTTCTGCTGCATTGGTGTTCTATATATTAATGATTGAATAACCCTGTCAGTGTTTTATAATAACAGAGAGCGGTGAAAAGCAGGAGAATGACTGGAGAATGGAAAATTCTATCAGGGTTATTCAAAGAGAATCGAAAAGTCACCGCGCATTCGGTGACTTTTCGTTCTCTTCAACTGGGTGCGATTTGGCGATCCCATTTCGGCAACCCTGCGGTGTATTCAGCAAGCACCACAGGGCCGTCGTAGTGCAGGGAAAAGCCGCTGAAAACCCACCGAACACTCACCGCAAAACCCAGGCGAATGCACACCGAAACCCAGAAAAACATCTGGATTAACCCCGCCGAACATGCCAGAGAAACCCGAGCAGGAGCCGATCAGAGCGCAGAGCAGCCGCCGGAAAAACCCGACATCGCAGATGAATGAAGTGAAAAAAAAAAAAAACAGTTTGCTTGATTGTTTGAAAAGTGAAACGCTGTTTGCAAAGAAACTACTGAGCGAAAATGTCTGAAATTTACATATAAAATCCATGAATGATAATAAAAAGGGCTGTTACAGAAAAAAGTTTACAACAAATTTAAAAAAATAAAATAAAATCGGAAAATTCTTTTTTGCAAAAAAATCCCGAAAAATGCTTAAAAGATCCTAAAAAAATCTAAAAATAAAGAGACTCTTTACTGAAGAATATTATAATAAACGGTTTATTAGATATTGAATTAAAACGGGAATATTTTTAACATTGAAGCCTATGGGATTCGCCTGAATAAACCTGTCGAATGAAGCAATTGAATGGCAGGGCATTTCGGCAACTTGTCACTGCTGGTTTTTGTTCTCTGAATAGACGAAGCAGTGCTTCTCTATGGGGATTCACTGCCCTCAAACAGGCACCGAACAGGCACCGTATGTGCATGCGATTCGCCAACATTTAGTGAACTGCCTGCTCTCTGAATAGCCGAATGGCCAGGAAAGGTAACCGAACACTGAATTTCAGCATTCGGTTACCTTTCGCCAGCAATACGGAGCTCTTTGAATAACCCTGTATGTCAAAATAGCTGATTTGGAAAGTGAGATGAAAGGGAGAATTTTTCTGGTTTGGTTATTTTGACCTAGAATTTTCCATTCTCCAGTCATTCTCCTGCTTTTCACCGCTCTCTGAATAACCCTGTATGTTTTTGCTTACCCTGTGCTTTGAATATGTTTTTATGAAAACATTTCTCTGGTATGAGAATAACTGGTTAATTCTAAAATGTCAAATGAGTTGAAAATATTAGGAATAGTCAACTCAACATAATCCTCCAGTGATCATCTTGGACAGGATTATCTGCCTCCTCTTGCCAATACAAGGAAGATATTCATTTATCTGGGTCCATCAGACAGAATTTGTATCTACATGGCAACTTGTTGACTTTCGTAATTCAATTCAGGCCAAATGAAAATTCAGCCAAGATCAACTCAAAGCAAGGCACCTGCAGCGCCGAACTGAATCCCTTTCGAAATAGACATTCTGAATCAATCTGAAACTATCCAAATATTATCGAATTGCACTTAGTGCAACCAGAATTGCAACACTAATCTTTACCTAATTATAAAAGGAGTAGAAATAGTAACCTTAATCCTAACAGTAACCCTAACCCTAAAAGTAACCGAAACCTAAATATAACTCTAATCCTTACTTTAATCAAAAACATACAGAAATGATAGCCTTAATCCTAACAGTAACCCTAACCCTGAAAAGTAACCAAAACCTAAATATAACCCTTACCCTTACTTTAATCAAAAAAAGTACAGAAATGATAACCTTAATCCTATCAGTAGCCCTAACCCTAAAAGTAATTTAAACCTAAATATAACTCTAATCCTTACTTTAATCATAAAACATGCAGAAATGGTAACCTTAACGTAATCTAACCCTAAAGTAACCCTTACCTTAGCTTTAATCATGAAACAAGCAGAAACAGCATCCCAAACCCTAACCATAAAACAAGCAGAGATAATGACCCTAACCCTAAAAACAGACCCTACAATTAACCTAATCCTAAAATTAACCCTAACCCTAACCATTGAACAAGTAGAAATAGTAACTCTATTAAAGGAAACCCTAAACCTATCCCTATCCCTAAAAATAACCCTAAGCCTATGGCTGAAAGAAACTCTATTTTCTGAATAAAGAATATGTTTAAATTTAGTTTCAGAAATTTCTAAATTCGAAAAGAACTGAACTTTTTAAGCTGTGCACCTGTCTAGTCATTTTATTTGCGGTACCTTAATGACGACCTATGCGATAGGATGTGAATTTGCCACTAGCTATAGTTTTTAACCCTTAACAGTAGTTTTTGGTGTGAAAATGCTACCGTCCAACCAGTGATAAAACTGGACCAAGAGTAGGGCAGTTGACCATTTCGCTACCTTTTCTTCTTTTGCATCGTATTCAACGTTGCAGTCATGACTTCCACAATGATACCCCCTCTTTAACACCTTAACCTCTCTGGTGGTATTCCCGAGTGTGACTCGGGGTTAAATTTCACTACTGCGAATGGTAACCCCGCGCCACACTCGGGCTGGATGCATACTCACCTCCTCCTGGCTCCCTGGCTGTGTGATCGCGTCGAGTTGCTTCCTGGTAAGGCTCCCTGCGGGTCACACGATGCAGGGGGCGGGACCAGGCAGCAAATTTAGAAAAAAAATATAATACACTTTTTATGAACGGCCACTAGGTGGCACGACAGGATAAGAAACAGACCATACATCGTCTCACCCTTGTTATGAGACAGATTTCAGTGTTTTTTGTTGTATTTTATTGAATATCATTTATTTGCATTATTTTGGATAATTATTTTTGGGATATTAAAGTTTGAAACATGACATAATAATTTATCGGACTCAGTGTATTTACTATTTATTTATTTATAAAGGATTTTACCAGTAAGGACTCTTGATTGCACGGATTTCAGTGCGCAATTCCTAATTATTACAGGCTAACTATGTACAAAAACACATTTCCTTTAAAAAAAAAAAATTGAGACACTTTTAGACACGACATTTTGAAAAAATTAGACCGCCAGGGAGGTTAAGCACCAATGGCGGAACTCTTCCGTTGTAAATGAATTGACTTTAAAGGGCCCTTGGTCCTTAAGGGGTTAATTACCTTTCACGTCTGCCTTTTGTGGCACAATGGAAATTAATTACGAAAAAACAAGAATTGTGTAGAATTCACAAGAGAAATTGTAATTTAAGTCAATTAATTCAGCTCGGGATAAACTCCTACTCAATATGTCTCCTAAAAATCGCAGTTTTCTTATCAGTTGTCTCTTTTTTTTCCAATTTACTGAATGCGGTTAATAAACTCTTTACTTTTTAATATAAGGCAAAAATCATAGGTTTTATAATTTTTTTTCCCTAAATGATTTCTAGCAGGCTGGATATCATTGTTGTATAATTTGCCGAGGCTTTAAACATTATATATTGCTATTTTAATTAAAAAGTGCGGTTTCTATTCGATTAAAGTATATTCGATCTGTCTGAGCCCCAGTAGTTTTATAACTATAATTATTTTTATTTAGAATGTTCTGCTTATATTAATATATGAGTGAACTTTATATTTTTTATCCTTGCTAGAAAACACAGAATTAATTCCCTAAAGGAAATCAAGTCAATATTAAGCTCTGTTTATAGGCCTGGCGTTCCGATATATATGCAAGTGGAGGAGAAGAACAGACGAAGAAGTGTTGAGTATATTTTTTTCAATGTCAATAATCCTTGGCTACAAGAGAAATATATACACAGCATTATATGCTGTTTACATTCATTTATTAACCCTTAACCCTTTTGCTGCTGAGCCATTTCACGCCTGTGTGCTGAGGTCATTTTTACCGCTTTCGCTCATCATGTTTAACCGCGTTTTGAAGCCATATTTTGATATATGACCCAGACATATTATATATCGTTCTTTCCGGCAGACTCGGCAGATTCATAATATATCATTATTATATGTATAAGTCATGTGCTGTCTGTATATTATAACAAAAAATGCAATAAAATTTGAATTTTCAATAATTTACAAAGTGTAAAGTGTTTTTTTTCACATTTTAACATGCGAGCGTTTGCGGTTATATTTTCTATGGGGTGCGCTTGTTAAAAAAATTTGAAATGGAGACTCGTTACATTTTTTTTGGGGAAAATTACGCGATTTTTAACAAACGCACCCCATACAAAAGTCATCATTAGTGCAGCATCATTGTTCACATTATAATTGAAATGGGAACAATATTGCTGCATTAACAAAACAAAAAAAACTCTTAAAAATATTTTTTAAAAAAATATATACATTTTTTATTTTTTGCTAACTTTCTACATCGTCATGTTTGGTATCGCTGGAAAGGCCATGCTCTGGCGCCCGATCCAACGATACCAAACATTAACCCCTATCAGGAGATAGGGGGTTCCAATGAACCCCCTATCTCCACCATTGGTGGTAGCTAGGGGTTAACTCCACAACTGACGACATCGCGCTATGCATGATGACGTCAGTCGTCAGGGGGAGTTCCCGGAAGCTTGGCCGTCATCCAAGATGTTGGTTGCTCCGGGAGAGGATCACGATCCGGCGCTTTTCGGCGCTGAATCGTGATCCGGCCCCAAGGGGTTAAAGCCAGCCAGCGTTTGGAAGGGCAGGCTGTGCCCTTCAAAACGGTGCCTGATTTTCACCTCTGGCCCCAGGAGATCGGGAGGGAGAGAGGTCCAAAGGACCTCCCCCCTCCCTTTCAAGCACCTCCTCCGCACTCGTGGGGGGGGGGGCTGAAATAGATATCATCGCGCCAGCGCGATTACAACTATTGTCCCCGCCAGGGTCCCGGAGTGCCGGACTGACATCCAAGATGTCAGCCCGCACCAGGGGGTACGCAGCAATCGGCCGGAATCCCGGCTGATTGCTGCCTCCTGTGCTAGGACGCGCTCAGCGCGTCCATAGCGCAGGAGAACCACTTGTTTGGACGCGCTAAGTGTATACACTGCCGGGTGAAAAAAAGTCACACACTGTAATATTTGGTTGTGTCGCCTTTTGCTGTGATTGTGGCACTCATTCTCCGCGGCATCGTGTCGATAAGCTTATGCAACGTCACCGCATTTATTCCTGCCCAGAGTGGCATTAAGTTGTGGCCAAGATCTTAGGGGTTATTCAGAGAGCACCAAAATGACGCCGACATATTGGTGCTCTCTCGTTCCCCGCAGTTCCCTGCAATATCAAAATTCTCCACCATGCGGTGTATTCAGCATTCACCGCATGGCCCCCGGAGTGCAGGGAAAACCCGTCGCAAATCTGCAGCAATCCTGCTGAAAAGTCACCGGAACCGCCGGATAAACCACGCCAAACACGACGGAAAAAGCCAATGAGCAGCCGATCACTGAACAGAGCAGTCGCCGGAAAAAGCCGACAAGCTGACGTACGGGGTAAGAGAAAAAAAACAATACACTTGAAAGTTTCAAAATTGAAATGCTGTTTGCAAAAAAACTACTGAATGAAAATGTCTGGAATTTACATATAAGATCCCATCAATGATAATAAAAAGGGCTGTTACAGAAAAAAAGAAACGATTATGAAAAACGGGGAAATAAATTGCTGAAAAAAAACTGAAAAATGCCTCAAAGATCCTAAAAAAATCTATAAATAAAGAGACTTTTTGCTTCATATTAAATAATAAACTGTTTATTAGATATTAGATTAAAATATTTTTAACATTGAAGCCTATGGGATTCTCCTGAATAAACCTGCTGAATGAAAACACCGAACAGAAGGGCACTTTGGCAACTTTTCTCTGCTATTCGGTGTCTGTGAATAGGTTAACCATTGCTTCGCTATGGTGGATTTCACTGCTGTCGAACAGGCACTGTATGTGCAGACAATTCGCCAAAATTTGGTGAACTGCCTGCTGTCTGAATTTTTTTCACCGTACGCGGAATTTTAGTGTCCGGTTACATTTCGGGGCCACTTCGTCTCTCTCTGAATAACCGCTCTTTTATTGATGATGGGAGAGTCGCAGCGCTACGTAAAGTCTTCTCCAGCACATTATCCCAAGGATTAACCTCAATGGGGTTAAGGTCTGGACTGTGCGGTGGCCAATCCATGTGTGAAAATGATGTCTCATGCTCCCTGAACCACTCTTGCACAATTTGAGCCCGATGAACCCTGGCATTGTCATCTTGGAATATGCCCGCTGTGCCATCAGCAGGGCCGTCTTTAACGCGGGGCAAAAGGGGCAGTTGCCCCGGGCCCAGTCATTGTTGAGGGGCCCAAAGCAGCTGCCCCTTGGGCCCGCGTGAAGCGTGGATGCCGCCGCCAGTCTATTTTCTATGGGGCACAAATTTATTTTCCAGCTGCTCGTGCCGATCTACCAGCCGCGCGAATCCGGAAGCAGAATAATTAGTCATGTGACGGTGGTGACTCAGTGCGCCGGCGCCACACTACTTGTCACATGGGTGGGAAGGAGCAGGAGGCTTCACTCGGCATCGGCAGCCAGGTCAGTGCGTGCACACTCGCAGAGTGACTGGAGACCGAGAGTGAGTGACTGACTGAGCCACAGCGAGGCTTTCAACAAGTCAAGTGCCTCCCCTGCACGTGCTGGGCCAGCCAAGCTTCTTTACATAAAATTGCGGGGGAAGGAAAGCAGACAGTACACAGGCGTGTGGATGAATCCACTCAGCCTGCACTGTCTGTTGCCTGCCCAGTCAGTATCCTGCTGCAGAAGCCAGGTACTTCATCTGTGTGCCCCTCCATGGTTTGCCTGTTGCTGTAGAGATCCCTGCCGCCTCTGACTGCTATCTGCTCCCCTCCTTCCTCCCCCGCTGCTATCCAATTCCTGGGGGGGGGGGGGTAGGGCAGGGCCTTTGCAGATCGTCAAAGCAGGAGCTCCTGCTTCCTCCTTCCCTGCCTGGAACCCCCCCCCTCTCACTGGGGGACATGTGGCCGCTGCTCCACCAGCTCCTGTGGGTCTCCAACCACACAAGCCCCTGGAGGTATCAGATATCAGAGGGGTGGGGAGGAGATCTTCTCACTGTCATTGGCCTGCCTGTACTTAATCTATGTGGCCACAGGGATCGGTCAGCAGGGTCCCTCAATGATACAGCTGGGGGGGTGGTCTGATCTGCCAAAACACAGGGACTGGGGGGGGTGCAGCACTCTAATGCTGCACCCCCCTCTCTCTGTGTTTTGGCAGATCAGACCCCCCCCCAGCTGTATCATTGAGGGACCCTGCTGACCGATCCCTGTTTGACAGGCAGCTCAAACCTAATGTGCTGGGTTAATTGGCCCAATACATATATATAAACACTTATTGAATGCCCAGTATAATATATCTCATATTATTATTCAGCCATTACAAATGAACAAAGTCACTTCTAAGTAAACCCTTGTTGCATGGCTAATCTTGTTCTGCAGACCAACATTAAGACAAAAAACTGTTACATTGAATTAATCACCATTTTTACAAAGCATTGTCATTCTTTTCTATCTAATGTGTGCCGCCAGATATGTTCTTTAATCAGCGCTGCGGAATATGCTGGCGCTATATAAATAAAGTATAATAATAATTAGCTCTATTATTGGGTGTGTGAGCTGTGATACGCTCATACGCACCGCACATTACTGAGTTTTATTGCTGTGGAGCTCTGATACGATCATACGCACTGCACATTACTGAGTTTTATTGCTGTGGAGCTCTGATACGCTCATACGCACCGCACATTACTGAGTTTTATTGCTGTGGAGCTCTGATACGATCATACGCACTGCACATTACTGAGTTTTATTGCTGTGGAGCTCTGATACGATCATACGCACTGCACATTACTGAGTTTTATTGCTGTGGAGCTCTGATACGATCATACGCACCGCACATTACTGAGTTTTATTGCTGTGGAGCTCTGATACGATCATACGCACTGCACATTACTGAGTTTTATTGCTGTGAGATACGTTCATACACACTGCACATTACTGTGAGTTTTATTGCTGTGGAGCTTTGTGATACGCTCATACACACCGCACATTGCTGTGAGTTTTGAGACAAGTCCATGTTGTTTTTGTGGGTTTTTTGGGATGTTGGGGGTGGAGAGCAAAATTATGCAGTGGACGGGCTTTCAGGGGGCCCCAAGAAATTGTTTGCACAGGGTCCAATCAATATTAAAGACGGGCCTGGCCATCAGGGGAGAAAAAACCCATTGATGGAAAAACCTGCTCATTCAGTATATTCAGGGAGTCACATGACCCAATTTTTGGGTGCATAATGTTGCTGAACCTCTACCTGACCAACTGTAGGAACTCCAGATCATAAAAGGTTTGCATGGTAGGTGGTGCCATTTTTTTCTGGTCAGGCCTTTGGCAAAGCTCGGATCTGAGGCAAAAATGCAGAAATTTATCGAATATATTTAAATTGTTGAAAGTCCTTCCTACTCTCTTGGTAAGGGAAGATGGTGTTTGTGAATGTGGGAATGTATTTGTGTGGAGTATCAGCATGCACTGAATGACATGTGCAAATTTACATTCCACATTAATTCCAACATGTGAGGCCCCTGTTTGACTGAGGCCTTTGGCGACTGCCTGTTTTGCCTAATTGTAGAGCCACCTGACATAGTGCTCCCCGCTTCAAACCCCAAGAATTTTATTTTTCTGGTAAAAAAAACAAAAGACAAAGACATTTGCTTTGGGAAAGACTTTAAAAATCACAGCACGCAATATAAATGAACATAATGTATTGTAAATTGCTTAGCTTTAGTTTTAACCCCTTCACTGCTGAGGCATTTCACGCCTGTGTGCTGAGCTCATTTTTACCGCTTTCGCTCATCATGTTTAAACGCGATTTGAAGCCACATTTTAATAAATGACCCAGACATATTATATATCGTTGTTTCCGGCAGACTACGCAGATTCATAATATATCATTTTTATATGTATACGTCATGTCCTGCCTGTATATTATAACAAAAAATACAATAAAAATTGAATTTTTAATCATCTGCAGTGTGTAAAGTGTTTTTTTTCACATTTTATCACATGAGCGTTTGCGGTTATGTTTTCTATGGGGTGCGCTTGTACAAAAAATTTGAAATGGGGACTTGTTACTTTTTTTGGGGGGAATTACGTGATTTTTAGCAAACGCACCCCATAGAAAAAAATCATTAGTGCAGCATCATTGTTCACATTATAATTGAAATGTGAACAATATTGCTGCATTAATAAAAACAACACACAAAAAAAACATGTTTTTTTTTATTTATTTATTTTTTAAAATTTATTTATTATTTTAATTTTTTTTTTTATTATTTTTATTTACTTTTTACCAAGTCATGTTGGGTATCATTCGAAAGGCCATGCTCAGGCCTTTCAAATGACACCCTCCATGACCCCCTAGCTGCCACGGTTCTGGAGATATCGGGGTTCACAAGAACCCCCTATCTCCACCAGGGGATTTCCTTGGGAAATCCCCGGCAGCTAGGGGGTTCCCCGGCTATCTGACGTCATCACGCTATGCGTGATGACGTCAGACAGCGAGGGGAGTCCCGGGGTGGAGCCGCCATCCAAGATGGCGGCCCCCACCGGAGATAGGCTGCACTTCGGCGCCGCAAGGCGCTGAAGTGCAACCCAGCACTTGAGGGGTTAAAGCCAGGCACTGCTTAAAAGGGGAGACTCTTCCCCTTTTAAGCGGTGCCTGGCTTTTAGCACTGCTCCTTCCCGATCGGGAGGGAGTGGGATCCGAACGGATCCCCCCTCCCTTCCAGGCTATCTCCCGGCATTGCCGGGGGTCGCCTGGAAATGACGTCATCGCGCATGGCGCGATGACGTCATTTACGCCGGGAGGAGCTTGACTTCAGCGTCTGAGGACGCTGAAGTCAGAACGCCGTGGGACCCCGGACAGAGAGGTGAGTATCTCCGCCGGGGGTCCCGCACAGCTGATGACGTGTGGGGCACGTCCTCAGCATGCAACGTGCATCAATGAGGACGTGTCCCACACGTCTTCAGCAGTGAAAGGGTTAAATGTACTTTTATTACTTTATGTGAATGGGCACTTGGAGATGTGTTTTAACGATGCAACCTGAAGTTATTTTCAATGCCCTCTATTTTGTGAAATGTGTAAATAATGTGTGATTATGCAAGAATGCTGTCTAACTGTTATCTGTTTAAGGAGTCTGGGGCACTATTTGACTGTAAAGGTAATCTGATCTATTGGAACAATAGATTATGTAAATAGGGTGTGATAACTGAATGCTAACAAATGTTTACTGTAAATATCTAAAATCTAAATGACCTAATGTAATCAGAGTTAATGTTCCAGTGGTCTGGTTTATGCAAATTATACCTGTTGGACCTCAGCATAAATAGTGGCATTTTTCAATAAAAGTCAGATTCCTGTTTGAACTAGGGATGTGCGTTTCGGGTTTCGGAATTTCGGAATTTTCACGAAATTTCCCGATTCGTGTTTTCGGATCCGGCCGATTTTCCAAATCGGATCGGACCCGAAAACCGACAGATCCGAAAAGTTTTCCGAGCCGAAACGAAATATTTTCGGAATTTTCGAATGGATTTGAAATGTGTCAAATCAAAATTTATTTTCGCTCTATTCATGATTTCAGTTCCATTCGTAATTTCGGTTCCATTTCGGTAATTCTGGACATCGTATATTTAACTATTATCGGTTATATCGCTGATTCTGTAAATTTTGTATTTGTAAATGCGTATTTTTGATCAACTATTTTTCCATTTTAAAACCTTTTGTTCTGGTTTTTATTTTTAAAGTCAGACCATTTGGGTCAGTTTAGCGTTTTTTAAATCGTTTTGTTCATTTTTTTTGTTCCTTGGCTTTCATAACATTTTAATATGATTAAATAAAGTTGTGAAATGTATATTCATAAGAAAAAAAGATATAAAGTATAAAAAAAAGTAAACCATAGTAGTTTACGTCAAAACGAATAGAGTTAGACACTTTGAAACGAAAATTTCCGAAATCACGAAAAGTCGATACAAAAAACGAGCAAAGTGACCCGAAAACACGAAAAATGGTCGATATTCCGAAAAAAAAATGTACACGAAAAACGAGCCGAACCGAACCGAATCGAAACAGAAATCGGTCGAAACGAGCCGAATCGAAAATTTTAAACATCCAAACAAATCGTACCGTATCGAACCAAAAAAAAGAATCGGTGCACAAGTCTAGTTTGAACATACAGCTTGTCTGGTGTCTCATTCAGGGTACCCACAATCACCCTCAGAAGGCACAGAGCAGCCTTCTGGAAGCAGAGGGCCAGACCAAGCAGGTCAGGAGCTACAGTTCAGGCTGCTCGAGACACTGAGTTCCGAGCAACTCAGCAGCCGGGCTGATCTTGGTAAGGGAGTGTCTGGAGAGCAGGACAGGTGGAAGAGAGCAGGTTTCCGTCACACCACCTCTATATTGTATAGTGATTACATATATAAATAGCCCCAATGTTAATCTTTTATGTATACCATCTTTTAACCCCTTCACTAGTTTCCCCTCCTTCAAACACTCCTTTAAGACATTCCTATTTAGGGAAGCCTACCACCCGACTCACCCCATCTCCCCTTGCAGTCCATCACTCTCCCCTTGCAGTCCTCTCCTCCTGTTTCCACCCCCAACCGTTCTAGATTGTAAATTCACACGGGAATAGGGCCTTCGTTTCCTCCTGTACTGGTTTGTCAAAATGTTGTTCAATGTATTGTAACCCTGTCTATTTTGTGCCCATTGTAAAGCGCTGTGGAATATGCTGTAACTTTATAAATAAAGAATAATAATAATAATTTTCCAAAAAAAATTACTCTAAGGAAAATAAATTTTTAATAAATTTTTAATTAATTATACAGTAAGACCTATTTAGGCATAGAAACATAGAAACATAGAAAAATGTCGGCAGATAAGAACCTTTCGGCCCATCTAGTCTGCCCAATTACATGGATACTTTACCTGGATTTATCTTTTGTTTAGGATAGCCTTATGCTATCCATGCCTGCTTAAATTCAATACTGTTTTGGCCTCTACCACTTCTACTGGAAGACTGTTCCATGTATCCACCACCCTCTCAGTAAAATAATGCTTCCTGATGTTACTTTTAAACCTTTGCCCCTCTAATCTAAGACTATGTCTCTTGTTTTGCTATTTTGTTTCCTTTTAAATATACTCCCTTCCTCTACCTTGTGGATTCCCTTTACGTATTTAAATGTTTCTATCATATCTCCTCTGTCTCGTCTTTTTTCCAAGCTGTACATGTTAAGATCATTAAGCCTTTCCTGGTAACTTTTCTCCTTCAAGCCGTACACCATTTTAGTAGCCCTTCTCTGAACTCTCTCTAAGAGGTCTATATCCTTCTGGAGATACGGTCTCCAGTACTGCACACAGTACTCCAAGTGAGGTCTCACCAGTGCTCTGTACAGTGGCATGAGCACTTCCCTTTTCCTACTGCTAATACCTCTCCCTACACAACCAAGCATTCTGCTAGCATTTCCTGCTGCTCTATTACATTGACTACTTACCCTTAGATCCCAATGTATCTATTCCCAATGTATTCCTTACTGTAATATCCTATTTGGGAAAGGAGATATCGCCATCTGCTGGCCAAACGGAGTTACTGCAGGTAGAACTGCAGCTCGTGGCTCCGTGCATAGGCTGGGAAAATCCTGTTACATAGTAGAACATTCCTTAGCTTATTTTAAACAGTTTTAGCACCCTTGACATTATGCCCACAGGGCTAAAACAGTGGGGGCACCTTAGAGCCTAATACCAATGACATTCATTTGCAACATACAAATTTCATTTGCTTTTGCCATGCTCAACCGCAGAACGAGATAACCATTAGGTGCCCGATATCGAGTTATCTCGATCTCGAGAATGAAGGGGTAAAAATATAACATTATCTGCTACTTATAAATTCACTTATTCTAAGAAAGAGAAATGACGACTGACATTCTTTTATTATAATAGATTCTTGCTTCAGTGTTTATTATCTTTGCCAAGAAAAAGTATGCAATTGATTTTGTACACTTGGTAAAGTAATTGGCTTAGAATGAGATATTTTGAGGTAAAGTAAAATGCCTTAAATTAGCACATTTACTTTGTAATGTAATTTAAACATCTTAATTGAAATTTACAAAGTGGCCTTGTGGTTTAAGTTTAATTAGACATCCTATTTTCTGTTCCTAATTTGTCCATAATACAGAAAATGGGCTCGAAGAACTAAACCTCCATGCTATAATATATATATATATATATATATATATTTATATATATATATATAATTAGTGGCAAGAAAAAGTATGTGAACCCTTTGGGATTACGTGGAGTTTTGCAGGAATTGGTCGTAAAAAGGGGTCTGATCTTCATCTAAGTCACAACAATTTGAAAAACACAGTCTGCTTAAAATAATACAACACAAACATTATATGTTTTCATGTGTTTATTGAACAGAACATGTAAACATTCACAGTGCAGGGAGGAAAAAGTATGTGAACCCCTAGACTAATGACTTCTCCAGGAGCTAATTGGAGCCAGGAGTGAGCCAACCTTGAGTCCAATCAGTGTGATATTCTTGGATGTGTTGCTGAAAGCTGTCCTGCCTTTTAAAACACACACCAGTTTTGGGTTTACTGGTTTCAAGGAGCACTGCCTGATGTGAACCATGCCTCGCAGAAAAGAGCTCTCAGAAGACCTACGATCAAGAATTGCTGACTTGCATGAAGCTGGAAAGGTTTACCTAGTATCTCCAAAAGCCTTGATGTTCATGTGTCCACGGTAAGACAGACTGTCTACAAATGGAGAAAGTTCAGCACTGTTGCTACTCTCCCTAGGCGTGGTCGTCCTGTAAAGATGACTGCAAGAGCACAGCACAGAATGCTTAATGAGGTAAAGAAGAATCCTAGAGTGTCAGCTAGAGACTTACAGAAACTTTTGGCACATGCTAACATTTTTGTTGACACATCTACAATAAGGAAAACATTAAACAAGAATGGAGTACATGGGAGGACACCACAGAGGAAGCCATTGCTGTCCAAAAAGAATATTGCAGCACGTTTGAAGTTTGCAAAAGAGCACCTGGATGTTCCACAGCACTACTGGCAAAATATTCTGTGGACAGATGAAACCAAAATTGAGTTGTTTGTAAAAAACACACTACACTATGTGTGGAGAAAAAAAAGCCACAGCACACCAACTGCAAAACCTCATCCCCACTGTAAAACATGGCGGAGGGAGCATCATGGTTTGGGGCTGCTTTGCTGCCTCAGGGCCTGGACGGATTGTTGTCATTGATGGAAAAATGAATTCCAGAGTTTATCAAGACATTTTGCAGGAAAACGTAAAACCATCTGTCCGCCAACTGAAGCGCTGCAGAGGATGGGTGATGCAACAGGACAATGACCCAAAGCATACAAGTAATTCAACAAAAGAATGGCTTCAACAAAACAAAATACGCCTTCTGGAGTGGCCCAGTCAGAGTCCTGACCTCAACCCGATTGAAATGCTGTGGCATGACCTTAAGAGAGCGATTCACACCAGACATCCCAAGAATATTGCTACACTGAAACAGTTTTGTGAAGAGGAATGATCCAAAATTACTCCAGATTGTTGTGCAGGTCTGATCTGCAACTACAGGAAACTTTGGTTGAGGTTATTGCTGCCAAAGGAGGGTCAACCAGTTATTAAGTCCAAAGGTTCACATACTTTTTTCACCCTGCACTGTGAATGTTTACATGTTCTGTTCAATAAAAACATGAAAACATATGTTTGTGTTGTATTATTTTAAGCAGACTGTGTTTTTCAAATTGTTGTGACTTAGCTGAAGAGCAGAGCACATTTTATGACCAATTCATGCAAAACTCCACGTAATCCCAAAGAGTTCACATACTTTTTCTTGCCACTGTATATATATGAGAGAGAGAGAGAGAGCTTAGCAAGGTGCTCTATGGAGAGTGCAGCTCAAAAAATGCAGAATTGAGGAGGATGCACTGCATGGTGTCAGCGCAGTGAGATTCAATCCCTAGTACAAGCATAGGAGCTAGAACTCAGAATGGGGCTTTGTACTGGTGTTAAAGGCAGGAAAGGCAGTTTGCACTTGAAACATAAGATATTGTGTCAAGGAAACTATATATATTCAATATGCTACAAAGAACAGTCCCCATCTCACTGTAACAAAAAGCTCAAGAAACTGTACTGCTGTATTACAGCAGCCAGGAAGAGGACAGAGCTGTGTGGTCACTCACTGCTGTACACGTCATGCTGGGAGTGCGGCGGTTGGTGGAGTGAGCCCATTGATGCGGTGATTATAGGAGTCATACAGGTTGCAGGGCACAAAAAGTTTATTTGTAAATAGACAAAGCAAGAAACAAACTGAATATATATTGAGGAGGTAGGGGGCGTTAGACACAGCACAGCACAATAACAGAAGGAGAAAAGGAGGTACAGGGAACGGGTTTAACTGAGATAACTGAAGGGCTGAGAGTAGTGGGAGTTTCAATAGAGAAAGTTAGACACACGAGGAGGAGAACTAAGAATGCTTTCGGAGGTGTGACAGAAGAATGAGACACTAATAGCACATGAAAAGAGATGACTGATGGGGAAGGAACAGAACACAGAAATAACAGAAGAAAGTATGTAACAGGATATAAGGCAGACAGACTATAAAGGCTAGTTCCAGGGTTTGCATGAGAGCGGAGTTCCTTTAAGAGTGGGGTTCCACTTGAGAGTGAGGATGTTTGAGAGCGGAGTTTCACTTGAGAGTGAGGATGTTTGAGAGCGGGGTTCCACTTGAGAGTGAGGATGTCTGAGAGCGGGGTTCCTTTAAGAGTGGGGTTCCACTTGAGAGTGAGGATGTTTGAGAGCAGGGTTTCACTTGAGAGTAAGGATGTTTGAGAGTGGGGTTCCACTTGAGAGTGAGGATGTTTGAAAGCGGGGTTCCACTTGACAGTGAGGTTGTTTGAGAGCGGGGTTCCACTTGAGAATGGGGTTCCACGTGAGAGTGAGGATGTTTGAGAGCGGGGTTCCACTTGAGAGTGAGGATGTCTGAGAGTCGAGTTCCTTTAAGAGCGGGGTTCCACTTGAGAGTGAGGATGTTTGAGAACGGGGTTCCACTTGAGAGTGAGGATGTTTGAGAGCGGGATTTCACTTGAGAGTAAGGATGTTTGAGAGCGGGGTTCCACTTGAGAGTAAGGATGTCTGAGAGCGGAGTTCCTTTAAGAGCGGGGTTCCACTTGAGAGTGAGAATGTTGAGAACGGGGTTCCACTTGAGAGTGAGGATGTTTGAGAGCGGGGTTCCACTTGAGAGTGAGGATGTCTGAGAGCGGAGTTCCTTTAAGAGTGGGGTTCCACTTGAGAGTGAGGATGTTTGAGAGCAGGGTTTCACTTGAGAGTAAGGATGTTTGAGAGCGGGGTTCCACTTGAGAATGGGGGTTCCACTTGAGAGTGAGGATGTTTGAGAGCGGGGTTTCACTCGAGAGTGAGGATGTTTGAGAACGGGGTTCCACTTGACAGTGAGGTTGTTTGAGAGCAGGGTTTCACTTGAGAGTAAGGATGTTTGAGAGTGGGGTTCCACTTGAGAGTGAGGATGTTTGAAAGCGGGGTTCCACTTGACAGTGAGGTTGTTTGAGAGCGGGGTTCCACTTGAGAATGGGGTTCCACGTGAGAGTGAGGATGTTTGAGAGCGGGGTTCCACTTGAGAGTGAGGATGTCTGAGAGTCGAGTTCCTTTAAGAGCGGGGTTCCACTTGAGAGTGAGGATGTTTGAGAATGGGGTTCCACTTGAGAGTGAGGATGTTTGAGAGCGGGATTTCACTTGAGAGTAAGGATGTTTGAGAGCGGGGTTCCACTTGAGAGTAAGGATGTCTGAGAGCGGAGTTCCTTTAAGAGCGGGGTTCCACTTGAGAGTGAGAATGTTTGAGAACGGGGTTCCACTTGAGAGTGAGGATGTTTGAGAGCGGGGTTCCACTTGAGAGTGAGGATGTCTGAGAGCGGAGTTCCTTTAAGAGTGGGGTTCCACTTGAGAGTGAGGATGTTTGAGAGCAGGGTTTCACTTGAGAGTAAGGATGTTTGAGAGCGGGGTTCCACTTGAGAATGGGGGTTCCACTTGAGAGTGAGGATGTTTGAGAGCGGGGTTTCACTCGAGAGTGAGGATGTTTGAGAACGGGGTTCCACTTGACAGTGAGGTTGTTTGAGAGCAGGGTTCCACTTGAGAATGGGGTTCCACTTGAGAGTGAGGATGTTTGAGAGCGGGGTTCCACTCGAGAGTAAGGATGTTTGAGAGCGGGGTTCCACTTGAGAGTGAGGATGTTTGAGAGCGGGGTTCCACTTGAGAGTGAGGATGTCTGAGAGCGGAGTTCCTTTAAGAGTGGGGTTCCACTTGAGAGTGAGGATGTTTGAGAGCAGGGTTTCACTTGAGAGTAAGGATGTTTGAGAGTGGGGTTCCACTTGAGAGTGAGGATGTTTGAAAGCGGGGTTCCACTTGACAGTGAGGTTGTTTGAGAGCGGGGTTCCACTTGAGAATGGGGGTTCCACTTGAGAGTGAGGATGTTTGAAAGCGGGGTTCCACTTGACAGTGAGGTTGTTTGAGAGCGGGGTTCCACTTGAGAATGGGGGTTCCACTTGAGAGTGAGGATGTTTGAGAGCGGGGTTTCACTCGAGAGTGAGGATGTTTGAGAACGGGGTTCCACTTGACAGTGAGGTTGTTTGAGAATGGGGTTCCACTTAAGAGTGAGGATGTTTGAGAGCGGGGTTTCACTCGAGAGTGAGGATGTTTGAGAACGGGGTTCCACTTGAGAGTGAGGATGTTTGAGAGCGGGGTTCCACTTGAGAGTGAGGATGTTTGAGGGTGGGGTTCCACTTGAGAGCGAGGTTGTTTGAGAGTGGGGTTCCACTTGAGAGTGAGGATGTTTGAGAACGGGGTTCCACTTGAGAGTGAGGATGTTTGAGAGCGAGGTTCCACTTGAGAGTGAGGATGTTTGAAAGCGGGGTTCCACTTGAGAGCGAGGTTGTTTGAGAGTGGGGTTCCACTTGACAGTGAGGATGTTTGAGAACGGGGTTCCACTTGAGAGTGAGGATGTTTGAGAACGGGGTTCCACTTGAGAGTGAGGATGTTTGAGAGCGGGGTTCCACTTGAGAGCAGGGATGCTTGAAAGCGGGGTTCCACTTGAGAGCTGGGATGTTTGAAAGCAGGGTACACTTGAGAGCGGTGTTCCACTTGAGAGCGGTGATGCTTGAGGAGAGGAATCTTTATCCCAGCAGTAGATACATTTGACAGTCTGGTAAAGGTCATGATAGTGGCTTCCATTGATATTGAGGTCTTATGCCTTAAATGATGCAATATTTATACCGTAATTTGGTCTTATCAAGGACGAATTCTCATACATTTTTGTTAGCTTAAATGGCTTGCTTCTCCTAGTGGGAGAAGTGTGATTGTGTCTCTGTTGGGTTTAATATATAAATATATTCGGTTTCTAGCATTGGCCAATTGGGAGGAACGAATTTCTCAACTCTCTTTCTTTTTCCATGGTCCTTCCTCCTTTTGTGCTTACATACTATTTGTGAATTTATTTGGAATTATCAGTTTCAGCACCAATAACATAGGAGCACCGAAGCGGTCTTTTGGTTTTGTCAGGTATATTATAATGGAAAATTAAAATGGATGCCTGTAGCTATTTTGTTTTAATGTAAAGTCTTTTCTTTCTCAATTTTTGCCTAGTTTTAGAAATGGACAGAGATTTTTTTTTAAATAGTTCATGGGTAGGTGAACCATAAGAGTTATGGGTGTTTTTATAAAGGCTATAGACGATAAAATGTCTTTATTTGATATAATGCTGAGCTAAGTGCCAGACATGTTATATTTAAATTTATTGGTTTGTTTTAACAAGTCCTTCAATTAAAAGATATTTTTTTCTTTTTTTGGGTATAGGAACATATTTAAAATCTCTATGCAAGTGTATAAATATATTCATGAAATATATTTTTATAATCAATATATTCTATATATTCACAGTAAAAATAAATGCTCCAATATATATATTTTGTAGAGTGTAGAACAATATAACGATAGAATTACTGAAGAAGAATAGAATAAGCTATTTAAATATAGAAGTATTTTTGCTGATCTAATTTTAAAGGAATTTAGCTGATAAAGAGTACTCAGTAAAAACCTTGAGAATAGAAATAACAGAAATATTAAATCAAAAATGACAGGAGAGACCCAAAGTCTAGGATTGAATATAGGGTCTTTGTTAAGACAGATTGACCTCTGACCTGAGATAAGAGAATTAAAATCAATTTGTGAAATTATATTTGAAGAGCAACACTGCCCTCTTGACGTATAGTAAATACTATATTAGATAAAGTAATATTTAAATGAAGGGGTAGATTTTTAGTGATGTCAAATTAACTATAACTGGATCTGTATTGTTCATTGAAGGCAGATCATCCCAACACACAATGCAGGCAGATCATTCCAGGACAAGACACACAATGCATTCAGGATATTACATCTCACTTAATTAGGACCACACCTAAATTTTCCCTCATGGGAATGCACAATTCTAACTCACATGTATTGAATATCTGACATTGATAATTTTCACATATTCCAAAACAATATATTATATCCAAAGAATATTGCTGCTGTAACTGCTGAAACATTGAATCAAGATCTCTTGGACAGGTAATGTATGAAAGCAAAATTAAGGGACTAATGTAAGAAATATATGTATATGAGTGTGTACTTTGCAATGAAATAGATTGAGGTTCATCTCAAGTACTGTTAAATCCAGAGTCTTCAAAATATTTCTAAATCTGCAGATAGAGATATGAAGAAGAATCGGATATAAGGATTTTATCCTAAAGTATTTGTTGCAATAGTATATACATAAATATATATAGTGAATTTGGAAGTTACTGTGATTGAAATAAATAAGCAAGGAATTATATACAGTTGTGTTCAAAATTATTCAACCCCCACTGAAATGGACTGTTTTGGCCAGTTTGACATTGATTTTGATCATTCAGTCATCTTGCTTACAATTAAATCAAAGAGGCACGTGTAGGTCAGACAAATATAACATAACATTTGTAATGAAATAACCACAAATGTCTTTTCTGCGCTCACATCATTATCAGTTTTATTCAACCCCCAAGTGACATTCAATCTTAGTACTTAGTACAACATCCTTTTACAGTTATAACAGCTTTTTAAACGTGAAGCATAGCTTGACACAAGTGTCTTGCAGCGATCTACGGGTATCTTCGCCCATTCGTCATGAGCAAAAGCCTCCAGTTCAGTCACATTCTTAGGCTTGCGCACTGCAACTGCTTTCTTTAAGTCCCACCAGAGGTTCTCAATCGGATTTAAGTCAGGTGACTGCGATGGCCACTCCAAAATGTTCCAGCCTTTAATCTGCAACCATGCTCTAGTGGACTTGGAGGTATGCTTGGGATCATTGTCCTGTTGAAAGGTCCAACGTCTCCCAAGCCTCAGGTTTGTGACGGACTGCATCACATTGTCATCCAATATCTCCTGGTACTGAAGAGAATTCATGGTACCTTGCACACGCTGAAGCTTCCCTGTACCTGCAGAAGCAAAACAGCCCCAAAGCATGAATTACCCCCCGCCATGCTTCACAGTAGGCAAGGTGTTCTTTTCTTCATAGGCCTTGTTCTTCCTCCTCCAAACATAGCGTTGATCCATGGCCCAAACAGTTCTAATTTTGTTTCATCAGTCCACAGAACACTATCCAAAAACTTCTGTGGTTTGTCCACATGACTTTTGGCATACTGCAATCGACTCTTCTTATTCTTTGGACAGCAAGGGGGTGCGCCTGGGAGTTCTGCATGGAGGCCTTCATTACGCAGTGTGCGCCGTATTGTCTGAGCTGAAACTTAAGTACCCACATCTGACAAATCTTTTCTCAGTTCCTCAGCAGTCACACGGGGACTTTTCTCCACTCTACGCTTCAGGTAGCGCACAGCAGTCGAAGTCAGCATCTTCTTTCTGCCACGACCAGGTAGCGTTTCAACAGTGCCCTTTGCCTTGAATTTGCGAATGATGCTTCCTATGGTCTCTCTTGGTATGTTTAACATCTTTGCAATCTTCTTATAGCCATTGCCCTTCCTGTGAAGAGTAATCACCTCTTCTCTTGTCTTCCTGGACCATTCTCTTGACTTCACCATGTTTGTAACCACACCAGTAAATGTCTAGAAGGAGCTGAGTATCACAGTCATTTTAAAGCTGCCTAATTGGTGCTTATTATGCTTTATTGCTGCTCCGTGACATCCACAGGTGTTTTCAATACCTGATTGAAAACACTTGAATGAACCTCTGTTCTTCAGAGTGGTAGTCTTTAAGGGGTTGAATAATTGTGTCAATGAAGAATTCACAAAAGAAACATTTACTACTGTATTACAAAACCAATTGATGTCATTTTAGTTGCATATGGTTCTTTAAAAAGTCCTTGTAGGATTTCATTCTGAATACAATTACAAATGTCACTAAATTCCCTAAAACCCTTTACAGCATTGGGGGTTGAATAATTTTGAACACAACTGTAATTACAAAATAAAAAGCAGAAGATTATTAATTCTCGATATTATGGGAGGAGTCACTAAATAAATTTTTATTACTTAGCTCGTCTTTTGTTGCATAGAAAGCTACATATATCTCTACAAGACATATATCCTCTTCTTTTGAGATCCAAAGGAGAGTGACATCAAAGGACTAAAGAAGCTTGGCTGCCCTTGGCTGTCGGACTGGCCTAAAACAGTTCGAAAGGTGATTAAAATAGAGCTAGGGAGCTCTTAAAAAGCGTGAGTGCATGAGACTTTGGATACGGTATATATAAATTCAACATTGGTTGATTTGCACTACTGCATTTTCTTCTCTTTTTGTTTATTGGAGGTTTGATCTATTTGTACAACCACGTATCTCCATCAGAGGATTATCCTCGGAGTTACTATCCCCCCACGGAAACGTAAGAATCTTGCCATCTCTTTGTACACTTTTGTGGTGTTGTGGGGGGCACATGAGTGTATACTAGGAAGGAGCGCTGTTCTTGCACTTGGCCTACATTTTTCAATTATGCAGCACATACAGATACAAGGTGTTACTGTAATTGTCATACACAGGCATTATGCAGCACATACAGATACAAGGTGTTGCTGTAATTGCCATACACAGGCATTATGCGGAACATACAGATACAAGGTGTTGCTGTAATTGCCATACACAGGTATTATGCAGCACAGACAGATACAAGGTGTTGCTGTAATTGCCATACACAGGCATTATGCAGCACATACAGATACAAGGTGTTACTGTAATTGCCATACACAGGCATTATGCAGCACATACAGATACAAGGTGTCGCTGTAATTGCCATACACAGGCATTATGTAGCACATACAGATACAAGGTGTTACTGTAATTGCCATACACAGGCATTATGCAGCACACACAGATACAAGGTGTTGCTGTAATTGCCATACACAGGCATTATGCAGCACATACAGATACAAGGTGTTGCTGTAATTACCATACACAGGCATTATGCAGCACATACAGATACAAGGTGTTGCTGTAATTGCCATACACAGGCATTATGCAGCACATACAGATACAAGGTGTTGCTGTAATTGCCATACACAGGCATTATGCAGCACATACAGATACAAGGTGTTGCTGTAATTGCCATACACATGCATTATGCAGCACATCCAGATATTGCATTGCAAATACTGCAAATGCATTGCAATTCTGATCACTACAAACCCCCATAAGCAGGAGATCTCACCATTTTATTATCTGTCTGCAGTACATTTACTGACACAAAGGCCATTTCTGCCTGTATGCTGATAATGCAGACCAAATGTGACATCGTGCCAGATAAGGGACACCATCTACAGTTTAGAACCTTTCATCCCAGAAATATTTCTGTAAAGGATAAACTAATACATAAAAATCAAAAAAAATTGTAAAATTACATTATTTAAATTTTTTAGCTATCTCAGAACAACAATTTCTGCTCAAAATGTCAACTTTTACCCTGTATTTAATGGTTAACGTCGCGCCCCATGTTTCAAATAAATGTTATGATAAGATTTCTTTGAACAAGAAGAATTATTTTCCCGATGTACGAAAAGATACACGAAACCATGCAATTTCTTTGTCCTGTTTGAAGAACTGAACCCTTTATTGTCTTTACTGCGTAAAACGAGGAAAAGCTGGCGACAGGGTTAAATCACTTTCCTAGGTTTAATGCTCATTTGTTAAAACTTGCTTTGAAGGATCCCTCTTTGTATCCGTGACAATGGGATCGATACATGCCTCGCAGTGCTTGTTATTAAAACCCAAGAAGACGTATGCTTTTAAAATTCCTTTGGATCCCAAAGTTAATAATTGTCCTCTTGATTTAGTTTTCACAAATTCCTACCGGGCAGAGCCCACTGTTACACGTCTAGATCAGTGACATATTTATTAATGCGTATAGTAATATTTTTGTCTCCCCGTGTGGCTGGTGTCCCAGGAAAACAGAACTTCTCAACATTTTGTCTCGAACACGCAATGCATCACATCATCTCCGGTAATTAGTGTCAAAATATCAGCCTGATACATTTATATGGGAATTGTCAGAAAGGAAAAACAACTTTGTGGGATGTCACCCGGGATTGTTTATTTTTCTTCCGAAAGTAGCGTTTAACCGATGTGTGCGACTGCTTGATGTATTTACTTTGTTGATTGATATATGTGCACTCATCAAAAAATGATATTAACGGCGACGCAAGAACACGTCGCAAACATGCACTTTATCTAACAAACAGCTTTGTAGCAGTGGAAAAAAAAAGTTGATCTTAAGGGGTTGAGATGAAAACAGCTAAAAAAAAACAAATATATAGAGCTCTTTCTATTTTTTTTAAGCTCCGGACAACACGCCATATGCAGATGACAGATTTTTTTTAACCCCTTCACTATCGACAGGGTTCTTCAGAGAGAGCCGATCTAGCCCTGGAGTTGCACCGGACAATGAATTTCTCCGTACGGTGACATTTCGTGGCCATTCAAACAGAAGACAGTTCGTCAAATTTTGGCGAATTGCCAGCAAATACAGTGCTGTTCGGCAGCAGTGAAATCCCCATAGAGAAGCAGTGGTTAATCTATTCACAGACACTGAACAGCAGAGAAATGTCAGTGAAATGCCCTGCTGTTCAGTGGTTTCATTCGGCGGGTTTAGTCAGGAGAATCCCATAGGTTTCAATGATAAAAATATTCCCGTTTTAATACAATATTTATTAAACCGTTTATTCTTTTAATCTGCAGCAAAAATTCTCTTTATTCTTTTATTTTTGTTGGATTTTTTTAGTCATTTCTCCAGATTTTTTTTGTAAAAAAATTCTCCGATTTTTTTTAAATAGCGTTTTTGTTTTTTTCTGTAACAGCCCTTTTTATTATCATTCATAGGATCTTATATGTTAATTCCAGACATTTTCATCAAGTAGTTCTTTTTGCAAACAGCTTTTCAAATTTTGGACATTTCAATCATTTTTTCTATTTTTCTATTTTTTTTTTACCTCGTTCGTTGGCTTGTCGGCTCCTCCGGCGGCTGGTCAGCGCTGTGTTTGGCAGATCGATGGCTTTTTTTGGATTTGTTCAGCGGGTTTGCGGTGGATCGGTGGGTATGCTCGGCAAGTTTTCTACGCCGTTTCGGATCGATTAGATTTTTCGGATCGTATCGCTGGGTTATCGGCGGGGTTTTCAGTTATTTTTCTGTGAATTTTCGGATCCGTTCCTTGCACTTTGGGGACCCTGCGGTGAATGCTGAATTCACTGCAGGGTCAGGGAATTTGATTCCTCCAAGTGTCGGGAAAGAGAGAGCACCAAAATGTCGGTGACAACCCAGTGAATAACCCCTCCAGTGATTTTCCAAAACTCCACTGTCAGGACCCAATGGTCTTCTGGAAGATAATTTTTAATTAGTTATAAAGTAAGAAATATTTGGGAATATCCCTAGGGTATGTCTTACTGTAATAACCTATTCGGCAGGAAAATGGCACCATCTGCCGGTCAAAAGGAGTTACTGCAGTTAGACCTTCAGCTCGTGGCTCCGTGCATTGGCTCAGGAAAGCCCGATATGGCAGGGCATTCCCAAGCCATTTGACAGATTTTAAACAGTTTTAGCACCTTGGGCATTATACCCACAGGACTTAAACTTTGGGGGCACCTTCTGGAGCCCAAACGCAAACAAATGTTTTCCAACAAGCACATTTAATATACAGTGAGACAGCATAGCTCCAGATCATGTTACCACTTACAGTCAGGTCCAGAAATATTGGGACATTGACACAATTCTAACATCTTTAGCTCTATACACCACCACAATGGAGTTGGAATGAAACAAACACAATGTGCTTTAACTGCAGACTGTCAGCTTTAATTTGAGGGTATGTACATCCAACTCAGGTGAACGTGTAGGACTTACAGCAGTTTTCAGATGTGCCTCCCACTTATTAAGGGACCAAAAGTAATGGGACAGATTAGTAATCATAAATCAAACTTTCCCTTCTTAATACTTGGTTGCAAATCCTTTGCAGTCAATCACAGCCTGAAGTCTGGAACGCATAGACATCACCAGACGCTGAGTTTCATCCCTGGTGATGCTCTGCCAGGCCTCTACTGCAACTGTCCTCAGTTCCTGCTTGTTCTTGGGGCATTTTCCCTTCAGTTTTGTCTTCAGCAAGTGAAATGCATGCTCAATGGGATTCAGGTCAGGTGATTGACTTGGCCATTGCATAACATTCCACTTCTGTCCCTTCAAAAACTCTTTGGTTGCTTTTGCAGTATGCTTTGGGTCATTGTCCATCTGCACTGTGAAGCGCCGTCCAATGAGTTCTGCAGCATTTGGCTGAATGTGAGCAGATAATATTGCCCGAAACACTTCAGAATTCATCCTGCTGCTTTTGTCAGTCACATCATCAATAAATACAAGAGAACCAGTTCCATTGGCAGTCATACATGCCCACGCCATGACACTACCACCACGATGCTTCACTGATGAGGTGGCATGCTTAGGATCATGAGCAGTTCCTTTCCTTCTCCATACTCTTCTCTTCCCATCACTCTGGTACAAGTTGATCTTGGTCTCATCTGTCCATAGGATCTTGTTCCAGAACTGTGAAGGCTTTGTTAGGTGTTGTTTGGCAAACTCTAATCTGGCCTTCCTGTTTTTGAGGCTCACCAATGGTTTACATCTTGTAGTGAACCCTCTGTATTTACTCTGGTGAAGTCTTCTCTTGATTGTTGACTTTGACACACATACACCTACCTCCTGGAGAGTGTTCTTGATCTGGCCAACTGTTGTGAAGGGTGTTTTCTTCACCAGGGAAAGAATTCTTCGGTCATCCACCACAGTTGTTTTCCGTGGTCTCCCGGGTCCTTTGGTGTTGCTGAGCTCACCGGCCCGTTCCTTCTTTTTGAGAATGTTCCAAATAGTTGTTTTGGCCACGCCTGATGTTCTTGCTATCTCTCTGATGGGTTTGTTTTGTTTCTTCAGCCTAATGATGGCTTGCTTCACTGATAGTGACAGCTCTTTGGATCTCATCTTGAGAGTTGACAGCAACAGATTCCAAATGCAAATAGCACACTTTAAATGAACTCTGGGCCTTTTATCTGCACATTGTAATTGGGGAAATGAGGGAATATCACACACCTGGCCATGGAACAGCTGAGAAGCCAATTGTCCCATTACTTCATTACATCAGGGAGGTCAATGCGTGGCTTAAAGCTTGGTGCAGGAAGGAGGGCTTTGGGTTTTTAGAGCACTGGGCTCATTTTGCACTGGGGTACAATCTGTATAGTCGTGATAGATTGCACCTGAATGGAAGAGGGTCTGCTGTGCTAGGGGAGAGGATGGTTAAAAGGTAGGAGGAGACTTTAAACTAGTGGAAGGGGGGAGGGATACAGTATCTTACAAAATGGAGACAGAGCAGATAGCGGAAGGGTTTCAGCTCAGACTAAGGGAGGTGGAGCCGGGGGATGGGTAATGTCAGAACAGTGGAGGTATGTAATGTAAAGTCGCATTCAGCATGTGTGGGTAGAGACAACATTAAATGTATGCTTGCTAATGCAAGGAGCCTCAATAACAAGATGGGGGAACTAGAGGTAATAGCATACACTAAGCTATACGACATTATAGGAATAACAGAAACGTGGTGGGACGAAACGCATGACTGGGCTGTAAACTTAAACGGTTATACATTGTTTAGAAAGGATAGGAAATATAAGAAAGGGGGTGGAGTGTGTTTATATGTAAATCAGGATTTAAAGCCTAATATTACACAACTGGAAAGCGATGAGGGAAATGTAGAATCCTTATGGGTACATATTTTGTTGGGGAATAAACAGGGAAGTCAACTATTGGTTGGTATATGCTATAAACCACCTAATATGGATAATGATGAGGAAGAACAACTGTTAGAGCAAATTAGGAAGGCTGCAGATCATGGTAGCACTTTAATTATTGGTGATTTTAATTACCCGGACATTAATTGGGATAGTGGGACTAGTAATTCAGCAAAGGGAATCCGGTTTCTGAACATTTTAAATGATACCTTCATGTCACAACTGGTAGAAATACCAACTAGAGAGGATAACTGTCTGGACCTGGTTATAACAAATAATGTGGATCTTTTCTCAAATATTAATATAAAGGAACAGTTGGGAAACAGTGACCATAATATGGTGACTTTTGAAATAAACTCAAAAAAACACATTCATAAGGGGCATGCTAAAACATCCAATTTTAAAAAGGCCAACTTTATTAAAATAAAGGAAGCTCTCAATGTCATTGACTGGCAGAAACTCTTTCACAGGAAAAACACTGAGGATAAGTGGAATATCTTTAAACTAACACTAGAAAAGTACACGTCACAATATATTCCACTGGTTAATAAATATAAAAGAAACAGACTGAAACCAATGTGGCTTAGTAGGAAGGTAACTAAGGAAATTAAAAATAAAAAGAAGGCATTTAAAGATTTAAATCTGATAAATCTGAGGCATCCTATAAAGCATATAGGGCAGCCAATAAAGCATGTAAAAAGATGGGCTAAACTAGAAAATGAAAAAGAAATAGCCAAAGAGAGCAAGACCAACCCTAAAAGATTCTTTAGGTACATAAATTCTAAAAAACCCAAGAGTGAAAATGTAGGTTCACTAAAATCTGAGTCAGGATTATTGTTAACTGAAGATCAGGATAAGGCAGAAATTTTAAATGATTATTTTTCTTCAGTATTTATCAAAGAGAAACCTATAACAGGAGACATGAAATTCATTAATAAAAACTTACTAATACAAAGTGACTGGTTGACTCAGGACAAGGTTTTGCAGAAATTAAACAATGTGAATGTGAATAAAGCCCCAGGGCCAGATGTAATTCACCCGCGAGTACTGAGAGAGCTATGTGTTGAAATATGTAAACCTCTGTTCTTCTTAATCTTTCAAGATTCTTTTCTTTCAGGAATAGTACCAGAGGATTGGAGAAAAGCTGACGTGGTCCCTATATTTAAGAAAGGTTTAAAATTTGTGCCTGGGAATTATAGACCTGTGAGCTTAACATCTGTGGCTGGGAAAGTATTTGAGGGGTTACTAATGGATAATATTCAGGAATTTATTGGGAGGTATAATGTAATTGGCAAAAATCAGCATGGTTTCATGAAACACAGATCATGTCAGACTAACCTAATTACGTTCTATGAGGAAGTAAGTAGAAGTATAGATCAGGGGGTCGCAGTGGATGTGATTAAGGCTGCTGTCGGACGAGCGTAGTGTTCACGTCCGTGATTGCGCCTAAAAGTACGTCCGTGATAGCATGACAGGAAGCCCATCGGAGCCCGTTACACGAAGTACGTCCGCACTGAACTGCGGACGCACAACGGCCGCGGCCCACGGACGCAAGGCAGGCAAGAACGTACAACCCCTAGAACGGCCGCACAAAGTGCGCTGCGTCCGCAACGTCTGCATAGCTTTGTGTGTGAGTGATGGAACGTGGTCAGACGGACTGCATTTATACGTCCAGCATTTTTTTCACGGACAAAATGGTTTTGCTTTTTAATTTATTTTCCCTCCTACATCCGTCAAAATATTTGTCAGTGAAAAAAATGGACTGTGTGGCCACTACTGTGTCTTCCGTACTGACGTACGTCCGTGTGCACGGACGTACAGTCCGTAGAAATCACGCTCGTCTGACCCTAGCCTTACTTAGATTTTGCCAAAGCTTTCGACACAGTTCCGCACAAAAGGTTACTATTTAAATTGAGAAAAATTGGTCTAGATGAAAATACTTGTTCTTGGATAGAAAACTGGCTAAAAGATAGGGTACAGAGAGTGGTCATAAATGGTACATTTTCAAGATGGACACCAGTGGTAAGCGGTGTCCCTCAGGGGTCTGTTATAGGACCAATACTATTCAATTTATTTATAAATGACCTTGAGATAGGCATTGAAAGTCATGTATCTGTGTTTGCAGATGACACAAAACTAGGAAAAGTAATACAATGTGAGCAGGATGTTACTTCGCTGCAGAGGGATTTAGATAGATTGGGGGACTGGGCACTTAAATGGCAGATGAGATTTAATCTAGATAAATGCAAAATTATGCACTTTGGAGTGAAGAACGCACAAGTAATTTATACCCTAAATGGTACGGAGTTAGGGAAATCCAAGCAGGAGAAGGATTTGGGAATAATCATAGACTTCAAACTAAGTAACAATGTGCAATGTCAAACAGCAGCCGCCAAGGCCAGCAAAGTATTGGCATGCATTAAAAGGGGAGTTCACTCACGGGATGAAAACATAATTTTGCCTCTGTATAAATCAATGGTCAGGCCGCACCTTGAATATGCCGTGCAATTTTGGGCACCTGTCTTAAAAAAAGATATTATAGCGTTAGAAAAAGTGCAGAGACAGGCAACTAAATTAATAAGGGGAATGGAAGGTTTAAGTTATGAGGAAAGACTAACAAGCTTAAACCTGTTTAGTTTAGAGAAACGGCGCCTTAGAGGGGAACTGATAACCTTATATAAATATATACGGGGCCATTATCAACCATTGTCTGATAACCTATTCATTAACAGGTCTATATATAGGACAAGGGGTCATCCATCTAGACTGGAAGAAAGAAAATTTTGCTTAAAGCACAGGAAGGGTTATTTTACGGTGAGAACAATAAAGCTGTGGAATTCTCTGCCTGTTGAGGTGGTTGGGTCAGAGTCTGTACAGACTTTTAAAAAACGACTGGATGACTTCCTGCAGACACAGAATAGTAAGGGTTATAATATTTAATATGTGGGTAAAAGCTTCTTGATCCAAGGAGAAATCTGACTGCCATTCTGGGGTCAAGAAGGAATTTTTTCCCGGTATGTTGCATATTTCAGACTGGGTTTTTTGCCTTCTTTTGGATCAACAGCAGTAGGTTATGTGGGAGAGGCTGAACCCGATGGACGCATGTCTTTTTTCAGCCTATATAACTATGTAACTATGTAACTTTTGGTCCCTTAACAAGTGGGAGACACATCTGCAAACTGCTGTAAGTCCTACACCATTCACCTGAGTTGGATGTACATACCCTCAAATTAAAGCTGACAGTCTGCAGTTAAAGCTCATTGTGTTTGTTTCATTCCAACTCCATTGTGGTGGTGTATAGAGCCAAAGATGTTACAATTGTGTCAATGTCCCAATATTTCTGGACCGGACTGTATCTCTTAACTCATTTGCATGATCACGGTAGAGAAGGGGTTAAAGGAAACATAGCTCAGATACACTTTTGACTGCCAAGGGCTCGATTTAATTCGATCGGCCATTTTCTAGTAAAAAATAACGGCTGGTAATTTTTTAGAAATTTCTGCTGATTTTGTTAAAAAAGAAAATCAGCTGGAGCTGATATCGAAAAAGTAGTTGGTCTGAAAAAAGTAGGGCTCTAAATTGGCCAAAAAAAGCTTATTTTTGGGGAGCATCATGAAGATTTTTGCCTTTTAGAAATAGTTGATGTTTAAAAAAAGATTTCAGTCTTATTCCCTCTATTTCCCTGCCTAAAAATCCATTTAGCAACACCTTGCATATACTAATCAGCCACCACATTAAACCCCCACCATATGCAGTGAAAAGAATTGATTATACGGTTACGATGGCACCTGTCATTGAGTGGGATATAGGAGAAAAACGACAAGTCTTGAGGGGTGTTGCCGGTATGCAGCGGTTAGTACCTACTGAAAGTGGTGCATCGTAGGACAACCGGTGAACTGGTAATGGAGAACCAAGGCTCATTGTTGCATGTGGGGAATGAAGGCGAGCCCATCTGGTCCAATCACACAAGATTTAATGGAGCTCAAACTGCTGAAAAACCTAATGCTGGCCTTGATAGAAAGGTGTCAGCACAAACGTGACACACACCACCTACCTGGAGATTGCTGCAGACCACATACACCCCTTCATGGGCATGGTGTTCCCTGATGGCAGTGGCGTCTTTCAGCAGGATAGTGCCCCCTGTCACATGGCAAAAACTGCTCAGGAATGGTTTGAGGAGCACGAAAAAGATTTCAAAGTGTTGCCTTGACCTCCAAATTCCCCAGCTCTCAATCTGATTGAACATCTGTGGGATGTGCTAAAACAACAAATTCCACTCATTGAGGCCCCACCTCCCTACTTGAAGGACATAAAGGCTCTGTTGGGGCTGTCCAGAGGCTCCCAGCATGTGCCACGTTCTGCTTCAGTGTTCCCACAAGTATAAGCACAAGTCCAGAGCGCCCTTAATCTGGAAATACTAAAACCCAGACAGCTCTGAAATTCCCATTTTCTTACAGGGTTATTCAGAAAGAGCCGAACTGGTCCCAAAAATGCACCGAATGGCAATTTCGGGGCCATTTAGCGATTCAAAATCTGCCAATATGCTGCTTTTGACACTGTTGACCACCCCCTCCTTCTACAGACCCTCAACTCTCTGGGTCTCGGTGACACTGCACTTGCTTGGGTTGACTCCTATTTATCGAACAGGTCCTTCTGTGTGTCCTTTGCTGGTAATTCCTCCTCCTCATTGCCTCTATATGTTGGTGTACCTCAAGGCTCTGTCCTTGGTCCTCTGCTCTTTTCCATCTACACCTCCTCCCTGGGCAAAATCATCAACAGCTTTGGCTTTAATTACCACCTCGACGCTGATGACACTCAGATCTACCTCTCTACCCCTGATCTCTCTCCCCCTGTCCTTTCAAAAGTCAGTGACTGTTTATCTGGCATCTCCTCCTGGATATCCTCCCACCACCTAAAGATCAACATGTCAAAGACTGAACTCCTACTTATTCCTCCCTCCAATGCCTCCCCACCTCCTGACTTCTCTATCACGGTGGAGGGTATCACCATTTCCCCATCAAACCAAGTTCGCTGTTTTGGAGTTACACTTGACTCTGCTCTTTCCTTCATCCCCCACATCAAGTCTCTTTCCTCCTCCTGCCGATACCAACTGCGTAATATTTCCAGAATTCGGCCATTTCTTACCGCTGTCACCACAAAACAACTCATACACGCCCTGGTAATCTCCCGACTCGACTATTGCAATAATCTCTTATCTGGCCTCCCTCTCTCCCGCTTTTCCCCCCTACAATCCATCATGAACGCCTCCGCCAGGCTAATTCACCTCACCCGCCGCTCTGTCTCTGCCACTCCCCTCTGCGAGTCCCTTCACTGGCTCCCCATCCACTGCAGAATTAAGTTCAAAATCCTTATCCTTACCTACAAAACCCTCACTAACTCAGCTCCCCACTACCTGTCCTCACTAATCACCAAATACACCCCAGCCCGCTCCCTAAGGTCAAACAGTGACCTCCGCCTAGCTTCTCCCCGCATCACCTCTTCCCATGATAGACTGCAGGATTTCTCACGCGCAGCCCCCACTCTCTGGAACGCTCTCCCTCGTACTGTCGTCAGACTTTCCCCTAACTTCTCTTCCTTCAAACGCTCCCTTAAAACGTTCCTATTTAGGGAAGCCTACCACCCAACTCACTGACGCAACCATCAATCACTCTCACCTTACAGTCCTCTCCTCCTGTTTCCAACCCCAACCCTCCTAGATTGTGAGTTCCTACGGGAATAGGGCCCTCATCTCCTCCTTTACGGTTTGCCAAATGTTGTTCATTGTATTGTAACCCTGTCAATACTGTGCTTATTGTACAGCGCTGCGGAATATGCTGGCGCTTTATAAATAAAGAATAATAATAATACCAGTAAAATACGGTGCCTGTTCGACAGCAGTGGAATCCCCCATAGAGAAGCAATGGTTAATCTATTCAGAGACACCGAACAGCAGAGAAATGTCAGTGAGATGCCCTGATTTTCGGTGGTTTCATTCGGCAGGTTTAATCAGGTGAATCCCAAAAGGTTCCAATATTAAAAATATTCCCATTTTTATTAAATATTTATTTATGATTTTTTAGGCAAAAAAATATTCTGACTTTTTTTAGCATTTTCTTTTTTCTAGATCTTTTGATTGTTATTCATAGGATCTTATGTGTTAATTCCAGACATTTCAGTCCAGTAGCTTTTTTTGCAAACAGTGTTTGAAATTTTGAAAGTTTCAATCTTTCAAACGGTCGTCGGCTTGTCGACTTTTTCCAGCAGCTGGTCGGCGCTGTGTTCGGCGGATCGTCTGGTTTTTTCAGACACCTTCGGTGGGTTTTCGGCGGCTTATCGGATCGGATATGATAATTTCGGTGCTTTTGCGGTGTTTTTTTTTTTTCCTATTGGCGATTTTGCGACGGACTTTCCCTGCACTTTGGGGACCTGGCGGTGAATGCTGAATTCACCGCAGGGTCGGGGAATTTGATTCCCTGAAGTGCAGGGAACGAAAGAGCACCGAAATGTCGATGACATAAAAACGGTTATTCATAGAGATCCGAATTGTGGCTGAAAGGTAACCGAACAGTGAAATTCAGTGTACAGTTACCTTTCCTGGCCATTCGGCTATTCAGAGACCAAATCCTGGCGAATTGCCTGCACATACGGTGCCTGTTCGGTGCCTGTTCGAGGGCAGTGAAATCCCCATGAAAAAGCACTGCTTCGTCTATTCAGAGAACAAAAACCCGATGGATAACACCATCCGAACTTATGTGGTCCTACCCACAGTCAGAAAAAGGGTCAAGACAAAATTCAAAAGTCCGCTAGACAGCTCTCTGTCTATAGAGTTCTATATGTACCTCTACCTGAATCTTTTCCGAAAAATCGGCCAATAGAATAAACTCAAACTTTAAGTCACAAGAAATATGAGGACTATACCAGCAGAGCCTGTAATAGGGTGCCACGAGTGGAAGGATTCAGCATAAACTGTTAACCATTAGGACTCCCTGTTACCAGTACTAATAATGGCTTGGCTTGTAATACACGTGGACAGTTATTGGCAGCTGCGTCACTGCTGGTAGCCTCTCCTGGAATCCATAGGACTACACATAGCCCAGAGAGAAACCTCCATGGCCATCGGAAGGACAATGGGATCTATTTGTTCTTAGTTTTACTCTGATAGCAATGAAAGGAGCAGACATATTCTGCTTCAGTATTGAAGGGGTTAAACTGAGAATTAAAGTGATTGGATTGAGATCTGGTGATTGTGGGGGCCACCTAAGCAAGATAAATTCTCCCTCATTTTCTTGAAACCACTCCTGCACAATACGAGCACCATGGCATGGCGCATTGTCTTGTTGGAAGAAGCCATCTCCATTGGGATACGCCATCAACATGATAGGATGAACTTGATCAACAACGTTGCTTTGGTATGTTGTGCTATTCAGACGTTGTTCCACACAAATTATAGGGCCCCAAACAATAACACTGCCCCCACCAGCTTGAAGGGTTGTACTCATGCATGTGGGGTGCTGCTTTCATGCTGTTTCCACCAAATTCTCACTCTGCCGTCTGCATGATGCAACTGGAAACGTGATTCATCCGACAACATGACTTTTTTCCATTGCTCGACTGTCCAATCCTTGTGTTCCTGTGCGAATTGGAGACGTTTTATCTTGTTAACTGCAGACAGCAAAGGTGTTTGAACAGGCCTTCGTCTTCCATATCCCATACGATGCAGTGTACGGCGAACAGTGCGTTCAGAGATCATTTGAGAGGATCCCTGATTAAGATCTGCAGTAATTTGATGCACTGTTGCTCTTCTGTTGTCTTGTACCAGTCTCACCACTCTCCGTTCTGCCCTAACATTGACTAGTCGCTGACGGCCACAATTCGCACGTTCAGACCCAGATTTTCGGCTGACAGTCCAGCTTTAAACACTTTAACAACAGCTGTTCTTGAACATTTAACAAATTCTGCTGTTTTGCTAATACTCGCTCCATGGCTCCGAGCGCCAACAATCATCCCACGTTCAAAGGCTGTTAAATGGCGCTGTTTACCCATATCTTCAGAAAAAAAATCACTTCTACTGTCGCGGTAAACAACCTGCTTCCCTATTCATAATGGTCTGGCCCTCTAGCAACTGCAGCGTGAAATTATAGCTAATTTGCCTAAAAAAGTCAGGTGGTCATAATAACCTGCACACTGTGTGTGTGTGTGTGGTGAATCATCACTTAACACTGATCAATAAAGTGTAAATTGAGAAAATACGATTTTTTTGCACTTTGTTAATCACGTAGAACTATTTATGTTTCCGATTGAAAAAAATGCCAAGGTCGCTCACGATTATAGTGTTATTAATGTAAAAGGAGCACGATATGAATCTTATTAGATGATTTCTCCCTCTTAACAAGGAGGATTTATTATCTAAAATTAAGTTATGCAACCTGATAATACCGCGGAACGTGTAACTCGTTTCAATGTCAAAATTCAGGGTTGAACTATTGTTGAATATTAAAAATGATTTACAAGTAAATATGGCAAATATTTGAGTGATTTATGAACTTTCCATAGCAACACAAAAACGGACCACACTTAACTGACAGGCATTTTCCCATTAACCATGGTGTCATTCACAGTCCAGATGATAACATTATTATTAATATCCCTATGGTGAAGAATAAAAATGCTGGATCTGACTGCCACAGGATGGTAAGTGCTTTGAAAGTCATTACCCAAACTACAAAAAGCTTTTCAATAATCCTTCAAAATGTCACTGCATATATCATACCAATACCCGCAGAAAATTTATTCCAGGTGAAAAAAAAAATAAGTTTATTACTGACACGCTTTAGTGGGTGTCCATCAAGTTGTTTAACAAATTACCCAACATTCTGTCGTTTAACAAATAGTTCCTTAATAGTTTAATGTGTTTAAATGATTGTTTTATAAATAAAGCTTTCTGCGGAGAGAAATTCGCTTTTATAAACAATCTGTCTCCTCCAGAATAATATATACTTTTATGTGTTTATAAGATGTTTGAAATGGAACAAAAAGTGCCCAGACAGGTGGGGTTCTGGAAGAAATTACAGAGGTGAAGTGTATTCACGTTAAATGTCAATACCACGAGTTGCCTTTATCCTATTGGCTGACAGACTGAGCACCTCTTATCCGGAATTCTAAAGTCCGGAAGACTAAAGGGCACTATCAGGGTTATTCAAAGAGAAATGAAAAGTCACCGCACGTTTGGTGACTTTTTGTTTTCTTCAATTCGGTGCGATTTGTTGATCCCATTTCGGCGACCCTGCGGTGTATTCAGCAAGCACCACAGGGCCGTCGTAGTGCAGGGAAAAGCCGCCGCAAACCCGATGAACACTCACCGCAAAACCCGGCGAACGTTCCCTGAAACTCGCAAAAACATCTGGATTAACCCCGCCGAACACGCCAGAGAAACCTGAGCAGGAGCCTATCACAGCGCAGGGCAGCCGCCGGAAAAACCCAACACCGCAGACGAATGGAGTGGGAAAAAAAAACAGTACGCTTGAATGTTTGAAAAGTGAAACGCTGTTTGCAAAGGAACTACAGAACGAAAATGTCTGAAATTTACATATAAAATCCAATGAATGATAATAAAAAGGGCTGTTACAGAAAAAAGAAAAAACTATTTAAAAAACAAACGGAATTTTTTTTCACAAAACAATCCCGAACAATGCCTAAAAGATCCTAAAAAATCTATAAATAAAGAGACTCTTTGCTGCAGAATATTATAATGAACGGTTTATTAGATATTGAATTAAAACGGGAATATTTTTAACATTGAAGCCTATGGGATTCGCCTGAATAAACCGGCCAAATTAAACCACCGAATGGCAGGGCTTTTCGGGATCCTTTCACTGCTGGTTTTTGTTCTCTGAATAGCCGAAGCAGTGCTTTTTCATGGGGATTTCACTGCCCTCGAACAGGAACCGAACAGGCACCGTATGTTCAGGCAATTCGCCAGGATTTGGAGAAATGCCTGCTCTCTGGATAGCCGAATGGCCAAGAAAGGTAACCGAACGCTGATTTTCAGCATTCGGTTACCTTTCTCAAGAAATTCGGATCTCTTTGAATTACCCTGTATGTTACATGTTTACAGGTACATTCTGTATATATTCACTATTACATGTTTACAGGTGCATTCTGTATATAGTCACTGTGTTACATGTTTACAGGTGCATTCTGTATATAGTCACTGTGTTACATGTTTACAGGTGCATTCTGTATATAGTCACTGTGTTACATGTTTACAGGTGCATTCTGTATACATTCACAGGTGCATTCTGTATTGAGGTATGTTAATAGGGTAGTCTTAAGGGACTTTAGACTGGGGGAAGATTTGATGGTGTCTGGGAGGTTATTCCATATTTTCGGTGCTCTGTAGGAAAATGAGGATCAAGACACTTTCTTTTTGTGTTATGGTGTTTCAAGCGAGGAGCAGATCCTGGATCGGAGGTTATAGGAGGGAACTGCTCGGGGAAGCAGTCTACTCAGGTAGGGTGGCATTTATTCCCAGAAAAGCTCTTAAAACACCTGCTTGAAAAGGTGAAGGGTGCGTCTAGATTCCAATGACGGCCAGTTTAGTTCTTTTAACATGTCACAATGGTGGGTCATGTAGTTACATTGTGGCACAAACCGGCAGAATGAGTTATACAAAGCAGTAAGTTTATGAAGGTGTGTTTGTGGGGCGGCTGCATACACTACATCTCCGTATTCAATGATCGACATAAGCATTTGTTGTACAATCTGCTTTGTTATCGCGGGGCTCAGACAGGATTTGTTTCTGTACTGGGCACCTATTTTGGGGTAAAGTTTAGACGAGAGTTTTTTGATGTGGGGGCCAAAGGATAGATTTGGGTCTAACCACATACCTAGATATTTGAGAGAACTGACAGTGGTCAGCGTGCCATTTGATTTTGTCCCAACACATAGATGGGGAGATTTTAATTTGTGTAGTTTAGGTTTTGTTCCAAAGAGCATCGTTACAGTTTTGTCAGTATTTAAGAAAAGTTTGTTGTGTTTGATCCACTTTTCTACCTCTGTGAATTGTTCTTGCAGCACGGCCTCCAGCTGCGGGAGATTTGGTTTGCTGGTATAGATTACAGTTTCGTCTGCGTACATGTGTACAGTTTAGACTTTGCAGACGTTGGGCAGATCATTTATGAATATTGTGAATAGCGGGGGGCCGAGTATTGAGCCTTGGGGTACACCGCACGTGACTGGGAGGGGAAGGGAGGAGCTGCCAGAAATGGACACATATTGTGATCAGTCGGATATATATGATTGAAACCAGGTTAGCGTGTGATCACCAATGCCAGAGTTTTTAAGTTTTTCTAACAAGATGCCATGGTCTACTGTGTCAAAAACCTTGGCAAAATCAAGGAAGATGCTCCAGTTAGGTTTCCTTGTTCCATCCCAGCTTGGATATCATTGCAGACTTTTAAAAGGGCAGTTGTAGTTGAGTGATTTGGACGAAAGCCTGATTGATCTGGGGTTAAATAGTTTGAATACTGATAATAATCACGTAATTGTGTGTAGACACATTTTTCCAAAATTTTTGACATTACAGGGAGCAATGATATCGGACGTAGTTGGATACCAAAGTACTGTCACCACTTTTATGGATAGGTACCACTCTCGCAGTCTTCCAGAGTTTGGGTATGTATCCAGTCACCAGTGATTCATTGATTAGGGTTGCGACAGGATTTGCAATTGCCGGTGCACTGATTTTCAGCAGCATTGCTGGGATTTGATCAGGACCAGACTTGTATTTAATTTTTTGGCTACTGAGAAGTTTAACAATGACACTGACAGGCACTGGTCTATTGGTTGGTGATAATGCACTAGGAAAATACATAATTAAAACCTAAATGTATCAGTATAGAGACCTCCAAGTACTCGTCTTATACTTTAACCACTTCAGTAACACAGTATGCTCGATCAGTGGTAGCACACACAGCAGCCCGAAATGGTGTTAACACAATCTGGGGCTATGCTTTATGATAGGGATGTGCGTTTCGGGTTTCGGAATTTTCACAAAATTTCCCGATTCGTGTCTTCGGATTCGGCAAAATTTCCGAATCGGATCGGACCCGAAAACCGACAGATCCGAAAAGTTTTCCGAGCCGAAACGAAAAATTTTCGGATTTTTCGAATGGACTTGAAATGTGTCAAATCGAAATTTATTTTTGCTCTATTCATGATTTCGGTTCCATTCGTGATTTCGGTTCCATTTCGGTAATTCTGGAAATCGTATATTTAACTATTATCGGTTATATCGCTGATTCTGTAAATTTTGTATTTGTAAATGCGTATCACTTGTTTCTTGTGGCATTCGGGTCAGTTTAGCGTTTTTTAAATCGTTTTGTTCATTTTTTTTGTTCCTTGGCTTTCATACCATTTTAATATGATTAAATAAAGTTGTGAAATGTATATTCAATTATTCATAAGAAAAAAAGGATCTTTATTTAATAAAAAACAAAACACGATAGAATCGCCAGAATTATCGTATCGACGGAATGAATTATCGGATCCGAAAAACAAACCAAAAATTTATTATAAAAAAAGATATAAAGTATAAAAAAAGTAAACCATAGTAGTTTACGTCAAAACGAATAGAGTTAGACACTTTGAAACGAGAAGAACAGACGTTTTCCGAAAAAACGAAAATTTCCGAAATCACGAAAAGTCGATACAAAAAACGAGCAAAGTGACCCGAAAAATGGTCAATATTCCGAAAAAAAAATGTACACGAAAAACGAGCCGAACCGAACCGAATCGAAACAGAAATCGGTCGAAACGAGCCGAATCGAAAATTTTAAACAGCCGAACAAATCGAACCGAATCGAACCAAAAAAAAAATCGGTGCACAAGCCTACTTTATGATTGCAAATGAAATGTATTTGCTGGAAAGGAATTCCATTTGCTTTTGGGCTCCAGAAAGTGCCCCCAAAGTTTTAGTACTGTGGGCATGAGGTGCTAAAACTGGTTAAAAATTGGCAGGGAAATGTCCTGACATATTGTGCTTTCCCCAGCCGATACACGGAGCCACCAGCTGCAGTTCTATCTGCAGTAACTCCATTTGGCCAGTAGAGGGCGACATGTGACTGCCAAATAGGTTATTACAGTAAGGAATCCATATTACCAAATATTTCTTACTATATAATTAATTTTAACCACTTCAATGCGGTGGACGCGCTGAGCGCGTCCAACCGCATTGCTACTTGGCTGCGGAGGACGCGCTGAGCGCGTCCTCCCTTTGCAGCCACGATCAGCCAGTATTCCGGCTGATCGCTCGGCCCCCCGGTGTGGGCTGACATCATCGATGTCAGCCCAACCTCCGGGACCCCGGCGGGCACGATAGGCGTCATCGCGCATACACGATGACGTCTATTTCAGGCACCCCCCCCCCCGCCATTGCAGGGAAGGTGCCTGAATGGGAGGGGGGGAGGTCCTTCGGACCTCTCCCCCTCCCCATCCGTGCATGCCAGCTGTTAAAGGCAGGCACCACCTGGAAGGGCACAGCCTGCCCTTCCAAGCGGCGGCTGTCTTTAACCCCTAGGGGGCTGGATCGCGATATGGCGCCAACATGCGCCGTATCGCGGTCCCCTCCTGGAGCTGGCCGACATCTTGGATGTTGGCCAAGCTTCCGGGATATCCCCCTAATGACTGGCATCATCGCGCAGAGCACGATGGCGCCAGTTTTCAAATTAACCCCTTGCTGCCACCTATAGTGGAGATAGGGGTTCCAATGAACCCCCTATCTCCCGACCCATGACAGCTAGGGGTTAATGTTTACTATCATTGGAACGGCCAGAGCGTGGCCGTTCCAATGATACCAAACATGACCATGTAAACTGTAAAAAAATAAAATAAAAAAAAAATAAATTAAAAAAATAAAAATAAAAATTAAAGAAAAAAAAAATGTGTTTTTTTTTTTTTTTACATTTATTAGTGAAACAGTATTGTTCCCATTTCAATTATAATGTGAACAATGATGCTGCACTAACGATTTTTTCTATGGGGGCGTTTGCTAAAAAACACGTAATCTCCCCCAAAAAAAGTAACGATTCCTCATTTCTAATTTTTTTAACAAGCGCACCCCATAGAAAATATAACCGCAAACGATCGCATTTTAAAATGTGAAAAAAAACACTTTACACATTGTAAATTATTGAAAATTCAAATTTTATTGCATATTTTGTTATAATATACAGACATGACATAACGTATACATATAATAATGACATATTATGAATCTGCACAGTCTGCCGGAAAGAACGATATATAATATGTCTGGGTCATATATTAAAATAAGGCTTCAAAACGCGGTTAAACATGATGAGCGAAACCGGTAAAAATGACCTCAGCACAAAGGTGGGAAAAGGCTCAGCAGTGAAAGGGTTAAATGATTTTCTAAAAAAACACTGGTTCCTGAGAGTGGTATTTTGGAAATTCACTTGGTAGTGAAGGGGTTAAGATAACATAATAAGTTGTGCTGCGTGTGTCCTTTTATCTCTGCTTTCTTTTAAATGATTTGTGCCATTCGTTTGATTTTTTTCTTTTTCATGTGACATAAAATACTTTTTCTCCGAGTCAGAATTAGATTACGACGAGAGACGACACTTAATTTACTGTTTCATAATCAGAAAAATCTCGTCCTACGAACCACAAAAAGGAACGCGGAGACGAACGGCCTTGCAGATGTTTTGCTGTTATTGTGCGTCTCAGTCCATATAGCCCGGCGCATTTTTATAAAAATGACTTACGCTCCAGCGAGTCGAGGAATGAAATCTTGAGGACCATGGATGAAAAAACATCAGAGTCCTCTTATCTTTCTCTTTTCAAACTTCTTGAAGGAGTAATTTCACAAGATGAGCTTAAGACAATATTGTGTTCTTGACATTTTGTTGTATCCTGCTGTAGATTTAACCACTTTATGAGGAATAAATTGGAACTCACACTGAAAATGCCCCGGGGACATGATTTCATTTCTGTGACTGAACATAGAGTCTTTACAAACCCTGGAAAAAAAAAAAAATCTTCGAGGGTTTTTTTTTGCGCACGATTTTATTTTTTGTAAAAAAAAGTAAAAAACACTATTTCTTCTAACTCGAGAGATTAGATTTTTATTGTTGAAGCATCCACACAAAAGAAAATAGGATTATTCCATCGGAATGCTACCATCGTTTTTTTATTTCATGTAAAATAAAGACTTATTTTTCGTCTTCAAAATATGGGAATCAAAACGTATGATGATTGGGAACCAGCTTAAAAAAGTTATTATTATTATTATTATTACAGTATCAAAACAACCACATAAGATCCCTCAGGACCACACACACAGATACCAATAATGATATTCAGATCCAAATAGGGTCTCACCCTAAGGGTCCTATCACTAGACATGTGCGTTTCGTTTCGTCTCGTCCGAATATGAATTAGTCTGAAAATCCACCATTTTTTTTCGTTTTCTGAAGCATTTCCGAAAATGATACTCGGCCGTCTGAAAATTCTAATCAGTCCAAAAGAACGAATCGATAGCGATCCGAAATGATCCGTAACAGAAAAAAAATCTATGCAATTCAAGACACAGCAATGGGCAACTCACAGGGCACAGCGTATGTCCCAGCAAAGGGTTAATAAGAGCATCTCACAGGGTACCCTGTATTTATTTATTTTTAACAGTCATTTTGGCTTTTAATCATAAAATGATATAAAATGGAAAACAAAAATCGAAGCAAAATTTCGAATCGGTCAGAAAGAACGAATCGATAACGATCCAAAACGAAAGGGAAATCGATTCAAGTGATCCGAAATGAAAAATACCACCGTGCACATGTCTACCTATCACCTCCTTAACACTAGTGCTTACATAAGTAGCATTAGTGCTTTCTAGCATGGGCTTACTGTGCTTTGCTCTCCTTATGCTTAACATGGAGAGCAGAAAGAGTAATTAGCGTTAGGATCACAAAGTCCTAACGATAATTACTAACTGCTGCGACTAACTGAAAAGTTAACCACAGCTCTATCCTGTAGCTAACTGGTTGCGTTTCTGCGGAATCAGTTAGCAGCTGGAACCACCCTCCCAAAAAATCAGATACTCACCTCTCATCTCACGGCAAGAACGATGGCATGATCCACCACTTCTGGCTATTGGGAGCAGAGTGAGACTGGGGAAAAAATGTCTCCCTCCGCGATCACTCCAAGGAACCTGCAGGATCTCTTGAGTGGTGTTTAATCACCTAAACATAGTGATTCGTGTTGCTGTGATGTTGGACATTTCAGCATGGTGGCCAATAGGTGTCACCATGATCATATAGCCCATCGGATGACAAACCCTTTCTTCATGCAGCAGTTACCATATTGAGGATATTCCCAGCATTCAAAGGGTAAATATCATGTTTCCTGTCCTATAGCTATAAAAAAATATATATAAATTCGAGTTAGCGAATGATCCCGAAATACAATTATATTTGGCAGGTCCGTCAGGCTGCTCAGAATCCTCGTAATCCCACCGTTCGTCTTCATGCTCTGTCCGCTAAAAATTCCGAAAGCACTTGAGGGAATAAAATCTAACTTTCAAATAGTTATGACAGCAAATCTGCATGGAACAATGACTGGTCACCGGCTCCAGCTCGCGAGACGATTCGCTCTTTAATATGGTATTTTACGTCCAGGCTGCTTCGTAATCAGCATTTCCAGGTGGGAATTTGTTACTTGCCTCTCAACGTGTCTTGTGACTGCTTGTTAATTTAAAATGTTAGACCGGAAAGGCTGAATAAGTTCTCTTGCGTTTATCTGATTGCAATTACACGGTCTTGGAACATATGCTCAAAAAATATTTACCGGAGCCGCATACTGTAGATACTCTAGCATGGCCGGGATAATGAGGGCTTCTCCAAGATATAGACCCAGCTGTAAACGATCAGGTCATTCCACATTCTACATTGTAATAAGAGACGCCCAACAGAAAATATTTCTCCCCGTGGACGAGAACCGTTCATTTAATACATTTTCTGAAAATAAAAAAATATACACACATATGCAGAAACACACACAAACCACACTCACCTCCATCTTCCCTCTGAAACAAACCAGCAAGCCACACTCACCTCCATCTTCCCTCTGAAACAAACCAGCAAGCCACACTCACCTCCATCTTCCCTCTGAAACAAACCAGCAAGCCACACTCACCTCCATCTACCTCTGAAACAAGCCACACTCACCTCCATCTACCTCTGAAACAAGCCAGCAAGCCACACTCACCTCCATCTACCTCTGAAACAAGCCAGCAAGCCACACTCACCTCCATCTACCTCTGAAACAAGCCAGCAAGCCACACTCACCTCCATCTACCTCTGAAACAAGCCAACAAGCCACACTCACCTCCATCTACCTCTGAAACAAGTCAGCAAGCCACACTCACCTCCATCTACCTCTGAAACAAGCCACACTCACCTCCATCTACCTCTGAAAAAAGCCAACAAGCCACACTCACCTCCATCTACCTCTGAAACAAGTCAGCAAGCCACACTCACCTCTATCTACCTCTGAAACAAGCCACACTCACCTCCATCTACCTCTGAAAAAAGCCAACAAGCCACACTCACCTCCATCTACCTCTGAAACAAGCCAACAAGCCGCACTCACCTCCATCTACCTCTGAAAAAAGCCAACAAGCCACACTCACCTCCATCTACCTCTGAAAAAAGCCAACAAGCCACACTCACCTCCATCTACCTCTGAAACAAGCCAACAAGCCACACTCACCTCCATCTACCTCTGAAACAAGCCAACAAGCCACACTCACCTCCATCTACCTCTGAAAAAAGCCAACAAGCCACACTCACCTCCATCTACCTCTGAAACAAGCCAGCAAGCCACACTCACCTCCATCTACCTCTGAAACAAGCCACACTCACCTCCATCTTCCCTCTGAAACAAACCAGCAAGCCATGCTCATCTCCATCTACCTCTGAAACAAGCCACACTCACCTCCATCTACCTCTAAAACAAGCCACACTCACCTCCATCTACCTCTGAATCAAGCCAGCAAGCCACACTCACCTCCATATACCTCTGAAACAAGCCAGCAAGCCACACTCACCTCCATCTTCCCTCTGAAACAAACCAGCAAGCCACACTCACCTCCATCTACCTCTGAAACAAGCCACACTCACCTCCATCTACCTCTGAAACAAGTCAGCAAGCCACACTCACCTCCATCTTCCCTCTGAAACAAACCAGCAAGCCACACTCACCTCCACCTTCCCTCTGAAAAAGCCAGCAAGCCACACTCACCTCCATCTTCCATCTGAAACAAGCCAGCAAGCCACACTCACCTCCATCTACCTCTGAAACAAGCCAGCAAGCCACACTCACCTCCATCTACCTCTGAAACAAGCCAGCAAGCCACACTCACCTCCATCTACCTCTGAAACAAGCCAGCAAGCCACACTCACCTCCATCTTCCCTCTGAAACAAACCAGCAAGCCACACTCACCTCCATCTTCCCTCTGAAACAAACCAGCAAGCCACACTCACCTCCACCTTCCCTCTGAAACAAACCAGCAAGCTGCACTCACCTCCATCTTCTCTCTGAAAAAGCCAGCAAGCCACACTCACCTCCATCTACCTCTGAAACAAGCAACACTCACCTCCATCTACCTCTGAAATAAGCCAGCAAGCCGCACTCACCTCCATCTTCACTATGAAACATGCCGGGATGTACAGGATTTAAAGGATCTGCTGCTAATTAGGGATGGGCTGACGATTTGATAAGGTTCGATGTTCGATTCGAACATCGGCTGTCCGAAAGATCGCGAACTGCGAGCTTTTCGGGACGTTCGCAAGAAGTTCGAAAAAATAAATTTGAATTTTTTAAAAAAATGCTTAAAAAATCCTAAAAGATCTATCAATAAAGAGACTTTTTACTGCAGAATAGTATAAGCAACGGTTTATTAGATATTGAATTAAAACGGGAATATTTTTAACATTGAAGCCTATGGGATTCAACATTTCCCACACCTTGTTGCTAAAACATCAGGCAGACGTGGCCCTCTAATCAGACACTGTAAAGGGCTGGCCGCCAGGGCCTCCCAAGGACCCCCTTGAGGAGTGAGCGGCCACCGGATGACAGAGCTGCGACTGTGCGGGCTGGCTGGCCGGGTGCATGTGGCAGAGAGGCGGCGCAGGGAGGGAGCCACTGCACCTGCGTCCACGGCAGACGCCCCCCCCCCACAACCAGGATCCAGGGAGCCCCCACTGACTGACCACCAGGCTAAGGTAAGGCGACACATTTTTAAAATAAATAAAATCCGAGGACATTTTTAAACGTCCCAAGGAACATAAAATAAAACTTTTATTTTTCTTTCTATTACTCACCTGATTCCTGGATCCACCAACAAGCGCAGCCTCCCGTCTCCCGCGCTGTGTGCAGCTTCTTAGAAGATATGATGCAGAATAAAATAATCAACGGTTTATTAGATATTGGTTTAAAACGGGAATATTTTTAACATTGAAGCCTATGGGATTCGCCTGAATAAACCTGTCGAATTAAACCACCGAATGGCAGGGCATTTTGGCAACCTTTCTCAGCTGTTCGGTGTTCCCTGAATAGACGAAGCATTGCTTCTCTATGGGGGATTTCACTGCCCTCGAACAGGCACCGTATGTGCAGGCAATTCGCCAACATTTGGCGAACTTCCTGCTCTCTGAATAGCCTAATGGCCAGGAAAGGTAACCGTACGCTGAATTTCAGCGTTCGGTTACCTTTCGGCCACAATTCGCAGCTCTTTGTATAACCCTGTGAGTGTTTCTCAGCCAACCCCAAACAAATATTACTTTATGGTGAAGCAGCATTTTTAATAAAGATATTGTTGTCCACTGCATGCATCCGTTTGTGTCCTTAAGAAACCATATATACACAAATCCAATTTCTCCTAATCCTGTTTAAGAGCCTTAAAAACTAGAACACAGCAGACAGAATCAGAAGCCTTGTTAAGCCTTTAGTAAATCACAAATGAAGCCTAAAATAAATTGCTACCAGTCAGGATTGATTTGATAAGATCTGACTATTAAAGAAAAAAGCTACGAGGGATACAAAGAAACCATTCACTATGGGAAGGGATCAATGTCAAGGATATTTCACTGTTTTAATTTAAAACCGGATTATCTCAAAGTTCTTAGACACAAAATGGCAATCATATTTTGTAAACAGTGTGTGAAAATGCTATTTGTATACAGATCTTTAATGGATTGAGGAACCCACATGTCACAAACACACATATATATATATATACTGTATATATTTATATTATTATTCTTTTTTTATTTAATTTTTTTTATCCCCCCCCCCCTTTCTTTTAGATTAAACAATTTGTGTGGTTACAGAAAAGCTGTTTTGTGATAAAAAATGTTTTTGTCTTTAAACAAACTGTATATTGACGATTTTAAAAGATTTTGGGCCCTATCAGCTGGTGTGAGCTAACCCTAGCGTCAGCCTGTTTTCACATTAACGCCAGGTAAATTCAGTCTAGCGTCGGACCAACAGATCGTTTGCCTCTAGCATCAAATGGAAAAAAAGTAAACCACTTAGCGTACGGTAATTAACGATTCGAAGCGCGGGCTTACTGTACTTAACGCTAAGGATGGGACGAACACCCCCATGTTCGGTTCACATTCGAACTCGAACAATTTAAAAAGTTTGAATTCGAACGCGAACACGATTCGAACTCAATGCATGTCAATGGGACTCGAACGTTCAAAATTTAGAGTGCCCTCCAAGTGGGCATATATGCAATATATTGGCCATAAAAGGTGTATGGGGGTCCGGGTAGTGCACTGGGGGACAGGAAACAAGGAAAAAAGTTTTAAAAAAAACGTTTTTAAAGGAACAGTGATTTTTCCATGAAATAAAGGTTAACAATAAAAATGAAAAATTCCTTCAAATAACATGCCTAGGAGGTCCCCATAACCTGCCCGTGAAGTGGTGGATTTGTAGGATGTATAGAAACATTTAAAAAGAAAAAAATGAAATTTCAAATGATGGTACATGGTTTTCCTTTAATCTATTCATAAACAACTGCTTAAGGCGGCAGCCTGTATGAAAAGAGGAGACGTTTTAGGACACGCAGAACAAGTTTAGTGATTTTTTTGGGCTAAATTATGGTGAAACTTATGCAGGCTTTGGATGAAAGTAACAATATGTGCTTTAAAATTGGGCCTTTAGTGTCAGCAACAGTGCCTTCACACCGTCCGTAACCCCTCTGAGGTATTCTGGAAGAGTGCAGTGGTGGAGGTTTAGGGAATGCAGAAGACATCCCCGATCTATTCGGTTACATCAGCATCAGGGGAGTGATAGCTGCTAATCCAGGACTGATTCATTTTTATAAATTGAAAAAATACCTCTGGAGCACCCCAGATACAGTTAGGGTACTCCTAGGGTTCACAGTAGATTGATATCTTGAAAGAGCGCTTTTGCTTCTTAGTTGGTTAATATAGCATGCACTGAAAAATCAAAAGAGAGCATATATTGTGCAGTATATTTAATATTTTTTTTTAAAAAAAATCAGTGTTAAAACAAACTCACAAAAATAGAGCACAAATAAATGTGCAAAACAGCATTTGCCACAATGGCCAAAACCTTCAGATTTCTGTACTCCAAACCTCCGGTCTGCAGTCCATCAACATATAGATCGAAGCCCGTTGTAATGGAATGGAACGCTGGCTCAGCATAAACTGGAGTTCGTTAGAATGGAACACTTGCTCAGCATGGATGTTCAGCTTGGTCTCTGGCTTGATTTCTGGCATACAGAACTTCGCCCAATGCATCCCGTGGGGTACACCCACTTCCTCAGGAGCAACTCCTGAGGAAGTGGGTGTGCCCCACGGGATGCAATGGGTGAAGTTCCATACGCCAGAAATAAAGCCAAAAGACCAAGTTGAACATCCATGCTGAGCAAGTGTTCCATTCTAACGAACTCCAGTTTATGCTGAGCCAGTGTTCCATTCCATTCCAACGGGCTTCGATCTATATGTTGATGGACTGCAGACCGGAGGTTTGGAGTACAGAAATCGGGAGGTTCTGGCCATTGTGGCAAATGCTATTTTGCACATTTATTTGTGCTCTATCTTTGTGAGTTTGTTTTAACACTGATTTTTTTTTAAAAAAAAATTATTATATATACTGCACAATATATGCTCTCTTTTGATTTTTCAGTGCATGCTATATTAACCAACTAAGAAGCAAAGCGCTCTTTCAAGATATCAATCTACTGTGAACCCTAGGAATACCCTAACTGTATCTGGGGTGCTCCAGAAGTATTTTTTTCAATTTCCACCTATCTTGCGCCCTTTTCTTTTTTGTCTTTATTCTGTCAATTAAGGGTTAACAAGGTACCCTCGTTAAGAGGCTGCAGTGGGAAAGATTCTACCTGTGTATTTTTTGCTATATCATTTTTTATAAATGTCAGCCGGTCTACAGAGTCGGTGGAGAGACGCACTCTTTTGTCTGTGACTAAACCTCCAGCGGCACTGAACGTCCTTTCAGAAAGCACGCTGGATGAAGGGCAACCTAGTAGCTCCATAGCATATTGGCTAAGTTCTGGCCAGTGATCCAATCTCAACACCTAGTAAGCCAGTGGATCATCTGCTGTAAAGGTATCCAGGTCAGCCCTTGCCCCTAGGTAGTCCTGCACCATATGGTGAAGACGCTGGCAATGGGTGCCTACATTTGACGTCCCTGGGCGTAATGGACTAAAAAATTGCAAAAGGCATCAGTCAAGCGGCCCCCTTCACCGCTCTTCCTCTGATCAACCGCAGCCTCAGAAGCACCTGTGTCATCACTTGGTAACCTACCAGTGCCTGGAAAAGTGTTACACAAGTGTTGCTTTAGAGCGTCCTCAAGTTGTTTCATCCTGTCCTTCCTCTGTAAGGGCAGGATGAGCTCTGCAACCTTACCCTTGTATCGTGGAGCAAGAAGGGTTGCCAACCGGTAATGATCCCTCTCCTTGATAGCACAAATCCTGGGGTCCTTTAGCAGGCTTTGCAGGATAAGGGAGCCCATGCAGCGTAGATTGGAGGTGGCGTTAGCTTCCGAGTCTTCCTGGTTGCTGAGGATGACCCTATCATGCACTACCTCCTCCCAGCCACGTACTAGTCCTTTGGTTTCTGGGGACACAAAACCCTCCCTTGAGGATTACCCACTTTCAATGCCCCCATGACTTAAATATTCCTCCTCCTCCTCTTGTCTGATCTGAGGACCCGCAGGAATGCTGTCTGCGTAAAGACTGGGGCATTGATAGCTAGGGAAGTCCTCTTCTTCCTCCCGCTGCTCTGCCTCTAGTGCCACATCTATAATTCCCCGCAGAGTGCGCTCCAGCAGGAATACTAAAGGAATTGTGTCACTGATAAATGCACTGTCCCTGCTCACCATCCTTGTTGCCTCCTCACATGGTGACATTACAGTGCATGCATCCTTGATCATCAGCCACTGCGGGGGGGAAACCAAGTTGACCTGAACCTGTCCTTTTGCCATACTCACACAGGTACTCATTGATGGCTCTCTGCTGCTTGTGCAGACGCTGCAGCATTGCCAATGTCGAGTTCCACCTGGTGGGCATGTCACAGATCAGACGTTTTGTGTGAGGGTGGAATTCCCTTTGAATTTCTGCCAGGCGAACACTTGCTGGGAATGACCGTCTGAAGTGGCTGCAGACTTTTCTGGTCTGGCTGAGAAGCTCTGCCAGCCCTGGGTACCTGATTAGGAAATGCTGTACCACCAGATTTAGGACATGTGCTAGGCATGGTACATGCGTCAACTTACCCATGCGTAGGGCAGAGAAAAGGTTGCTGCCATTATCACAGACGACCATTCCCAGCTCAAGCTGGCGTGGTGTTAACCATCTCTGTGCCTGCCCCTGCAGAGGTGACAGAATTTCTGGCCCGGTGTGGCTCCTGTCCCCTAAACAAACCAGCTCAAGCACGCTGTGGCATCTTTTTGCTTGAGCCATTGTGTAGCCCCTGCCACACGTCGGTTTAACTGCCACTTCGCCAGACACAGAGAAGGAGGAGTAAGAGGTGGTGGAACAGACAGACCTCATATAAGCAGCTTTCTGGAGGTGTGGTGGATGAGCAAACTCCAGCACAGAGTCCCATCTTGGATCCCTCCCAGCTGCAAGCAGAGTTACCCAGTGTGCCGTGAAGGAAATGTAACGGCCCTGTCCATGCTTGCTGGACCACGTATCTAAAGTAATGTGCACTTTGCTGCTGATTGCCTTTCCCAATGACTCTATAACATTGTCTTCCACATGCTGGTATAGTGCTGGAATGGCCTTCCGTGAAAAGAACTGGCGTTTTGGAACCTGCCACTGTGGTACAGCACATTCGGCAAATTCACTGAAGGAGGCAGAGTCCACCAGCTGGAAAGGCAGCTGCTGTAATGCGAGTAATTTTGCCAATCTGGCATTTAGATGCTGTGCAAGGGGATGGCTGGGACTATATTTTTTCTTATGCTGCAGCAGCTGGGGCAACAAAATCTGACTGCGTAAATCTGCAGCTGATGGGATGCTGTCACATTCTGAGGAAGGACCTGGTACATCCATTACTGTAGCATCATCCCTGTCAGTGGAGGTTGTAGACAATGACATGGCAGGACATATAGTGGGGGTAGAGACAGATGAGGAGGAGGACCTATGCAAAGTGTTGTGCCAACGGGATGCATGGCAGGTGGTCATATGTCACATCAAGCATGTGGTACCAAAGCATCTTATGTTTTTCCCACCCTTGATCCTCTTCAGATATAACATAGCTTACAAATAGCAACTCTGCAGTCTGCTGCACATGTGAAGAACTCCCAGACAGCAGAGTTCCTGGACGTGTGCTTTGAGACAACAGTGCTCTGCACCTGAGCAGCTCTGACATCTGATGCCTTGGACTGGCTATGGTTGGTCATAGAGGACGTTGTGCCTCGTTTTTGTTGTGCCTCCTCCTCCTCACTTGACTCCTCTGTTCGATCAGGCACCAAGGTGGAGTCAGTGACCTCATCATCGTCATCACCCGCTATCTCCTCGTCACTGGAGCCAACCTGGCAGTATGCTGCAGCTGCTGGGGGAACATGAATGCCAGTTCTTTGTCTGTCACTGGCACCCCCTCCTTTTAGGCTGATTTTCCTCCTTTCCTCAACCTCAGAGTCAACATCAGAGCACTGGAATTGCTGTGCATCCTCAAGCAGCATGTCACTGTCATTGTAGTCAAAAAATTCAGCTGACTCCTCTGTGTATGATGGTGAGGCTACGGAAGGAGTAGCTGTGGACATGGAGGCTGCATTAGATGCTTTGGCAGCTGAGGTGGACTGTAAAGCACTACAAGCCTGGCTGGCAGAGGACTCGGAGGATGAGGATGGCCTGGTTAGCCAATCCACCAAATCCTCTGTATTTTGCTGCTGCTTAAGACGGCCAGCACCAGTTAGAAAGGACAAGCGTGCCCCTGCAGAGGATGCACCACGTCCACAACGACCAGAGGCACAGCCTCCCGACAAAGAGAACGAGAAAGAAAGAGAGAAATAGAAATAGAGGGAAAGAAAGAGAGAAAGAGAAATAGAGTGAAAGAGAAAGAAAGAAAGATAAATAGAGTGAAAGAGAAAGAAAGAAAGAGAAATAGAGAAATAGAAATAGAGTGAAAGAGAAAGAAAGAAAGAGAAATAGAGAGAGAAAGAGAAAGAAAGAGAGAAATAGAAATAGAGAAAGAGAAATAGAGTGAAAGAGAAAGAAAGAAAGAGAAATAGAGAAAGAGAACGAGAAAGAAAGAGAGAAATAGAAATAGAGAGAGAAATAGAGAAAGAGAGAACTAGAAATAGAGAAAGAGAAAGAGAAAGACAAGAGAGATGAAGAAAGAAAGGAGGGAAAGAACGAAAGAAAGAGAGAGGGAGCAAGGTGAAAGAAAGTGTACAGAGAGGGAAATAGGGAAAGAAAGCGAGAGAGAGGAAGAAAGAAAGAGACAGAGTTTAATAGAGAGAGAGAAAGAAAGAGCAAAAGAAAGAAAGCACGAAAGAAAGAAAGAAAAAACGAGGCTCTGAGGAAACCCACTTCAAGAGGAATTCTACAGAAAACAACGAGACCATTCTTTTGAATCGTATGATTATTCTAACACTTCCAGGATAACTTGCCGTTATTGTCCTCTATTAATAACCTCACTGAAAGGTGTAACTTTTAAAAGTCGTAACATTTGCAACGTGAAGTAACTCTCCTTTACTGATTGGTTTCTGAGCACTTTCCGAATCCCAAGGTGTTTATTAAAATGGCATTTTACTCCTCCGAGTGATACCGGCACAGAAGAGCGCAAAGAAAAAAAACTTACAAAACACAGAAGACAAAAAGTAATCATCTACTCCCAGTAACAGATCATAAGCATCAATAATAAATAATTCAATTTAACAGATATATTCAATTATTTTACAAGCCATAGGCAACATTATAGCAAATTGAATCCTTGGTGGTATATTATATTACAGTGCAAAAATATATCAATACAAAAATCAATAGCAAATAAATGAATGCGAAAAAAAACACACACACAACTCGCTTGCGTTATATGGCAGCTCTGGGATGTATTCCTGTTTCCTTATATTGAATTATATACGCATACATACCTGGCAGATACTATAAATAAAGTTATGGATTTGGAATGTTTTAGATATATTATTCTTCATATGACTCACAAAACACAATACTGGAAGAACATACGTCTTGAGAAAATAATAGGAAAAACAACGGGCACTAATACATTCTTCACGCAAAAATGTGCGCGTGCGCAAAAACGCATTAACGCGAGGGACAAAACCGTTCGCGCCGAACATCGTATTATGACGTTCGCACATACGATGCGTGTTAACATCTATCGCGAGTGACCCTGCGCGAACCCTGCGTGAACGCATCCCATACTTAACATTGTGAGCGCAAATGCGATTGTGCGCTGGTACGCGGATGGTATTACAATCTATGCGCAACTTTTTACGAACAACGTTTGCATGCATAATTTTAACGTCTTTTAAGGCTGGGGTCAGACGAACGCAGTGCGAACGTGCGTTTAGCCGCACTTTATTACTGCCGTGGTAGCAGCAAATGACCTCCAATGCAGGCCCACACACGAAGTACGGCTGCACGAAAGTTCGGCCGCGCAACGCAAGCAGCAAACGAACGCATTTTTGCAAGAACGTCGAACCGCTAATACTGATGTACAGAGTGCGCTGTGTCGCTAGCGGCGTGTGTGTGTGATTAGGAGACGTCAGACGCTGCTCATGTCCGGCCAACATAACGTCCAGACACCCAAAGTTTCCTGGTTTGGATCCGTAAAAAATCACGCACTAAAATGCGCATCGTATGACTGCTATCGCATTTTCCGTGAAAAAATGCGTTCGGACGCATCAACGCACTTTTTGAGGGTAGACGTGAAAAATGCGTTCGTCTGACCCTAGCCTTAAAGCTAGCGGTAACAGCAAATCTGAACGTTCTGGCCGAAACGAAATGCACCAGCACGAAAAAAACAATACAGCAAAATATAGTTACACATTCTACACATACCCAAACAATAAAACTGAGAGGTTGTGCTTGTTTTTATTATTGCTGCAGCATATATACTCAGATTGATTTTGACAGGCGCAAAAACTTAACAGGATACAATTGTAGTTCTTAATTCTGATTGGCTGAATCGCGTGAAAAAACTGTCCACCCACCGATTTCTGCGCGCAACGTTAATGCGCGCATGTTATTGCGGGTCTTTATTCGCGTGATAATTTTTTGACGGATGAAAAAAAAATGCGCTCGGATCGTAATACCAGCGTTAATTTACGCACGTTGACGTTTAACGCTGCGCGCAAAAAAAAGGCGAATTTGCGCGGAGAATGTAATAGAGCCCAAAATATATATATTTTTTAAATATCACTTTATCAACAGATGAAATGCTAACAATTACTAGCTCGCCGAACTCTTGTCCAAGCCGGAAACAAATGTATCACACTTAAGTTCTAGACACATTTAATTCAGAATAAGAGAGTACATTAAAAAAAAGTGCATTTTAAGAGCGGGGACATAAAGTACACGTTGATGGTTCAAGGTTAATGGAGGCATAAACCAAGAGTAATTCCAGATCAAAGGCGGAATGACAAAGGATTCGACACATGCATGACTTGCAGTTTTTCCATTACCAGCGCCCCTACGCTGAGACCAATAGATGCGTCACGCGGCTGACATCCTCCTGTCAAAACGCGCAAAAGAAATTGTTTCTATCTTTACCAGATGCTAACATTCCGGTGTTGATTCCTCGTCCCGGGTTCCATCGCGCTATAATATTTCTATCGATTTAACAAGCTCCAGAACATTTCCAATCGCGCCGACGATGTTATAAAACGTAATTTGATTCACATATCTAAATGTTTGATAACGCGACTCCCCGCAATAAATTAATTCATCGGCTCCCGTACTCTTCTAAAAGTCGAGAATCTCAGGGGAAGCGGCGGAAGACACTTTTATTCTTACGGAACGCGGAGAAAGATTTCCATTACCACGAAAAGACACATTAATAAAACCGGGAACTAAGGTATATGAGAATCATTTGCACCTTTTTATGTTGTGATGAAAATGTCTTTCTAAAGTTTATTAATAACTTTTTTAAGTAATGGTATATTTTAAAGGTCATTCCGAGACTGAGCACTGTCGGCGCTACTGGAATATTTCCGTCGAGCCGGTAGAATGGGCCGAATGAAGAATTTCTAAGGTCGCTCGGATTAAAATCCCAGAAGCACGTAGGCACAGAAATATGGAGCGCCCACCTTCCCCTGCCATAGAAAAGAAAATAGATACTAATTAATAATTATTTTATTTATTATAAATTTTTTTATTTTTTTTATTCTCATTTTATTTTTTTATTTTAGTTTTATTCAGAAAGGGGCAAAACAAAAACCTAAAAATAATTGTGTAACTTTTTTTATTCTTTTTTAAAACAGTTTTACAATCTTTGTTACAAAATAAATTTTTACAGATAAAAGTGCAGGAGCTCCAACTAAAAGAAAACAAAAAAACAAAACAACAAACAAGTTTACATTATTTATTATTATACTATGTACTATACATTTTATTTATTTATTTTCCCATTTTTATAAAAACATTTCTATAGATTTTTTTAACTTTTATAAAGAAAAATGTGTCCACAAGAAGAGGGGAGAATTCTCTGTGAAACATAAAAAAATATGTATAAATAGAAGTCAGCACATAAAATGCAATCACAAAGAGATACAGCAGTCCCAGAGTGGTTTAACCTCTTGCTTTGCCATTTAATGATGTGTGCTTGATACCTGTTGAAGCGTTGTCAGCAAGGGTTTGATGTGACCTTTTTACACTACAGTTTATGGTGATTTTAGGAATATATGAATAACCTAAAAGCAAAGTGTATGACACTCTGAGAATTATCGTGTATTAAAGGGCCGCTAAAATCAAACAATGCAATGTCCTTATTGTGTTTATTTGATGTTGCTGATATCTTACATGTGTTTGTTTTTCTCTTGTATGTTTAGTTAAGAAAATATTTTCCTCTATATGTGTCACTGGGTGCATCCATTGTGTGATATTTTCCTCTATATGTGTCACTGGGCGCATCCATTGTGTGATATTTTCCTCTATACGTGTCACTGGGCGCATCCATTGTGTGATATTTTCCTCTATACGTGTCACTGGGCGCATCCATTGTGTGATTTTTTCTCTATATGTGTCACTGGGTGCATCCATTGTGTGATATTTTCCTCTATACGTGTCACTGGGCGCATCCATTGTGTGATATTTTCCTCTATATGTGTCACTGGGTGCATCCATTGTGTGATATTTTCCTCTATACGTGTCACTGGGCGCATCCATTGTGTGATCTTTTCCTCTATATGTGTCACTGGGTGCATCCATTGTGTGATATTTCCCTCTGTATGTGTCACTGGGTGCATCCATTGTGTGAAATTTCCCTCTATATGTGTCACTGGGTGCATCCATTGTGTGATATTTTCCTCTATATGTGTCACTGGGCGCATCCATTGTGTGATCTTTTCCTCTATATGTGTCACTGGGTGCATCCATTGTGTGATATTTCCCTCTGTATGTGTCACTGGGTGCATCCATTGTGTGAAATTTCCCTCTATATGTGTCACTGGGTGCATCCATTGTGTGATATTTTCCTCTATATGTGTCACTGGGTGCATCCATTGTGTGATATTTTCCTCTATATGTGTCACTGGGTGCATCCATTGTGTGATATTTTCCTCTGTATGTGTCACTGGGTGCATCCATTGTGTGAAATTTCCCTCTATATGTGTCACTGGGTGCATCCATTGTGTGATATTTTCCTCTGTGTCACTGGGCGCATCCATTTTGTGATATTTTCCTCTATATGTGTCACTGGGTGCATCCATTGTGTGATATTTTCCTCTATAAATGTCACTGGGCGCATCCATTGAGTGATATTTTCCTCTATGTGTCACTGGGCGTGGGCGCATCCATTGTGTGATATTTCCCTCTATATGTGTCATTGGGTGCATCCATTGTGTGATATTTTCCTCTATATGTGTCACTGGGTGCATCCATTGTGTGATATTTTCCTCTATATGTGTCACTGGGTGCATCCATTGTGTGATATTTTCCTCTATATGTGTCACTGGATGCATCCATTGTGTGATATTTTCCTCTATATGTGTCACTGGGTGCATCCATTGTGTGATATTTTCCTCTATACGTGTCACTGGGTGGATCCATTGTGTGATATTTTCCTCTATATATGTCACTGGGTGCATCCATTGTGTGATGTTTTGTGTTGTAAACTGCCCACAGTGGACACAAGCGTGTGCCTCTCGCTAAAACGGGGATGCTAAGGGGAAGAATCAACGATCACTAATTTCCTCTTTGTGTCCCGGTTTCACCAGCATATTATGGGTGAGGCGCTGAGTCCAAAGTGGCAGCTTGTGATGCTAACGCTAGTTACTCTGTGCTTGTACTTTTGCGCTTCCTATGTTAAGTACAGGGAGCGCAAATGACAGTAAACTCGTGCAATGAATTGCTAATTATGATTCATTAACAGGTTTTTTTTAACCCCAGCTGAAAAGTGAAACTTTCCAAAAGATTTTGGTAAATGTTGCATCATGGGAAAAATCCATAAAGTGAAAAGAGGAGATTAAAAAAAACTAACTTTATTTTTCCTTTTTACACAAGTAACCTACTATACAATTTATGTTAGTCCCTTTAACCTCTTAGTGACCAGGCGGTTTTACCATTGTCTGCCCGAAAGTGCCCACTGCTGTTTTTACGTTTCTGCTCTGTTTGTGAATAGCTATAATTTTCCTCTTCCTTTTTATGCAACCCACACAAGTTATACACCGCTTTTCTCGCCATTACATGGACTTTCTAAAGATACCATCATTTCCATCATGTCGTATAATTTACTATAAAAAGAATTCTAAAATATGATGAAATAATGGAAAAAACACTTTTTCAAAATTTAATCCCCAAAAACAACAACCGCCAAGAAAGACCCCATCTAAATAATTTTGAACTTTTGTTTTGAGATTAGAAATACCCAATTTTTACATGTTTTTGCTATTTAACCCCTTCACTGCTGAGCCATTTGAACCTCTGTGCGCTGAGCTCATTTTGACCGTTTTGACCATTATGCTCATCATGTTTAAATGTCATTTGAAGTCCTATTTTATCATACCCCAGACAATTTTTTTTAAAAAAACAACCCACCTTTTTTTAAAAAAAAGTTTATTATTGTCTTATAAAAAAAAATTATTTCATTTTTTACACCAAACCTAGTCATGTTTGGTATCATTGGAAAGGCTCTACCCTCTAGCAGCCCTCTAGCTGCAGCGGATTGGGACAAAGGATCCCCCTAGTTCCACTTGGCAGCTAGGGGGTTAACTGGCCAACTGACATCATCTCACATACGGCGATGACATCAGTTGGCTGGTGGGTGACCATCCAAGATGTCAGACACTTCCAGGTTTGAATTGTGATTTGGCGACTAAGGGGTTAAAGAGAGGCACAGCTGAAAAAGGCAGACTCTGCCCTCTCCAGCGGTGCCACTCTTTTTTTCCTATGTGGAGCCGTTTGGGTGGAAGAGGACTCCAAGTGAGCCCGCCCTCCACTTTCACATTCCCCACTGCAGGCTCCGGGGGAGGCACCTGGTGATGATGTCAACACGCACAGCCAGGCTTATAAATAGGTGGGGCAGGCTTCAAGCTTGCCAGTCTTCCATGGTAGCCCAGCCAGAGAGGTGAGTATAGGGAGGGAGGGGTTAAAGGACCATGACGTACATAGTATGTCATTAAGGGGAATTTTCCTCAGGACGTACTATGTATGTCAGTGGTCCTTAAGGGGTCCTTAAGAGTTCTCCAAAACAGTAAGAGAGCCATTGATATATGAGAGGGGCCCAAAAAAAGATATACACACTTCAACATCAAAGAGATATGCATAAACATTTTATTACTAGATTCATATAAACATCAAAGGGCAGCTGTAAGTCATGTTTGAATAAGGCTGGCCGTCCACTGGCTCCGTAGTCAGAAGACCAACTTGGCCGTCCGACTACAGGCAACTTTTTTGAACGATCTGGGTCATCCTTTGGAAGCTAATATGGACGACCCAAATCGACAGACGGGAAGACCGCCGAATGACGTCGAACACCGTCAAGCTGAAGAGAAAAAAAACATAGTTGAAGACATGAAGGGAACTCCAGTGTTGTCCCTGGTGCTGAAAGGACATTAAGGGAGTTATCTTCATGTCTTCAGCAGCGTTCAGCTGTGTTTCGTTTTCTTTTTTCAGTTCGGCGGCAAAGGAAAAAAAAAACATCTTTTTAAAAAAATCGGGAATCAAAAATTTCCCCTAAAAATACTCTATACATAAATAAAAAAAACAATAAACAAACAGGACTTTTTGCTGCAAATGAAAAGATTAAACGTTTGAATAAAACTGAATAGAAATTAAAATATTATTTTACATTTAATCCTATGGGATTCGCCTGTCAAACCGAATCACTTCTCTATGGGCCAATTTCTTTGCCGCCGCACGGCGGTTTATCTATACAATTCATCTTATTTTCATGTAAATTTTACCAGATCGTGTCGTCTGTCAAATCCCATTCGAATGGGAAAGATAGCTAGTCTGCTGTAGTCACACAAAGTCGTCTGAAGTCGTCCGATGGAAATCGGTGGCAGTGGACGAGGGCTGAATCTTCTACATGTTGTGGGATTGGTCGGACGACGGCGGACAATTGCACGATCGCACAAATACGGACCCAGTGGATGGCCAGCCTTATGCAATCACATTAGGTGCTCAAAGTGGTCACCATTAGCATCCAGACACTTTTGTTTTCTGTGCACTACTGCATGTATGTCTGTCCCATTTGGGGGGAGAAACTGGAAAAAAAGGAGATAGAGAGATGGAAGTTGCATTTTTTAACAGACAAACAACTTTACCTGCACACGCAGCGTGAAAATGCTACAGAGAATTCTGTTTTTATTCCTTTTGTAACACATTATTAGATAGAAATAATCAATTTTAATGCTGTGACTGTAATATACGGGGCAGCATTTCAATATCTCAGATTACTGCGCATTGAACCAGTGCCAGGATATCAACAACTGTCTGCTTTTTACCAATATCTTTGCATTATCACATGGGGGATAGCGGTTATCGTGATTTAAAAAAGAAAATGTAATAAAACACAAAGACTACTGAAACATTTATGAATCGAAGCCTGCGTTGTATGATTTTTTGGATTCAAACAATGGAGGGAGAGGTGCAAAAGTAAGGCTAAAAAGAACGAAATAATGGTGCAAGCGCAACATTTGTTTCCAACAAAAGCCTAATCCTTTTAGTAGCTAAAAATTAATACAGATGAGACCATAGCGGCCAAGGTGAAGGAATTTCTGGCACCGGAACCTCAAACCATTTTCAGAAAGCTTGTGTAAGAGTTCAACATTCCAAACACAAGCATGATGAGGATTCTTCATGACGACTTAAGGGAGTTCTTCAAAAAGGGCCAATCTTGCACCGAACAGTGAATTTATAGATACGGTGCAATTTCAGGGCCATTCGGCTATTCAGAAAGCAGGCAGTTCGCCAAATTTTAACAAGGTTTAATCAGGCGAATCCCATAGGTTCCAATGTTAAAATTATTCCTGGTTTTATGCAATATCTATTAAACTGTTTATTTTTTAATCTGCAGCAAAAAGCCTCTTTATTTTATTTTTATAGGATTTTTTTCGAATTTTTTTTCTGATTTTTTTTAAATAGCGTTCTTTTTTATAAAAGACCTCTATATTATTATTCATAGGACCTTATATTTTAATTCCAGACATTTTCATCCAGTAGATTCTTTTGCAAACAGCTCTTAAATTTTGAAAGTTTCAATCGGTTTTCTTTTAACCTCATTTGTCAGCTTGTCTGCTTTTTCTGGCAGCTGTGTTCGGCTGATCGTCGGGTATCCGATAATCGAATGATCCAATAATTTCTTCGGGTTTCCAGTTCGATTTGATCTGATAAGCCGCCGGGACCCGCCGAAATGATTGGATTCGCTAATTTCGTAGTTTTTGCAGCGTTTTTTTTTCTTTTAAATTGGAGGCATTTCCCTGCACTTCTGAATTCACCGCAGGGTCGGGGAATTTGATTCCCCAAAGTGCGGGGAACGAGAGACCACCAAAATGTTGGTGACCCCTTATGACTTCACCAAGAAGTGTGCCTGCTGGGTTCCATGTGTGTTGAACGCAGTAGAAAAAACTGCTTAAGTTTAGTTTGCTAAAAAGTTCCTCGTCACATTCAAAGATGTGAAGTCTGCAAACTTCAATGCGATTGTTGCTGGAGATGAATGACGATGAGTGGTAGGATATATGGGGTTTCCCATTTGTGTAGTGCTGCAGAAACATGCCATCAATACAATGATGATATGGTATGTAACCCCAGTTCTCCTCCACAAATTGGTTGAACATGCCACTGTTTAGTGTTGGAGACTATGCAGCCAAAGAGGCACACACGTGTGCCAATGGTGATTTTGCCCAAAGACTGTGCCAGCCTGCAGACGGATACATGCCCTGGCAGAAAATATCTCTCACACCACTATATCATGTGACCCATTTGTCCTCGCTAAACCACAACTAGGGCTAACATTCAAATGCACCCACCTGCCATCAAAAATCGAACTGCCAATAAGTCATGGCAGAAAAATGGAGGACCACCATCATTCCATCTCACTGTCAGCTTTCGAGGACACTAGATTGCATACAAACTATAGATGAGTGGAATCTACCATTTCCTGCCAAACTTTTATAAATAATGGGAATCATGGGATGAGTTTGGGTTAGAGACCAGTTAGCCTGTTTACTGCAGGTTTGGCTGCCTGGAGAATTCCTTAAAATGTGACACATTCTATCTCTGCTGTTGTTTTGTTTTATTTCTTTGAGACATTTCTCTTGGAAACATGACAACAGTGTGTGAAGAGTACTGACTCTAGATCATATGTTGTATGGGTATGATTCGATCTCTGTACTTTTTTATTCACAAAAATAAGGGGCCTGATCATGACCTGGACACTAAAGGTAAGACATTTGCTTCTGCCGTTCGACCACGAGCAAATGAGATCTGACCGGGGTGGCTGAGTGATATGCGGAGGATCACTGGGACTATTTGTTATTAGTGTACCACTGCCCAAGGGCCGAGAAAGCGGCAGATGGCACCACTCTTGCCAGAGAGGGATCTGAGGTGAGTATGGGGTTTTTGGGCGGGTTTAGGTTTGTGTGTTATGTGATTATGCACAAGTGAAACCACTTATCACCTCCAGTGCATAAGCAAAATCACTTAACACCAGGGTATGAAAGACGTTATTCTTTTCAGAATAATGTCAGAGGCAGATGAAGAACGAGCTGGTTTGAATAGCTCATTCTCCATCTGCTGGGGCCACATTAGCATCTCCCTTACAAAGTATAGGAGACGTTAATTTATAGTAACTGACACTACATCTGAGACACACTCCCAACTTACATCTCAGATGGAATAGGATGGGTAAAAAATAAGCATAGTGCTCAAGCTATTATGCTGTACGGCACGACCGATTCGCTTTGCAGCCAGGTTGTGATCAGGCCCCAGGTCCCCCACAGACAGTCGAGGGGTGCAGGGTGTCTCTGTGCTCACCATGGCCAATTAAATTAATGTTCTCATGGTCCAAATATAAAATACAGTTATTCATTGTAAAAATATAATGTGAGTATTACTCCTTATGTGATATAGAAAGAAAACACCTTCTAAAGATCACTATACATACATACATCCAGGTACTGAAGGTGATGATCAATTTTCTTGTTATATCATTTAAACTCACACAGAAAAAAAACAAATATTTACTTAGTGTAACATGTATATTATAAATATTTATAAATCGTAAAATGTGATATTGCACTCACACATTTAAGAGCCCCTACTAGCTCTGTTTTTTGCACTTGTAGGCATTTTATTTTCAGGGTTCCCACACCGCCCTTCAACATTGGTCTTTTTTTCTCTTGATATCACCAAAGCAGCACCTCAAAAACATAGGAGAACATAAACAGGGCACCCAAAGTGCTTCCTAGCGTGATTCCATAGCATGGGAAGCATAAATTATTACAAAAAGTCAACAACTCACATTTAATAGAGCCACCCATGTCTCTATATACTGTAGTGCACACAAGGATTTTCTAGAGTAAATCTTCCAAACTACCCTTCAGTTAGGCAGCAGGCCACCAGAAATATATGTATCCAAAAAAACTAATATATTTATCAAAAACAATATTAAACATATAATATGAACTATAGCTTATAAAAACCAAATATATAAAACCAAAGTAAACAATACTGGGATGTATTTCGTCCCTTTCTCATGGTGACACGTTTGTCTCTTTAATTCCTATGTGATAAAAGTGCTAATAGCAAAGTAAAGCGGCAAATACATCCCCCCCAGCTTTGATGCAGAACAACCATGGATGCATCTTCCACGGTCACTCTATTAATTACTGTCCCTAGCGGGTGGTATGCTCTGGATGGATGCGACTGTACTTGCCGCCACTTTGGCTACTCCTATGCAGCCGATGCATGCCTGTCTATTTGGTTATTATGCTACCTGCAGGTTCACCACTGTCCTTATGTTGACCTCCTGGTATGAAGCTCTACTCTCATAATGTTAATGGCTTGAATATGCCTTACAAAAGACATGCCCTATATGCTGAACTTAGGCGGCAGTGAAAGGAATTGATAGATATTTTTAATTTCCTGTATGAATATATATCTTAGGCAATATACCCCTTTCAATAATATGTGGACATAGGCTTTTCTTTGAGAGGATGTGGGCCTGTGGAATTTTAACGAGTAGCAGACATCCTGTTTTGTTTGAATTATCGTTAGCAGGCAAAGTAGGAAAAGCCCGCAAAATCTATGTAACATTCAGATATAGAAAAAAACATTTCTTTGTCCCGTTAGACACTTGATATATGTATGGGCTGAACTGTTCTTTATATTGTCTGACGTAGAGACTGTCTATTGGCTTGTAATCTGAGAATCTATGTACATCACATATACTATACTGTATAAGAATATGCAGCAGATAAACCCATCAGAGAGAAAGATGCCTGACTAAAGGAAACTTGTCTCATCTGTCTTTTTTTATCTATCTGTCTCACTCCAGCTGTATCTAAATCGGGTATACAAATGCAATGGAATCCCTTAACATCTTTGTCTCGCGATCCTGACAAGGGTTATTTTATTGACCCATTACGGGCAGAACCCCGATGTGGTGTGCCTCCAAGAGACTCACTTCCTTCCACCGCCTTTCCCATCCTACCCTGTATTTACCTCAATACACTACCCAATACCATGCTACCTTGCCTTCTAAATCACGTGGAGTTTCCCTTTTAATTCACAATAGAGTGGCGTTTGAATTGCACAAAGTGATCCGTGATGTTAATGGTCGATATTTGATTTTGTTATGTACGTTAAACCATGTATTGTATACTATAGTTAACATTTATTCTCCCAACTCTTGCCAAAAACCCTTTCTCCGCCAGGTACTCTTGAAACTTTCCCAGATACAGATGGGAAAAGTTATTGTCTGTGGGGATTTTAATCTGTCTTTTGATGTTGCTAACTCTGCTCCCTCCTCAGGACAGACCCAAAGACCCGCGGTAGACCTCTTTTCAGAGTTCCATATAGACGAGGCTTGGAGGGTTTTCCGCCCAGGGGAGGTTGATTTCACTTACTATTCCCTCACGCACCACGCATATTCCAGGATCGACTATGTCTTTGCACATAATTCTGTATTGCCTCTCGTGACCTCCTGTTCTATTGGTTCTATCTCGTGGTCAGACCATGCCCCTATCATTCTTATGTTGTCGGACACCAATGCAACCTCTAGTAAGTCCCCCTGGAGGCTGAATGAGTCCCTTTTGGCCCATCCTGAAATTTATCAAGAATTGCAAGAGGCACTTTCTAATTATTTCAGGGAAAATGCTTTGCCTGATGTTTCCCCTGTGACACTGTGGCAAGCACATAAGGCTGTGCTTCGAGGTATTCTGATTAAATGGGGTTCTAGATTTAAAAGTGCTAACCTTAAACTGCACCTTGACTTATTGATAAATATCGATACAACCTGCTCTCTCCATAAAACCCCCCACTCTCCAACTGGCACAGCGCCTGTCTTCCCTTATGTCACAGCTTAGAATTTCATGAAAAAGAATACTTGTGGAGGGCGCATAGACTTAATGCTAATTTATTATCATTATGGCAACAAGACGGGCAGACTCCTGGTCAACAAATTCAGGGAACGCACCCACCGTGCACAGATTGGCAAGATCCAAACTGCACCTAACCAATTTGTTTCCCAACCCCAACAGATTGCTCACCAATTTGCCCAGAACTATACCAGACTCTACAACCTGAATCTTGACTCCACGGTCCCCAACCATCCTTATCTGATGTCTTTGGTTATCTATCTAATGTCTCCCTGCCCCAATTAGCCCCTGACTGCCATGCCTCCCTTAACTCCCCGATCACTGCCTTAGAACTCTCAACAGTATTAACCTCTTTGCCCCCTTGTAAGTCACCTGGACCCGATGGGTTTACCTCTAAATACTTTAAAACCTTTTCGGAGCAGTTGACTCCACACATGCTAGGAATGTTTTAATAGTTTATTTGTCTCTGGAAGAGCCCCTCCAGACCTCCTCATGGCCGCTATAGTTACTCTCCCTAATCAAGGTAAAGACCCTTCCCTATGCACTAACTACCGCCAAATTTCATTACTAAATGTCGACATTAAAGTGTATGCTAAGATTCTGGCCAATAGATTAGCCCCGTTACTCCCCAGCCTCGTTGCCGATGACCAAGGGGGTTTTATATTGGGAAGGCAGGGCACTGATAATACGGTCAAGCTTCTCAATTTAATAGATGCGGTACAACATGACTCGTCGCCTTGTCTCCTTCTCTCGCTAGATGCGGAGAAGGCGTTCGATGGGTAAAATTGGTTATTTTTGTGTTTGTTTTACTTAAATTCAACTTCCCCCTCCCCTTTATAACAGCGATTTTCTCTTTATACTCTTCTCCTGCCGCTAAGGTACTCCACGATGGCTTTCTGTCCCCTCACTTTGATATCTCAAATGGGACCCGTCAAGGATGCCCACTCTCTCCTCTGTTATGCGCTTTGGCGCTGGAACCACTAGCAAAAGCATTAGAGCTAATTCCGACATTGGGGGTATCCTGTTGGGCCGCCTGGAGAGCAAGATTAATTTGTTTGCGGACGACATTCTCCTCACACTTTCTGACCCCGTCTCCTCTTTGCCCCACCTACATGACGGTTTGACCTCCTACAGTAGAGTCTCATACCACAAGGTTAACATTCCCAAAACCTAGGCCCTCGGTAGCCATCTTCCTCACCATGCTTTCCTCTCCCTCAAAATCTCTTATCATTATGACTGGCGGGACAACTACCTGGTGTATTAGGGGGTAAAAATTTCCTTCTCCCGATCTGCATTATATAAATGAATCTACCAGTCCCTGTTATTATCGATACGCGAGAAATGTACGCAAACTGGACTTGCTTCAAATTCTTCTGGTTGGGTAGGATAGCGATCACCAAAATGACTCTCCTGTCCAAAATCTTATACATTTTCCGAGCCCGTCCCCTTTCCCCACAACCTTCCTTTTTTAAAGCATAACAGTCCATCCTTACTCAGTTTGTTTGGAAAGGCAAGCGTCCACGTGTTAAATTCACTGTCCTGTCTATGTCTATCCCTTCGGGAGTTCTGGGACTCTCCAACATTTCTCTTTACCATAAGGCAACACTTGTGGCGTTACTGGGACCTGCCCTCTCCTCCCGAATCTCACCTCAATGGACCATTCTGAACCACCAAATTGTATCCAGCCCAGCAACATGTACTATGTATGTTTGTTTGTACCTCCAGCCAGGTCATCATTGCAGCTGTTCCACTCCGTGTCTTTGTTTTTTTGATACCAAGGTGGAGTTTGTTTCTGGGGGCATAAATACAGTAAAGGCCCACCAGTCTACCTCATGACTGAAAAGCAACATGAGCAGTGATGGTTTGCTACATAGAAGCCTGTGGTTTAATTTTTTGGATAGGACTCACCTTCACTAGAGGTGCCTTGACGTTGGCAGGTGAGCTTACCCTCTAAATGGCCATTAAAAGAAACCAAAGTATCTAATTGTGTTTTGTTTCACACGGCGTAATAGGAATAAGCGCACATGACATTTTTCTTCTTAAAATATTAAACAGTTTATTAGATATTGGATAAAAACGGGAATATTTTTTACATTGAAGCCTATGAGATTCGCCTGAATAAACCTGCTGAATGTAACCGCCGAACAGCAGGGCACTTCGGCAACTTTTCACTGCTGTTCGGTGTCTGTGAATAGATTAACCAATGCTTCTCTATGGGGGATTTCACTGCCATCAAACAGGCACCGTACAGGCGTGCAGTTCGCCAAAACCTGGCGAACTGCCTGCTCTCTGAATAGCCGAATAGCCCCAAAATGTCACCGCACGGGGAAATTCCCTGTTCGGTGACATTTCGGGGCCAGAATAACCCCTAAAGTCTCTGCACCTGGAGATGTATTTGATTTTTATCAGCAAACCCGCGGTATTTACCTCCATCGTCCAGAGGGACAACATAAATCTAGAGCTCATAATAATTGTGTGATTATAGACACTATTTATGCAATATGTCGAGCTGCTGTCTGCAATAACTGTGCATCAGGCCGCCGTACCGATCGAAAGGGCACAAACCATTCTCATTCTATCCGGATTCATAATTGTTGTTATAGATCCAAGGTTAATGCCTCTTTCTCAAATTCATTTTTGGACCTTTAAAAGTTCATTTGCATGCCTGCAATTAAGGATGAATTGATCAGCTGCTAATTAATGCCACGCTATTACACATTTTAATTTGCAGATTATGCAGATGAGAGTGTTCGCACGTTTTTAATTTGTATATTATACAGGCCCAAATGTTTACAATGCCCTTTTTAATCTCCTTGCACTAGCATCGCTATTACTCACTACAGATTAATGATCGGCTAGACGCCGAGCTCTATAACATGTCGATTCCGCTATGCGCCTGCTTAGATTGAGGCTCGGCATAATGTGTTATGCGCACAATGCTGTGTCAGATATTTTGTTGCAACTGTTGCATGTGACGCATTAATGACTCTCAATAAAGGCTTTATAATATACATTAAATCGCTGTAAAGATACAAGTTTCTAAATTCCTTTCTCTTGCAAGAAACATATATAAAGATTAATTAACCCATTCAATACCATGCACTTTTTGTTTAAAACATTTTTTATTGTAACATTTATTTGAATCAATTAAATACAGGGTAAAATAGAAATTTTAGAAAACCAGAAATTTAAATTTTTCATGTATTTGTTTATCCTTTAGAGAAATACCACTGGGATAAAAGGTTCTAAACTCTAGATGGCGTTGTTTATCTGGCACAATATCACACAGTGTCTGCAGTATCAGAGTACAGGCAGAAAGGATCTGATCAGTGAATGTGCTGCAGACAGATAATAAAATGGTGAGACCTCCTGCTTAGGGGATTTGTAGGGATCATAATGAGATTATTAGCAATGCAGCTGGAGGGGCTGAGCTAGCTGCGGACGAGAGCAGTCGCATACTGCAGAACTCTGATGATTTTCACGATCCTTTTGTCTCACATCAGACGTTTGTGTACCAAGGGCTTCTCGGCCCGGGCCAGCCCGTCTATAAAGCGCAGTGGAGCACCCGCTCCTCCTTGTCAAATGCCGCGGCACTCTGGACCTCGATGGGGCCCCGGCCGGCCGCCCTCTCCCCAACGGTGTTTTTGCACGTAAAATGGGCAACCGGCGCAATTCCAGTGACGTGCACGCGCGTTTACGATGTCACCGGAAGTGCGCCGTCATCACGTTTTGCGCGGTCCCCTCGTGCAGATTGAACTCCGGCGCCTGCCTCTCCACAATGCTGCCGATCGACCCTCTGGCCGCGTCCTCTCAGCGGTATATCCAGGAGTCCCTGAGCGGTGGGTATGCTTCCCGAAGTGCAGCCTCCTTCCCCACCAGCCCCCCGCTGGCTATGTCTCCTTGGAGGACGATGACTGTCGCTGGAGCCCTGTGAGTGAGATTGGCCTGGACTGGCTAACCACGATGCCAAATGTACAGGGGCTGCCATCTGTCAGGACTGCTGCGAAGACACGGGCCCTGAAGAAGCAGATGGATCAGGGGAGGCTCCCCAAGAGGCCCCGAGATCCCCGGGGACCACTTCTGGCCCTTCGCTGAGGAGCTCGGATGACGACCAATTGTTCTCCACTAGGGAAGACATTGACCCAGAGCTGCGCAACCATCTATCCCAGGTGGTTTAGGAACTGATGGATACGGGTGTGTCATATCCAGTGTACAGGGTTACAGGGCTCGAGCGTAATGTGCAGTAACACAGAGTGGAACAGGCAAATAATATATAATTTGTGAATTGCATTAGCAGAAGGGTGAGGCAGGAAAACAGGGAGACACTGGATATTAATAAACACAGAGGCAGGGTTAAGAAAAGGAGCTAATTACAATTACAATTATATATATGTATCTGCAAGTGCTGCATAATGCCTGTGTTTGGCAATTACAGTAACACCTTGTATCTGTATGTGCTGCCTAAAGCCTGTGTATGGCAATTACAGCAAAATCTTGTAGCTGTATGTGCTGCATAATGCCTGTGTGTGGCAATTACAGGAGCACCTTGTATCTGTATGTGCTGCATAATGTCTGTGTATGGCAATTACAGCAACAACTTGTATCTGTATGTGCCGCATAATGCCGGTGTATGGCAATTACAGGAACACCTTGTATCTGTATGTGCTGCATAATGCCTGTGTATGGCAATTACAGCAACACCTTGTATCTGTATGTGCTGCATAATGCCTGTGTGTGGCAATTACAGGAACACCTTGTATCTGTATGTGCTGCATAATGTCTGTGTATGGCAATTACAGCAACACCTTGTATCTGTATGTGCCGCATAATGCCTGTGTATGGCAATTACAGCAACACCTTGTATCTGTATGTGCTGCATAATGCCTGTGTTTGGCAATTACAGCAACACCTTGTATCTATATGTGCTTCATAATGCCTGTGTATGGCAATTACAGCAACACCTTGTATCTGTATGTGCCGCATAATGCCGGTTTATGGCAATTACAGTAACACCTTGTATCTGTATGTGCTGCATAATGCCTGTGTTTGGCAATTACAGCAACACCTTGTATCTGTATGTGCTTCATAATGCCTGTGTATGGCAATTACAGCAACACCTTGCATCTGTATGTGCTGCATAACGCCTGTGTGTGGCAATTACAGCAACACCTTATATCTGTACTGTACAAGGATTTCTCTCATTATAACCTCCTGAATCGTATCACTGTACAGCATTGAGTGTCCCACAGCTCTCCCTGTATTCTGCCCTCTCTCTGGCTGCTGTATTGCAGTAGTAAAGTATGTTGAGTTTTTTGTTGAAAGTCAAAATTGTCCATACTCGGGAGGGAACAAAAATATTTTTTTTGGTTCCATCGGTGGTATAGGCAATATGAGCTTTGAAAGATGGCGTCCACGAAGTACAAGCTTACTCGTTGTTGGTTTGAGGATGACCCCTCATTCCAAGATGGAGTGAGACCGGAGTTTCCTCAAAGACATGAGACTTAAAGACGTGACATAGTAGCGTCCGTTCCACAGATGGAATGTGGACGTGAGGAACAGTCGCGGGAAGAGAGTAAAAAAGCCATGCATGTCGAATATTTAAATGGAGAGATGTGTTTATTCATTTGTATCCCTGATGAAGTTGGCTGTGACCAAAGAAACGCGTCGGATTATACACTTTTAAATAGTAATGAATAAATTCCCTGTGTTTTGTATCAAAACGTTTGGATTTGGTTCCGCTGTGCCTGTTCCTGTTGCTGCTGTGGACGCTGCGGCTTTTGTCATCACTGCTACTTATGCACGCAAACATTTGCTGCTGTCGTGAGTGCTGTCTGGCGCCCGCACATGCCAGGAGGGATAACATCTATTAGTGATGAGCACATTTATTTTCTCATTTTTGTGAGTGCAGGAGGCTGATTACACATACCAGTGCTTTACTGTATTAGTCAATGGTATTTGTATCTCTTGTATTTTGTTTCATGTAGATATACTCTTGTTTTTTAACCCAGTCGGGTTGTGCCCGGCAGGTGAGTCTAAATGATGGCTGAACGTACTAGCATGCCCCGGCTCTCCGGCTGCTGCTGCGGCCTCTCCTCCCTTCCACCTGCGCAGCTGAAGCTCTGCGTACGTCATTGACTGCAGGAGGCGTCTTGAGTTCAGTCTGTCCCGCGGCAGCGATAGACGCTTAACGCACGCTTGCTGGTGGGCAGGCCGGAGGCACCCCATAGATGCCAGTGGGGTGTGCTATTCCACCCCCCAGTGTTCAGACCAACCCATAGTACATGTCTATGCTAGACGAGCTGTAAGCACCAAGGTATTCTGCTGATTTTATTCATTTTTATGACTATGGGATACAGTTCATTATTTTAAAGTCAATATAAAATGTTTATTAGTAACATACATTATGGAAACACTGCAGTTCTGTTAAAGGGACACCGGCAATAACACAAGCTGTAGCTAGATTACTTGTGCATTGCAAGAAAACAATCTAAAATACATTATAAAACAGATGCTGCTGTAAAAAGGAAAAATAGTTCGATTTTTTTATCTCCTGTTTCCATTGTGTGAATTTTTCCCATGATGCAACTATTACCAATATTTTAGCATTTACAGGGTTATTCAAAGAGTGGGAGAGCTAATCTTGCTTTACAACTGTGATATAGGATAAAGCAGTAGCGAAGAGACAATAGGTGGAGGAGGGAATGGTTAGACACGACTGCAGGGGATCTATTGTTTTGTCTAGGCTACCTGAGATAAGAGATAGCAGCTAAATGAGATGTGATAGGGGGCTTCCAACACTGGATGACACTAATGATGTAATTTGCCTACATCCTTTTCAATACAATCCTTTTGAGTTAGATTTTAGGAGATCTGACCCATTCACTCCATTCTATGGCCAAAGCCACACATCGAGGAGCAAGTGATGGAAAGATACTGTGTGGTGGGGGGGGGGGAGTTTACAACACAAAATATCACACAATGGATGCGCCCAGTGACACATATAGAGGAAAACATTTTCTTATCTTACATGCGCTTTGTTACGTTTAGTTCTCAGCAACATCACATAAACACAATAAGAGCATTTCATTTTTTTGTGGTACTGGCCCTTTAAATTTGTTAATTTTTTTTCACTTTCGAACTTGCCTAACATGTAAAACTTTGCAAAAGAAAGAGAATAACTCACACGGAAGACGCTTTGACGTATCAGTTTAATGGAATAGCAGATGCTCAGTACCGTAGTCTTGCTTGTTGGTTGAAGCTCAGGTCCCCGAGAGAGAAAATGACAACAAATTGCCAGGTAGTCATCATATTTCTTCATATTTTATTATTCCGCACCTTATGTCAGTCTTCCCTCTCTGGGAGGATCAATGTTTAATTTGCCGATTTTATTTCAAAGGATATTTTTAACTTTAATGACATTACAGGGGTAAGAATAATACCACCTCGCAATCTGAAAGCTCTTTCCACTAATTCAGGAAAAACAAGGACAAATCAATTATTTAGAAATGCTCCTCATGTGGTGTCTTCCAGAAATGATAGGTTTGCCTCAGCTTTTGACATGATCAATGCTCATCCTCAAAGCTTTCAGCTCATATATTACTCGGATATCCCAGTAAAAAAAAAAGGAAAATCTCATATTTTAAAATCTATTCAGGTTTATTTATTAGTGCTGGAGATTTACCTTCTATTCTTGTACTTAAAGGGACAATCTACTCATCCTGACCACTTTGTTGTTTTAAAGTGGTCAGGATGTGAGGGGTGCCCTCCCCAGCTCCCCTGGTCTTATAAATTCATGGAGTGAAGCAGAGGAGTTTCCTCAATCCCACCCAGCGTCACCAGCAGCTGGGATTTTTTAATTTCCCGGCTGCCAGTCACCAGATCGGTCACTAGTAATGATGTCACACATAGGGATGGGCTGCCGTTTCGAATTGGTTTCGAAGTTCGATCCGAACATCGGCTGTACGAAAATTTGCGAACTTCAAACTTTTCGGGACCTTCGCCGAAAGTTCAAGGGGAAAATTTTTTCAAAAAAATGCTTAAAAGATCCTAAAAAATCTATAAATAAAGAGACTTTTTACTGCAGAATATAATAATAAACAGTTTATTAGATATTGAATTAAAACAAGAATATTTTTAACATTGAAGCCTATGGGATTCATAAACATTTCCCACTCATCGTTGATCAAACATTTCCCACTCCTTGTTGGTTGGTCAAATGTTTCCCACTCCTTGTTGGTCAAACATTTCCCACTCATTGTTGGTCAAACATTTCCCACTCCTTGTTGGTTGGTCAAATGTTTCCCACTCCTTGTTGGTCAAACATTTCCCACTCATTGTGGTCAAACATTTCCCACTCCTTGTTGGTCAAACATTTCCCACTCATTGTTGGTCAAACATTTCCCACTCATTGTTGATCAAACATTTCCCACTCCTTGTTGGTCAAACATTTCCCACTCCTTGTTGGCCAAACATTTCCCATGGCTTCAAATCACGTTTAAACATGAGCAAAAGTGGTAAAAATGAGCTCAGCGCACAGCAGTGAAATGGCTCAGCACTCAGCAGTAAAAGGGTTTAAAACATTTTTTTCCCCATTGTTTCCTGTCCCCCAAGGCAGTACCTGCACCCCCATACACCTTTTATGACCAATATCTTGCATATATGCCCTCTGGAGGGGACCTTAATTTTCGAACGTTCGAGCCCCATTGACTTGCATGGTGTTCGAATTGTGTTCGAATTGTGTTCCAGTCAAACTTTTTCGGGTGTTCGAGTTTGAATGTGAACTGAACACGGGGGTGTTCGGCCCATCACTAGTCACACACAGAGAGCGGCCAAAGTCACCCCCTGAGATCAGCCTCAGGGAGGCAGCATGTATCGGATCTGCGCATGCAGATGCAGCTTTGATCCATCTTTCTGCTCAGGCTCTAGGGAGCAAGTCCCGTTGAGCTGTGCAATTTCTGGTTCCTACGCTATATATGCAAGTTGCAAAGGAGCACAAAAAAAGCAGAAAAGCTTCAAAGTATTTGGGGTTCGGGAGTCTCTGATCCGAAGAGGAGGAGCTGCGTGCGGCGAATGAAAAAAGGGGGAGTAAAACTATACAAAAAATTACACCGAGACTGGCAGCAGGATCTGCCCAAATAATGAAGAGAAGTAGAGGGAAACTCTGATTTCAATAAAGTGTCCCTTTAAAATGGTATTCTTATGTCACTGTATTCATTCTGCACTGAACATAAATAAAATCCTTTATAAGAACCTTGAGAGGGTCTGTATGGGTAATGTCAGGATATCAGGGGCTGGATATCAGGGGCTGGGGCCCAGTTGTCGGTACCCGGCACGCAGATGATGGGAGTGAAAATTCACTAGCAAGGTACCAACTCATAATCCAAAGGGGAGATTGGGCATGTCAAAGGTCAGTCCAGGCATTAATGGGTCAAGGTCATTTAATAGGCAATAAGTTTAGGTAAAAGGGTAGAAAATAGGAACGCTGGACAAAGGGACAACTATCAAGCATCCTCACACCGGGGAAGCGGGTTTAAATAGGAAGTCATGAGCAGGGTCGGATTAAGATCTCTATGGGCCTGGAGCTGAATATTTTGGTGGCTTTTTTGGAATTTAGTGAAATGAAACCATATTTTAGGTTATTTAATATTGCAGATCCAGGTATAGCTAAACAGAAAGATACTGGGCTACATTACAATCCATGTGCTAACGTTAGCGCTCACTTGCGGGAGCGTTAACGTTATCCGCGGTGTCTAACGGGTTAAGTAACTCGTTTGCGTTTGGTATCTTCTGCTTTTCAGCGTGGCTTGATATTTATAATTTTAATAGCCGATTCTTACCTACTCTTATTTAGCTGGAATAATGGAATCAAGTTACTCGATAGGCAGGTAGTCACATAAAAAGGCGTTTCGCGCACTGTTCCCTACTAGGGCGGCTGCGTAAACCAGGAGTATCCAGCCCACTTCGGGCTCTATTACAATCCAAGCGTTAAAACGCAGGCGCAAGGGAGGAAAAACGGCACTCGCAGTTTTCCCCCTTGCACCCACGTTTTAACGCTGGATTACAATGCAGGCGCAATAAATGCCACCTGCATTGTTACCGCGCGTTAACCCCCGGGGTGCTCGCGGCAGCGCTGAGTGCAACCGCGAGCATCCACTCGATGGAGTCCGTAGGATTTCATTGAGTTTCCCGCTGCCGGACACATGACCAGCCAAGATCCGGCAGGTTGGTGTAGTGATACGCAGGGAGAGACTGGGGGGACTTTTTCCCCAGTCTTTCCCTGGTCCCGCTGGACGGAGGAGGCAGTCAGAGCCGTGGGACAGGAGTATGCAATTATTATTTTTTTTTTTTAGGCTGGTGTTAACGGATTCTTTAGAAGCGGAATCTGTTAACACCAAGTAATCAGGGCCGGCGCTAGCGTAAGGCGGCACAGGCGGCCGCCTTACTATCTGGCTTCCTGCCAGTTTGTGGGGGCGGAATTCCCCGGCCCCGAGCGCCGCCATCTTGGTTGGCCGGGGAGACCCGGCGCAGCGCTAGGGGCTGAACCACCTGACCAGCGCCACGCGCGATCTCGCGAGAACACACCTGCGCTGGTCATGTGGTTTCTGCCTGGAAAGTGGCAAAGCTGCATCATGTCAGAGGCCGCTCGCCACCATGAGGAACGCCGGCGGAGCCTGGGGGGACTAGCAGCAGGTGAGAGCTGGGGGCAGATATATCCATATGTGAGCGGGGGCAAATATCTCCATATCAGCTGGTGCAATATATACCCATGTTATCTGGGGGCAAATATATCCATGAGTTGGGGGCAAATATATATATATCCATGAGCTGGGGGCAAATATATCCATGAGCTGGGGGCAAATATATATATATATCCATGAGCTGGGGGCAAATATATCCATGAGTTGGGGGCAAATATATCCACATGTGATCTGGGGGTAAATATGTCCATGAGTTGGGGCAAATATATTTATATATCCATGAGCTGGGGCAAATATATCCATGAGTTGGGGGAAAATATATCCATGAGTTGGGGCAAATATATCCATGAGCTGGGGGCGAATATATATATATCCATAAGCTGGGGGCAAATATATATATATCCATGAGCTGGGGGCAAATATATCCATGAGCTGGGGCAAATATATCCACATGTGATCTGGGGCAAATATATCCATGAGTTGGGGGTAAATATATCCACATGTGATCTGGGGGCAAATATACCCATATGAGCTGGGGGCAAATATTTCCATATGAGCTGGGGCAAATATCTCTATATGAGTTGGGGCAATATATACCCATGTAATCTGGGGGCAAATATATCTACATGTGATCTGGGGGCATATATATCCACATGTGATATGGGGGCAAATATACCCATATGAGCTGGGGGCATATATATCCACATGTGATCTGGGGGCAAATATACCCATATGAGCTGGGGGCAAATATACTTATATGAGAAACCCTAGTGTGTGTATATATATGTGTATATATATAGATTATCATGGCACCTCTATCCTGATTGGCTTGACATGACACAGATGGGGGGGCACCAAAATGCACCTTCGCCTGACTAGATAAAAATGCTTGCACCGGCCCTGCAAGTAATGGGTCTGGTTAACTTTCTGTTAACCAGAGCCGGACATTAATCAGCGCTAGTAGATTGTTATCCTAACGCTGATTAACACTTTGTGCTCCCCATGTTAAGTATAGGGAGCACAAAGTACAGTAACCTCACACTGAAGAGCACAAGATACCAAACGCAAACGAGTTACTTAACCCGTTTGCGTTTGGATTGTAATATGCGGTAAACAGCGCAGCAAACGTTAATGCTCACGCAAATCCTTCATGTATAGAACAGAACAAGCAAAAAGTTTGTCATTTGCGCTTATTCCATGTGGCTCTATGATAAACATCTACAAAACGTATACAAAAAGAGAAGTTCAGACACAACAGCCTGAGATTGTGTTAACATGATCTGGCCCTATGCTTTTCAGTTGTTGCAAACAACCCCAGAAAGCCCCCCTCAGGTTTTAGCACGGTTGACATGATTCCCGAGATGCTAACACTTTTTCTAACCAGCTGGGAATGTGCCTAAATGACATCTTCGCAGCTGATCCTGCACGTAGAGCAGAACTACAGTAACTCCTTTTGGCCAGCAGATGGTGACATCTCCCTGCCAAATAGATTTGTACAGTATGAAATACACTGGGAATATTCTCCAATATTTCTTACTGTATAATTAATTAAAATGACACAACCTAAAAAAAGGATTTGAAGGGGATAATATACAAATAAGATTAATGGTATGTCAACTAGAGGTGTGCACGGCTGGAAAATTTGTTTTGTTTCACTTCAAAATAATTTGTTTTCGTTATTTTGTTTTGTAATTTCGTTTAGTTTTGTTATATCGTTTCGTTTGGTATATCGGATCACTAAAAACCCCATTGTAAGTTAAGATCGATTTGATAGTTGATATCGAGTTGAATTTCGGATAACTAAATAAAACTCCAATAAATCAAATTCTGCTGCTAAAAGGAAAGCTAGGGTTAAATGTTGAGCTATCCATTGCCTGTGGTGCTGACAACAGATTCAACACCATGGGCCAATTTACAGGGAAGGGGTGCTTTGTTAAACACTCAAACGAATCTGATTCGTTTCATAATGTCGTTTGCTTTACTACTTATATGTATTGTAAATTGATATTGAGTCGAATTACGGATCACTAACTAAAACTCCCAAAAAATCAAATCCTGCTCAGAATCATTTAATCAGAGGTTCTCTTGTGAAACAGTATAATCGAGTATAACGAATCAATTTCGTTATATACAGTTGTGTTCAAAATTATTCAACCCCCAATGCTGTAAAGGGTTTTAGGGAATTTAGTGTACATTTGTAATTGTATTCAGAATGAAATCCTACAAGGACTTTTTAAAGAACCATATGCAACTAAAATGACATCAATTGGTTTTGTAATACAGTAGTAAATGTTTCTTTTGTGAATTCTTCATTGACACAATTATTCAACCCCTTAAAGACTACCACTCTGAAGAACAGAGGTTCATTCAAGTGTTTTCAATCAGGTATTGAAAACACCTGTGGATGTCACGGAGCAGCAATAAAGCATAATAAGCACCAATTAGGTAGCTTTAAAATGACTGTGATACTCAGCTCCTTCTAGACATTTACTGGTGTGGTTACAAACATGGTGAAGTTAAGAGAATGGTCCAGGAAGACAAGAGAAGAGGTGATTACTCTTCACAGGAAGGGCAATGGCTATAAGAAGATTGCAAAGATGTTAAACATACCAAGAGAGACCATAGGAAGCATCATTCGCAAATTCAAGGCAAAGGGCACTGTTGAAACGCTACCTGATCGTGGCAGAAAGAAGATGCTGACTTCGACTGCTGTACGCTACCCGAAGCGTAGAGTGGAGAAAAGTCCCGTGTGACTGCTGACGAACTGAGAAAATATTTGTCAGATGTGGGTACTGAAGTTTCAGCTCAGACAATACGGGGCACACTGCGTAATGAAGGCCTCCATGCCAGAACTCCCAGGCGCACCCCTTTGCTGTCTCCAAAGAATAAGAAGAGTTGACTGCAGTATGCCAAAAGTCATGTGGACAAACCACAGAAGTTTTGGATAGTGTTCTGTGGACTGATGAAACAAAATTAGAACTGTTTGGGCCCATGGATCAATGCTATGTTTGGAGGAGGAAGAACAAGGCCTATGAAGAAAAGAACACCTTGCCTACTGTCAAGCATGGCGGGGGGTCAATCATGCTTTGGGGCTGTTTTGCTTCTGCAGGTACAGGGAAGCTTCAGCGTGTGCAAGGTACCATGAATTCTCTTCAGTACCAGGAGATATTGGATGACAATGTGATGCAGTCCGTCACAAACCTGAGGCTTGGGAGACGTTGGACCTTTCAACAGGACAATGATCCCAAGCATACCTCCAAGTCCACTAGAGCATGGTTGCAGATTAAAGGCTGGAACATTTTGGAGTGGCCATCGCAGTCACCTGACTTAAATCCGATTGAGAACCTCTGGTGGGACTTAAAGAAAGCAGTTGCAGTGCGCAAGCCTAAGAATGTGACTGAACTGGAGGCTTTTGCCCATGACGAATGGGCGAAGATACCCGTAGATCGCTGCAAGACACTTGTGTCAAGCTATGCTTCACGTTTAAAAGCTGTTATAACTGTAAAAGGATGTTGTACTAAGTACTAAGATTGAATGTCACTTGGGGGTTGAATATAACTGATAATGATGTGAGCACAGAAAAGACATTTGTGGTTATTTCATTATAAATATGTTATGTTATATTTGTCTGACCTACACGTGCCTCTTTGATTTAATTGTAAGCAAGATGACTGAATGATCAAAATCAATGTCAAACTGGCCAAAACACTCAATTTCAGTGGGGGTTGAATAATTTTGAACACAACTGTACCGTTTCGTTTTCATTTAAATTCGGATTAAATCAATTCGTTATTTCAGAAGAGCTTCCGAAATACGAATTAACAAATTTTCAATCGAATTGTGATTCATTACGAAACGAATGCACGCCTCTAATGTCAACTACTGTTCTGCAAAAGGCAGGTACGCGCTGATTTCTTATATCTGTACAGGATATGGCACTGTGGCTTTAATTTACTGGATCAATCCACTTACACGCAAAAAGAAAATATCAGTTAAAAGGCCATTATCTTCTTGCTGATGGGCAAATGTAAGAAAACTCTGCGGGGACATAAACCTTTGTTCTTTAACCTTTTCCACACCTCTGCATTCAACTAATAGCGATTCACTTAGCACCTCATCTACTTGCACAAATTTTATCATACCGCGCATCCCAAGCGCATAATATCCAGGATGCGGCTTTGCCAAACAGCTGCACGATGCTTAATTGCACTGGGTTTTAATAGGGCTAAGCTTGCAAACCTAGTGTGTGAAATGACTCAGCTGGTTAATGCACCATCTGTGGCTGCTCAAGCCTCGGGTTCATAGGTTCTGTTATTTTTGAAGGATCATCTCAGGTACTCAACATTTCTGTGGTTGATGAAGCAGATGCCCCCGAGTCTGGCGACGATGCATATATGGTCGGTTATGACTCATTGTGGCATCGGTGCATTGTCCACCTTGCACAAGGTGCAGGAATTCAACCCTAATACTGGCAAAACGTGATAAAACTTTTTAGACCAGGGCTGTCAAAATCCGCCCCCCCCAGGTGTTTCTGTAGTACAACTGCCATGATTCCCTGGCCATCTATTGCATTCAAAGGATTCTGGGAAATGTAGGCATCGACATCTGGGGGACTGTGACTTTGACAGCCCTGATACTGTCACGGTCCCCGCCGGCGACAGCATGCGAAAGGGAAAATATGGTACCGCTCTGCCATAGCTGACAGCCCCCTTCCTGAATGCCTTACCTGGGATGAGCTTTCCTGCAGGTACAGCAGGTGTTAATCCAATTAGCCCTTGATGGCTATTTAAACCTGGCACACCCATTCCCTAATGCTTCTGCATTATTCCTGTTGCCCTCAGCATCCTTCTTCCTTCAGACTGTGTACCTCAACCTCCAGAAGCTCTTGCCTACCCTCTCCTTACCCTCCGCTGCTGGATATCCTGGAAACGTACTTTGCTTGGAACTTGACTACTCTGTTGCCTGCTGCCCACCTCGACCATTTGCTTGTACGTGACGACACTATCTGGATTACCACATTGCCACCATTGCTGGATCCCCCTCTTATGTGCCTGGACTTACAAATCACCCCTTGCATACTTGGACTTTGCCCACCGTGCCTCCAGACCCTCAGTCCTTTCCCAGTGTCCTGTCTGTTTCCCAGTAAATCTCTTTGTGTTGTGTGTTTCCTTATTTCTGTTTATATTTATATTCAGCCCTCTACATGTCCTGCTAGTCTGTGTCTGCTTAAAGCAGTGGCGTAGCGTGGGGGAGGCGCTTGGGGGCGGTCGCCCCGGGTGCAATTTTCTCAGGGGTGCAAAATTTCAAAAGAAATTTGAACCACTAATATTTTCCAGCAGGGATCAGCAAGGTGTCCGCTTACGGGCACTGGTGTCCATGAGAGGCCCTTGCACGGGCAACTTCCAGTTTTGCTGCACTGGCAGTGACTTAGCACTCAGCATCCAGAAGGGAGGACCAGGACAGAAAATTCTGGCCCTGTCCTGACTCCTCCTTATTGCTGGCTAGGGATGGACTGCCGGTTCGAATCGGTTCGATGTTCGCATGCGAACATCGGCTGTTCAAAAGTTCGCAAACTTCAACTTTTCAGGCCGTTCGCAAAAAGTTAAAAAAAATTATAATTTTGAAATTTGTTAAAAAATGCATAAAAAATCCTAAAAATAAAGAGACTCTTTACTGCAGAATATTATAAGCAACAGTTTATTAGATATTGAATTAAAATGGAAATATTTTTAACATTGAAGCCTATGGGATAAAACAATCTTGTTGATAAAACATCAGGCAGGCACTGTAGAGAGCAGGCTGCCTGGGCCTCCCAAGGATCCCTTGAGGAGCATGCGGCTGCCGGATGACAGAGCTGCGACTGTGTGGGAAGGCCAGCTGGGTGAATGTGGCAGAGAGGCGGCACAGGGAGGGAGCCACTGCACCTGCGGCCACGGCAGACCCCCCCCCCCCACAACCAGGATCCAGGGAGCCTCCACTGACTGACCACCAGGCTAAGGAAAGGCTACACATTTCTAAAAAAAATAAAATCCGAGGACATTTTTAAATGTCCCAAGGAACATAAAATAAAACCTTTTTTTTTCTTTCTAATACTAACCTGATTCCTGGATCCACCAACAAGCGCAGCCTCCCATCTCCCACGCTGTTAGGCGCTGCATACACCGGCGCGCTGTGTGCAGCTTCTGAGAAGATACGCTATTAGTGTAGAGGGAGCAATACAAAATGCGCAGCCGGCTTTCTCGCTACACTAATAGTGTATCTTCTCAGAAGCTGCACACAGCGCGCCAGTTAAAGCTAGTGTCATACTGTAGAGGTGCTGCGCGACAGTGTGAGGATTCATATGCTGCATTAATTATTCTTCTTACAAATTTGGTTACTTAACCCGTTTGCTTTTGGATTGTAATATTGTGACATCCAGGGCCCCGGGTGGCGATCGGGGGGCCCCCAGACGCATGGTGCCGCCACCTGGCCGAATGCCAGGAGCTCCGGCGCAGCTGTGAGTGATCAGGAGGCAGGGCGCGGCGTGATGACGTGGAGGCGCTGGGACCTTTATATCAGGAGCACGCGCTTACACCTCACCTTGCCGTGGAGTTTCATTCCCGCATCGCTAGCTTACCAAATCAGTTTGTATACTTGTTACTTACCCTGCTTGTTCTGAGGACCCGATCTGTTGCCGGCTTTGCCTGCCATTTGTCTATTCTCTCTGTGTACTCCCTGTCTGTCCTGTTTGCCTCCTGTTGCTACTGGTGTGCGCTGATTCTCACCATATACAGTAGCGCAGTACAAGTGCCTAAACGTTGCTGACCTGGTTTTGTTATAACTACTCTCAATCTGTGCCCCTGTCTGGTATATTCTGCTTCTTGTTACTGCTGGTGCGCTTCCATCCTGCCATATACTATAGCGCAGTACAAACATATATTGATCTCAGTCTATGGTGTATATTGTTGGTGCTGTCTCCGTGGCCTGTGTGGTTGCTAGAGGTTAGGTTTAGTGGTCCCGAGTCCCGACCATCCTAAGGATCGAAGGGTTAGAGGTCTGTTACCAGGTCTGTCCTGGGGAATCGTTACAAATATGCGGTGAACGCCGCAGCAAATGTTAATGCTCACGCAAGTGAGCGTTAACTTTTGCATTAAGATCGTTATTTTTCCCACTCGTTGTTGCTCAAACATTTTCCATGGCTTCAAATCACGTTTCAACATGAGCAAAAGTGGTAAAAATTAGCTCAGCGCACAGCGGTGAAATGGCTCAAAAAAAAGTTTTTGGGTTAAAAACGTTTTTTCTTTAACTTTTTTTTCATTGTTTCCTGTCCCCCAGGGCAGTACCTGGAGCCCCATACACCTTTATGACAATATTTTGCATATATGCCCTCTTGGAGGGCACCTTAATTTTTCGAACGTTCGAGCCCCATTGACTTGCATTGCATTCGAATTCGAACTTTTTCAAATGTTCGAGTTCGAATGTGAACCAAACACGGGGGTGTTCGGCCCATCCCTAATGCTGACATGAGTCACGTGAAGCAACGCAGCATTATCCGACGGAACACCCTGTGTACCACGCTTGTCAGTCCCCCTTGAAGCCCTTTGCCAGCCCCCCACCACTGGCAGCCCTGCAGCCGCTGAGCAGGAAGGAGGGAGGGAGGCCCCTGCCCTGCAGCACATTTAAAATCTGGTATTCACTAAGCCCCTGGACAGCTCCCCCCCAGGCCACCAGCAACTTCACGCAGGTAGGGGACACTGTGTGACACCAGAGCAGAGTGACCAACACACAGTGAGGGGGTACTGGGGGTACAGGGAGAGGGTGACTGGAGGTTAAGGGATAGAATGACTTTGTGACACAGAGAGAGTGACTGGGTGGGTACTGCGAGAGAGTGGCTAGGGGGTACTGGGAGAGAGTGACTGGGGTACTGGGAGAGGGTGACTGGGTATAGTATGAGAGTGGAACTATGCTAGGGTACACTGGAACAGGGTGACTGGTAGCAGTGGTGTAGTGGGGGGGAAAGTGTGTTTCATTATTATTATTATTATTCTTTATTTATAAAGCGCCAGCATATTCCGCAGCGCTGTACAATAAGCACAGTATAGACAGGGTTACAATACATTGAACAACATTTGACAAACAGTACAGGAGGAGATGAGGGCCCTATTCCCGTAGGAACTCACAATCTGGGAGGGTTGGGTTGGAAACAGGAGGAGAGGACTGTAAGGTTAGAGTGATTGATGATTGCGTCAGTGAGCTGGGTGGTAGGCTTCCCTAAATAGGAACGTTTTAAGGGAGCGTTTGAAGGAAGAGAAGTTAGGGGAAAGTCTGACAGTATGAGGGAGAGCGTTCCAGAGAGTGGGGCTGCGCGTGAGAAATCCTGCAGTCTATCATGGGAAGAGAGGTGATGCGGTTGAGAAGCTAGGCGCAGGTCACTGTTTGACCTTAGGGAGCGGGCTGGGGTGTATTTGGTGATTAGTGAGGACAGTAGTGGGGAGCTGAGTTAGTGAGGGTTTTGTAGGTAAGGATAAGGATTTTGAACTTAATTCTGCAGTGGATGGGGAGCCAGTGAAGGGACTCGCAGAGGGGAGCGGCAGAGACAGAGCGGCGGGTGAGGTGAATTAGCCTGGCGGAGGCGTTCAGGATGGATTGTAGGGGGAGAGGCGGGACAGAGGGAGGCCAGATAAGAGATTATTGCAATAGTCGAGTCGGGAGATTACCAGGGCGTGTATGAGTTGTTTTGTGGCGACAGCGGTAAGAAATGGCCGAATTCTGGAAATATTACGCAGTTGGTATCGGCAGGAGGAGGAAAGAGACTTGATGTGGGGGATGAAGAAAGAGCAGAGTCAAGTGTAACTCCAAGGCAGCGAACTTGGTTTTATGGGGAGATGGTGATACCCTCCACCGTGATAGAGAAGTCAGGAGGTGGGGAGGCATTGATTGGAGGGAGGAATAAGTAGGAGTTCAGTCTTTAACATGTTGATCTTTAGGTGGTGGGAGGCCATCCAGGAGGAGATGCCAGATAAACAGTCACTGACGTTTGGAAGGACAGGGGGAGAGAGATCAGGGGTAGAGAGGTAGATCTGAGTGTCATCAGCATAGAGGTGGTAATTAAAGCCAAAGCTGTTGATGATTTTGCCCAGGGAGGAGGTGTAGATGGAAAAGAGCAGAGGACCAAGGACAGAGCCTTGAGGTACACCAACAGATAGAGGCAATGAGGAGGAGGAGTTACCAGCAAAGGACACACAGAAGGACCTGTTTGGATAAATAGGATTCGACCCAAGCGAGTGCAGTGTCACCGAGACCCAGAGAGTTGAGGTCTGTAGAAGGAGGGTGGTCAACAGTGTCAAAAGCAGCCAAGAGGTCAAGCAGGATGAGAATAGAATAGTGGCCGTGTTTTTTAGCAGTTAGGAGGTCGTTGGTGACTTTGGTGAGGGCAGTTTCAGTTGAGTGTAGGGGACGGAAGCCAGATTGCAGGGGGTCAAGTAGGAATTGGAGGACAGGAAGAGGAGAGGCGGTTGAAGACTAGTTTTTCTAAGAGCTTTGATGTGAAGGGAAGCAGGGATACAGGGCGGTAGTTGGATGGAGAGTTGGGATCTAGGGATGGTTTCTTTAGTAAAGGGTAACTAGCGCGTGTTTGAAGGCGGATGGAAAGGAGCAGTGGAGAGAGATAGGTTGAAGATGTGTGTGAGAGCAGGGGTGAGGGAGGAGGAGAGGGGAGGAATTAGATGTGAGGGAATGGGGTCGAGCGGGCATGTGGTGTTTCATTTTATTATTATATCAGTATTTTGTTAATCTACAATACATGTGCTTGTGGGGTAAGAAGGTCAATACTCTACTGGTAGAAGGGAATCAGGGTGTGTTACCATGTTCACAGGTTGGAGGGGGCGCACAATTCTTGCCTTGCCCCGGGCGATGACAACCCCCGCTCGCCGCTGGCTTAAAACGGTCAGTGTTCAGTACTGTCCACCTCTCTGGTCCTGTCTGCTTGGTCTGCCCTGTTGCTTGTGTGTATTAATTTGGCTTATTCCTGCATTACTCCGTTATCAGTTGTTATACTTTCCCCCCTTTTGGTTTACCTTATCCAGAGTTGCCCCTTTTGGCAGGGCCGGTGCAAGCTTTTTTGTCTAGTCAGGCGAAGGTGTGTTTTGGTGCCCCCCCCCATCCATGTCATGTCAAGCCAATCAGGATAGAGATGCATAATAATCTCTATCGCGAGTGTTTGGTGTCTTCACGCAGAGAGTAAAGGATATATATAGACCTCAGATCATGCCCACAGATACATATAGACAGGGGTCAAGTCCTGGGAAAAAAAGTGAGGGAACTCACCCACGAATTCCACAACCCCCATTACCTGAAGAAAATATATATATCACGAGTATAGCCGGACGAGCCGGTGATACCATTTTTATTGGGTTAACTTTACATTTAAAAGACAAGCTTTCAAGAGTGTAAACTGGAAACTATACTGATCAGTGAAAGGTATCACTACGTACAGGTATACTCGCGATTTTGGCAACTGGACTAACGCGTTTTATATATAATCTATATATATATATATATCCAGGCACAGACCCCCCAGAATTATATACACAGCACTGGTTATATGGATATATTTTCCCAGTTCACATGGATAGAATTGCCCCAGCTCTCATGGATAATGCCCCAGCTCTCATGGATAATGCCCCAGCTCTCATGGATATTGCCCCCAGGTCTCATGGATATTGCCCCCAGGTCTCATGGATATTGCCCCCAGGTCTCATGGATATTGCCCCCAGGTCTCATGGATATATGCTCCCAGGTCTCATGGATATTGCCCCCAGGTCTCATGGATAATGCCCCCAGGTCTCATGGATATGCCCCCAAGGTCTCATGGATAATGCCCCCAAGGTCTCATGGATAATGCCCCCAAGGTCTCATGGATAATGCCCCCAGGTCTCATGGATAATGCCCCGGTCTCATGGATAATGCCCCCAGGTCTCATGGATAATGCCCCCAGGTCTCATGGATATTGCCCCCAGGTCTCATGGATATTGCCCCCGGTCTCATGGATATTGCCCCCAGGTCTCATGGATACTGCCCCAGCTCATGGATATTGCTCCCAGCTCATGGATATGCCCCCCAGCTCATGGATTTGCCCCCCAGCTCATGGATTTGCCCCCCAGCTCATGGAAATGCCCCCCAGCTCATGGAAATGCCCCCCAGCTCATGGAAATGCCCCAGCTCATGGATATGACCCCCAGCTCATGGATATGACCCCCAGCTCATGGAAATGACCCCCAGCTCATGGAAATGACCCCCAGCTCATGGAAATGACCCCAGCTCATGGAAATGACCCCCAGCTCATGGAAATGCCCCCCAGCTCATGGAAATGCCCCCAGCTCATGGATATGCCCCCAGCTCATGGATTTGCCCCCCAGCTCATGGATATGCCCCCCAGCTCATGGATATGCCCCCCAGCTCATGAATATGCCCCCCAGCTCATGAAAATGCCCCAGCTCATGGATATGCCCCCCAGCTCATGGATATGCCCCCAGCTCATGGAAATGCCCCAGCTCATGGATATGCCCCCCCAGCTGATGGATTTGCCCCCCAGCTGATGGAAATGTCCCCCAGCTCATGGAAATGCCCCCAGCTCATGGAAATGCCCCCCAGCTCATAGATATGCCCCCCAGCTCATAGATATGCCCCCAGCTCATGGATTTGCCCCCCAGCTCATGGATATGCCCCCCAGCTCATGGATATGCCCCCCCAGCTCATGAATATGCCCCCCAGCTCATGAAAATGCCCCAGCTCATGGATATGCCCCCCAGCTCATGGATATGCCCCCAGCTCATGGAAATGCCCCAGCTCATGGATATGCCCCCCAGCTGATGGATTTGCCCCCCAGCTCATGGAAATGTCCCCCAGCTCATGGATATGCCCCCAGCTCATGGATATGCCCCCCAGCTGATGGATTTGCCCCCCAGCTCATGGAAATGTCCCCCAGCTCATGGATACTGCCCCCCAGCTCAGCTCATGGATAGTGCCCCCAGCTCACCTCTCTGCGGCGTCTGCGCCCGGCGGCCGCGTGCTTCCTGTTAGAACGGCCGCAGACAGGAAGTGGAGCCGCTCGCCTGGGATGAAACAGCCAGGCGAGCGGCTCCACTTCCTGTCTGCGGCCGTTCTAACAGGAAGCACGCGGCCGCCGGCTAAGTACGGCGGCCGCCTGCTCCAGCCTTTCGGGCTCGGGCCACAGCGGGAACGCTGCGTTCCCGCAGCATTCCCGCTGTGGGAGAAGTGCGGGAACGCCGTTCCCGCGCGTTCCCGCTCGACTCGAGCCCTGCATATAGACCTCAGATCATGCCCACAGATATACATATAGAACTCAGATCATGCCCACAGATACATATAGACCTCATATCATGCCCACTGATATATATAGACCTCAGATCAGGCCCACAGATATCGACCTCAGATCATGCCCACAGATATATATAGATCTCAGATCATGCCCGGCCCCACAGATACATATAGAGCTACCGGAGTCTGTGACTGTGCCTGTGATCGTCTCCAGAAATAGCCCAGCACCAGCGGGTCCTTCTTCGGTGCCTCCACTCCTCGCTCTGACGCCTGTCACTTCTGTCCAGACAGGTCAAGGAGGGGGAGTGGACGCCGGTGGACCACGAGGGTGCAACTGGGCTGGCCTGGCTGCGTCTGGCGCTGGCTCCTGCCTTCTGCTTCAAGGCCTGGTGGGGACTGGGAGACGCCATTTCAGGACCAGTGCGGTGCTAGGCTAGCGAGCAGAGGTCTCGCCGTCGCACCCTGTCGACGTCATCATCATTGGCGGAGGCGGACCGGGCACCGCCATCTTTGTGCAGACCAAGATGGAGGTAGACTCTGCCCCTCTTGGCCTCCACCAAGATGTCGGCGCCCGGCCCGCCCCCACCAACGATGATGATAACGTTGGCAGGGCGCCACCTGCTCCATCTCCGCTCGCTGGGCCAGGCTAGAACAAGGCAGCCCTGCTCCTGCGCAGGGTCTCTCCCTCGCCATCAGCAATGCCGCTGCAGCGGCGTCACACGACTCACTCACCACTGCAAGTCCGCCCCCTCAAACTGGCAGGAAGCCAGACAGTAAGGCGGCCGCCTGTGCTGCCTTTTGGTTTACCTTATCCAGTTTTCCCCTTTTGGTTTACCTTATCCAGTGTTCCCCCTTTTGGTTTACCTTATCCAGTGTTCCCCCCTTTTGGTTTACCTTATCCAGTGATCCCTTTTGGTTTACCTTATCCAGTGATCCCCTTTTGGTTTACCTTATCCAGTGATCCCCCTTTTGGTTTACTTTATCCAGTGTTCCCCTTTTGGTTTAACTTATCCAGTGATCGTCTTTTGGTTTACCTTATCCAGTGTTCCCCCCTTTTGGTTTACTTTATCCAGTGATCCCCTTTTGGTTTACCTTATCCAGTGTCCCCCTTTTGGTTTACCTTCTCCAGTGTTCCCCCTTTTGGTTTACCTTCTCCAGTGTTCCCCCTTTGGTTTATTCCTATTGTTGTGTCTCTTCATAATAAACCTTATCTGTTTACCCCACATTACTGCCTCCTCTCCACTCTGTTACCTCATCCCAGGGACGACCCTGCCGCCCAGTGACAGATACAGACCATAAAAAGCAATTGTGCACTGCCTGGCCAAAATATTCACACCCTGTGATCAGGGCCGGGAAAAAATATCGTGCTGCCTGGGTCCAAGGATAAAATGCAGCCCGCCCCTCAAAACCCCACCCACATGCATCAGAGATCCACAACAATAAAACTAAAAAAAATATTGATTAAAATTATATTCAAATGAAATATAAATTATACATTTAAGTAATTATATTAAAATGCATTTAAATATTGAAATAAACATACATAAAAATATACTAAATTATCTATATCTATCCATCTATCTGTCCATATCTATCCATCCGTATACAGTCAGGTCCAGAAATATTGGGACATTGACACATCTTTGTTCTAACATGTCATTCTAACATCTTTGGCTTTATACACCACCACAATGGAGTTGGAATGAAACAAACACAATGTGCGCTAACTGCAGACTGTCAGCTTTAATTTGAGGGTATGTACATCCAACTCAGGTGAACGGTGTAGGACTTACAGCAGTTTGCAGATGTGCCTCCCACTTGTTAAGGGACCAAAAGTAATGGGACATAATAATAATCATAAATCAAACTTTCCCTTCTTAATACTTGGTTGCAAATCCTTTGCAGTCAATCACAGCCTGAAGTCTGGAACGCATAGACATCACCAGACGCTGGGTTTCATCCCTGGTGATGCTCTACCAGGCCTCTACTGCAACTGTCTTCAGTTCCTGCTTGTTCTTGGGGCATTTTCCCTTCAGTTTTGTCTTCAGCAAGTGAAATGCATGCTCAATGGGATTCAGGTCAGGTGTTTGACTTGGCCATTGCATAACATTCCACTTCTGTCCCTTCAAAAGTTCTTTGGTTGCTTTTGCAGTATGGTCCATCTGCACTGTGAAGCGCCGTCCATTGAGCTCTGCACCATTTGCCTGAATGTGAGCAGATAATATTGCCCGAAACACTTCAGAATTCATCGTGCTGCTTTTGTCACCAGTCACATCATCAATAAATACAAGAGAACCAGTTCCAATGGCAGCCATACATGCCCACGCCATGACACTACCATCACCATGCTTCACTGATGAGGTGGTATGCTTAGGATCATGAGCAGTTCCTTTCCTTCTCCATACTCTTCTCTTCCCATCACTCTGGTACAAGTTGATCTTGGTCTCATCTGTCCATAGGATCTTGTTCCAGAACTGTGAAGGCTTTGTTAGGTGTTGTTTGGCAAACTCTAATCTGGCCTTCCTGTTTTTGAGGCTCACCAATGGTTTCCTCTGTATTCACTCTGGTGAAGTCTTCTCTTGATTGTTGACTTTGACACACATACACCTACCTCCTGGAGAGTGGTCTTGATCTGGCCAACTGTTGTGAAGGGTGTTTTCTTCACCAGGGAAAGAATTCTTCGTTCATCCACCACAGTTGTTTTCCATGGTCTCCCGGGTCTTTTGGTGTTGCTGAGCTCACCGGTGCTTCCTTCTTTTTGAGAATGTTCCAAACAGTTGTTTTGGCCACGCCTGATGTTCTTGCTATCTCTCTGATGTTTTTTTTTTCTCTTCAGTCTAATGATGGCTTGCTTCACTGATAGTGACAGCTCTTTGGATCTCATCTTGAGAGTTGACAGCAACAGATTCCAAATGCAAATAGCACACTTGAAATGAACTCTGGGCCTTTTATCTGCACATTGTAATTGGGGTAATGAGGGAATATCACACACCTGGCCATGGAACAGCTGAGAAGCCAATTGTTCCATTACCTTTGGTCCCTTAACAAGTGGGAGGCACATCTGCAAACTGCTGTAAGTCCTACACCGTTTACCTGAGTTGGATGTACATACCCTCAAATTAAAGCTGACAGTCTGCAGTTAAAGCACATTGTGTTTGTTTCATTCCAACTCCATTGTGGTGGTGTATAGAGCCAAAGATGTTAGAATTGTGTCCATGTCCCAATATTTCTGGTCCTGACTGTATATCTCTGCCTATCTATCTGTCTATCATCTCTATTTCTATATATCTACTATCTATCTTTTTATCTATCTTTATAGAGAGGAGGCAGGAGAATGAGGTGAGTTAGAATAACATAATTTATTTCTATTCCTCAGCGCCATTCGCGGTGTTATTGGCAGTGACACAGAATTTCTGGATTATATTTAGCTTCTGTATTGTTCATTTAGACAAGCAGAACCTGGTTCTAAAAATCCCTACTCTAATAATATTTTATCATATAAGGTAAACGTATGCATTTGCGAGTCAATAATTGCGTGAAGAAAGAAGAAAACATTGAAAATAACTATTGATCGATTTCGTTTTCGCTCCATTCTAGAGGGATGTAAGTAGCTGTTCGGAAAAAAAAAGAAAAGAAAATCTATAAGTGTTTTTGACAAAGATGAAGTGAATCTAATAGCAGGAATAATTCCTGAGGATGTGCATCTTTCATTGGGAACATCGTGCAAAACATTTACTCCATCTGACTGATATCTAATATACCATACGCAGCTTATTCACGATATGCGCTGCTTTTGTTACAATTCTATAATTTCTCATAAGGATTTACAGATGTATTTAGTTTTTTGCTCTAAATGTTAGTAACTGCAGCAATTTGACAGAAGCCTCATTGGTCCAAATCGTTGCCCCTTGGTTTTCGACTTACATTCTTGTCCGTTCAATGGTTGACCCAGCGTTAGAGGTGTGCGTTTTGTTTCGTAATGAATCACAATTCGTCCAAAATTCTGCTAATTCGGATTTCGGAGATGCTTCTGAAATATGACATGATTTCTTACGAATCGCGAAAGAAACGAAACTAATTTATACATAACGAATCGATTCACTGAAACAAAATCGATTCGTTATAAATTTTCACACAGCACCGCGTCCCTGTCAATTTTCCACGGTGCTGAATCAGCACCACAAGCCAATAGACTGCCATCTATGGTGGAGATAGCAACATAGAAAAATGTCGGCAGATAATAACCTTTCGGCCCATCTAGTCTGCCCAATTACATGGAGATAGGGGTTACCATGTTATATGTAAACAAAAAAGTAAATAAATAAGAAAAAGTAAAAAGATAAACCGGTTTTTTTTGTTTTAACCACTTGGCTGCTATGGAGGCGCTCAGCGCGTCCAGCCAAGTGGTTCTCCTGTGTTACGGACGCGCTCAGCATGTCCGAGCACAGGAAGCAGCAATCCGGTCCTTCAGCCTGCCCTTCCAAACAGTGGCTGTCATTAACCCCTGGGGAGCCGGATCACGAATCGGCGCTGAAAAGTGCCGGTTCGTGATCCTTTCCTGGAGCTGGCCGACATCTTGTATGTCGGCCAAGCCTCCGGGAAACTCCCCCTGAGGACTGGCGTCATCGTGCATAGCACGAGCACGTGCATAGTCCTGGAGTTAACCCCTAGCTGCCACCAACGGTGGAGATAGGGGGTTCCAATGAACCCCCTATCTCCCGATCCGTGGCAGCTAGGAGTTAAAGTTTGGTACTGTTAGATTGGCCAGAGCATGGCCGTTCCAACGATACCAAACACGACTGTGAAAAAAGTTTTTTTTAAAAAAATAAAAATAAAAATAAAAATAAAAAATATTTAAAAATAAAATTATAAAAAAAAAAAAAAAAGTTTTTTTTGTTTTTGTTTTGTTAATGCAGCAATATTGTTCCCATTTCAATTATAATGTGAACAATGATGCTGCACTAAAGATTTTTGTATGCGGTGCGTTTGTTAAAAATCGCGTAATTTCCCCCAAAAAAAAATGTAGCGAGACCCCATTTCTAATTTTTTTAACAAGCGCACCCCATACAAAATATAACCGCAAATGCTCGCATGTTAAAATGTGAAAAAATTTACAACATGTAAAGTGTATTTATTGAAAATTCATATTTTATTGCATTTTTTGTTATAATATACAGACAGGTCATGACGTATACATATAATAATGACATATTATTAATCTGCCGAGTCTGACGGAAAGAACGATATATAATATGTCTGGGTCATATACTAAAATAAGCCTTCAAAACACGTTTAAACATGATGAGCAAAACCGGTAAATATGACCTCAGCACAGGGGCGGGAAAAGCCTCAGCAGCGAAAGGGTTAATGCAGCAATATTGTTCCCATTTCAATTATAATGTGAACAATATTGCTGCATTAACGATTTTTTTCTATGGGGGGGTGTTTGCTAACAATCACGTAATTTCCCCCAAAAAATGTAACGAGTCCTCATTTATTTTTTTAACAAGCACACCCCATAGAAATATGAAATATATGAAAAATATGAAAATATGTGATAAAATGCGAAACAAAAACACTTTACACACTGTAGATGATTGAAAATTCAATTTTTATTGCATTTTTTTTGTTATAATATACAGGCAGGACATGACGTATACATATAATAATTATATATTATGAATCTGCCGAGTCTGCCGGAAAGAACGATATATAATATGTCTGGCTCGTATAATAAAATGTGACTTCAAATTGCGTTTAAACATGATGAGCAAAAAAGCGGTAAAAATGAGCTCAGCACACAGGTGTGAAATGGCTCAGCAGCGAAGGGGTTAAACTATTTATTTTTTTTAACTTGCAGCAAAAAGACATTTTGTTTATTTATTTTTTAGGCATTTTTTGGGATTTTTTAGCTGAAATTTTAAGTATCCTAGCTTATTTTAAAGAAATAAGGTATTTTTCACCATAGGTTTCAATGTAAAAATAATTAGTATTTTTATTAAATATTTTTTAAACCATTTATTTTTTTACTTGCAGTCTCAGTACCACTTGACTGGCCGGACCGCGTGACCTGCACACGCACGCAGCTGCCCGCCCTTTCTTCAACGCGGCACTCAGTCACGCATTCTCGACTGGGCACCTCCTAGCAGGGTACGTACCACGTGCGGCACCGGCTCGGGAAAAAACCCTGGGCGACATCAGAGGGGCCTGTCGACTGCTGGCCGCCATCTTGGAGGCTCTGCTTGGCGGCCGGGCCCAGGTAGGCCGCAGAACCTCCTCCGAGGCCTGCGGCCAAAAGTAAAAATACATAGCCGCCGACGGTGGGCCCCCCAGTCCCTGGGCCCCTTACCACAGCATGGGCTGTAATGCCCTGATGGCGGTCCTGCTCACCTCTCTGGCTGGGGTCCCACATTGGTTTGGCTTCCTTGTCCTTTCCAGCGGTACCTCTCTTTAACCCCTTAGGTGCAGGATCGCAATTCACAACCAATAGGCGCTGGATCGCAATCCGCACCCGGAGGTGGCTGACATCTTGGATGTCGGCCAAGTCTCTGGTCAATCCCCACCCCCTGATGTTGTCGCCATATGTGCGATGATGTAAGTTGGCCAGTTAACCCCTAGCTGCCAAGTGGATTAAGGGGGGTCCTTTGGAAAGGCCTGATCACGTTTAGTGTAAAAATAAGAAAATAGAAAATAGATTAAAAAAAAGAGTAAAAAAAAAAAAGTGGATTATTAGAAAAAAAAATTGTATGCAGTATAATAAAATAGGATTTCAAATCATGTTTAAACATGATGAGCATAAATCAGTAAAAATTAGCTCGGCATACAGAGGGGAAAAGACTCAGCAGTGAAGGGGTTAAAAAGTAAAAACATGTAAAAATTGGGTATTTCTAATCTCAGGACAAAATTTTTAAACTATTTAGCCGGGGTCTTTTTTGGCGGTTGTAAATTTTGGGGATTAAAGTTTGAAAAAGTGTGTTTTATCCATTTTGTCATCGTATTTCATAAATTTTTATATAGTAAATAAGATATAAGATCTTCAGAAAGTCCATTTAATGGCGATAAAAACGATGTATAATATACAGTATATGGGTTCCATAAACGAGTAAGAGGAAAATTAGACCTAAATACAAACAGGGCAGAAATGTAAAAACAGCAGTGGGTACTTTCGGACTGACAATGGTAAAACTGCCTGGTCTCTATGGGGTTAATTTAGATTTGATACACATACAATTTTAATAGCCCCGCAGCTTCAGGACATCGCCAAATCACCCGAGCAACGCTGTTCAAACTCAACAAATCTGCTCCTATTACTAAAAATGCAGCTTTCACACCCAAAACATAATCAACAATAATTTAAAATCAATACACTTGCTGAACATGAATATTTCTCTGGTGTTGAAAAGTTATTTTCTTTACTTTCCGCCTCATTACTCACTTTTTTTTTTCTTTCAAAAGAAAGTGAATGTGTTTTTCTGAGCGATAACGTGCGGCGTGGAATAAAGAAACTATTTATATGATACGGAAAAAAAATAAAAGAAATGCTAAGAGGCGCCGGAGACACGGCAGAGCATTTCTTATTAATATAAATAGTAATAATGATAATAAATTGCCCCAGTGGGTGACTGTCTTTTTTTTTTTCTTTTTGTCATATATTGCTTATGCCATCATTTCTAATTTTAGACACTTTTGAACATAAATATTCACATTCCATTATATCAGTGATATATTCCTAATGATTCCCTTCAAAATCTTTTCTCAGATGTAAACAACCGTTGGGAGCAAGTCATAGAATTGTGTATTCTTTTTTCAGATCGATCATATGTAAATAAAGTAGATGAGTTTGTTTATTATATATTTTATAATATGTTTGTTTTGAGTTCTACAGAGACGCAGAGGAAAAAGCAAATAAAAAAATGGTAAAAACGTTACATGAGATGCTTATATTTGGTGACGTGGCCAAGCCGAATTGAAGTGTTAATTTCGATAGCTAGGGTGAGGATGGAATAGGAATAAGGGTTAGAGTTCAAAATAACGAGGGATATGAATTAGAAGTTAGGGTTAAGAGTTAATTTAAAAAATATAGGTTCGGGATAGAATTTGAGCTAGGATTTGGGGAAAGGGTTAAAATTAGGGCGAGGGATAGAAATTTGGGCTAGGGTTTGGGGAAAGGATTAAAATTAGGGTTAGGGACAGAAATTTGGGCTAGGGTTTGAGGAAGGGTTAACATTAGGGTTAGGGATAGAAATTAGGGTTAGCGATAGAAATTAGTGTTAGGAATTTGACATTAGGGATAGAAGTTAGGATTAAGTTTTAGAGATAAGGTTAGAAATTAGGGTTAGAGTTTGGGGATAGGGTTAAGAATCAGGGTTAAGGATAGAAAATGAAATTAGGATTAAGGGTTAAGGTTAGAAATTAGGGTTAGCGTTTGGGAATAGGGTTAAAATTAGGATTAGGGACAGAAATGTGGACTAGGGTTTGGGGAAAGGGTTAACATTAGGGTTAGGGATAGAAATTAGTGTTAGGAATTAGACATTAGGAGTAGAAGTTAGGATTCCGTTTTAGAGATAAGGATAGAAAGTAGGGTTAGGGTTTGGGGATAGGGTTAGGAATCAGCGTCAAGGATAGAAAATGAAATTAGGAATAAGGGTTAAGGTTAGAAATTAGGGTTTGGGGATAGGGTTAGGAATCAAGGTTAGGGATAGAAATTAAATTAGGATTAGGGGTTAAGGTGAGAAATCAGGGTCAGGGTTTAGGGTTAAGGTTAAAAATGAGGGATGGGATTAGAGGTTAGTGTCAGAAATTAAGGTTAGATTTAGCGATAAGGTTAAAAATTAGGGTTAGGGTTTGGGGATAGGGTTAGGATGCAGTGCTAGGAATAGAACATGAAATTAGGTTTAGGGGTCAAGATGAGAAAATAGGGTTAGGGTTTATAGTTACAGTAAAAAATTAGGGATGGGATTAAAAAATAGTGTTAGAAATTAGGGTTAGGATTTAGAGATAAGGTTAAAAATTAGGGCTGGGTAGAAATTAGATCTAGGGTTAGAAACTAGGATTTGGGCAGAAATTGGGGTTAGGGTTTGGATATAGGGTTTTGGTAAAGATTTTTTATTTATTTATTTATAAAAGTATTTTACCAGGAATGATACATTGAGATTTCTCTCGTTTTCAAGTATGTCCTGGATATGTCGAATACATATCAACTGCTGCTCTGGTGGGTAAAGCAAGCTCCTCCACTGTTTGTATATCTCCGTATTGTTCACTTTGATTAAGAGTCTGGTCCTGCAGGCTGGTGATAAACACAGGGAAGGTGATGGGCCCTACTCCGACATAGCTGGTAACAAGGAGTCTCTAAAGAAGGGCTGTCAAACTCATGGCCCCCCCAGATGTTGCCTACTATTCCCAAAATTCTTTCAATGCAATAGATTTCCAGGGAATTGCGGGAGTTGTAGTTTACAAACATCTGGGTCCTGTATTTTGACAGCCCTGCTCTAAACGGAAAGGTTAACTTGAGCCGATAACCCTTAGCAACTCACTGTCTCCCTCTGTGACCTTGGATGAGCCTCAAATTTTCTTCTGGGCATCACCCTTAGGAAACTGAATCACGGACCTGTTGTAACCTTCTTTCCATGAATTCCAACCATGCACCCTCTCCTGATTCTATCTTCTGTCCTGATGCAAGATGGCATCATAAATACTTCAACTTCAGCATCAAGCAACATGGTCATGAACTCTTAGACTAAGTAGCATAAAACCAATTGCTCGACTTTCTGAGAACTTTGATCTTCCAAGAATTAGGGATGTGCAATTCGTTTCGTGCAGACTCATTTTTTCTACGAAATTTACCATTTTCGTGCTTCCGAGGGCATCCCGAATCTGAATTTTCGACCAGACGAAATTTCGGATCGATTCGAAATATCAGGTCAAATTTCGAATTGATAAAAAAAAAAAATCTTTTTTTTTTTAAAAATGCTTAGAAGATCCTAAAAAAAAATCTAAAAATAAAGAGACGTTTTACTGCAAAATATTATAAGCAACAGTTTATTAGATATTGAATTAAAACTGGAATATTTTTAACATTGAAGCCTATGGGATACAACATTTCCCATACTATCGAATTTGATATCAACTATTAAATTGATCTTAATTTACAGTACAAGTAATAGTCAGCAAAGGACTTTATGAAACAAATTAAATTTCACTGTTTAATTTGACTCAAGTACAAAATCCGTGACACAGCTTAATATTTAACCCTTTCGCTGCGGAGGACACGCTCAGCGCGTCCACCCGCAGGTAGCGTTCCGCGGAGGACGCGCTGAGCGCGTCCTCCCTTTGGGGCCAGCGATCGGCCGATCGCTGTGCCCCCCGGTGCGGGCTGACATCCTCGATGTCTGCCCAGCACCCGGAACCGCCGCCGGCACAATTAGATTTCATTGCGGCGGCGTGATGACATCTAATTCAGGTGCCCCCCCCCCGCATGTGCGGAGGAGGCGCCTGAAAGGGAGGGGGGGAGGTCCTTTGGACCTCTCTCCCTCCCGATCGCCGGCGTACAGGGGGTTATACCAGGCACCGTTTGGAAGGGCACAGACTGACCTTCCTAATGGTACCTGTAATTAACCCCATGGTGGGCCGGATCACGAATCGGCGCCGAAAAGCGCCGGTTCGTGATCCTTTCCCGGAGCTGTCCGACATCTTGGATGTCGGCCAAGCTTCCGGGAATGCCCCCTGAGGACTGGCGTCTTCGTGCATAGCACGATGACGCCACTCCTGGAGTTAACCCCTAACTGCCACCAATGGTGGAGATAGGGGGTTCATTGGAACCCCCTATCTCCCGATCCGTGGCAGTTAGGGGTTAAAGCCAGAGCATGGCCGTTCCAACGATACCAAACATGAGTATGAAAAAGTTTTTTAAAAAAAAATAAAAAAAATATTTAATTTTTTTTTTTTTAAAAAAATAAACAAGTTTTTTATTCTTTTTTTTTTGTTCGTTAATGCAGCAATATTGTTCCCATTTCAATTATAATGTGAACAATGATGCTGCACTAACGATTTTTGTATGCGGTGCGTTTGTTAAAAATCGCGTAATTTCCCCCCCAAAAAAATGTAACGAGACCCCATCTCTAATTTTTTTAACAAGCGCACCCCATACAAAATATAACCGCAATTGCTCGCATGTTAAAATGTGAAAAAAACACTTTACACATTGTAAATTATTGAAAATTCATATTTTATTGCATTTTTTGTTATAATATACAGACAGCACATGACGTATAAATATAATAATGACATATTATGAATCTGCCGAGTCTGACGGAAAGAATGATATATAATATGTCTGGGTCATATACTAAAATAAGCCTTCAAAACGCATTTAAACATGATGAGCAAAACCGGTAAAAATGACCTCAAAGAGGCGGGAAATGCCTCAGCAGCGAAAGGGTTAATAGGGATGTGCGTTTCGATTCGAACCGATTTGTTTTTTTCACGAATCAGGCTGATTCGGTGCTTCGGATTCGTCCGATGTTCTGAATCGGATCGGCACCGAAATACACAGCATCCGAAATTATTTCCGATCCGAAACAAAATAATTTCGTTATTTCGTATGAACGTGAAATTTGTAAATTCGCAAGTCATTTTCATTCCATTCATGATTTCAGTTCCATTTCGGTCATTTCGGACATCGTATTTTTCGGTTCCATTGCTGATTCCGTAATTTCGATCAAATTCGATAGTTAGTTAATTTCAAATTCGATAGTTGCAGCATATGATTCTGCACACTGCCGGGCAGCACTTCTATAGTATAATAATGCAGCATATGAATCCACACACTGCCGGGCAGCACCTCTACAGTATAATTAATGCAGCATATGAATCCGCACACTGCCAGGCAGCACCTCTACAGTATAATTAATGCAGCACATGATTCCGCACACTGCGGGCAGCACCTCTACAGTATAATTAATGCAGCATATGAATCCGCACACTGCCAGGCAGCACCTCTACAGTATAATTAATGCAGCATATGGTTCCGCACACTGCCGGGCAGCATCTCTACAGTAGGCTTGTGCACCGATTTATTTTTCGGTTCGATTTTTCGGATTTTTAAACTTTTCGATTCGGCTCGTTTCGACCGATTTCTGTTTCGATTCGGTTCGGCTCGACTCGTTTTTCGTGTACAGATTTTTTCAGAATATCGAACATTTTTCGGATTTTCGTGTCACTTCGCTCGTTTTTTGTATCGACTTTTCGTAAATTTGGAAATTTTCGTTTTTTCGGAACGTCTGTTCTCCTCGTTTCAAAGCAATAAATTTCGATTTGACACATTTCAAGTCCATTCGAAAATTCCGAAAATATTTAGTGTCGGCTCGGAAAAATTTTCGGATCTGTCGGTTTTCGGGTCTGATCCGATTCGGAAAAAATCGGCCGGATCCGAAAACACGAATCGGGAAATTTCGTGAAAATTCCGAAATTCCGAAACCCGAAACGCACATCCCTACTCTACAGTATAATTAATGCAGCATATGAATCCACAGACTGCCGGGCAGCACCTCTACAGTATAATTAATGCAGCATATGAATCCGCACACTGCCAGGCAGCACCTCTACAGTGTAATTAATGCAGCATATGAATCCGCACACTGCCGGGCAGCACCTCTACAGTAGGGATGAGCTGTTTGGGTTCGGACGGTTCGGGGTTCGACCTTAGCCTGTTCGGGCGGATCGCGAACCCCGAACATTTCTGGGTGTTCGCCGCATGTTCGACCACAATGGACCACAATGCATTTTCCCACTGCCTGAAGCTCGTAATTGGCTACAGCCTTGCACCTGACCACAGGTCTGGTGCAAGACTGGTTGAACACTATGCCAATCACCGCTCAGAGTCCTGATTGGGCAAATTTTGCCCAATCATGGGCTCACAGAGCTAAGTCCCGCGACACACTATATAAGGTTTCAACGCGCCGATTCTGCACGCATTTCAGAGGAGATTTCAAAGAAGATATTTGTGTGTGTTGTTACTGCCGGTCTGCCACGCTACTGGGGGGTCTGGGGGGTCTCATTTCGACCAAATATCATTGAATTTAGGTGATGTGTGTCTTGTCACTGTGCCAGCAAGTTTTTTTGGGGTTTACAACTTTATTTAAAACATTTGTGAATTGAGGTGATTTTCTGGGTCTTGTCACTGTGCCAGCAAATCTTTTTGGGGCTCACTAATTTCTTTAAAACACTTGGGAATTAAGGTGATCTTCTGTGTCTCGTCATACAAAAAGTACCACGCTGTATTTTGGGGCTCACTAATTTATTTAAAACATTTGTGAATGAAGGTGATCTGTCTCTTGTCACTGGCTGCCAGCTATCAGTGTGTCTCACTGAGTTGTATAAAGATTTAAATATCTCTGGTATCAGAGTTGAATCAGAGTTCTGTATATATTAATCTATATATCACTCACCATGTCTGAAAGAACAAAAAGGACAGGCAGACGCTCCCAGTCACAGATAAGAGGGCAAGCAGCCCCTGTGTCGGGAGGCTGTGTCTCTGGTTGTGGTGGACATGGTGCATCCTCTGCAGGGGCACGCTTGTCCTTTCTAACTGGTTCTGGCCGTCTTAAGCAGCAGCAACATACAGAGGACTTGGTGGATTGGCTAACCAGGCCATCCTCATCCTCCGAGTCCTCTGCCAGCCAGGCTTCTAGTGCTTTACAGTCCACCTCAGCTGCCAAAGCATCTAATGCAGCCTCCATGTCCACAGCTACTCCTGCCATAGCCTCGCTATCACACATGGAGGAGTCAGCTGAATTGTTTAACTACAATGAGAGTGACATGCTGCTTGAGGATGCGCAGCAAGTACAGTGCTCTGATTCAATCTCTGAGGTTGAGCAAGGGAGTATAATCAACCTAGAGGAAGGGGGTGCCAGTGATGACACACAAATAACTGGCACTCATGTTGCCCCAGCAGCTGCAGCATACTGCCAAGTTGGCTCCAGTGATGAGATAGGGGGTGAAGATGACATTGATGATGAGGTCACTGACTCCACCTGGGTGCCAGATCGAACTGAGGAATCAAGTGAGGAGGAGGGGAGGAGGAGGAGACACAGCAAACACGAGACACAACATCCTCTGTGATCAACCGTAGCACTAGCCAGTCCAAGGCATCACATGTCAGAGCTGCTCCGGTGTAGAGCGCTGTTGTCTCAAAGTACACATGCAGGAAATCTGCTGTCTGGGAGTTCTTTAAGAACTGTGCAGCAGACCCCAGCGTTGCTATTTGTAATCTATGTCAGAGGAGGCTGAAGCGTGGGATAAACACCGGACACTTGGGTACCACGTGCTTGAGGTGACATATGAACAAGTGCCACACATCCCATTGGGGCAAAAATTTGCGTAGGTCCACCTCCTCATCTGTCTCTACCCACACTGTACGTCCTGCCATGCAATTGCCTACAACCTCCACCGACAGGGATGATGCTACAGTAATGGATGTACCAGCAGGTCCTTCCTCAGAATGTGACATCATCCCAGTAGCTGAAGATTTACTCAGTCAGATTACGTTGTCGCAGCTGCTGCAGCGAAGGAAAAAATATAGTCCCAACCATCCCCAAGCACAGCGTCTAAATGCCAGCTTAGCAAAATTACTCGCATTGCAGCTGCTGCCTTTCCAGCTGGTGGACTCTGCTCCCTTCCATGAATTTGCTGAATGTGCTGTACCTCAGTGGCAGGTTCCAAAACGCCATTACTTTTCACGCAAGGCCATTCCAGCACTATACCAGCACGTGGAAGACAATGTTATCCAGTCATTGGGAAAGGCAGTCAGCAGCAAGGCGCATGTCACTTTAGACACGTGGTCCAGCAAGCATGGACAGGGTCGTTACTTTTCCTTCACGGTACACTGGGTAACTCTGATTGCAGCTGGGAGGGATCCAAGACAGGGCTCTGTGCTGGAGCTTGTTCATTGTAACGGTTAGCCCCTGCTTGGGCCATCGTGGTGGCTTGGAACAGGAGATGAAGCCCTTAAGGCAGGTGAGTAACTGACTGGACACAAGGACAGACGGATTTCTCCAAAACCAAGGAGCACCAAAAAAAAACAGAATTGCCACTAAGCTCCGAAGGCTTCAAGACCGACAGACAACTTAGGACACTCAGAAACACAATGATACGCCTGCCAATCCGTGAATTGAGCAGGCTGCAGGCAGTCGAGAAACACAAAGATACACTGACAATCCGTGAAGTGAGCAGGCTGAAGGACAGTAAACAAAACAGACTATACTAAAAGAGGTCCTTATAAGCGGCCTCTGAATAATATACTAAACTAAGACAGACAAGGTACATAAAACATGAAACATACAAGAATCGTCAATCAGGCAGAGGTTGGCAACAGATCAGAAATATACGGTACCAGGGGGGAGTAGAAGGGATAGTCAAAAATAAAGCCGGGTCAGAACCAGAAAACACTTGAACAGGAAGGCTTTGCAGCAACTCAGGAAACACGAACCAGACAGAACCACCATCAAACTCCACAAACAGTCAATGAGGCTCTGTGCTGCTGGAATATATATGGGAGTGGGTCTGTGTGATTGGGCCATGTGACCCCAGACCAGGAGATCACAACAGAGCCCCAGATCAGCACTAAACAGCACAGCCAGACACACCATAGGGGAAAAACAAACATGAAGACCCTTCATCACCAGGGGGCAAGGCAAGACGTGACATAACCCCCTCCCTTACGGGTGACCTCCTGGGCACCCAAAACAAAACATGGCAGACAGAATCATGAAACCAGATCACGAACACCAGTCACCAAAATCCATTGAGGTCCCACTCAGAGTCGTCATCCTCCTCCCCAAGACGCCTCCGTCTATGAGGGTTCCTTTGAATGGCATCCCAGTGGTCCTTTCTGAACCACCAGTCCAAAGGGCGACTGCACATAGCCCTCAGGGACATGACTGGGTTGGGGGGATCTCGGCATCAGTCAGACTGGACATGGAATCAGTTGGACTAGGGTTAGTCACTTTTTACGTCTTCTCCTTGAACGAGATCTAGAACTGGTGACCACCCAAACGACACGGCAATAGTAGGGGCAGACTTGGTTATCTGTTTAACACCACATGATTGAGACCTCTCGACCCCACAAGTGGTTTTGACAGCAATGGACCCACTGCGAGACATGGGCACAGTGGTCACGTGACTTGACTTGGATACGACTGCCTTGCAGCTCGACGTGGACAGACTTGACAACTCGCCTTTAACTGGCACACCATTGGAACAGAGGACATTGCCAGGATATGATACAACTGGCACCTCACCATTGTTACAGATTTCACCTGGAGGAGTGCACTGTGGACCCTCCGAGTCATCGGAATCCTCCTCAAACACCTGAGAGCATTAGGGTCTTTCTTGATCATGGCCCAGTGTGCCTCACGGAACAACATCCCGCATGGGGATCGTATATAACCCTCGGGTACAGGGCTATAATTTGTAGCACCAGTCAGTTTGGATGTCACTCCATTAACTGGCAGGACTGGCAAATAACCAGAAACAGACATACCTGGCAGCGTGCCATCAGGGGCTGACATGAGGGGCTCTTGGCCCAAACCAGACATGATGGACTTAGTACCCCACCTGGGACAAAATGGCATATCGCCAGAAACAGGCATTAAGGGCACATTGCCCGAATTACACATGAAGGCTCGGGACCCACACTTGGCAAGACAACGGTAGAAACAACAATGGACCCACTGTGGGACAGGGCACAGTGGTCTCATAACCTAACGAGGCCTCAGCAGTCTCGCAGCAGAACATGGGCACGGCTGCCTCGCAGCAGAACATGGGCACGGCTGCTCGCAGCAGAACATGGGCACGGCTGCTCGCAGCAGAACATGGCACGGCTGCCTCGCAGCAGAACATGGGCACGGCTGCCTCGCAGCAGAACATGGGCACGGCTGCCTCGCAGCAGAACATGGGCACGGCTGCTTCGCAGCAGAACATGGGCACGGCTGCTTCGCAGCAGAACATGGCACGGCTGCTTCGCAGCAGAACATGGGCACGGCTGCTTCGCAGCAGAACATGGGCACGGCTGCTTCGCAGCAGAACATGGGCACGGCTGCTTCGCAGCAGAACATGGGCACGGCTGCTTCGCAGCAGAACATGGGCACGGCTGCTTCGCAGCAGAACATGGGCACGGCTGCTTCGCAGCAGGACATGGGCACGGCTGCCTCGCAGCAGGACATGGGCACGGCTGCCTCGCAGCAGGACATGGGCACGGCTGCCTCGCAGCAGGACATGGGCACGGCTGCCTCGCAGCAGGACATGGCACGGCTGCCTCGCAGCAGAACATGGGCACGGCTGCCTCGCACAACACGGCACAACTGTCTCGTGGATCGGAATCGGCATGACTAGCAGCTCACTAGTAGAACCAGGCATGAAGGTTTCATGTTTAGATACAGGCACTTCGGCCTCATAACAAAGCATAGGCACGGCTACCTCGTAGCTCAACATCGGCACAACTGACTCGTCAGCAGGCAGGAAGGGCTCTGGGCCATGACAGGCGTGAAGGGCTCTAGGCCCACCTGGGACAAAACCGCTGACACACAGCTTGGGAGTGTTGCCGCTGACACACAGCTTGGAGTGTTGCCGCTGACACACAGCTTGGGAGTGTTGCCGCTGACACACAGCTTGGAGTGTTGCCGCTGACACACAGCTTGGAGTGTTGCCGGCAATGTGCCAGGTTCTGGCACGCTGACACCTTGTCAGACAGAAACAAAACTGGCCTCCCGCCAGGAACGGACATAGGCACAATACAATGTGCAGAACAGACAGGTTTTTCTTTATGCTGTGTACCTGTAACAACAGCGCCACCCTGGGCCCTTGTGGCATCAGCGCCACCCTGGGCCCTTGTGGCATCAGCGCCACCCTGGGCCCTTGTGGCATCAGCGCCACCCTGGGCCCTGTGGCAACAGCGACACCCGGGCCCTTGTGGCAACAGCGACACCCTGGGCCCTTGTGACAACAGCACCACCCTGGGCCCTTGTGACAACAGCACCACCCTGGGCCCTTGTGACAACAGCACCACCCTGGGCCCTAGACCCATGACAAGAACTGAGAAACAGTGATCCACTGCATAACAGGAAGCAGGTAGTGTGCCTTGAGGTGGAGCAATTTTGGCTTTATTACCACACATGGAATTTGCAACACCCCTGGATTGCACAGAAACAGAGGTCCCAGCAGTAGGGTCAGCGCTATGGCTACATGACGTGGATACCAGGGTCTCACCCTGAGAACATGACATTCTGGGTTTGGGCTTTAATGGACAGCAAAAGATTTTATGCTGGGGTGAACTGCAATAATAACAGAGATAAGAATTCTACGTCTCTCTCTTTCACTCAAGGGAGTTCCCCAGAGACTCTGCTGGGAGGAACCGCATAATTAAGCACACTGAGAGACAGCATTAACCTCTTCAGCTCTGTCAGCAGATCAAAAACCATCTGAAGCACAGAATTTAAACACAGTAAGCTCACCTGCAGGCATTAATGGACTGTTTGTAATGTAACGGTTAGCCCCTGCTTGGGCCATCGTGGTGGCTTGGAACAGGAGATGAAGCCCTTAAGGCAGTGAGTAACTGACTGGACACAAGGACAGACGGATTTCTCCAAAACCAAGGAGCACCAAAAAACAACAGAATTGCCACTAAGCTCCGAAGGCTTCAAGACCGACAGACAACTTAGGACACTCAGAAACACAATGATACGCCTGCCAATCCGTGAAGTGAGCAGGCTGAAGGACAGTAAACAAAACAGACTATACTAAAAGAGGTCCTTATAAGCGGCCTCTGAATAATATACTAAACTAAGACAGACAAGGTACATAAAACATGAAACATACAAGAATCGTCAATCAGGCAGAGGTTGGCAACAGATCAGAAATATACGGTACCAGGGGGGAGTAGAAGGGATAGTCAAAAATAAAGCCGAGGTCAGAACCAGAAAACACTTGAGCCCCAGATCACAACAGAGCCCCAGATCAGCACTAAACAGCACAGCCAGAAACACCATAGGGGAAAAACAAACATGAAGACCCTTCATCACCAGGGGGCAAGGCCGAGACGTGACAGTTCATCCACCATGCCTCCAGAAAGCTGCTTGTATGAGGTCTGTCTGCTCCACCACCACCACCTCTTCCTCCTCCTCCTTCTCTGTCTCTGGCGAAGTGGCAGTTAAACCCACGCCTGACAGGGTCTATGCAATGGCTCAAGCAAAAAGATGCCATACTGTGCTTGAGCTGGTTTGTTTAGGGGACAGGAGCCACACCGGGTCAGAAATGTTGTCAGCTCTGCAGGGGCAGGTGCAGAGATGGTTTACACCATGCCAGCTTGAGCTGGGAATGATCGTCTGTGATAATGGCAGCAACCTTCTCTCCGCCCTACGCAAGGGTAAATTGACGCATTCCCAGCAAACATTCGCCTGGCAGAAATTCAAAGAGAATTCCACCTTCCCACAAACCGTCTGATCTGTGACATGCCCACCAGGTGGAATTCAACATTAGCAATGCTGCAGCGTCTGCACAAGCAGCAGAGGGCCATCAACGAGTACCTGTGTGAGTATGGCACAAGGACAGGTTCAGGTCAACTTGTTTCCCCCCCCCCGCAGTGGCTGATGATCAAGGATGCATGCACTGTACTGTCACCATTTGAGGAGGCAACAAGGATGATGAGCAGGGACAGTGCATGCATCAGTGACACAATTCCTTTAGTGTTCCTGCTGGAGCACACTCTGCGGGGAATTATAGATGTGGCTCTAGAGGCAGAGCAGCGGGAGGAAGAGGAGGCCTTCCCTAGCTCTCAAGGCCCCAGTCTTTCCGCAGACAGCATTCCAGCGGGTTCTACTCAGATCAGACAGGAGGAGGATGACGAGGAGGAGGACTATTTAAGTAGTGGGGGCATTGAAGGTGGGGATTCCTCAAGGGAAGGTTTTGTGTGCTCAGAAACAGAAGGGCTTGTGCGTGGCTGGGAGGAGGAAGTGCACGATACGGTCATCCTCATTGACCAGGAAGACTAGGCAGCTAATGCCACCTCCAACCTACGCTGCATGGGCTCCCTAATGATGCAAAGTCTGCTAAAGGACCCCAGAATTCGTGCTATCAAGGAGAGGGATCATTACTGGTTGGCAACCCTTCCTGATCCATGATACAAGGGGAAAGTTGCAGAGCTCATCCTGCCCGCACAGAGGGAGCACAGGATGAAAAAACTTGAGGACGCTCTATAGCGACACTTGTGTAACACCTTTCCAGGCACTGGTAGATTACCAAGTGCTGACACACGTGCTTCTGAGGCTGCGGGTGATCAGAGGAATAGCGGTGAATTCCAGGGCCGCTTGACTGATGCATTTTTTAATTTTTTTAGTCCTCGACGCTCAGGGACGTCAAATTTAGGCACCCATTGCCAGCGTCTTCACCCTATGGTGCAGGACTACCTAGGGGCAAGGGCAGACCTGGATACCTTTCCAGCAGATGATCCACTGGCTTACTGGGTGTTGAGATTGGATCACTGGCCAGAACTTAGCCAATATGCTATGCAGCTACTAGGTTGCCCTTCATATAGCGTGCTTTCTGAAAGGACGTTCAGTGCCGCTGGAGGTTTTGTCACAGACAAAAGAGTGCGTCTGTCCACCGACTCTGTAGACCGGCTGACATTATAAAAATGAATCAGTCCTGGATCAGCAGCTATCAATCCCCTGATGCTGAAGTAATGGAATAGACAGGGGATGTCCTCTTCTGCATTCACAAAACCTCCAGCACTGAACTCTTCCACAATACCACAAAAGGGTTACGGCGTGAAGGCACTTGCTGCCATGAAAGGCACAATATCTGGCTGCACTAACGCCCATTAAAAAAACAAAAAACTTTTCAATATAGGACCACATGGTCCACCCCTGCACTCTTCCACAATACCACAGAGGGGAAACTGTATGATGATACTTGCTGCCCTGGCAGTCTTGCACCAAAGGCAAGAATATCTGGCTGCACTGACGCCTTAACCAGATGCATATCTTTTTAATATAGGACCGCAAGGTTAACCCCTGCACTCTTCCACAATAACACAGAGGGGTTACTGTTTGATGATACTTGCTGGCCTGGCATTAAAGGCACAATATCTGGGTGCACTGACGCCCATTACCAGATCAAAAACTTTTCAATATAGGACCACATGGTCCACCCCTGCACTCTTCCACCATACCACAGAGGGGTTACTGTATGATGATACTTGCTGGCCTGGCACCAAAGGCACAATATCTGGTTGCACTGACACCTTAACCAGATGCATATCTTTTTAATATAGGACCACAAGGTTCACCCCTGCATTCTTCCACAATAACACAGAGGGGTTACTGTATGATGATACTTGATGGCCTGGCATTAAAGGCACAATATCTGGGTGCACTGACGCCCATTACCAGATCAAAAACTTTTCAATAAAGGACCACAAGGTCCACCCCTGCACTCTTCCACAATACCACAGAGGGGTTACTGTATGATGATACTTGCTGGCCTGGCATTAAAGGCAGAATATCTGGGTGCACTGCCATTGACGCCTCCAAAGCCTTTCATCCAAAGCCTGCATAAGTTTCACAATAATTTAGCCCAAAAAAACACTAAACTTTTCTGCGCGTCCTAAGGCTAGGGTCAGACGAACGCATTTTCGCGTTGTCTGTGAAAAAGTGCGTTCGAACGAATGGACGCATTTTGTCACGGAGTACGCGATAGCGGTCATACGATGCGCATTTGCGTTCGTGATTTTGTACGGATCATCAATAAAACACTTTTTGCATCTGGACGTTATGTTGGTCGGACATTAGCAGTGTCTGATATCTCCTAATCACGCACACACGCCGCTAGCGGACGCAGCGCACTCTGTACAACCGTACTAGAGGTTTGACGTTCTCGACAAAATGCGTTCATTTTCCACTTGCGTTGGGCAGCTGGACTTTCGTGCGACCGTACTTCGTATATTGGCCGTCATTGCCCGTCATTTGCTGCTAGTGCGGCCGTAATTAAGTGCGCCAGAACGCACGTTTAAAGTGCGCTAGTCTGACCCTAGCCTAAAATGTCTTTTCATACAGGCTGCCGCCCCAAGCAGTTGTTTATGGATAGATTAAAGGAAAAGCATTTACCGTCATATGAAACGTCATTTATTTGTTTTTAAATGTTTCTATACATCCTACAAATCCGCCACTTCACGGGCAGGTTATGGGACCTCCTAGGCACGATATTTGAAGGAATTTTTCGTTTTATTTTTAACCCTTATTTCATGGAAAACTCACTGTCCCTTTAAAAACGTTTTTTTTAAAAACTTTTTGTCCTTGTTTCCTGTCCCCCAGGGCACTACCCGGACCCCCATACACCTTTATGGAAATATGTAGCATATATGCTCTCTTGGAGGGCACTCTAAGGCTAGGGTCAGACGAACGCATTTTCGCGTTGTCTGTGAAAAAGTGCATTCGAACGAATGGACGCATTTTTTCACGGAGTACGCGATAGCGGTCATACGATGCGCATTTGCGTTCGTGATTTTGTACGGATCATCAATAAAACACTTTTGCATCTGGACGTTATGTTGGCCGGACATTAGCAGTGTCTGACATCTCCAAATCACGCAAACACGCCGCTAGCGGACGCAGCGCACTCTGTACGACGTACTAGTGGCTTCACGTTCTTGACAAAATGCGTTCGTTTGCCACTTGCGTTGCACGGCCGGACTTTCGTGCGACCGTACTTCGTATATTGGCCGTCATTGCCCGTCATTTGCTGCTAGTGCGGCCGTAATTAAGTGCGCCAGAACGCACGTTTAAAGTGCGCTAGTCTGACCCTAGCCTTAATAACCGAATTTTCAGCCCCATTGACTTGCATGGGAGTTCGGGTTCGGGTTCGGTCCCTAACAAATGGGAAGTTCGGGTTCGGGCTCGAACCGAACTCGGGGGGTGTTCGGCTCATCCTTACTCTACAGTATAATTAATGCAGCATATGATTCCGCATACTGCCAGGCAGCACCTCTACAGTATAATAATGCAGCATATGATTCCGCACACTGCCGGGCAGCACCTCTACAGTATAATAATGCAGCATATGATTCCGCACACTGCCGGGCAGCACCTCTACAGTATAATTAATGCAGCATATGAATCCTCACACTGCCGGGCAGCACCTCTACAGTATAATAATGCAGCATATGAATCCTCACACTGCTGGGCAGCACCTCTACAGTATAATTAATGCAGCATATGAATCCTCACACTGCCGGGCAGCACCTTTACAGTATAATTAATGCAGCATATGATTCCGCACACTGCCGGGCAGCACCTTTACAGTATAATAATGCAGCATGTGATTCCGCACACTGCCGGGCAGCACCTCTACGGTATAATTAATGCAGCATATGATTCCGCACACTGCCGGGCAGCACCTCTACAGTATAATTAATGCAGCATATGATTCCACACACTGCCGGCAGCACCTCTACAGTATAAATAATGCAGCATATGATTCCGCACACTGCCGGGCAGCACCTCTACGTATAATAATGCAGCATATGATCCGCACACTGCCGGGCAGCACCTTTACAGTATAATTAATGCATCATATGAATCCTCACACTGCCGGCAGCACCTCTACAGTATAATTAATGCAGCATATGAATCCGCACACTGCCGGGCAGCATCTCTACAGTATAATTAATGCAGCATATGGTTCCGCACACTGCTGGCAGCACCTCTACAGTATAATAATGCAGCATATGATTCTGCACACTGCCGGGCAGCACCTCTACAGTATAATTAATGCAGCATATGAATCCTCACACTGCCGGACAGCACTTCTACAGTATAAATAATGCAGCATATGATTCCGCACACTGCCGGGCAGCACCTCTACAGTATAATTAATGCAGCATATGAATCCACACACTGCCGGGCAGCACCTCTACGGTATAATTAATGCAGCATATGGTTCCGCACACTGCTGGCAGCACCTCTACAGTATAATAATGCAGCATATGATTCCGCACACTGCTGGCAGCACCTCTACAGTATAATAATGCAGCATATGATTCTGCACACTGCTGGCAGCACCTCTACAGTATAATAATGCAGCATATGATTCTGCACACTGCCGGGCAGCACCTCTACAGTATAATTAATGCAGCATATGGTTCCGCACACTGCTGGCAGCACCTCTACAGTATAATAATGCAGCATATGATTCCGCACACTGCCGGGCAGCACCTCTACAGTATAATAATGCAGCACATGATTCCGCACACTGCCGGGCAGCACCTCTACAGTATAATAATGCAGCACATGATTCCGCACACTGCTTGGCAGCACTTCTACAGTTGAATTAATGCAGCACATGATTCCGCACACTGCCAGGCAGCACCTCTACCGTTGAATTAATGCAGCACATGATTCCGCACACTGCCGGACAGCACTTCTACAGTATAATTAATGCAGCACATGATTCCGCACACTGCTGGGAAGCGCCTCTACAGTATAATTAATGCCGTATATGATTCCTCACACTGCTGGGTAGTACCTTTACAGTATAATAATGCAGCATATGAATCCACACACTGCCGGGCAGCACTTCTATAGTATAATTAATGCAGCATATGAATCCTCACACGGCCGGGCAGCACCTCTACAGTAGTGATGGGCCGAACACCCCTGTGTTTGGCTCGCATTCGAACTCGAACTTTTGGAAAAGTTTGAATTCTAACGAGAACACGATTCGAACTCAATGCAAGTCTATGGGGCTCAAAATTTTGAATTTTAAAGTGCCCTCCAAGAGGGCATATATGCAAGATATTGGCCATAAAAGGTGTATGGGGGTCCGGGTACTGCCCTGGGGGACAGGAAACAAAGAAAATAAAGTAAAAAAAAACAACAACTTTTTTTAAAAAAAATAAAGAAATGTGCACTGATTTGGATATCAACTAACTATCGAATTTGAAATGAACTCTGAAATGGCTATCCATTTGATAGTTCATTTCAAATGTTAATAAAGGTGTGGGAATTGTTTTACCCCATAGGCTTCAATGTTAAAAGTGTGGGAAATGTTTTACCCCATAGGCTTAAATGTTAAAAATGGTGTGAAAAATGTTTTACCCCATAGGCTTCAATGTTAAAGGTGTGGGAAATGTTTTACCCCATAGGCTTAAATGTTAAAAATATTCCCGTTTTAATTAAATATCTAATAAACCGTTGCTTATAATATTCTGCAGTAAAGAATCTCTTTCTTTTTATATTTTTTTAGGATCTTCTGAGCATTTTTTTAAAAAAAAATCCAAAATTTCGAATTGAAACGAAACGAAAATGGTTTGAAACGAGCCGAAATGAAAAAAAAAAAACACCTGGAAAAAACCCGAAACAAAACGAAATTTTTAGCGGTGCATAACATCTCTACCGAGAATCCTATTTCACAACTTAATGCCTAAAATTAAATATTTTGACACCTGTCCCTTATACATCTGTGGAAACTTACAGGGTTATTCAGAGAGAGGTGAAAACCAGGAGAATGACTGGAGAAGTGAAAATTCTAGATCAAAATAGCCAAAACAGAAAAATTCTCCAAATTATCTCCCTTACCAAATTGGCTATTTGGTCTAGATTGTTCTCTTCTCCTGCCATTCTCCTAGTTTTCACCTCTCTCTGAATAACCCCCATAGAGAATGAGAATTTGTTACAGTAACTTGAATACCCTGTACATTTTGGAAGAATCTGGAGTTGGGATATTGCAGATGCACTTTATGGATTATTGACACAATTGTCTGTACAACTATTTTATACTAATTTATTGATGCGCTATATGGATTTCTTTTTTGTCTGTACAATGTCGGGAACCATTGGTTTTATGGACGATCATCTTGCAGTATCCATACAAGGAAAATGTGCTTGGAAATCTCAAAAGCACATTTTCAAACTGTATCACTATTTGACAGACAGATGGCACCATCTGCTGGTGAAGAAGTGCTGCTGCAAATCTATAATTCAGCTTGGGCTCTGGTTTTCTCCGAAGGAAAAAATGTAACTCCTTGTTGATCAAACATGGTTGAGGTGCTGAAACTTTGTGGGCATATTCTGGAGCCCATTTTCACACATATTTGAGAAAAATGAAATTCCTTTGCATTGCTCCAGAATTAGACCACATCAAATATATGTGATACCAGGGCAAGAAAATGCTTTTGAGGTTTGATTATACTTGATCATTGCAACAAGGGACAAGGGACAGTATATAGACCAATATGGAATGAGGTTATCCTCTATTTCACTATGATAGCATTACTAGACTTAACCTACCGACCTCCTTACACACACATATCTAGAATGATAATTTTGTGATTACGCGATACAGCATTTACTATAAAAATACCAGGATTATATAAGAGTGGAGATATTCAGTCAGGGTTGGCATCAGAAATCTTAGGGCCCCTTACTGAACGTCTGGTCCTGGACTTTTTCTCTCAGATGTCCATTTCATTAAATTAATTAACCCCTTAAGGACCACTGACGTACATAGTATGTCCTGGGGAAAATTCCCCTTAAGGACCAAGGACGTCATGGTCCTTTTTCCCCCCTCCCTCCTTATACTTTCCTCTCTGGCCGGGCTCCCATGCCGTAATGACTTCTCTGAAGTCTGCCTGATGTTTTTATGGGGCCCCAGCCGTCTCGATGGCATCATCGCCATTCGCGATGATGTCATTTTCAGGGGCCGCTGGTGTCTGCAGGGGGAGTCTGAAAGGGAAGGGGGGAACCACTCCCTCTCCCCCAGTGGGTGGAGCTACAAAAAAAAGAAAGGTAACACTGGAGAGGGCAGAGTATGCCCTTTTCAACGGTACCTCTCTTTAACCACTTAGGTGCCGAATTGTGATTCGCACCAGGAAGTGGCTGACATCTTGGATGTCAGCCAAGCCTCTGGGTCACCCACGCACCCACTGACATTGTCGCCATATGTGCGATGATGTCAGATGGCCAGTTACCCCCACAAGCTGCCAAGCGGAGCTAGGGGGATCCTTTGGATCCCAGTATCTCAAGTTCATTGGCAGCTAGAGGGTCATGTTTGTTTCTCCTTTGCGCCCTCATTTTAGCACAGAATTGCAATGCAAGCGCTAGAAAAGCTGCCTGCATTGTTAACGGGCGCTAAGCCCCGGGATGCCTCCATTGAGGCAGACCCTGGCGGTCACATGACCTGCCGGATCTTGAATCGCAAAATCCAGCAGGTCAGCGTAGTAATCCGCAGGTGGAGACTGGGGTGACTTTTTCCACCAGTCTCTCCCTGCTCCCGCCGGACGGAGGAGGTGTACGAAGCCGCGGTCCTCGCCGCAGGATAGTAGGTGAGTATCTGAATTGTTTTAGGGGGTTTCTGGATGTGCTTGGAATCCGTTAGCTCCAAGGCACAGGCGGTGGTTAACTTTTTGCTAACCGCAGCCGGACGTTAATCAGAGTTAGTTTATTGTAATACTAATGCAAATTAACACTTTTCGCTCCCCATGTTAAGTATAGGGAGAGCAAAGTACAGTAACCTCGTGCTGAAAAGCGCAACATTCCAAACGGCATCTTGTTTCTTAACCCGTTAGCAATATGCTGTGGCTACCAGGGCTAACGTTAACGCTCACTCAGGTGAGCGTTAACTTTAGCACCTATAATGTAATGTAGCCCTGGGTATTTCTAATCTCAGGACAAAATATCAAAACTATTTAGCCGGGGTCTTTTTTGGCAGCTGTAGACTTTGGGGATTAAGGTTCGAAAAAGTGTATTTTTCCAATTTTTTCATCATATTTCAAATTTTTTATAGAAAATTATATGATATGATGAAAATAATAATATCTTTAGAAAGTCCATTTAATGGTGAGAAAAACTGTATATAATATGTGTGGGTTCCATAAACGTGTAAGAGGAAAATTAGAGCTAAACAGAAACAGCGCAGAAACGTAAAAACAGCAGTGGGTACTTTCGGACAGACAATCGTAAAACCGCCTGGTCACTATGGGGTTAAAAATAAACATTTTGCCTCCTCTGTTTGTTATCTTATTTTAAAGAGAGTAGGCTAATTCCTTGGTGGTCCTGAAAGAGGATAAAAAGTGTTCCCTGGTGGAAGATCGTTCGGCTGGCAACTCTACCTGCTGCAGATCGCACTATTCGCTCCCTCATTAATGAGCCAGAGTGCTCCTTCCGGCCCCAAATGCTGCGGCCCACCGGGAAATGTCTTGGTAGGTCTGTCCAGGATGGCATTGAGGGGCCCTTACATCTATGACACTTTGATAAGCTGCATAGGGTTTGGCAAGAGCCAGGGCCCCCTGGAATCACTGGGTCCCCCTGAAGGTGGCCCTGTAGTGAGAGGTTGCATGGCAACGAAAACACGTTTGGAAAATATAACAACAGTATCAGTAGCATTAAAACAAATGTGAAACGAATGCATGTTTACTGTAATTATCATATAAATATTAATAAGCAAAAATCCCGCACTACGAGGCATTCATAAAGAAATATTATGTTGCAGCAGCTCTGGCTCGACACCATTTTTTCTCTATGTATGTATATTATGCTGTAACACCAGTTAAATAATTTTTGCTGCTGGTCCTTTTCCCATGTTTTTGTTTTTAGCCACAAAAGGGAAGTGCTTGCTGCGTTAATAAATAAAACACACCTTTTTCTGCCTCTCCTTGACTGAAAAGCAGCAGGAGAGCATGCAGTTGCTCAGACGATCAGCTTTTGGTACATTGGTTAAGACTCACTCTACCTGAGAGGTGCCTTGATGGGGCGAGCGAGCTTATGTTTCGATGGCCATTCAAGCAAACTAAAACCTCTGATAGTGTTTTGTTGCGCATTGAATTGTATAGAAACGAGCGCAGACGACAACTCTATTTTTCTTGTTATAATGAAATATTAATCCAGCCCGTTTCCTCTGAAGACAAGTCAGGCTCAAGCTTCCAGACTTCCACTTTATAGGGCACTATTACACTCTTCGTGCACAATTTTGCGCGTGCGCAAAACGCATTAACGCGAGGGGAAAAACCCTTTGCGCTGAATGTCGTATTGCAACGTTCGCGCACACGATGCACATTAACGTCTAACGCGAGTGACCCTGCGCGAACCCTGCGCAAACGCAAGTTCGTGCGCGCATCCCATACTTAACATTGTGAGCACAAATGCGTTTGTGCGCTGGTATGCAGATGGTATTACGATCGATGCGCAAATTTTTACGAACAACGTTTGCGCGCATAATAAACGTCTTTTAAATGCTGGTGGTGCCTGCAAATCTGAACGTTCTGGCCGAAACAAAATACACCAGCACGAAAAAAAAAAAAATACAGCAACGTATAGTTACACATTCTACACATACCCAAACAATAAAATTGAGAGGTTGTGCGTGTTTTTATTATTGCTGCAGCATATATACACAGATTGATTTTGACAGGTGCTAAAACTTAACGGGAGACAATTGTGGTTCTTAATTCTGATTGGCTGAATCACGTGAAAAAACAGTCTGCCCACCGATTTCTGCGCGCAGCGTTAATGCACGAGCGTTTTTGCGCTTCTTCTTTATGCGCAATATTTTTTGACGGATTGTAATACCAGCGTTAATTTAAGCGCGTTAAGGTTTAACGCTGCGTGCAAAAAAAATGCGCTGCACGTACGCTTTTGCGCGGCAAATGTAATAGAACCCTGCATCTTTTTTTTTTTTAAATAACACAAACAAAATGCTATATTTTTTTCTATACCGACAGAATTTCGAAAGCAATAATTGTATAGTTTAATTTCCGTCAATGTTTAATTATCTCTGCAGTTGCACTCTATGATAGGCCCAGCAGCTACGAAATCTCAGACTTATTATCGAATATTTTCAAAATCATGGACAGCACCCACCAGGGACGCCTGCTGTGCCCAGTACTATTTGTTCTTTCCCTCAAGCCACTAGTTCAAAGCTGGTAGATTTTTCACACGTTAAAACAATCCTATTTAACTCCTGATCGTGATTAATCAACATTCGTTCTTCTATTTATAGATTTCGGTCTGTGTGAATTAGGCATGTGCAGGGCCTTACATTTTGGTCCATTTCGTTTTGGCAAATTTCGGACTTTTCCAAATTTTCCTTTCCAGATCGATCTGAAATTCCAGAAAAATGTTTACATTTTTTTATAATGTCCAAAATGTCACAAGCATTTTTAGCCCCTATACCCACTCTACACATCCCTCTATACCCCACCCCTTTATACCTCCTCTCTACCTTTTTCCACCCTACCCTCTAGTAGGATGTTGCTCACTGTGCATCAGTGCGGATAATATCAGAAAAAAAAGGGAAGAGCAACATAGTCCTAAATCAGTGTTTCCCAAACCTGTCCTCAGGACCCTCCGCCTCGCCACTTTTTCCAGATATCTGAAGCACAGCACAGGTGATATGATTTGCTGCTCGGTGATTGCAGGATTCAGTTTTTCCCAAGGTGATCTGCAAAATCTGGCCTGGTTGAGGGTCCCGAGGACAGGTTTGGGAAACACTGTCCTAAATCCTGTTGGCTTAGTCCAGTAACAAAAAATGGGGTAACCCAAACAAAACAGCATGTGGAACAAGGGGTACTGGGCTATATTATAAAAAGGCCAGAAACCACTGCCTGTTTATCATTTAGCCCAGTACCTTTTGTTCCACACAGCCTCTAGTAAGGTAGAATAGTTAATTATTAAATGTTTTGGGTTATCATAAGGGTTAGAGCTAGGGTTACGTCTGTGGTTTGGCTACTTTTAGACTTACAGGTTCTGTTTGTGTTAGGGTTACTGTTAGGGTCACTGTTAGACTTGCTAGTTCTGTTTGTGTTAGGGTTACTGTTAGGTTACTGGTTCTGTTTGTGTTAGGGTTACTGTTAGGTTACAGGTTCTGTTTGTGTTAGGGTCACTGTTAGGCTTACTGGTTCTGTTTGTGTTAGGGTTACTGTTAGGCTTACTGTTTCTGTTTGTGTTAGGGTTACTGTTAGGCTTACTGGTTCTGTTTGTGTTAGGGTTACTGTTACGCTTACTGGTTCTGTTTGTGTTAGGGTTACTGTTAGGCTTACTGTTTCTGTTTGTGTTAGGGTTACTGTTAGGCATACTGGTTCTGTTTGTGTTAGGGTTACTGTTAGACTTGCTGGTTCTGTTTGTGTTAGGGTTACTGTTAGGCTTACTGGTTCTGTTTGTGTTAGGGTTACTGTTAGGCTTACTGTTTCTGTTTGTGTTAGAGTTACTGTTAGACTTACTGGTTCTGTTTGTGTTAGGGTTACTGTTAGGCTTACTGGTTCTGTTTGTGATAGGGTCACTGTTAGACTTGCTGGTTCTGTTTGTGTTAGGGTTACTGTTAGGGACACTGTTAGGCTTACTGGTTCTGTTTGTGTTAGAGTTAATGTTATGCTTACTGGTTCTGTTTGTGTTAGAGTTACTGTTAGACTTACTGGTTCTGTTTGTGTTAGAGTTAATGTTATGCTTACTGGTTCTGTTTGTGTTAGGGTTACTGTTAGGCTTACTGTTTCTGTTTGTGTTAGAGTTACTGTTAGACTTACTGGTTCTGTTTGTGTTAGAGTTAATGTTATGCTTACTGGTTCTGTTTGTGTTAGGGTCACTGTTACGCTTACTGGTTCTTTTTGTGTTAGGGTTACTGTTAGGTTACTGGTTCTGTTTGTGTTAGGGTCACTGTTAGGCTTACTGTTTCTGTTTGTGTTAGGGTTACTGTTAGACTTGCTGGTTCTGTTTGTGTTAGGGTTACTGTTAGGGACACTGTTAGGCTTACTGGTTCTGTTTGTGTTAGGGTTACTGTTAGGCTTACTGGTTCTGTTTGTGTTAGGGTCACTGTTACGCTTACTGGTTCTTTTTGTGTTAGGGTTACTGTTAGGTTACTGGTTCTGTTTGTGTTAGGGTTACTGTTAGGCTTACTGGTTCTGTTTGTGTTAGTGTTACTCTTAGGTTACTGGTTCTGTTTGTGTTAGGGTCACTGATAGACTTGCTGGTTCTGTTTGTGTTAGGGTCACTGATAGACTTGCTGGTTCTGTTTGTGTTAGGGTCACTGTTAGGCTTACTGGTTCTGTTTGTGTTAGGGTTACTGTTAGGTTACTGGTTCTGTTTGTGTTAGGGTTACTGTTAGGTTACTGGTTCTGTTTGTGTTAGGGTTACTGTTAGGGTCACTGTTAGACTTGCTGGTTCTGTTTGTGTTAGAGTTACTGTTAGACTTTCAGGTTCTGTTTGTGTTAGGGTTACTGTTATGCTTACAGGTTCTGTTTGTGTTAGGGTTACTGTTAGGTTCTGTTTGTGTTAGGGTTACAGGTTCTGTTGGTGTCAGGGCTACTGTAAGGCTTACAGGTTCTGTTTGTGTTAGGGTTACTGTTACTGTTTATGTTTGTATTAGGGTTATGGTTCCTTCTAAGGTTGGGTTATTGTCAGAGATAGGGTACCTGTTAGACTTACTGGTTCTGTTTGTGATAGGGTTACTGTTAAGGTTACAGTGACTGTTTATGTTTTTTATTAGGTTTAGAGTTACATCTAGGGTTTGCTTAGTGTTAGGGTTACTGTTAAGGGTACAGTGACTGTTTATGTTTGTATTCGGTTTAGAGTTACATCTAGGGTTGGCTTAGTGTTAGGGTTACTGTTAAGGTTACAGTGACTGTCTATGTTTGTATTAGGTTTAGAGTTACATCTAGGGTTGGCATAGTGTTAGGTTAGGGTTACTGTCAAGGTTACAGTGACTGTTTATGTTTGTATTAGGTTTAGAGTTACATCTAGGGTTGGCTTACTGTTAGGGTTAGGATTACTGTTAGGTTTACTGCTTCTGTTTATGTTAGGGGTCTGGGTTACAGTTGAAGATTATGTTTGTATTAGGGTTAGGGTTAGTATTGCAATTAGAGTGCATGTTTTTCAGTTAACAAAATGGTTTCAAGTTAATCCAAAAGTATTGAGATTGATTCAAATTTGTTTTGGGCGATTCAGTATTTTGTCGGTTGGAATTTCGGGCTCTCCTGAATCATCAAAATTCTGATATTTTGTCTGAAAATTCAGTTTATAAAGAATGTGCATCTCTAATTTGAATATAGTTTTAACACATAAAATACATGCAAGGCTCAATATTTGTTAACCTCCCTGGCGGTCTAATTTTTTCATAAAGTTTGTGTCTAAAGGCGTCTCAATTTTTTTTGAAAGAAAATGTGTTGTTTTACATAGTAAGCCTGTAATAATTAGGAATAGCTCACCGAAATCCATGCAAATAAGAGATCTTCAAACCATATATACAGTGAAGTCAAGTCTTAGAATGTGTATGGTCTGTTTCTGATCTGTTAGTGCCACCTAGTGGCCGTTCATGAGCAATTCATGCTGTTGAATAAATTTTATTTTTACCGTTTGCTAATTTGCTGCCTGGTCCCACCCCCTGCATCATGTGACTCACAGGGAGCACTACCAGGAAGCAAGTCGCGGCAATCACACTGCGGGGGACAGCGAGGGAGCGCAGGATATGGTGCGTATACAGCCCGAGTGTGGCTCGGGGTTACCATTCGCGGTAGCGATATTTAACCCTGAGTCACACTCAGGAATACCGCCAGGGAGGTTAATTAACCCCTTCACTACCATGACTGAGTATACATAAGCTTCAACACTCCTGCAGGAGCCCAACATTGAGTAAACTCAATCTGCTCATATCCTGCAAATTAAATTCAATGATAAGTGAAACTATCAAGGACCTCAGCCATGATTACCAAGGTGTTGAGGCTCTTAGAACAGCTTGGAATTCCATATTTCCTACACAGAATCATGGAGTTCCAGGAGTATTATTGTCAATGTACGATCGCTTTTGGCCAACAGGTGGAGACGCCTGTCTATCAAATAAGCTTAATGTGTCTAAAATGTATAATGAAGGGTACTTCCATTTTTACACTGACTGTAATGAAAAATGATTCTCCATAAATCCATTGGGTCCTGGCAGTGGTTTTCTAGAAAACCATTTTCTAGAGAAAGGGTTAATCTTTAGGACATGAGACATTCTTTCCGCGTAGATTGGTGAAACGACAGCCTGAATATGTTGTAAGACTGAAGCCTCGTAAAGATAGGACTCACTTCAATCGTGGAGGTTTGGTTTCTTGAATAAAGGTTCTAAAACATAAACAACAAAGACAGTGGGTTGTTAAATCCTTTTAACACTAATGCTGTAATACAGAGCTCCAGACGCCTGTGTGACCAGATATCTCAACCATAAAAAAGCATATTAATTGGATAGAAGGCATCAGAACCAGGATATCACAAGCTAGACCAAAACTCACAGAATAAAGCTTCTTAAAACAATACCCATCACCAAAACAACGCTGATACGCGTTTCACCGCCTCCTGTCGCGGCTTCAACAAGAGCTGGTTTTGGTCCAGCTTGTGATATCCTGGTGCTGATGCCTTCTATCCAATTATCTAGGGTTAACCCCAGATTCCAGGGTTATTTTAGGGACATACCAGAAATCAATGAGGAGTAGGAGACACAATAGGCTATCTGCCTAGATCTTCATCAGTATGTCTGATTCTTGGTTCTCCCTTCAACCCCTTCCTCTGGTTCATTGTTTTCTGCAGACAGGCCCTGGCATTTCTCCCCTGCCCTATGTATTGTTCAATAATTGATTGCATGAAGTATATTTGGGCCTACGGGGGTACTCTTTCTTTGCTAAGCATCATTGACCAAATATTTGAAGGTATCCCACGACCATTGTTGTTCATTATGTCATGTGTGTCTTTTTGTATTTAATAAATTTTTTCTGTATTTTTATACACCTAACCCAGCTCACTCTGTTGGACTTTTATCGGAGTGAGTCCCTTTCATTCTTTGTTTCTTATTTCCAATATAGAGGTTTAATCCTTCTGGATTAAGTTTTTTTCACCAATCCCTCCTGGTTTCTACTGAATCTAGGTGGGATCATATCCTATGCTTTGCAATTTTTTTAAGCATTTTTCGGCAAAATTTCTTTTTCCGATTTTTTAAAAATGGCAGTTTTTTTTTCCTATAACAGACCTTTTTATTATTATTCATGGGACCTTAGATGTTATTATCAGGCATTTTCGTGAAGTATTTTTTTTCCAAAAACTTTTTAAAAGTTGCATTTTTTTTCTTCACCTATTCTGAGGCTTGTCAGCTTTTTACGGCGGCTGGCCGGCGCTCTGTTCGGCGGGTCATCAGTGTTTTTTCTGATCAATTCGGTAGTTTTGCGGTGTATCGTCGGATGCGTTCGGCGGTTTTTCAGATCAATTCTTTATTTTATCGGCAGATTTTCGGATCGATTCGGTGATTTTCCAGATGCGTTCAGCGGCTTGTTCCCTGCACTTCGGGGACCCTACGATGGATGCTGAATTCACCATAGGGTTGGCAAATTTGACTCCCCGAAGTGCGGGGAACGTGAGACCACCGAAATGTCGGTGACATTTCAGTGCTCTCTGAATAATCCTGATAGTGTATGTAGCTGTGTAGGTTGGTTATGTTTTATTATTCAATTATTATTATTATTATTATTATTATGCAGAGGTGAGAAGTAAACCCAAAAGTGAGCAATGGAAATTGTATTAATAAATTATTAAACAATAACAATAATATTAATAATAATATTGTTATTATAATATATAATATTGTTATGAAATTGCATTAATACATTATTAAATAATAACAGTAATATATAATACTGACTCCTTTTTTAAAAGATAAAAGAGGATTCATCGATTATTTCCTACACCACACTAATTAAATATATAAAAAAAGTAAAAAAATACCCAAAATTCCACCCCCCAAATAAATGAAGATGAATGTAATAAAAACAATAATTATAAATGTATTTTATTAATATTTGGAGAAAAAATCCCTTAGTAGTTAGCTTTGTAGTACATTAAAAAGCTTACAATCAGAATTTTTTTTTTTGCTTTCTTCTCAACTCAACTCGATCTCAGAAAACGTAAAGTAACAGTTTTCAACAAATTAAAAACAATATTCCCAGTTTCCTCAACCCTGTAGAAAACTTTTTGCCACACAGATGGCTACAAAGTGATTGTATTAAAAATTAGTTTAGAGGTCTCATATCAGCTATAATCAATAATAAAACGCATCTGAAGATATGCAAAATTTTCCATTAGCTGCGGCTTTTTTGGCAATCTTCGTTTAAGAGAAGCCAAGTTTTATATATGCAAAGACAAGCTCTTCGATTTAATGTGCTAAAGATTGCTCCCTCCGGCTCAAGGTTGAGCTACATTAGCGGATGAGAGCGGAATCCAACCTTCTGCTTGTCTATATTTAACCTTTTTTTTTTCCATTCGCGCAAAACAAAAATATTTAATAAATATATTTTTATTATATACAGTATATATATTTTTTATTTTTTTAAATAATTATAGTGCTTTTCATTTATTTATTTTTTATTTCTCATAGTAAAATATTTAATAAAAATATATATATTATATACAGTATATATTGTTATTATTTTTTTAAATAACTATAGTGCGCTTCATTTATTTTTTATTTTTCATAATAAAATATTTTTCATTAACATGAAATAAACAATATCAATATTTCTAACACTGCCGAATAAACCCAAGACACTTGTTTTATTTTTCCTTCTTTAGGGGCAAACTATAATGTGTTTTATATAAAAGAGCAGGGGAGCTGAAGCTTTTAGGGTTTCAGAAAGTCCACTTTAATAAGACAGGTGGGTACCTAATAATGTGGAAAATTACCGGCAGATTGAGGATGCTGGGGAAGACTAATGGCCAAAACCAAGCAAGTAAATTAGTTACAAAATGATAGCATTTGCATGAGTTGTATGAGTAAGGGACTGAATGGCACAGTGGCATGTGGTGGTGATCTTATCAGATATTAACTTGAACGCTGCCCAAGATAGAAAAAAAAATCTTGTGTTGGTGTCAATTTTTATTTTTTTTGCTTTGATTTATCATTTTCACTCATTTATTTGCAGCATGGGATGCACACTACACGTAAATGTAGGGTAAAATAACAATTTTGACGAAAGGTTGCTATTTTGACACTGTTAATAGATTAAAAATAATGTAGCTTTGCTCAATTTTTACATTTTCTTGCACTTTTTAAAATTCTTTAACCCATCCTTTAATAGCAGGTTCTGGTAGATGCATGGCTGGACACACGGCAGACAGGTTGCATGGCTGGAAACACGGCAGACAAGTTGCACGGCTGGACACACGGCAGACAAGTTGCATGGCTGGAAACACGGCAGACAAGTTGCATGGCTGGAAACACGGCAGACAAGTTGCATGGCTGGAAACACGGCAGACAAGTTGCATGGCTGGACACACGGCAGACAAGTTGCATGGGTGGACACACGGCAGACAAGATGCAGTGCTGGATACAGAGCAGACAGATTAGAGCTGGACACATGACAGACAGTTTGGAGGGCTGGACACATGACAGACTGGTTGCAGGTCTCTGGACACATGGCAGACAGGTTGCATGGCTAGACACATGGCAGACAGATTGCAGGGCTGGACACATGACAGACAGGTTGCAGGGCTGGACACATGACAGACAGGTTGCAGGGCTGGACACATGGCAGACAGATTGCAGGGCTGGACACATGACAGACAGGTTGCAGGGCTGGACACATGACAGACTGGTTGCAGGGCTGGACACATGACAGACTGGTTGCATGGCTAGACACATGGCAGACAGGTTGCAGGGCTGGACACATGGCATACAGGTTGCAGGGCTGGACACATGACAGACTGGTTGCATGGCTAGACACATGGCAGACAGGTTGCAAGGTTGGACATACGACAGACAGGTTGCAGGGCAGGACACATGGCAGACAGATTGCAGGGCTGGACACATGACAGACAGTTTGCAGGGCTGGACACATGACAGACTGGTTGCATGGCTAGACACATGGCAGACAGATTGCAGGGCTGAACACATGACAGACAGGTTGCAGGGCTGGACACATGACAGGCAGGTTGCAGGGCTGGACACATGACAGACAGTTTGCAGGGCTGGACACATGACAGACTGGTTGCATGGCTAGACACATGGCAGACAGGTTGCAGGGCTGGACACATGACAGACAGGTTGCAGGGCTGGACACATGACAGACAGGTTGCAGGGCTGGACACATGACAGACAGGTTGCATGGCTAGACACATGGCAGACAGGTTGCAGGGCTGGACACATGACAGACAGGTTGCAGGGCTGGACACATGACAGACTGGTTGCATGGCTAGACACATGACAGACTGGTTGCAGGGCTGGACACACGGCAGACAGGTTGCATGGGTGGACACATGGCAGACAGGTTGCAAGGTTGGACACATGGCAGACAGGTTGCAAGGTTGAGCACATGGCAGACAGGTTGCAGGGCTGGACACACGGCAGACAGGGTGCAGGACACAGCAGGCGGCTTGATGAACAAGGCAGGAGGCTAGAGGCTTGACAAACACAGCAGGAGGCTCTCAACAAGAAGGGAAAAACAGAAACTTCAGGGAACACCTTCCTAGATGGTTATTCCAAAGAACTAACAACGCAGAAGCCCAGAGGAAAGGGTGTATCTGCCTCAGAAAGGAGGTCCATCAGCTGCTGATGATGAGCACCTGGCTTCCTACATGTGCATAGGAATGGAATACCATGAGTGGACTGAGAAATCCAGGTCTGGAGCAGTGACATGAAAGGTGCTGCTGGTATCAAGTGGCAGCAGCGTGTGTCCCTGACACGTTAAAGGCAACACCCTAATGCTTAAGGGCTGGTGCACGATTTTTTCATTAGCGTCTGACTTAACCACAACCATGGAATAGACCCCTGAGTCGCAGCAGGAAAGACGTCTTGCTTGTCACTTCAGTTACGGATTTCCCTTTCCTCCCTGATACACATTTCTTGTAACGCTAGCGCTGTCGGCTCCAGATAACTTATTTTTCTCTCGCCGTACAATTAAACGAATGGTTGGAATATTACCTACAAAACCTAGCAAAGCTAAAACAAACAAAAAAAAAACAACTTTCTTTTTGTCATTTATTCTTTGGACATTGTTTTTAGGTTCTCGGGCGCAGAACAAATACTTTCAATTTATATATAACTTAAGGTGTCGCGTTTTATCTCCCTAATGTATTACTTTGTCTCCAGGATTTATCCGCTTGATTACAACGTTGCCTATTGATTATCGTTCTCTATCAAAATACAGAGAAAAATAAATAAATAAAAAGAGGTGAGGCATATTTATTAATTATACATGTCTTTTAGTACAGAGCCGATAAAAAGAAAGTTTCAAATACCGAAAGGAAAAAATGTATTATTTGTTAAGTGATAAGAATAAAAGTTTCTAAACGGCAGGAAGAGGATTATGTGCTACGAAAGCTAAAAGGATATTTATTACCTCTTTATTTCTTCTACTGTGCTTTTATGCTTAGACGCAATTATTGGCTACATATGTTAGCTTCATTCTGTGCTCCGCTGCTAAATAATATATTTAATTAAGAAAAAGAAATAGGAAACTTCAAACATGTATTTAGGTTTTCTATTATTCTTTTTTTTCCCTCTGAATTGATTAGGAAAACCATTCACTTTATTCTTAAAATATTCATGCGTTCGCACTGGAATGATAGAGATAATATTGCAGACACTCGATGGATACGATTATATTGTGTATGGCAGGGCTCACAATTTCAAGTCCTGAGTTACTAGCCACCAGACCTTAAATGTTACTTGCCACCACTTGACCCACCTAACCCCTACCCTGCCCTTAAATTATCTTATTAAATTATACTGTTAAATGTTTTATTCAGAATAAAGTTACAAAAATAAATCACAACATTAATACCCAGACATCATACCCCAGATACATGTATTGTATACCAAGACATCAGACCCCAGATACATGTATTGTATACCAAGACATCAGACCCCAGATACATGTATTGTATACTAAGACATCAGACTCCAGATACATGTATTGTATACCAAGACCTCAGACCCCAGATACATGTATTGTATACCCAGAAATCAGACTCCAGATACATGTATTGTATACCCAGAAATCAGACTCCAGATACATGTATTGTATAACAAGACATCAGACCCCAGATACATGCATTGTATACCAAGACCTCAGATCCCAGATACATGTATTATATACCCAGACATCAGACTCCAGATACATGTATTATATACCAAGACATCAGACCCCAGATACATGTATTGTATACCAAGACATCAGACCCCAGATACATGTATTGTATACCAAGACCTCAGACCCCAGGTACATGTATTGTATACCCAGAAATCAGACTCCAGATACATGTATTGTATACCAAGACATCAGACTCAAGATACATGTATTGTATACCCAGAAATCAGACTCCAGATACATGTATTGTATACCAAGACATCAGACCCCAGATACATGTATTGTATACCAAGACCTCAGACCCCAGATACATGTATTATATACCCAGACATCAGACTCCAGATACATGTATTGTATACCAAGACATCATAATTTATTGTGCTGCCTGGGTGTGCATTACCACTCGCCCTCACTTAATTTCCACTCGCCAAATGCGAGTAGGGAAGTGGAAATTTTGAGCCCTGGTATGGGATAAATCACATTTCTGGTTCTGCCGTGGTGTAACATCGTGTCACAATAAGGGTTTTCTACCTTATTCTTCTTCATGTCTTGGGCTTTCGATCTGAAGGCAGATTAACAGGATTTATGGTAGGACCATAGATGAAAGGCTAAGGAATTCCCAATGGAAGAGAGAGGTCAGTTTTACCACCTATGAGATCAATACAACTTGTGTATAGTGCTTTGTGACCATAGGGGAGGTCCAAAAGTAAGGTAAAAATATCAAAGAAATAATGATGCTGACTTATGCTAGCCATTGTACCAGCTGGGTGGAGTAGAGGTAACATCACTGTTCTAAACCGTGGAGACACAGGTTTGAATCCCGGCAAGGGCACCTCTCCAGTAAGTGTCCTTGGGCAAGACACCTAATGGTACATACTCACCACTCAGGACATACTTGAAAATGAGAGAACTCTCAATGTATCCTTCCTGGTGAAATACTTTATTAAAAAAAAATCCTACTTATACTTGTAAAAAAATTTATAGCCCCACAAACGATCATGGAGATACGAGGTGATGCAAACATTGTGGTGGTCGACGTGTAGAATTGCTCTACCAATTTCATTGTGGTTTCACTGCATCACAGTTCTTTGACGACCTCAAAAACCATCTTGGTCATGAAGCACCAAGCCTCCAGAAGGAGCCAGTTGTCATTTCCAGTGACATTCTGCAGACCTTGCCTTTGTCACATCTCACTGTGTGGGGTTGAGGTTTCGAGCCCAGTGTGTGGTTACACAAACGGAGAGCGGCAGGAAGGTGAGGCTAAACCAGAAATAAAGGTTTATTAAATAAAGTAACAGAAGTAAATTAAGAAGGGGACTCTGGATAAATAATAATAACAGGTATAGGAGCTGGCTGGGAGATATACAATATACAAAGGACAGGGTACACTTAGCAGACGGGATCGGAAGGGCTGGTCAGGACAGGACACTGAATAGCACAATAGGGCTAACAGGACAGATACTGGACTGGACACTGAATAAACACAAAGCTGACAAGACTGGCACTGGATTGAACACTGAATACAGAATAACACAAGAAGGGTTTGACAGGTGTCATACCTCACCCCCATAGCGCGGCCGTGGTGTCATGGCGACTGCCGGCATCTCCCGCGGTGGGGGAGGTCAGGTATTGGGAATCCCCATACCGCTGGTCGTGGTATCCTCTCGGTGCAGCGTTTGGGCTCCCACGCTGCCTCCATCTTTCCCCAGTCGGCCTCCTGCATGGTTCAGCGTCACTTGCGGGCTGCGGTGGGTGCAGTCTCTCATCGTAGCCGCATGAGAAAGTCCTTGGATCTCCGCGGCGTCTGTGGGGGGCGGCGCCTTTTGAATTACCTGCGGAGGCGTGACCTTCGCGAGTTCCGGACAGGACCTGGGGAGACCCAGCGAATAGGGGAGGTAGGGGAAGAGCCCCACTCACAGGAAAGGCAGAGATCATCACCGATATCTCATAAAAGCCCCAAACACCAAGGAGAGAGCACTCAGTCGTCAACTCCCTGTTGAACCTAAGCTTCCTGCTATACCTCCCTGATTCCAGATTTACTAATAACAAACCTTTGCCTCCATTGTTGACCATGTCTTTTGAATACTCCCTTGTACCTGGTATCGATCTGATTGACCTCCTGGCTTTCGACACTTGGCTTTCCTCCCTTGCTTATGAACGTACTCCGCCTGGACCGACCACTTGTCTGATTCCGACCATCCCTTTGAATAATCCTCCTGTACCGTGAACCGCATACTGGACTCCAAAGCCCATATTACGAGTAAGCATGACAGAACGACTGAGCCAGGACCTGGAGTCTGTAGAAGTGGCCTCTGCTATACGTACCCTCACCGAGCAAGTAACGGCCATCGCCCAATCAGTGCAGCAGTTGCAAGTAAGCCATGCTACGCTACAAGCCCAAGTACAAACTGAAGGTAGCCTGGCTGCCAGGGCACCTGAACTCCCTGTTTTCCTACCAGAAAGATTCACGGGGGATCGTCGTTCATACAGATCGTTCGTGACCACCTGCCAAGTGATGTTTTCACTGAAACCACATACTTTCTGTAACGAGTACATCAAGGTACAAACAGTCAAATTATTATTATCTGGCGAACCTCAGTCTTGGGCCCATCAATTTCTGAGGACCCAAAGCCCACTCCTCAATACCTGGGAAACCCTTTTGTCTGCCCTGGATGCCATATATGATGATCCATTCTGCCAAGATACAGCACAACGTGAGATCAAAGCCCTCAAACAAGGTCGTCGTCCTGTGGAGGACTATGTTATGGAGTTCAAACAATATGCCTTAGATACTGCATGGAACGAAGCGGCTCTTATCACCCAGTTCCGAAGGGGGTTATCAGACCGAGTAAAGGACGAACTCGCCCGGATCGGCATTCCGTCGACACTAGAAATGTTGATGCAGGCATCTATATCCATTGAGAGAAGACTCCGCGAGAGGAGACAGGAAAGAAACCTGTATGTCCCCATGCTACCACGTCGTGCTCCGCAACCTGCCCCTCCCGATACTGCTAGATCGTTGGTTCCCTACACACCACATAACGTACAGGAGGAGCCGATGCAGATAGGGGCAATTGACAGACGCCTCCCACCGGAAGAGATGGCACGCCGCAGAACACATCGTCTCTGCCTCTACTGTGGTCAGGTCGGCCACGTGATTCGTAATTGCCCCGAGAAGGCCGAACGCGGAGGTAAGAAAATGAATACGCCTTCCGGTCTTGTTTCCAACCGTAATTCACTGCTGATTACTCCTCACCTGTCTATCCCTATCTTTCTACAGTTGAATGAACAACGCCTCCCACTAGCCGCCATGATAGATTCCGGACCTTGTCTCCTCACCAGTGTTTCGAATAATATTAGGGTTACCCTGGTTACGTATACACGATACGCTTATACTTTGGGAAAAAGAGACCGTATCATTCATATCCCCACATTGTCTACAGCACTGTTTGTGACCACACGTTAAAACTATCAATTCTATCCTAGATCTACACATGGAGAAAAAACAAGTTGTCCTTCACCCAGTTTATACCAAATTTAAGGATGTGTTTAACGAGAAAAAAGCAGAAGGTCTCCCTCCTCACAGGGTGTATGATTGCCCGACTTGCTTCCAGGAGCTGCCATTCCCTATGGAAGCAGATATCCCCTGTCAGAACCAGAACTTAAAACCCTAAAGGAGTACATACAGGAAAACTTACAGAAAGGATCTATCCGTTCATCTACCTCCCCTGCGGGAGCCGGGATTTTCTTCGTAGGAAAAAAGGACGGAGGACTGCGACCCTATGTCGATTATAGGGATCTCAACACCATTACAATAAAAAACAGGTACCCACTTCCGCTGATCCCTGAGCTCATGGAAAGGTTAAAAACAGCCAACATATTTACGAAACTAGATCTGAGGGGCGCCTACAACCTTCTGCGTATCCGTCAAGGAGACGAATGGAAAACTGCTTTCAACACCCGCTATGGGCATTACAAGTATCTCGTCATGCCTTACGGATTATGCAACGCCCCTGCGGCTTTTCAGAATTTTGTAAATGATGTGTTCAGAGACCTCCTTGACATATGTGTAGTGGTGTACCTCGACGACATATTGATCTAATCAGACACCCTCCAAGACCACAGACGACAAATGACAGAGGTCTTTTCCAGATTACGAAGACACCACTTATATGCTAAGAAAGAGAAGAGCGTATTTGAAACCAATCGAATAGCATTCCTGGGCTACATTCTTTCCCCTGGCAGGATTGAAATGGACCCTGAAAAGATAACCGCCATTACGTCTTGGCCGATTCCCACCTCTCGCAAAGAAGTGCAAAGATTCATAGGGTTTGCTAATTTCTATAGTAAGTTTATACGCTCATTCTCAAAACTCGTTGAACCTCTCACCAACCTAACCAGGACCAAGGTACCATTCAAGTGGTCGGAATCTGCATCCCATGCCTTTCACACTCTCCAAAAACAGTTCACCACAGCTCCCATCCTCAGATTACCCGATCCTTCTCTGCCGTATTACCTGGAGGTAGATGCTTTGGACAAAGCTACGGGTGCTGTTCTTTCCCAGAGAAACATCACCGACCAAGAACTCCATCCCATCGCATACTTCTCAAAACTTCTTACTCCTGCTGAATGTAATTACGAGATTGGTGGCTGAGAAATGTTAGCCATTAAAAAGGCCCTGGAAGAATGGCGTCACCTTTTGGAAGGTACTATATGCCCTATTACCGTATTTACCGACCACATAAACCTAGAATATCTTCGTACAACAAAACGAGTCAGACCCCGTCAAGCTCGCTGGGCTCTTTTCTTTTCTCGCTTCCAATTACACATTGCCTATCGACCAGGTGCGAAAAATGGCAAGGCGGACGCCTTGTCCCGTCTGTCGAACCCCGAGGAATCCATACCTGTGGAGCCAGAACCAATTCTTTCTTCAGGTAAATTTTTGGCTACATATTCCAGTACCATGACTAAGATTAAACAGCTCACTTCTCCAACAGATAATCCTCCAACCTCTGATGGTTTTCTCCTGTACAAAGATAGAGTAATCGTTTCAGAAGAAGCACGTCCAGACATCCTCGTCTTATGTTATGATTCTCCTCAAGTCGGTCATGGAGGAATCAAGAAAACACAAAACTTACTCCAACGCCATTTCTACTGGCCGACAATGAACAAGTCCACTATCAAGTATGTACAAGCTTGTCCAGTTTGTAATGTAGTAAAAAGTGCCCACAAAAAATGGCGGGTCTCCTCCAACCTCTTCCGATTCCTGATCGTCCATGGAAAGAACTAACAGTAGACCTTATTGTTGATCTACCTCCTTCTCAAGGGTGTACGACTATCATGGTCGTGGTAGATCGTCTACCAAAAATGGCCCATTTTATCCCCACAAAAGGATTGTTCACCACAAGAGAAACTGCACGTTTATTCCATAAGGAGATCTTCCGTCTCCATGGAATCCCTACCTCAATCCAGTTTGACCGAGGTTCCCAATTTAAATCACGCTTCTGTAAAATGTTTTGTCTCTCTCTACAGATAAAAGTTAAACTCTCCTCTGCCTACCATCCACAAACGAATGGACAAACCGAGAGGGTGAATCAAATCGTGGAACAATATCTCCGAAGTTACACCTGCCACTTACAAGACGATTGGATTGACTTATTAGGGATTTAGGGGTTATTATTTCAGAGGATCTAAGGGTAAGTTGTCAATGTAATAGAGCAGCAGGAAATGCTAGCAGAATGCTTGGTTGTGTAGGGAGAGGTATTAGCAGTAGGAAAAGGGAAGTGCTCATGCCACTGTACAGAGCACTGGTGAGACCTCACTTGGAGTACTGTGTGCAGTACTGGAGACCGTATCTCCAGAAGGATATAGACATCTTAGAGAGAGTTCAGAGAAGGGCTACTAAAATGGTGTACGGCTTGAAGGAGAAAAGTTACCAGGAAAGGCTTAATGATCTTAACATGTACAGCTTGGAAAAAAGACGAGACAGAGGAGATATGATAGAAACATTTAAATACATAAAGGGAATCCACAAGGTAGAGGAAGGGAGTATATTTAAAAGGAAAACAAAGTAGCAAAACAAGAGGACATAGTCTTAGATTAGAGGGGCAAAGGTTTAAAAGTAACATCAGGAAGCATTATTTTACTGAGAGGGTGGTGGATACATAGAACAGCCTTCCAGTTGAACTGGTAGAGGCCAAAACAGTAATTGAATTTAAGCAGGCATGGGATAGGCATAAGGCTATCCTAAACAAAAGATAAATCCAGGTAAAGTATCCATGTAATTGGGCAGACTAGATGGGCCGAAAGGTTCTTATCTGCCGACATTTTTCTATGTTTCTATGTTTCTGTTATCCGCAGCCGAGTTCGCTTATAATTCAGGAACACATCAGTCGTTCCGTGAGTCTCCTTTTTTTCTCAACTATGGGTACCATCCTGTTCTTCTTCCTGACCTAGTTCAGATAGGTAACGTTCCCAAACGTCCAAGAGCGACTAGAATGACTGCGTGATGGAAATCGGCAAGCACAGCGTCTACTGCAACAGGCACAAAACACGTATAAAACCTATGCTGATAAAAAAACGAAGACCCTCTCCCACGTATATCGTTGGTCAAAAGGCATGGCTCTTCACGAAGAACCTTCGTCTTGCTTGTCCCACCAAAAAACTAGGACCTACGCAGATAGGTCCTTTTCCCATCTCAGCCATAATATCTCCTACTGCAATCCATCTTCAATTACCGGATAGCCTACGTCTCCACCCAGTATTCCATGTTTCTTTATTAAAACCCTGGATTGCACCTTCCATTCCTTCCCAACTCACCGCACCCCCTCCTCCTCTCCAAGTGGATGGTGACCCCGAGTTCGAAATACACTGTCCTGGATTCCCGCTATCAACGACAACAACTCCAGTATTTTATCCATTGGAAGGGATATGGTCCGGAGGAACGCTCCTGGGAACCAGCTGGGAATATACATGCACCCCGTCTTCTTCTTCAATTTCATCGCTCCTATCCGACCAAGCCTGGTCCTTTGCTCTCCCGGAGCGCTCGCCTTGTGGGGGGGAGGGTTGTGTCATGCCTCACCTCCATAGCGCGGCTGTGGTGTCATGGCGACCGCCGGCATCTCCCGCGGTGGGGGAGGTCGGGTATTGGGAATCACCATACCGCTGGTCATGGTGTCCTCTTGGTGCAGCGTTTGGGTTCCCCTGCTGCCTCCATCTTTCCCCTGTCGGCCTCCCGCGTGGTTCGGCGTCACTTGCGGGCGGCGGTGGGTACGATCTCCCATCGTGGCCGCATGAGAAGGTCCTTGGATCTCCGCGGCGTCTGTGGGGGGCTGCGCCTTCTGACTCACCTGCGGGGGCGTGCCCATTGCGAGTTCCGGACGGGACCTGGGGAGACCCAGCGAATAGGGGAGGTAGGGGAGGAGCCCCACTCACAAGAAAGGCAGAGCTCATCACCGATACCTCATAAAAGCCCCAAACGCCAAGGAGAGAGCACTCAGTTGTCAACTCCCTGTTGAACCTAAGCTTCCTGCCATACCTCCCTGATTCCAGATTTACTAATAATGAACCTTTGCCTCCATTGTTGACCACGTCTTTTGAATACTCCTTTGTACCTGGTATCGATCTGATTGACCTCCTGGCTTTTGACACTTGGCTTTCCTCCCTCGCTTATGAACGTACTCCGCCTGGACCGACCACTTGTCTGATTCCGACCATCCCTTTGAATAATCCTCCTGTACCATAAACCACATACTGGACTCCAAAGCCCATATTACGAGTAAGCATGACAACAGGATAGGTGCTGGACTGGACACTGAATACAGAACAACACAAGGAGATACAGATAAACTAAAGAACACACTTACTGGATAAACAGAGGGTGGAGGACCAGGCGACATGGACAAAAAGGAATAACAATACATATATCAGGCGTGGTATTAGAAGGGCAATTACAGGAGAGTGGTCAGATCTAAGCATAGGTCTTGGCAGGCAGCTGGCATAGGGATGGTCAAAGTCCAGACCAGAGGTCATACACGGGAGGTCAATCAACAAGCGGATCTGAATCAGTGCTGGGAGTTGCAGATAGAGCCCAGGAATGAGGATTGCAAGAGTATCCAGGAAGGAGGTTGCAATGGGTTACAGCGATGAGGGGTTACCACAGGATACAGCGATAAGGAGTTATCACAGGATACAGCGATGAGGAGTTACCACAGGAAACAGCGATGAGGGGTTACCACAGGATACAGCGATAAGGAGTTATCACAGGATACAGCGATGAGGAGTTACCACAAGATACAGCGATGAGGAGCTACCACAGGAAACAGCGATGAGGAGTTACCACAGGATACAGCGATGAAGAGTTACCACAGGATACAGCGATGAGGAGTTCACAACAGGATACAGCGATGAGGAGTTACCACAGGATACAGCGATGATGAGTTACCACAGGATACAGCGATGAGGAGTTCACAACAGGATACAGCGATGAGGAGTTCACAACAGTATACAGCGATAAGGAGTTCACAACAGGATACAGCGATGTAGGGTCTCAGACAGGTAATGTGCATAGCACGCAGGTCTGGCACACAATGAGGCTTCCAAAGAAGAACGATACAGAAGCATTGACTGGATGGTGAGGCATGGTTATATGGGCAGTCCAGGCCCAGCCCACACCTGAGGCTGGAGAGGTGAGGAGAAACCAGGAATGGATTCCTAAGTGCCTAGACACTAGTCCAGGCAGCAGTAAATACTGGACCGGAATGTGATTCTGTAATGGGGAGCGGCACCTCACTTGCCCTTTGTCCGGTGCCTACGGCTCGTGCCATGACAGCTTTCTTGAAGTTACTGAAGATCTTTCGTAATTTGTTGAAAAATGTGCCAGTGCTTTTTTGGAGTTCCTTTTAAGAGCATGCAGATTCTTGATGCCAGCATCACTGATTATTTTGATTCTATAGATCTGTATCTAGAAGAAGACACAAGTGTGAAATTGTGTTCAATGTACTTGTTTCAAGATCTTGGTCTAAAGTAAAGCGTTCTTTAGGTGAGTAAGGCTTTCTGTTGGGACATTAGACCTTGTAGCACCAAAAATGTATGAAGCTTTGTCTTCTCAGCCTCGTTTTCGAGTAGAACAGCCATAGGAAAAGCACTAAGGCCTACTTATGGTCAAGTTACGATTTGCAAAAACATGAAAATGTTCCAGTCTTTTGAAACCTTGAGGAATGACTGTCAGTGGGGTGACTGTCAGTGGGGTTGTCACCTGTCTAGGTTCTTCAGAGGAAGAAAGGAATGCAGAGTAGGGATGAGCCGAACACCCCTGTGTTCGGTTCGCATTCGAACTCGAACAATTTCAAAAGTTCGAGTTCGAGTTCGAACTCGAACTTGAACCCAACTCAATGCAAGTCAATGGGACTCAAAAGTTAGATTTTTAGAGTGCCCTCCAAGAGGGCATATATGCAAGATATTTGCCATAAAAGATGTATGGGGTCTGGGTAGTGCCCCGGGGACAGGAAACAAGGACAAAAAGTAAAAAAAAGACGTTTTTAAAGGACAAGTGAGTTTTTCATAAAATAAGGGTTAAAAATAAAAACAAAAAATTCCTTCAAATATCGTGCCTAGGAGGTCCCCATAACATGCCCGTGAAGTGGCGGATTTGTAGGATGTATAGAAACCTCGCCATCAGAGACCCACACACAACACTTAGCCACCCTTAAGGGGTTAAAATGCACAGGGACTGGCTACTATCCTGTTAGATGAGGAAATGTATTATATGTATAAAGCAAGGTATATATGACAATGGATAGTCAGAGACTCTAGGGACTCAGCTTGTACGCTTTATGATACACATTTCTAACACAATAATAATTGTATGCTCACATAGGCCCTTCAGGAGAGGTACATGACATACAAATACTGGAATATTATGTTTAAATCTAAGGAGTGTGATAAAGATTTCATTAAGCCCTTGATGACAAATGGCGTAACATCTACATCATTAATGATTGACTTTACAGAGCCCTGGTCCTTAAGGGGTTAAACAGCATATCAGAGGATCATATAGTAAAAATGAACACTTCTTAGAATTCAGAACAAGCACAGTGTTTGTTCATACATGTGTAAAAGCGCCCACCCAGTCTGCAGGCAATGTATCAAATTCACGAGACCAGACTAATTAGAAGCACATGTTATTTCCAAACACTAATTAAACACCTGTTGTTTACGCTGTTTGAGAGCACAGGTCATTTAGAGGTGAGAATCTTTGCACCTAGACATTAGGTAGTTTTTTAATTCAATATCTAATAAACCGTTGTTTATAATATTCTGTAGTAAAGAGTCTCTTTATTTCTAGATTTTTTAGTATTTTTTAAGCATTTTTTATACTTTTTTCAATTTTTTTTTCAAACTCGAACAGAACACGCCAAAAAGTTCGAAGTTCGCGAACTTTCGAACTGCCAATGTTCGAGTCGAACTTTGAACTGATCGAACCGAACAGCTCATCCCTAATGCAGAGGTCCTGTTCCACTCAAGCCAGTCACATCAATAATTGAGCTGCTAAGTGTCACGGTTCCCGGATCCCACCACGCAGTACTTAACCCCCAACACTCCACAAAACCCAGAAGCTACCAACAGTGTAGCTGTGAATGATCCCTATCTGTCTGGTCCTTAGAATTGGTCAGGTAAACTAGCTAGACAGAAAAGGGTTAACAATATGGAGAGGAGTCAGCCGAGCCAGAATCAGGAATACAGAGTTTCAGAATGGTCAAATGGAATAGCCGGGTCGGTATCAGAGCAGTAGCGTAGTACAAGAAAATAGTCTAGGGCAACAGAAGGCAGAATGGTCAGAACACAAGCAGAGGTCAATAACAGGTTAAATCAATATAGCAGTCAGGTACAAGGAGCTCAGGTATGGATAACCACGATCTGGCAACTTCTGAAACTATACTGAGGGTTTTAAAGACCTTCACCAGACCACGCCCCCCACTCAAGCCACACCTCATGCAATCACCTCCCTGCCTGTCTCCATATAAACCGGGCAGTGGTCAGCGAGCAGCATCAGACTTGCTGTCCTCAAGCACACAGGTAGGGCTGGAAGCCCCAACGTTACAGTACCCCCTTCTCCACGGGAGGCCACCGGACGACCAACAGGACGAGCAGCAATATGACCACCAGGGCGATCGGGGTGCGAGGCATGGAACGCCCTGACCAACCTAGAGGCAGACATGTCGGAAGCTGGAATCCAGGACCGGTCTTCCGGCCATAGCCCACCCAATCGACCAAGTACTGCAGAACACCCCTGCACAGCCTAGAATCCAAAACCCTCCTAACCTCATACCCTGATTCACCATCAACCTGAACAGGTGGAGGAGAGGAACGACCCGCGTGTACCTGTTACACAACAAAGGTTTCAGTAGGGAGGTGTGAAAGACGTTGTGCAAGCGAAGATGTTTAGGAAGGGCAAGAGCATAAGCCACAGGGTTAACGCGGCGAATGATCTTATATGGACCAATAAACCGAGGTGCCATTTTCATAGAAGGCACCCGTAACTTCACGTTCCTAGTAGACAACCAAACTCTATCCCCCACGTTATAGGAGGGAGCTTGTAACCTATGCCTGTCAGCCTTGCGTTTCTGGACAGCAACATTGCGCTCCATATTTACGCGAATCTGTCTCCAAATCTCTTGTAGTTGAGTGAGATGGTCATCGAGAGCCGGGATGGCCTGTTCATTAAACTGAAGCGGTAGAGCCGGAGGGAAAAAAACATAGATAGCAGAAAAAGGAGAGTGGCCAGTGGTCTCATTAACAGCGTTATTACGTGCATACTCAGCCCAGGGCAACAACTCCGACCAATTGTCTTGTTGTTGTGTGGTAAAGCAACGTATGTACTGCTCGAGACCCTGATTTGCCCTCTCTGCTGCCCCATTGGTTTGTGGATGGTATGCTGAAGAGAAGGCCAATCGCACCCCCATCTCCGCACAGAAAACCCTCCAGAACGAGAGACGAACTGAGCTCCTCTGTCAGAGACTATTTCAGACAGAACCCCATGTATTCGTACAATCTCTCTAGCAAAGACAACCGCCAGTCTTTGGCTGTAGGAAGCTTAGGTAAAGGGACAAAATGAGCCATTTTGGAGAAGCGGTCTACAACTGTCAGAACCACAGTATGACCTTTGGACTTCGGCAAGTCCACAATAAAATCCATAGATAGATGAGACCAAGGCCTCTTAGGCGTGGGTAAAGGCTGCAATAGACCGACAGGCAAGGTTTTACTGGTTTTGCTTCTGGCACAGACTTGACAAGCCAAAACAAACAGGCGTACGTCCTGTCGCATGGTGGGCCACCAGAACTGTCTGGAAACACTGGTAAGAGTCTTAGTAATACCAGGATGACCTGCTGGTTTAGAATCATGAAACATTATGAGTAATTCTTGTCTCTCCTTTTCAGGTACAAACAACATATCTGGAGGCTTGTCAGGTGGAGCCCCCACTTGAGCTGCCTGGAGGCGTTCCAGGAAAGGCGAGGAGACAGACAAGACTGTGGAAGCCACAATACGTTCAGGAGGAACTATAGGATTGTGGTCTTGTGTATTAGATTCATATGGGTCATATTGACGAGATAAGGCATCAGCCTTTACATTGCGGTCACCTGGTCTGTAAGTCAATACAAAATTAAACCGAGACAGTAGCAATGACCACCTGGCCTGTCTCGAGTTCAAACGTTTAGCATCCCCGATATACGTAAGGTTCTTATGATCAGTGATTATCAACAAAGGATCAAGAGTACCTTCCAACAAATGTCTCCACTCTGACAGGGCAGACACAAATAGCAAGCAATTCTCTGTTGCCAATATCATAATTGCGTTCTGCTGGTGATAATTTTCTTGAAAAGAACCCACAAGGATGTAGTGGTTTCCCTGGAGATTCTCTTTGAGACAGGACAGCCCCAATGCCTATCTCAGAAGCATCAACCTCAAGAATAAACGGAATCCTGGGATCAGGATGCCGTAACACGGAGCGGAAGTGAAAGCCTGTTTGAGGGCTTCGAATGCTTGTTTAGATTGAGAAGACCAGATCTGGTTCTTCAGACCTTTACGTGTCATATTAATGATAGGGGAGGCTATAGCGGAATAATTCTTGATAAATCTCCTATAATAGTTAGAAAACCCCAGAAACCTCTGTATGGCTTTGAGACCTTGAGGAAGAGGCCATTCTGAGATGGCCGTGAGTTTAGAAGGATCCATCTCAAAACCCTCTGGAGTGATAATGTACCCAAGGAATTTCACAGTAGTAATGTCGAATAAACACTTCTCTAGTTTGCAATAAAGACCATTGTCCAGTAATTTAGCTAATACCTGTCTGACATGTGCATGGTGGGTTTTCAGATCGGGAGAGTAAATCAATATATCGTCTAGGTATACTATAACAAAGGTTTGCAAGAAATCTCTGAGCACATCATTAATAAAATCCTGGAATACCGCTGGAGCATTACAAAGACCGAAAGGCATGACCAAGTATTCATAATGCCCACTCCTGGTGTTAAATGCTGTTTTCCACTCATGCCCCTCTTTTATGCGTATCAAATTGTAAGCTCCTCTTAAATCAAGTTTAGTGTATACTGCTGAACCTCTTAACCTGTCGAACAGTTCCGATATGAGAGGGATAGGGTACACGTTCTTAATGGTGATCTTGTTAAGCCCCCTATAATCAATACACGGGCGTAAATCTCCCTCTTTTTTCGACACAAAAAAGAATCCAGCCCCTGCTGGAGAAGAGGAACGTCGGATAAAACCTCTCTCCAAATTCTCCTTGATATACTCCTCCATAATTTGGTTCTCCTTTATGGAAAGAGGATATACTTTGCCTCGAGGAGGCATGGTACCCGGATGAATATCAATAGCACAATCATATGGTCTATGTGGAGGTAGTTTCTCTGCCTCTCTTTTATCAAATACAGCCCTGAGGTCGGCGTATTGGTCAGGAACCTCTGTAGAGACAATGGAGGAGCTGTGGTGTGTTCAGGGCACCGACATGCTGAATGGGTATTAAACAAGTCCCAAAACAAGCAGGACTCCAAGACAGTATCTCTCCCTTAGCCCAATCAATAACAGGATTATGTTCCACCAACCAAGGGAAACCAAGTACAACAGGATTGGAAGGTGAGTGGATAACTTGGAATATGATCTTTTCTTTATGCAAGAGACCAGTAGTAAGAACTACTGTAATCGTATCGTGAGTAATCCTAGGGCAGGATAACGGCCTGCCATCTATGGCTTCAACGGCTAAGGGTGTCTCTCTTACAACCAGAGGTAGAGAAATGGAAGAAGCGTAGTTAACATCAATAAAGTTACCAGCAGCCCCAGAATCCACAAAAGCGGTGTTATGTGTGGTCTTGGTCTCCCAAGCCAAGGATACTGGTAACATAAGTTTAGTGTCTTTGATAGGAGACATGCATGTCACACCCAAGGCCTGTCTCCTCAGCTGCCTTAGGTGCGGTAGTTTTCCGGCTTATCATGCAGTTTAGGGCGAGTAGGACATTGAAATCGTACATGTCCTCCAAACCACAATACAGGCACAATCCCTCACGAAAACACCTTGTTCTCTCCTCCTCTGTAAGCCTAGTACGGCCTAGTTGCATAGGCTCTGAGGGAGGAGATAACTCTCTGGGTGGTGCTTGAAAGACAGGGGCCAACCTAGGTAACGGTCTCTTGGGTCTCTCTCTTGGAGTCCTTCTATCCCTTATCTGATTATCCAGATCTATACAGTAATCAATGAGTTCACACAATACCTCAGGTAGTTTACGTGGAGCTAATTCATGCATCAACGACTCTGATAACCCCTCCATAAAAGCCAGAACCAGTGTCTCATTTGTCCAGTTCACATCAGAAATTAAGGTTTTAAATTCTATGGCATAATCAGACACAGTCCTGTTCCCTTGACGTATGCGGAACAAGGATTTGCCGGCTATCGTGGCCTTTCTGGTAGGATTAAATGTACGTTGTAACTCGGCTATGAATTCTTTATAATCCCGTACAATAGGTCTTTCTGCCTCCCATAAAAGAGTCGCCCATGTCAACGCTCTGCCAGACAGATGGTTAATAATAAACCCCACTTTGGCAATGTCAGAGAAAAACATTTGTGGGATTTTAATTTAAAATGAATATCCACATGGACCAAAAATCCCCGGCACTCAGAGGGAGTACCGTCAAACCTCATAGGAGCGGTCATGTGTACCTGGGATGTCTGAACGACAGGGGGCTCAGGTATAGCAGGCTGGGGTGCAACCCCAACCGGTTCCAGGTGTGCAGTACGATTCAGGATAGTTTTAAGGCAATGGCAAACTGATCCATCCTATGATCCTGCTCATCCTGTCTGGATACAAAGGTAGCCAAGTGCTGTGTTAAATCTGCGGGATCCATATTGGCCAGATCGTAATGTCACGGTTACTGGATCCCACCACGCAGTACTTAACCCCCAAAACACTCCACAAAACCCAGAAGCTACCAAACAGTGTAGCTGTGAATGATCCCTATCTGTCTGGTCCTTAGAATTGGCCAGGTAAACTAGCTAGACAGAAAAGGGTTAACAATATGGAGAGGAGTCAGCCGAGCCAGAATCAGGAATACAGAGTTTCAGAATGGTCAAATGGAATAGCCGGGTCGGTATCAGAGCAGTAGTGTAGTACAAGAAAATAGTCTAGGGCAACAGAAGGCAGAATGGTCAGAACACAAGCAGAGGTCAATAACAGGTTAAATCAATATAGCAGTCACGTACAAGGAGCTCAGGTATGGATAACCACGATCTGGCAACTTCTGAAACTATACTGAGGGTTTTTAAAGACCTTCACCAGACCACGCCCCCACTCAAGCCACACCTCATGCAATCACCTCCCTGCCTGTCTCCATATAAACCGGGCAGTGGTCAGCGAGCAGCATCAGACTTGCTGTCCTCAAGCACACAGGTAGGGCTGGAAGCCCCCAACGTTACACTAAGGTCTGTGGCCGGTCTCTTTAATGCTAAGGCTAGGGCCACATTAATGTACAGGAATGCGGAAAGAACGTCCGTGAGAACAGAGGTTCTTTCTACATAGACACGTTTGTGGCCACCACACCGTACGCACAGCTCTAGGAAACACGAGGCTCCTATGGAGGCTCGCTCTTGGTAGACCCATCTGATGTCGATCATAGCGCTTTGACGGGGAGGGAAAATCCACAGCCGTTGCAACGTGTATTAAAAGTACGCACATTGTTTTATGTGGTCTTCCCAGCTGATCCATTGAAACACTACGAAGGACGCTGAGACGAAGGTCCCAACAGATGCACTTAGTGTGCCCATGTCCTTGTTGGACCAGGCTAAAGGCTCAGAACCTATTCTTCTTGAACTGCAAACCCTTGTTACGGCTCAGCTGCTACGTCTGCTTAGAGTGTCCGTAATGGATCTCACTGACTTTTTGTATTATCGACTCATTATTACTGGCCCGTCTTGATTATAACTCAGGATCTCTAGAGGTTTTCTGGCCTAAACCTCCCCTGATCTTTGTAGCTGTTCCAGAAACACTATTACTGTCACACATTGTTAGGCTGTAGAGCGGAATGTCATCGTAACGACTTCATTACATGAGACAATGCCTATAAATGGAACAGTGCAAATATTTGTTTATATCAAAAGCCGGAGAAATTATTTAAATGTATTCGTTTTACAGATAAACAAAAAAATCTACTTAAACAAACTGTAAATGCTTTAAGAATATTGCTGATTATATATCATCTGTAAATATTTAAAAGCTTTTTGGAAAAACCCACAGCATCGTTCACAGACAGGCATATCATACATTATTAAATGCTGAATGCTAATAAAGATAATAATAAATAGTAAAATGAAATGCTATAAGCCCTACTCAATGTAATAGAGCAGCAGGAAATGCTGGCAGAATGCTTGGTTGTGTAGGGAGAGGTATTAGCAAAAGGAAAAGGGAAGTGCTCATGCCACTGTACAGAGCACTGGTGAGACCTCACTTGGAGTACTGTGTGCAGTACTGGAGACCGCATCTCCAGAAGGATATAGACACCTTAGAGAGACTTCAGAGAAGGGCTACTAAAATGGTGTACGGCTTGAAGGAGAAAAGTTACCAGGAAAGGCTTAATGATCTTAACATGTACAGCTTGGAAAAAAGACGAGACAGAGGAGATATGATAGAAACATTTAAATACGTAAAGGAAATCCACAAGGTAGAGGAAGGGAGTATATTTAAAAGGAAACAAAATAGCAAAACAAGAGGACATAGTCTTAGATTAGAGGGGCAAAGTAACATCAGGAAGCATTATTTTACTGAGAGGGTGGTGGATACATGGAACAGTCTTCCAGTAGAAGTGGTAGAGGCCAAAACAGTAATTGAATTTAAGCAAGCATGGGATAGGCATAAGGCTATCCTAAACAAAAGATAAATCCAGGTAAAGTATCCATGTAATTGGGTAGACTAGATGGGCCGAAAGGTTCTTATCTGCCGACATTTTTCTATGTTTCTATGTTTCTGTTATCCGCAGCCGAGTTCGCTTATAATTCAGGAACACATCAGTCGTTACGTGAGTCTCCTTTTTTTCTCAACTATGGGTACCATCCTGTTCTTCTTCCTGACCTATCTCAGATAGGGAACGTCCCCAACGTCCAAGAGCGACTAGAATGACTGCGTGATGTACATCGGCAAGCACAGCGTCTACTGCAACAGGCACAAAACACGTATAAAACCTATGCTGATAAAAAACGAAGACCCTCTCCCACGTATATCGTTGGTCAAAAGGCATGGCTCTTCACGAAGAACCTTCGTCTTGCTTGTCTCACCAAAAAACTAGGACCTACGCAGATAGGTCCTTTTCCCATCTCAGCCATAATATCTTCTACTGCAATCCATCTTCAATTACCGGATAGCCTATGTCTCCACCCAGTATTCCATGTTTCTTTATTAAAACCCTGGACTGCACCTTCCGTTCCTTCCCAACTCACCACACCTCATCCTCCTCTCCAAGTGGATGGTGACCCCGAGTTCGAAATACACTGTCCTGGATTCCCGCTATCAACGACAACAACTCCAGTATTTTATCCATTGGAAGGGATATGGTCCGGAGGAACGCTCCTGGGAACCATCTGGGAATATACATGCACCCCGTCTTCTTCTTCAATTTCATCGCTCCTATTCGACCAAGCCTGGTCCTTTGCTCTCCCGGAGCGCTCGCCTTGTGGGGGGGGGAGGGTTGTGTCATGCCTCACCTCCATAGCGCGGCCGTGGTATCATGGCGACCGCCGGCATCTCCCACGGTGGGGGAGGTCGGGTATTGGGAATCACCATACCGCTGGTCTATTTTTCTATGTTTCTATGTTTCTACTTTCGATTACAGAAATAAAGAGCGAGCCTCAACGCACTCCTTTTTTAAAATATATGTTGTATTCCTTTAATTGTTATGCACATTTGTGCAATACTTTCTACTTGTATTTCCAGAAAATCATCCTTTGAAAACTCTGTAAACGGGAGCTGTTTTTAAAATACCAATACATAAAGTTCATTAGCGTTATTTAACCCCTTCACTGCTAGGTGATTTTCCAAAAAAAATAATAAAAAAAACAGCCAGGGTCCGGTGTTTTTGTTTTTTCATTTTGGAAAATAATTTTTAAATAACCCCTTTACTACCAAGTGATTTTCCAAAAAAAACATTGTCAGAAATCAGTTTTTTTAAAAAAAATGTTTGTTTTAAATTAATTATAAAGAAAGAAATATTTGGTCTTAATCTCAAATATTTATTAACAGGGTTATTCAAACAGAATCGAAAAGTCTTGTATGTTTTAAAAGTGAAACGCTGTTTGCAAAGAAACTACAGAACGAAAATGTCTGGAATTTACATATAAGATCCAATGAATGATAATAAAAAGGGCTGTTACAGAAAAAAGAAAAAACGATAAAAAAAAAATGCCTAAAAGATCCTAAAAAATCTAATAATAAAGAGACTTTTTGCTGCAGAATAAAATAATAAACGGTTTACTAGATATTGATTTAAAACGGGAAGATTTTTAACATTGAAGCCTATGGGATTCGCCTGATTAAACCTGTCAAATGAAACCACCGAATGGCAGGGGATTTCGGCAACCTTTCTCAGCAGTTTTGTGTTCTCTAAATAGACGAAGCATTGCTTCTCTATGGGGATTTCACTGCCCTCGAACAGGCACCGTATGTGCAGGCAATTCGCCAACATTTGGCGAACTGCCTGCTCTCTGAATAGCCGAATGGCCAGGAAAGGTAACCGTACTCTGAATTTCAGCATTCGGTTACCTTTTGGACACAATTCGGAGCTCTTTGAATAACCCTGTTACTGTAATAAAATATTTGGCCAGTAGATGGTGCCATCTACTGCCAAATCGAGTTACAACCATGGAAGGGAACCATGGGCTGCAACTGTATTGGCTTCAGAATGTCCGATGTCAGGACATTTAGTTAGCTGATTTTACACAGTTTTAGCTCTTTGGGTATTATGCCAACAGGGCTAAAACTATGGGGGCACTTTCTGCAGCCCAAAAGCAAACAAAATTCATTTGCAGCAAGCTAATTTCATTTGCTTTTGGGCTGCTGAGCTACAGATTGAGATATCTCGATATCGGGCACTGGATGATGCCTTTGAAGCCTGAGATATCCCGATCTTTGGAAAATCATTTTTAATTAATTATACAGTAAGGACTATGTGGAAATATTCCCAACGTATTCCTTACTGTAATAACCTATTTGGTATGGAGATGTTGCCACCTTCTGTCCAAAAGGAGTTACTGCAGTTCAGGTCCCCGTGTAGGATCAGCTGGGGAGATGTCATCCATGCACATTCACAGCTGTTTTTAAAAAGTGTTAGCACCCCGAGCATTATGCCCACGGTGCTGTAAATTTGGGGGGCATCTTCTGGTGCCCAAATGCTAATGTAATATGTTGCAAACGAATGCATTTAATATGCAATGATACAGCATAGCTCCAGATCTTGTTAACACCGTCTGCTTCTGCTGATCGTGTATACATGATCCTGGTGGTGGAGTGGTTAAGCAGTAAAAATGTATTTCTAGGGCAGAACCAAGTATTCCATATTTAAACATATCTTTACCAGTAGCAAACTGAAATTTGGTTATTTGGGGAAAATGTCCTACATTTTGGCTTTTTCCCCTTGTATATTTCTTCTGGGGCAATTTACACACAATGTCCCATTAATCTGGGTCAGTATGATTCCTTGCATTCCTTACTTCTTCCAATCATTGGGCTCTCATTGGTTTAGTCCAAGTAAAATTGTATCTCACCATAGGGTGGGCTTTCTTTCCTGTACTCATTCCTTGCTCATGTACAGAGACCTTCAGGGGCAACCAGATATTTTGTGGGGCTAATTGTCAGTATACACGCGCGTCTGAATCGATATTCTGCTGAATTATCGTCAATTCGGGTCGATCTGAATTGTGAATCGACGTTATCTGTATCGAATTCTACTTAAAATATCCTGAATTGATTAGAACTAATCCAATTATAATCGTCCAGACCAAAACATCTCAGGGTTAGTGAACAATGGTTGGGGTACGCATCAAAAGGGCAATTCTAGCTCAATACTTAAAAAGGCAAATTAGGAAAAAAGAGGGACACATAGTGTAGGGGACTCAGGTCAGGATCAGGCGGCCATCTTGAGCCATGCGGCCATTTGTTCAGAACTTTGGTTCACGTGAATGTAAATAGCAAATATTAGCTCAATTAGGTTTAGCTTGCCTAGATTCTCTGGAATTCTCTAAACTAACAGGCAGAGCAATTAAGTTAACGAGATCCGGGCAGATGCTGGCACGGAGTGACAGGATGGAAAAGTAGTTACATCAAGGTCAGAAAGCTAGGGCCTGAACAAAGAGAGATGTGAAACCAGACGGGGCCTTATCTAAAGAATACAATAAACAAGTCCCAGGGAGGGAGACACAAGCAGGATCTAGGAGAGCATTAAATTACCAACTTGTCAAAATACTGTGAAAGCTGCCAATTTATTGCCAATGTGTGGAATGTCTTTGTATTCGGTAAGGGGAAGGTACTGACCCTTGTGGGGTGGGATAGTGTCACCGTGGGGTGGGCTAATTGGGATGTACCTAATTATCTATTCAAGGTATAAAACACTATGTTTGTATGTAAGAGACACTCAGTCTTTGCGATTCTATCCTGGCTGAGTGGTGACGTCACAATAAAGTTCGCCTCTCCTGAAGAGACTCGTGTCCAGTCAGTCTTTGTCCGCGCCGGCCCGGTCTTCTCCCGAAAGAGCCAGGTGGATTCCGGTATAGGGCTACTAGGGAACAGGTTCAATAATGGAGCAGTGAGGTATCAAACTGGTTGGGTCAAAGGCCCTAGAGATCCATCCCTTGTGATGTAGGATGCCAGTGATGTCATTGGCCTGTGACGTGTCTGTGGGGCGTGGCTTTATGCACAATCCTTCACTGAGGCCTAGCAAGGGTCTGAAGACTCAGGATCCATCTGCTCTTTCAGCCTGGGGAGAAGGAGACAACTAGTGTCCCCGTAGACCTGTAGACGCCCTGAGGATGTGGACTGGGAGTGAGGATAGGTCACACTATCCATGGGTTAGTGCGATTGCCAACCAGACAGACTGACTGCACTCTATGCTGTTGGACCGGAGAGGCTGTCGTATACGAAGCCGGAGGAAACACCAAGCAGGGCATGCTGACTGCATTGCCAGCACATTGGCCTGCAATGAGTATCCGAGACCTCTGCGAGGATCTGGGATTTTTTTTTGCAAAATATATATTTTTTTTTTATTTTTTTTTTTTTTTCGTAAACGTTTCACTAAATTTCACCAAACAATTGCCTAATGTGACGCATGTATCCATTATTAAGCAGCAGCAACTCAGACTAAACGTGGCGACGCATTTGTGTTTCTGCTCTTCACTGAGAAATATCTGCAGTCGAAAAATAAAATTCTACTTGCGGAGTCGGAAAACTTGAAAAATAGAAACTTTCTAAGTAGCAAAATAAAAAATAAAAAGGCTTTTTTTTCTTTTTTACTGATGTGCAAATGTATCTTCACAGTTGAAGATCACATTTTATAGCTTTAATGTGAACCCTGTTGAAGTCTACTTATAAATATATACTCGCTGGATGCCATAGTCATAAAAAAAAACCCCTCTGTACCAGGATGAGAGATATTAAAATGGGAAATAAATCCTGTGACTTTCAGATAAAATCCATGTAAATATTTATTCTACTCGCCATTAAATTAATCATTGGATCTTAGCATGAAAAATACATATATTTCAAGCTATAGGCTGTGCACCTCAAAGGAAAGTAATATGCTCAGACGTAAATATATCAGATTATTCAAAGTTCTTTCATGTGGGAATTTATGAACTTATTCCATTGAGGACTTTTAGTTGGGTACAAATAATCAAGAACACGGTGTTCCATGTGCAGGTGATACAAGCGGCATTTCATGTAGCCGGTTCCAAAAACAGAAACACCTTGATTCTGTGCTGTTACACAATCATTATAACCCCTGAATCCTATCCCTGTAGAGCAGAGTGACCCCACAGCTCTCCCTGTGTTCTGCCCTCTTCCTGGCTGCTGGAAAGCAGTAGTAATGTTTGTTGCTCTTTTTGTAACAGTGATGGAGGGATGCTCCTTGTAGCTTCTTTACAGTATAAAGGGTGACGTAAGTGAGCTTTCACAGGGCATAGTGTTTCTCCCCAGGAGGCACATTAATCTTGCATGAAACATGAATTGAAATACTTATAGGCAGAAAAAAGGTTTTGTGCCTATTTCCTACCATGGCGGCTGCGTAGACCATAAGTATCCAGCCCACTTCATGTATAAAACATAACAAGAAAAAAGGTTGTCATTTGCGCTCACTACTCTAGCTCCATGTGAAGCAAAACAACATCGGGGTGAAATAGTTACAGCAAACCATCAACAGGACTGGTCGAGCCTTGAAAGCAAGGAGATGTCTGTCGCGTTGTCTGTTGACCCAGCAAGAATAAAAACACATAAGTGGAGAAAAGAAACACAGACACAGCAGCGGCATAAAAAAGTTTCTCTTCTGACGCTTTGTAATCTAACAACGTCTTTTGTAGTATGTGGGACGGACATAGAGTCTTAGATTACAGACCAATAAACACGTTCAACGTCAGACACAGATCAAGCCACCAAACATATATCATATACATTGACAGGACAAAGAGATAGTTTTTCTTCTTCTGCCCTGCAACAACAGAAGCAGGGCCTCATTGGTACAGGATATGGCTGTTTACAATAAAGATTCCTACGTTTCAAGAGGATATTGGACAAGCATTTTACGCTGAACTAAAAGGGGGCATGTTAACAAAGATATGTATTTGAATCACAATATATATATATTAATACAGGGAATTAAAAGTTGTCTAACAGGAGGTTTTGGGCTTACTTGAATGGCCATTAAAGTGTAAGATAACCCGCCACGTCACAGCAACCTCTGCTCAGATGGGTCCTCCTTACCTAATGAGACCAAAAACTGCTTCCTAAGCAACCACATATCCTCATGCTGTTTATCAGTCAAGAGAGAGACTGATGGGTTTAAATGTATACCCTCACCAGGAACAATTCCACTTTGGGATTAAAAAAAAAAAAACAGAAAGAGGCAGCAGAAACAATGACCTGGCTGGGGATACAACAAAATATCAATATAGGCAGAAAAACTAATGAATTTAAATACAAATTTTTTGGTTGACATTGCATTGCAAAATCGAGTTTATTTTTTACTGAAATAATACTGTTAAACTGGTTTAGACTTTCAGCAAGTAACAAACTTTTCAAAATTGCTGCTTCTGTTTATAAGAAAATGATATTCAGGGTTATTAAAAGAGAGCCGAATTACTCCGAAATTGCACCAAACAGTGAATTTCCCCATAAGGTGGCATTTTGTGGCCGTTTGGCTATTCAGAGAGCAGACAGTTTGCCAAATATTGGCGTATTGCCAGCGAAATACGGTGCCTGTTCGGCGGCAGTGAAATCCCCGTAGAGAAGCAATGAAGCAAATAATCTATTCAGAGACACCGAACAGCAGAGACATGTCAGTGAAATGCCCTGATTTTTGGTGGTTTCATTCGAGAGGTTAATCAGGCGAATCCTATAGGTTTCAATGTAAAAATATCCATGTTTTTATTAAATATTTATTCAACAGTTTAATTTTTTCACTTGCAGAGAAAAAATTCTTTAATTATTTTTTAGGATTTATTTGGCATTTTTCGATAACTAAAATTCAGATTTTTTTAAAAACACAATTTTTTCTGTAACAGACAGATTATTCATAAGACCTTATATGTAATTTTCAGCCATTTTTTCTTGCAGTATTTTTTTTTCAAACACTTTTTTACAGTTGCGTTCTTGTCGGTTTTATCCGGCAGCTGTTTGGTGCTCTGTTCTGCTGGTCGTCGTCTTTTTTCTGATCAATGTGGTTTATTGTCTTATGCATTCACCGGTTTTTCAGATCGATTCCTAATTTTTTTCAGCCAATATTCGGATCGATTCGGCGGTTTTGCTGTGTTTTTTCCGATCGATTCGGTGGCTTGTTCCCTGCACTTCGGGGACCCTGTGGTGAATGCTGAATTCACCAAAGGGTCAGCAAATTTGACTCCCTGAAGCACGCGGGGAACGAAAGAATAACCCAGATAGTTGTTTTACCTGGCTAACCCCTTCACTTTCAAGATCGATTATACTCAACCTGCAAGGTATCATGTTTTGGACTCCAGAACAAACTCCTAAAGTTTTAATACCGTGGACATGAAGCCTGAGGTGCTAACACTTTTTAAAACCAGCTGGGAATGTTTCTTAATGACAGCTGATCATGCATGGAGACCAGAAATGCAGTAACTGCTTTTGGCCAGCAGATGGTGACATCTCCCTGCCAAATAGGTTAGTACAGTAAGGAATACATTGGGAATATTCCCATATTTTTCTTACTGTATAATTAATTTGTAAGTACTTGTAACTGTAATCCGTTATTAACTATAAAACAATTAAAAATAATTTTATAAAAAACCACTGGTTCCTGACAGTACTTTTCCGAGAAAACTCTTGGCAGTGAAGGAGTTAAAACGTCTCGCATTGCATCGGAGCTCCCTGATGAGCAACGATTATGCATATCTCTGTTTGTGATGTTGCCGCGGCAACGGGAAAATCATATTTCCACCTCCACGCGTCTTCCGTTAAAATAAGCCTTTCTTGAAAAGAAAAACTCAAATTGACAAACGGCACGAGTTAAAAAAAATGAATATTTTTGCAAATTTATTGAAAAAGTACAATTTTAAAAAAAAAAATCTTCGTAAAATAATACGTTTACGTTTTTTTTTCTACATTTTTAAAAAATATATCTTAGGCTATTTTAGTATTACGAATTTGAAACTGAAACCGTGGTTTCTACAGAAAAAAAAAAAAACGAAAAAAAAAACTGGAACAAGGGCCAGGTGGCATATAAATTACAACAAGTATTAGATGAAATGAGAATGGAACAGTGACAGAATGGCTCTCCGAGGATGCTCTAGGCAGATGGTCCAACACAGACAAATTATAAAATATCCAGCTAGGGACAAATAAAAAATCAAAAAAAATCAGCCCCACCGTCTTTTGTTGGAGGAAAAGAAAAGTTGAAAAGAAGTTAAAGTACAAAGTAATAGGACTAACAATATTATCTGGGGACGGACAACTTTAATTAAGGACATAAAAATCCAAATCCTTCGAGATGACTGCCAAAGGTCATTAAAGTTATAACGTTACTAGGTCACATCAATATTTGAGAGAACAGTGAGGTATGGATGTTACGGAGAGTATTTTAGGACATCCGGCGACTCTCCTAGAAAATGCCACCGCGGATGAATTTATCTTTAAAGATATATGGTTCTCGATAGAACTTTACTTTGATTTTGCTTCGTCAAGCAGAACGCACGTCTGCTTCATACGGTGATGATTTCTCGTTCGCCGGCCTGGAAGATGTACTGACGTGAAAAAAAAATTGTTTTGGGGACATAGATAACAAATTTTTTTCAGCTTCTTTCTTTTGCCTTAATTATCCAAATCATTTGAAAACATAATGTAGTTTATCATGTACTGATTGAACACATAAATGGTGTGAGAAAAATTGGTAACAGTTTGCAGTTACTGCATAAAAAAAGAACATGTCATCATATTTAACCCTTTCCCTGCAAAAAATGTGAATACCCCGATTTTGCATTAATGTAAATTTAAATGCAATAAGAGGCATATAAAACATCCTTTGTATAAATCTTTAATGTAAGATTCATGTTGCCTCCAGTCACACTTTATTACTGTAAACAAGCTGCAAAGAGCAGTCCAAACCCTCACTGGTAACAAAAACCTCAACAAACTTTACTGCTGCATTCCAGCAGCCAGGGATTTGTCAGAATACATAGAGCCGTGGGGTCACTCACTGCTGTAGAGGGATAAGATTCAGGGGGTTATAGTGAATGTAAATACCTGTACAGTACAGATACAAGGTGTTGCTGTAATTGCCATACACAGGCATTATGCAGCACATACAGATACAAGGTGTTGCGGTAATTGCCACACACAGGCATTATGCAGCACATACAGATACAAGGTGTTGCGGTAATTGCCACACACAGGCATTATGCAGCGCATACAGATACAAGTTGTTGCTATAATTGCCATACACAGGCATTATGCAGCGCATACAGATACAAGGTGTTGCGGTAATTGCCATACACAGGCATTATGCAGCGCATACAGATACAAGTTGTTGCTATAATTGCCATACACAGGCATTATGCAGCACATACAGATACAAGGTGTTGCTGTAATTGCCATACACAGGCATTATGCAGCATATACAGATAGAAGGTGTTGCTGCAATTGCCATACACAGGCATTATGCAGCATATACAGATACAAGGTGTTGCTGTAATTGCCATACACAGGCATTATGCGGCACCTTACAGATACAAGGTGTTGCTGTAATTGCCATACACAGGCATTATGCGGCACATACAGATACAAGGTGTTGCTGTAATTGCCATACACAGGCATTATGCGGCACATACAGATACAAGGTGTTGCTGTAATTGCCATACACAGGCATTATGCAGCACATACAGATACAAGGTGTTGCTGTAATTGCCATACACAGGCATTATGCAGCACATACAGATATTGCATTGCTAATAATCTCATTCTGATCACCACAAACCCCTATAAGCAGGAGATCTCACCATTTTATTATCTGTCTGCAGCATATTTACTGACACAAAGGCCATCTCTGCCTGTATGCTGATAATGCAGGCCCCGTGTAAGCAGGAGATCTCACCATTTTATTTTCTGTCTGCGGCACATTTACTGCATCTGAGCAGCATCGGCCATATACCTATACCTCTTTAAGCAACATCAGCCATAAAGATACATAACAATACATAACAACGACGGAGACCAACCCTCAGCAAGTGGCAAGTACAAAGATACTATTATGTTACGTATTTTCTTTATGGGATTATCATCGTTTATTAAGTAGGATGAGGTAAAGATTCTTTCTTTCTCTCTTTCTCTCTCTCTTTCTTTCTTTCTTTCTTTCTTTCTTTCTTCTCATATTCTCTTCTCTCATTTTCTTTACTTTCTCTCTATGCTTTTTCTTTCTTTCACATTCACTCTTTCTTTGTTTTTTACTCTTTCTTTGTCTTTCATTTTTCTCTTTCTCGCTCTCTACCTGTTTTTCTTTACATTCTGTTTTTTCTCTTTTTCTTTCTTACTTCCTTTCCCTTAACTCTCTTTTTCTTTCCACATTTCTTCTGTTTATCCTTTTCTCTCACTACTTTCCTCTCTTTCTTCTGCCACTTTTCTTTCTTTCTTTTTTTCTCTTTCTTTCTCTTTTTTCATTCCTTTCTCTCCCTTTCTTTTCTCTCTTCTCTCTTCTTTCATTTACATTCTTCCTTTCTTTCTCTCTCTTTTTCATTCTTTTACTTTCTCTTTATCTCTTTTTCTCTTCCTCTCTTTTCTTTCGTTTTCTTTCCTTTTTTCTGTCTTTTTCTCTTTTGTTCTGTTCTCTCGCTTTCTTTTTCCACCTTACATTATTGATTTTTCTTTTGTCCTTTTCATTTTTTCTCTAGTTTTCTCCATTCTTCCTGTTTTTTTATTTTTATGTTCACCTATGATTATTATATGATTTATTCAATGTCTTACTACTCACTGTTGGAACATGTTACAGACTGCCCATCAGCGGTCTTTAATTGGAAGAGCGCCCGTTTCCTAAAGCTCGACCTCTTGAAAACTGAACTTCTCATCTTCCCACCCTCTAGAAACCTCCATTCTTCCTGTGCCCATTTCCCTTCAGGTGAATGTTGCCACCATTACTTCTACCTCTCAGGCTTGTTGCCTCAGGTTTCTCTTGGACTCCAATCTATCCTACACTCCTCACATTCAGTCACTAACCAAACCCTGTTAATTCCACCTAAAAAACATTGTGCCTGTCCGTCCCTTTCTTAATCCAGACTTTGCTAAAATGCTCATCCAAGCTCTTATTATCTCCCGCCTTGACTACTGCAACCTCGTTCTCTCTGGCTTTAAGAGATCCCAGATTCTCCCTCTACAGTCTGTAATGAACGCCTGTGCCAGACTCATCCACCTCGCCACCCGCACCACCCGCACCACACACACCTCACCTCCAGCACCTCTCACACCTCACCTCTTTGTCAATCTCTACACTGGCTCCTGTTTCCTTCAGAATCCATTTCAAAATATTGGTCACATACAAAGCTCTCCGTAACCTGCCCCTGCCTACATCTCCTCCCTTACTAGCAGGTACATCCCATCCCGACCACTTCATTCAACCAATGATCTGATGCTGTCAGTTCCTCATACCCACACCCCCAACTCTCACCTTCAGGACTTCTCTCGAGCTACCCCCTTTCTGTGGAACTCTCTCCCCTGCAACATCAGACTCTCCCCGTCTTTCCAGTCCTTCAAGAAGTCTCTGAAAACGCATTACTTTAGAGAAGCCTATCAGCTCACTCCATAATTCCCTCAATGTACATTTCCTGCTCGATCAGTTCAGAGTTCGATTTGAACATTGGCCGTTCGAAAGTTTGCGAACTTTGAACTTTTTGGGATGTTCGCCAAAAGTTGGAAAAAAAACTTCAATTTTTTTTTAAAAAAAAATGCTTAAAAAGTCCTAAAAAAATCCTAAAAAAATCTAAAAATAAAGAGACTCTTTACTGCAGAATATTATAAGCAATGGTTTATTAGATATTGAATTAAAACGGGAATATTTTTAACATTGAAGCCTATGGGATAAAACATTCTTGTTGCTAAAACATCAGGCAGACGAGGCCCTCTAATCAGGCACTGTAGAGGGCAGCCCACCAGAGCCTCCCTCCCAAGGACCCCTTGAGGAGCATGCGTCCCTCCAGGGAGGGAGCCACAGCAGACCCCCCCTTACCCACAACCAGGATCCAGGGAGCCCCCACTGACCACCGGGCTAAGGTAAGGCAACACATTTAAAAAAAAAAAAAAATTAAAATATAACTTTTTTTTTTATTTCTAATACTCACCTGATTCCTGGATCCACAAACTGTAGAGGTGCTGCCCGGCAGTGTGCGGAATCATATGCTGCATTAATTATACTGTAAGGCTGGGTTCACACCTGCATTTTTTTTACACACGCAATACGTGCGTTTTTTAACACGCGTATCGCACAAACGTAAAAAACATGCGAACGCGCATTGCAGCACGTTCACGGCCATAGACTGCATAGTGAAAGCGCTGCAATACGCCCCAAAGAAGCTCCTGTACTTCTTTGGGCGTAGGACATTTTACAGCGCGTTCCTGCGCGCTGTAAAACGCCCAGGTATGAACGGGTCCCATAGCAAATAACAGGATTTCCCTGTTTATGCGTTTTACAGCGTGCAGGAACGCGCTGTAAAACGCTTAGGTGTGAACCTGGCGTTAAGGTGCTGCCCAGCAGTGTGAGGATTCATACGCTGCATTAATTATTCTTCTTACAAATTTGGTTACTTAACCCGTTTGCGTTTGGATTTTAATATTGTGACATCCAGGGCCCCGGGTGGCGATTGGGGGGGCCCCGGACGCATGGTGCCGCCAGCTGGCCGAATGCCAGGAGCTCCGGCGGCACCCGTCGCAGCTGTGAGTGATCAGGGGGCAGGGCGCGGCGTGATGACGCAGAGCCGCCGGGACTGGTGTGCGACAATTCTCACCATATACAGTAGCGCAGTACTAGTGCCTAAACGTTGTTGAGCTGGTTTTGTTATAACAACTACTCTCGCTCTGTGCCCCTGTCTGGTATATTCTTCTGCTTGTTACTGCTGGTGTGCTTCCATCCTGCCATACACTATAGCGCAGTAATATTTGGGTGCACTGCCACTGACGCCTATACCAGATTCATATCATTTTAATATTGGACCGCATGGTCCAGCCCTGCACTCTTCCACAATACCACAGAGGAGTTACTGTGTGACGGCACTGTTGCCGACACTAAAGGCCCAATTTTAAAACACCTATTGTTACTTTCATCCAAAGCCTGCATAAGATTCACCATAATTTAGCCAAAAAAATCACTAAACTTGTTCTGCGTGTCCTAAAATGTCTCCTCTTTTCATACAGGCTGCCGCCCCAAGCAGTTGTTTATGAATAGATTAAGGGAAAACCATTTACCGTCATTTGAAATGTCATTTTTTTGTTTTTAAATGTTTCTATACATCCTACAAATCCGCCACTTCACGGGCAGGTTATGGGGACCACCTAGGCACAATATTTGAAGGAATTTTTTATTTTTATTTTTAACCCTTATTTCATGGAAAACTCACTGTTCCTTTAAAAATGTTTTTTTTTTACTTTTTGTCCTTGTTTCCTGTCCCCCAGGGCACTACCCGGACCCCCATACGCCTTTTATGGCAAATATCTTGCATATATGCCCTTTTGGAGGGCACTCTAAAAAAATCGAACTTTTGAGTCCCATTGACTTGCATTGAGTTCGGTTCGTGTTCGCGTTCGAACTCGAACTTTTGAAATTGAGTGTTCGGCTCATCCCTACTCCTCATCCCATTCAGCCCTGCTGCACCCCGCCACTTCACACACCTTATTCACCCTCACCTACTGTGTCGCCCCTCTCCTCTTAGATTGTAAGCTCTCGAGCAGAGTCCTACCTCATACTGTTCCATGTGTTTAACATATATGTATATTTGCTATTCTGTCTCCCATTGTACAGCGCTACGGAATTCGTTGGCGCTTTATAAATACTTGTAACTGTAACTTACAACAGAAGAAATAAAATGCAAATGTTCCATCTTTCACACTTACCGTAATAAAAACAAACACTAACGTCTAATTAAATAAATATCACAAACGTGGGAGCGTTTTAATATTACAGCAATTGTCTCATTACGCCAGAAATAAAAAAAGCGCATTTGGTCACACGGTAATAAATAATGAATTTTAAGGTAAGAAGTGATTGGATGCAGCTTGTATTCCTTGGGAATATATTCTTCAAATTGTAAATAATATATGCTTTAATCCTGACCTCATTATGATAGATTATTTAAATTACAGCATGTCTGCTTTAAAAGGTGAAAGAAAATGGTCATCGCGGAGTCTTGGATATTCGCCGTAACGTCATCGCTGACCTATGTTAATCTTTATATCATTTGACACGTTTATCTGCAGCGTAATTAGGTTTCGGTAATTTCGCTGTAATTATTTCTTATTAGTTTTTGCTGCGTGCGAATGGTGAAAGGCAGGAGGATTGATCCTCGCGTTGGCTTGTACATATTTATTCCTGGGTATTCGGCGCTGTATCTGCGCCGTCCTTCTTTTTTTGTAGTCGCTTTAATCATCCTATTCCAGTTCTTTTATGTTTCACGTGGCTTTGATAAAACGGCTGCTAATGACATCTAACGTAATGATAAAGCAGACTTTAAAATTCAGTCATTGTAACTGACTAAATATTTATCTTCGTGTATATATATATATAAAAAAATAATATTTATATATACTGTGACTACATATGGTGATATCATTATTATACGTACAGGGTTATTCAAAGAGAGTCGATCTGGCCCCGAAATGTAACCAGACACTGAAATTCAGCGAACGGTGACATTTCGGGGCCATTCGATTATTCAGAGAGCAGCCCAGGGCCGGATTAACATAGGGGCAGATGGAGCAGCAGCTCCAGGCCCATGCCTCAGAATAGGCCCAGAGAAAGTATAACTTTGTCTGCATTTGGACCACTGTATCTCCAACTTCATAGCAGCTACAGGGTCATGTGAGGTATCTCTGGAAAGGCCAGAATACGGCCTTTCCAAAGAGCCCAAACATGACCAGGTGTTAAGTAAAACAAAATAATAAATATTTACATTTTCTTTTTCTTTCCAACAGTAATATTTTTCACTTTTCAATAATAAAGTAAACCATGATGCTGCACTAACCATCACATTTCTCATGTCACCAACAAGTGTGGAGGTGATGGGTGATGATACAATCCATTGTTACAAATTGTTACATCGAAAACCTAAATCGCTCATTCAGAGACACCGAACAGCAGTGAAAAGTTGCCGAAATGCCCTGCCATTCGGTGGTTTCATTCGGCAGGTTTATTCAGGCGAATCCCATAGGTTTCAATGTTAAAAATATTCCCGTTTTAATTCAATATCTAATAAACCGTTTATTATTTTATTCTGCAGCAAAAAGTCTCTTTATTTATAGATTTTTTAGAATCTTTTAGGCATTTTTGGGACTTTTTTGAGAATTTGTTTCTGTTTTTTTTTTAAATCGTTTTTTCTTTTTTTTTGTAACAGACCTTTTTATTATCATTCATTGGATCTTATGTGTAAATTCCAGACATTTTCGTTCAGTAGTTTTTTTGCAAACAGAATTTCAATTCTCAAACTTTCTAGCGTACTGTTTTTTTTTCACCTCGTTCGTCTGCATGTCGGCTTTTTCCGGTGGCTGCTTTGCGCTGTGACCGGCGGCTAGTCGGGTTTCTCCGGCGTGTTGGGTGGGGTTAATCCAGCTGTTTCTGCAGGTTACGGCGAGTGTCCGGTAAGTATTCGATGGGTTTGCGGCGAGTGTTCGATGGGTTTGCGGCGGGTTCTGCGTTGCTTGCTGAATACACCGCAGGGTCAGTGAAATTGGATCGCCAAATCTCCCCAAAGTGCAGGGAGCAAAAAGTCTCCGAACGTACGGTGACTTTTCGATTCTCTTTGAATAACCCTGATCCTATGTATGCCTCTCCTTCATGCATGCAATATATATATACAGAGGCTAGATGCAAAAAAAGTGAAAAGCTGGAGACTTCATTTGCATATCCTACCCAGAGTTCTTTGCTGTATATGGGGAATGTAGCGCAAGAGTTCTGTAAGCGGTTCTCTGAATTGCTGGAATTTGTAAATGTCCTCTGCAGCTACAAACTTTATACACCATAATATTTGGCAAGGTCAGAATAGCAACTCCGGCCGTTAATTTAAGAGCAAAAATGGAATAGGGCCCCCGTGTTTGCTCATTAGATGTCCTACATAGGGTTAACATTATAAGGGTTATTCAAAGAGATTCGAATGGCTGCCGAAAGGTAACCGAACACTGAAATTCAGCGTACCTTTCTTGGCCATTCGACTATACAGAGAGCAGGCAGTTTGCCAAATCCTGGCGAATTGTTTGCACATATGGTGCCTGTTCGGTGCCTGTTCGAGGGCAGTGAAATCCCCCATAGAGAAGCACTGCTTCGGCTATTCAGAAAACAAAAACCTGCAGTGAAAGGTTCCCGAAATGCCCTGCCATTCGGTTGCTCCATTCGACAGGTTTAGGCTAGGGTCAGACGAACCCATTTTTCACGTCGTCCGTGAAAAAGTGCGTTTGAACGAATGGACGTATTTTTCCATGGAATACGCGATAGCGGTCATACGATGTGCCTTTTTCGTCCGTATCATCAATAAAACCCTTTTTGCGTCTGGACGATATGTTGGCCAGACATTAGCAGCGTCTCACGTCTCCTAATCACGCACACACGCCGCCAGCGGACGCATCACACTCTGTACGTCAGTACTAGCGGTATCACGTTCTCGAAAAAATGCGTTTGTTTGCCGCTTGCGTTGCGCGGCCGAACTTACGTGCGGCCGTACTTTGTATATTGACCGTCATTGGCCGTCATTTGCTGCTACTACGGCCGTGATAAAGTGCGGCTGCACGCGCGTTCGCACTGCGTTCGTCTGACCCCAGCTTTATTAAGGAGACCCCCATAGGCTTCAATGTTAAAAATATTCCCGTTTTAATTCAATATCAAACAGTTTATTATAATATTCTGCAGTAAAAAGTCTCTTTATTTCAAGCATTTTTCGGGATTTTCTTGCAAAAAAAAAACCGTTTTAAAAAAAAAAAAAAATCTGTAACTGCCCTTTTTATTATCATTCATGGATTTTATGTGTAAATTTCAGACATTTTCGCTCAGTAGTTCCTTTGCAAACAGCGTTTCATTTTTCAAACATTCAAGCAAACTGTTTTGTTATTTTTCACTCCATTCGTCTGTGGTGTCGGGTTTTTCCGGCGGCTGCTCTGCGCTGTGGTCGGCTCCTGCTCGGGTTTCTCCGGGTAATAAAGATGTTTTTGCAGGTTTCGGTGTGCATTCGCCTGGGTTTTGCGGTGAGTGTTCGGCAGCTTTTCGGCAGCTTTTCCCTGCACTACGATGGCCCTGTGGTGCTTGCTGAATACACCGCAGGGTCGCCGAAATGGGATCGCCGAATCGCACCGAATTGAAGAGAACGAAAAGTCACCGAACGTGCTGTGACTTTTCGATACTCTTTGAATAACCCTGATAGTTTTATTTTTATGCACTGAATTAATGGAAAAAACGCAACTCTTTCTCATTCCTACAAATGATCATTGTTCTTTAACCCCTTCACTACTAAGTGATTTTCCAAAAAAAAACTCTTTAAAGAACCAGTATTAATTTTTTTTGGAAAATCATTTTTAATTAATTGAACAGTAAGAAATGTTTGGGAATATTCCCAATGTATTCCTGACTGTAATAACATATTTGGCAGGGAGATGTTGCCATCTGCTGGCTGAAAGGAGTTACTGCGGTTCTGATCTCCATGCAGGATCAGTTGGGGAGATGTCATGCAGACGCATTCCCAGCTGGTTTTAAAAAGTGTTACCACTTCGGACATCATGCCCACACTGCTAAAACTTTAGGGGCATGTTCTGGCATCCGTATGTAAATAAGACTAATTTGCAACAAAAGTAATGATAATGCATAGCTCCAGATTGTGTTAATACGATCTAGGGATGCTGTGTCTGCTGATGCTGATTGTGTATACACCATCATGGTATTGAAGGGGTTAAGCATGGTTATTGTGAAACAGTACTAATTATAGTATAAATAACAAAATAATAATAATTTAGTTTTTATTATTATTATTAATAATACTAATAATAAAATTATTATTAATAATAATATAATAATAATAATTGTATTATTAGTATTATTATTAATAATAATAAAAAAAATAGTATTAATAATAATAATAATAAATAAATAATAATATTACTACAAACCTTATTCATAATTCATAATTTTCACATTCTGCAGTCTCCCCTTTAAACATAATTCCTGCCGGTGCCAGCAGCAATATTTCTTCTTTATTACATCTTACAACTTGTTTTATTTCAAAAATAAAGGCATACAAAAATTAAATCGGACCCTTTCATTTTTTTTATTGACCTTCTGTAGCAGTCTTTACATTAATCATTACTCATACTTTAGAGAAAAAGAAAACCCTTTGGCAAATGGACTTTTTTTTTCTCCCCTTCTTTTATTCGAGATATAGCCTGTCTACACAGGGGAAATCCGTTAGGTCTGTAGATGCGGGAGGGATGTACCTTATTATTTATTTACCATTCTGTTTATTATTTTGCTTCTGACATGTTCAAGAGAAACGTGTGAATGTGCCAACAAATCAACCGAGGGAGAAGAAAATATCACAAACAAAAATATTGTGCTCCTGCATTAATGCGTTGAAAATGCAAGACTGTAAATTCGAATAAATACGCGCATAAACAAGTACATAAATAAACAAGCGGGTAAATAAGCAGAAAAATAAATAAGCAAGTAAGTACCCAAATAGATATGTATGGGCTTACGCGGAGAGAAAAGTTACAAACGGATTTATAATACAAAGAAATGATAATCGTGTATCGCTAACGTCTGATAGAATTCATGATTATAATCTTAAATCGGGAATAAAAAGGTGTTTGATATCAGGAATAATAATAATAATATTAATAATAATGTGATTATTTTTATAATTATATTACTTAATAATAATAAGCATATCATGATACCTGTATTTTCTAAGTTTAAATGTGATATAAAATTAGCTTTCGAATAAGGTTCAAGAGTTTCAGATCAATAATAGTGAGGTGTAGCGACATAAAACGCAACCTTTAATGTTAAATTAAAATGCTGCAAATACTTCAAATTTCACACAATAAAATGAATGAAACGATAAAATAATAAAATTATTGCTTGGGTTACCACCATAAACCGTAAGTGGGGCGGAAGACTTGCAGAACCATATTATGTTGTTCACTCTAATATGGGGATGCTGATAGGAAAAACCTGCATCTGTACCATTTTAGGGTTAGATTCCGAGGCAGGCACTACCAGGGCACCTTGCCCCGGAATGGAGCACTCAGTGATACTTGAGGTAGTGGTTCCACGCCGCAGCAAGTATCACTTGCTGGAGTCCATAGGGCTCCATGGACCGTTGCGCTTCCGGGCCGGCCTGTCCATGGGGCCAGATGGAGCAAAGGCTCCAGGCAGCACTTTTCCAGGGGCAGCATTTTGGGCTTTAACTAGGCACACCACACATTACTGTGAGTTTTATTGCTGTAAAGCTCTGTGATATGCTCATATACACACAGCACATTACTGTGAGTTTTATTGCTGTTGAACTCTGTGATATGCTCATACACGTCACACGTTTTTTTTTTTTTTTTAGGGGGGCAGCATTTCACCCTTGGAACCAGGCAGTACAGCGTCTTAGGCCGGCCCTGCCTCGAGCCCTGTGTGATCCCGTTCTCATGAGATCGCATAGCGCCACGGAGTGATCGCAGAGGGACACTGGAGACTATTTGTTCCCAGTCTCCCTCGGCTCCTGGCGGCAAGAAGCGGCAAATTGGGCCACCGTTCTCTCAGCGGGATGAGAGGTGAGTATGGGATTTATTTGGGGGGTTTAGTTCATGCTAAATGATTCTGAAAAAGATGGAATAGTTTATCACCAGCTTTTAGGACACAATAGAAAAAAATGTAACCCAACAGTGGGGTAATTAGCGCTAGGACTTTGAAATACTTTACTTATCAAGATGTTAATTACTGATTGTGCTCCCCATGTTAAGTATAGGAAGCGCAAAGTACAGTACACTCGCGCAAGCTAGTGCAAAAAACGATTCAAAAACAGATTTTTACCGTGTTTAGGAATGTAATATGGGGGCATGCGTTAAAGTCACTTATCTTGACGCTAAAACTTACATATATGAACTTTAGGTTAATCTAGCCCGTAGTCTTTTTTTTTTTTGTATTTCAGAATTTTATTTTGCAATAAACGAAGGGTCACAGACTGACCAGCCAGGTGGCCTCACAGGGCCAGATAAGACACTCTCAGAGAAATCACATAAAACATAAAAAGGGGATCTCAAAAGAAACTGCAGAATATTAAAAATTGGGGGAGGGGGATACAATAACAAGGGGGGGATGTATAAACTCGTCCGGAGGGTCGATCCAGCAATAGCAAAACAGAGCAATGGAGTTCGCTGGGAGGGCACCAGGGAAACAAAAATAAAAGAGAAGAAAAATAAAAATGTAGTAAAAAGGGGAGAAAGGGTAGTAAGGGACTGCCAAATATATTGTGGCATTCCTGGCTCACCCCGGCAACCTTAAAGGAACCAAGGGCCATGGAAGGGGCCACTCGGCCGGGAGACCTGGGGCCAAAAGGGTGGACAGAGCCTAGGTAGTCACCCTAGCGGCTCGCCCAGGCTACTTCCCAATGTCCCACACAAAAAAAAAAAGGGGGGATGAGTCCCAGTGCTCCAACAGACGAACACCACTAAACCCAAAAATTCAGCAGGCAGGACCATAAAATCGCTCAGGAGAACATAAAAAGGAGGGGGGGGAACAAAAATTAAAAGGATGGGAACACAGAACAGACATGAATAAAAGGCATATAAAAGTCATCCAAGGGTGTCTCTAGGGAAAGAAAAAAAATAAATAAAGACTGCATTCAGAATAAGTCATCAGAGAAACCTAGAGCAAGAGCGGGGGGGGGGGTCATCCACATATCAGGGCGTGTGCGTCACAAGAGGCAGTTCGCAGGGGTATTCTAAAAAAAGGGGGACTATAGAAAAAAAAGTCTGAAATAAGGTGAGGGGTGACATCAGCCCCAAACTAGTCAGCACAGCGATCCTGAAGAGATGCCATCAGCCAGGGTTGTGCGGTAGCGTGGGTGACATGGGAGTCTTAGCCAGTGTCCAGCAGCAAGGGGGGAATCAAAGCCCCCAATGCATCAAAACAGAGGCATTTCAGGGACCAGGGCAGGCCAGCCAGAGAAGCCATCGCAGCAGGAGCTGATCCACAATCAGATGGCAGGACAGGCAGCATCTCCACCTCTCCAGCGCCAGCAGAGCGGCCTCCGTCCCTCCATAGGACCAGGCGCATCTCGCGGCCGCTGGGTTGTCCTAGCACCTGGGAAGGGAGCCGAGGATCAGAAAGTCCCGCCGGGCCACAGTCACCATCAACCTGGTCATCTATCGGCACCACAGGGGAAATCGCCGGGGATTCCATCTCCAGATCACTGACCACCACTGCTGTAGGTAAGATCTTAGGGGGATGAGGGAGCATAGCTAAAGCCCGCTCGGTCGGCAAAGGGACACTCCTCACACCAGCAGGGACACATCCACCTCCGACAGGATCACCACTGGGCTGCACCTCCATCGCAGGCTCACCGATCACCGTTGCAGCAGAGAGCACCATGCTGCCCCATCCAGCTTCCTGCCGAGAGAGGATCCACGCAGCCCTGAACTCCTCCATCAGTTCAGCCAGCATTTCCCTCGTCAGGGGTAGTGAATCTGGATCAGCCATCAGGGCGAAATGGACCGACAGGCCTCAAAGATGGCCACCGGGGTAGGCCGTAACCCAGGCCCGAAATTCAAAACGGGTGTCAGCGGTGAAGAAATAATCGCCTAGGTGTCACAGTGCCCCCTCCCCGACCTCAGGATGCCAATACTCTCAATTGGGGGTCTCAGGATAGACGGGGGGACGCAAAAATACTATAAAATAAACAAGTCTGCAGGAGAGCACAGAGACACGCATCCGTTCCTGTCAGCAGTTGGCTCCGCCCCCCCTAGCCCGTAGTCTTTAACCCCTTCACTACTAAATTGTTTTCCATAAAACACATGCTAGAATGTTTGGAAAATAACTTTCCATTGCAGATACTGAAAACATGAAAAAACATTTTAGATGCAAAAAAAAAGGTATATGAGAGCCTAGGAATGGCCAGCAGCACTAGTGGCCTGCACTACGGTGGGTTACCACTTAGGTCCCATAAGGTTTTAGCTTGATGGTGTCATTAAAGAGAAGGCTATTCCATATTCAAATCAGACTAATAACATCAAGAAATGGCGGCCAGACCTGAAACGCCAAGGAAGTCTTCTCTGCGTGAGATGGACCGTTCCCCCCAACAACTGTTTCATCCTGATTAGGTCTCGACAGTAGGGCATAGCGAATACCACTCTAGATATCTTGAGCAAGGGGTCCACATCTGGATTGCACTGTACACTTATAGTGAGCAAAACCACGTGTGTATGAGATTGTTGAGAAAGGTCAGCAACGGTAGTGGCCAGCCCTATGCGATTCCCACGCTCAGGTCTTATAATTTTTTAGTTTGATGGTTCCATTACAGTATTACAATGCTCTTTGGAACAGCACCTAAACTACACAAATTGCAAACTCCCCATCTATGTGTAAGGACAAGATCAAATGAAAAGCTGACCACAGTCACTTCTCTCAAACATCTAGGTATGTGGTTAGACCCAAATCTATCCTTTGGCCTCACATCGAAAAACTCTCATCTAAACTTTACCCCAAACTAGGTGCCCTGTACGGAAACAAATCTTGCCTGAGCCCCGCGGTAAGAAAGCAGATTGTACAAAAAATACTTATGCTGGCTATTGAATAGGGAGATGTAGTATATGCAGCCGCCCCGCAAACAAACCTCCATAAACTTACTACATTGTATAACTCATTCTGCCGCTTTGTGCTACAATGTAACTACATGACCCACCATTGTGACATGTTAAAAGAGCTGAACTGGCCGTCGCTGGAATCTAGTCGCACCCTTCACCTTTCCAACCTGGTGTTTAAGAGCTTTTCTGGGAAGCTGCCACCCTACCTGAATAGGCTGCTTCCCGAAGCAGTTCCCTCATCCTGTAACCTCCGATCCAAGACCTGCACCTTACTTGCAATACCACAATACAAAAAGAAAGTGTCTCGATCCTAATTTTCCTACAGAGCTCCGCAAATATGGAATAACCTCCCAGACGCCATCAAATATTCCCCCAGTCTTAAGTCCCTTAAGAGATCGTTATTAACATACCTGGATACAGAATGCGCCTGTAAACATGTTATTTACAGGGTTATTCAAAGAGATCTGAATTGCTGGAGAAAGGTAACCGAACGCTGAAAGTCAGCGTCCGGTTACCTTTCTTGGCCATTCGGCTATCCAGAGAGCAGGCAATTCACCAAATCCTGACCAATTGCCTGCACATACGGTGCCTATTCGGTGCCTGTTCGAGGGCAGTGAAATCCCCATAAAAAGCACTGCTTCGGCTATTCAGAGAACATAAATCAGCAGTGAAAGGTTCCCAAAATGCCCTGCCATTTGGTCGTTTAACCCTTTCGCTGCTGAGGCTTTTCACACCTCTGAGCTGAGGTCATTTTTGCCGCTTTCGCTCATCATGTTTAACCGCGTTTTGAAGCCATATTTTGATATATGACCCAGACATATTATATATTGTTCTTTCCGGCAGATTCATTATATGTCATTATTATATGTATACGTCATGTCCTGTCTGTATATTATAACAAAAAATGTAATAAAATTAGAATTTTCAATAATTTATTATGTGTAAAGTGTTTCTATTTCACATTTTAACATCCGATCGTTTGCGGTTATATTTTCTATGGGGTGCGCTTGTTAAAAAAATTAGAAATGGGGACTAGTTACATTTTTTTTTGGGGAAAATGTCACTATTTTTAACAAACGCACCGCATTCGAAAATCGTTAGTGCAGCATCATTGTTCACATTATAATTGAAATGGGAACAATATTACTGCATTAACAAAACAAAAACAAAAAAAAATTGTTTATTTTTTTTTAGAATTTTTTTTAAAATACATATATATATTTTTTTTAAATTTTATTTTTAAAAAAAAATAATTTCTTGGTCATGTTTGGTATCTTTGGAAAGGCCATGCTCTGGCCAATCCAACAATATCAAACATTAACCCCTAGTTGCCAGGGATCGGGAGATAGGGGTTCATTGGAACCCCCTATCTCCACCATTGCTGGCAGCTAGGGGTTAACTCCAGGACTGACGTCATCGATGCCAGTCCTCAGGGGGAGTTCCCGGAGGCTTGGCCGACATCCAAGATGTCGGCCAGCTCTGGGAGAGGATCACGATCTGGCGCTTTTCAGCGCCAAATCGTGATCCGGCTCCCCAGGGGTTAATGACAGCCACCATTTGGAAGGGCAGGCTGTGCCGTTCCAAACGGTGCCTGGATTAACCCAGTGCACCCCGGTGATCGGGAGGGAGAGAGGTCCGAATGACCTCCAACCCTCTCTTTCAGGCACCTCCTCCGCACACGTGGGGGGGCGCCTGAATTAGATGTCATTGCGCCGCCGCGATGACATCTAATGGCCCCACCGGGGTCACCGAGTTCTGGGCTGACATAGAGGATTATCCTAAACCAAAGATAAATCCAGGTAAAGTATCCATGTAATTGGGCAGACTAGATGGGCCGAAAGGTTCTTATCTGCCGCCATTTTTCTATGTTTCTATGTTTCTATGTCAGCCCGCACAGGGGGGCACAGCGATCGGCCGGAATCCGGCCGATCGCTGGCCGCAAAGGGAGGACGCGCTCAGCACTGCGGGTGGACGCGCTGAGCACGTCCTCCGCAGTGAAAGGGTTAATTCAGCAGGTTTATTCAAGCGAATCCCATAGGCTTCAATGTTAAAAATATTCCCGTTTTAATTCAATATCTAATAAACCGTTCATTATAAAATTCTGCAGTAAAAAGTCTCTTTATTTATAGATTTTTTTAGGACATTTTAAGCATTTTTCTGGATTTTTTTTTTTTTTAAGTTTACTTATTTTTTCTGTAACAGCCCTTTTTATTCTAATTCATTGGATTTTATATGTAAATTTCAGACATTTTCGCTCAGTAGTTTCTTTGCAAACAGCGTTTCACTTTTCAAACATTCAAGCAAACTGTTTTTCTAATTTATTCACTCCATTCGTCTGCGGTGTCGGCTTTTTCCGGCAGCTTCGCTGTGTGTGATCGGCTCCTGCTCGGGTTTTTCCAGCGTTTTCAGCGGGTTAATCCAAATGTTTTTGCGGGTTTTCAGCGTGCATTCACCGGGTTTTGCAGTTAGTTTTCGTCGGGTTTGCGGTAGCTTTTCCCTGCAATTTCGGGGACCCTGTGGTGCTTTCTGAATACACCGCAGGGTCGCCAAAATGAGATCGGCAAAACAAACCGAATTTAAGAGAACGAAAAGTTACCGAACGTGCAGTGACTTTTCGATTCTCCTTGAATTACCCTGATAATGACTATATACAGAATACGCCTGTAAACATGTAAGATAGTGACTATATACAGAATGCGCCTGTAAACATGTAACACAGTGATTACTGACTATATACAGAATGCACCTGTAAACATGTAACATAGTTACTATATACAGAATGCACCTGTAAACATGTAACATAGTGACTATATACAGAATGCGCCTGTAAACATGTAACATAGTGACTATATACAGAATGTGCCTGTAAACATGTAGCAGTGACTATATACAGAATGCACCTGTAAACATGTAACATAATGACTATATACAGAATGCACCTGTAAACATGTAACATAGTGACTATATACAGAATGCACCAGTAAACATGTAGCATAGTGACTATATACAGAATGCACCTGTAAACATGTAACATAATGACTATATACAGAATGCACCTGTAAACATGTAACATAGTGACTATATACAGAATGTACCTGTAAACATGTAACATAGTGACTATATACAGAATGCACCTGTAAACATGTAACATAGTGACTATATATAGAATGCACCTGTAAACATGTAACATAGTGACTATATACAGAATGCACCTGTAAACGTGTAACATAGTGACTATATACAGAATGCACCAGTAAACATGTAACATAGTGACTATATACATAATGCACCTGTAAACGTGTAACATAGTGACTATATACAGAATGCACCTGTAAACGTGTAACATAGTGACTATATACAGAATGCACCTGTAAACGTGTAACATAGTGACTATATACAGAATGCACCTGTAAACATGTAACACAGTGACTATATACAGAATGCACCTGTAAACATGTAACATAGTGACTATATACAGAATGCACCTGTAAACATGTAACACAGTGACTATATACAGAATGCACCTGTAAACATGTAACATAGTGACTATATACATAATACACCTGTAAACATGTAACACAGTGACTATATACAGAATGCACCTGTAAACATGTAACACAGTGACTATATACAGAATGCACCTGTAAACATGTAACACAGTGACTATATACAGAATGCACCTGTAAACATGTAACACAGTGACTATATACAGAATGCACCTGTAAACATGTAACATAGTGACTATATTTCCTACATATTTATTTTCTGTTAATCTGTATATTTGTGTTTTTAATATCTTGCATTTTACTACTTTGTATTTCTGTAACAATTCAATGTTCTCGAACCCAGGACATACTTGAAAATGAGAGAAATCTCAATGTATCCTTCCTGGTAAAATTCTTTATAAATAAATAAATAAATAAATAAGACTGTTCATTATGCTAATCAGATGCTATCACCCAAAAATGGCTGCCAGAACTGAAATGCTAAGGAATCCTCCTCTACACATATGCAAATCGGTCTTCTGTCAACTAGAAAGGATGGCCAGTGCTGAAATGCCAACGCAATCTCCTTTGCATGAGAGGAACCGAATGCAACATAGTTTATGCCATGATATTCAAGACACATGTCAGAGGATATGCCTAATGTTGGTGACATTTCGGTGCTCTCTGAATAACCCTGATAATTAGAGATGTGCGTTTCGGTTCATTCCGAATCCAAATTCGAAACGAAAATCACCATTTTCATATTTCGGGAGCATTTCTGAAAACAAAAAATGTGACTATCCAAAAATTTCAGATCGATCCGAAATTTCTGTGCGGATCGATTCGATGATCCGGATATGCTGCATTGAAACTTATGGGTTAAAAAGCCTTGTTTCTTTAAAAATTTTTAGTAAACCTAAAATTTCACCCAAAAAATGCCTAAAAAAATCCTAAAAAACGAAATAAGTAAAGAAACTTTCATTCTATTGGTAGTAATCTAATTCCCATTCTTAAATAAGCAATAAAAAAACGAAATAAGTCACAAAAAATTTAAAACTAGACATGTGCATGGCCCAAATTTTCGTTTCGTTCAGTTTCGGATTTTGTTGTTACGGTTTGTTTTAGTTTCGGATCGATTCGTTAAGGTGTTTTGGACTGATTCATTAATTTGGACGATCTGTATTTCGTTTTCAGATTGATTCGTTTTTATTGGTTATTTTGTGTTTCTGATTGATTCGTATTTCATTTTTATTATCAATTTCGTTTTTATTTTGTATTTTATAATGATTTAAAAAGAAAAAGATACGGGAGACCCTTTCCTTGCTGCTGAAACCTATTCTCCATGGAGAGCAGAAATTAACCCCTGACTGGGATATAAGCTGTGCCTGTGAGATGCCCATTATCCCCTGACTGGGATATAAACTGTGCCCTGTGAGATGCCATTAACCCATTGCTTTGTTTTGAATTGCATTGATTTTTTAAAATTTTTCATCTCTGATCAATTTCGTTTCGTTTTTTCGTTGTCGCTGTGATTCGTTTTTTTCGGATCGATTTGGAATTTCGGATTGCTGACTTTCATTTTCGGAGATGCTTCCGAAAACTAAAATTGGTGGATTTTCCTCCGAATATCAATTCGAATGAAATGAAACGCACATGTCTATTAAAAACCAACTGATCCGAATCACCCGAATTGAACCGAAACACTGAATCACCGAACCGAAACACTGAAATACCGAATCACCGAACCGAAACGAAACGAAAACAAAAAACTGTCTGAAATCCAAAAGGGGAAAAAGACCCGAAACGAAAAAAAAAGTCATGCACATCCCTACTGATAATGTTACGAACTAAGAAATAACATGTATTCGTCATTTACAGTTCGCCGTAGCGACGTAGAGAACCTGCCTCTGCGTTCTTCCGGCACACTATATGTCTATTGATTTGTTTAGCATCTGCTCTCCTAAAACACGCTTATAATTCTCTTCATTTCTGTACCGGCAACAATGACAGAGAAAAATACACATGTATTCTGACACAGATATGCCATTAACCCTTTGCTTTGTTTTGAATTGCATTGATTTTTTAAAATTTTTCATCTCTGATCAATTTTGTTTCGTTTTTTCGTTGTTGCTGTGATTCGTTTTTTTGGATCGATTTGGAATTTCGGATTGCTGATTTTCATTTTTCGGAGATGCTTCCGAAAACTAAAATTGGTGGATTTTCCTCCGAATATCAATTTGAATGAAATGAAACGCACATGTTTATTAAAAACCAACTGATACGAATCACCCAAATTGAACCGAAACACTGAATCACCGAACCGAAACACTGAAACACCGAATCACCGAACCGAAACGGAACGAAAACAAAAAACTGTCCGAAATCCAAACGGAAAAAAAGACCCGAAACAAAAACAAAACGAAAAAAACATCCCTACTGATAATGTTACGAACTAAGAAATAACATGTATTCGTCATTTACAGTTCGCCGTAGCGACGTAGAGAACCTGCCTCTGCGTTCTTCCGGCACACTATATGTCTATTGATTTGTTTAGCATCTGCTCTCCTAAAACACGCTTATAATTCTCTTCATTGCTGTACCGGCAACAATGACAGAGAAAAATACACATGTATTCTGACACAGATATGCCATTAACCCTTTGCTTTGTTTTGAATTGCATTGATTTTTTTAATTTTTTTTGTCTCTGATCAATTTCGTTTCGTTTTTTCGTTGTTGCTGTGATTCATTTCTTTGGATCGATTTGGATTTTCGGATTGCTGATTTTCATTTTCAGAAATGCTTCCGAAAACTAAAATTGGTGGATTTTCCTCCGAATTTCAATTTGAATGAAATGAAACGCACATGTCTATTAAAAACCAACTGATCCGAATCACCTGAATTGAACAGAAACACCGAATCACCGAATCGAAACGGAACGAAAACAAAAAACTGTCCGAAATCCAAACGGAAAAAAAGACCCGAAACAGAAACGAAACGAAAAAAAAAGTCATGCACATCCCTACGATAATGTTAGGAACTAAGAAATAACATGTATTCGTCATCTACAGTTCGCCGTAGCGACGTAGAGAACCTGCCTCTGCGTTCTTCCGGCACGCTATATGTCTATTGATTTGTTTAGCATCTGCTCTCCTAAAACACGCTTATAATTCTCTTCATTGCTGTACCGGCAACAATGACAGAGAAAAATACACATGTATTCTGACACAGATATGCCATTAACCCTTTGCTTTGTTTTGAATTGCATTGATTTTTTAATTTTTTTTGTCTCTGATCAATTTCGTTTCGTTTTTTCATTGTTGCTGTGATTCGTTTTTTTGGATCGATTTGGATTTTCGGATTGCTGACTTTCATTTTCAGAAATGCTTCCGAAAACTAAAATTGGTGGATTTTCCTCCGAATGTCAATTTGAATGAAATGAAACGCACATGTTTATTAAAAAACAACTGATCCGAATCACCCGAATTGAACAGAAACACTGAATCACCGAATCGAAACACTGAAACACCGAATCACCGAACCGAAACACTGAAACACCGAATCACCGAACCGAAACACTGAAACACCGAATCACCGAACCGAAACACTGAAACACCGAATCACCGAACCGAAACGGAACGAAAACAAAAAACTGTCTGAAACCCAAAAGGGGAAAAAGACCCGAAACACAAAAAAAGTCATGCACATCCCTACTGATAATGTTACGAACTAAGAAATAACATGTATTCGTCATTTACAGTTCGCCGTAGCGACGTAGAGAACCTGCCTCTGCGTTCTTCCGGCACGCTATATGTCTATTGATTTGTTTAGCATCTGCTCTCCTAAAACACGCTTATAATTCTCTTCATTGCTGTACCGGCAACAATGACAGAGAAAAATACACATGTATTCTGACACAGATATGCCTAGCTAAACAGAAGCAGAACATATTTGGATATGCATTAACTACAAAGATTAATCACAACCTGAAGGCAGAATAAGAGGCTGGAGAGGAGGGAGAGGAAAAAATGAAGCAGCTGGAACGAAAGATTGGAACATCTTTAACACGCTAATGACGGAATGGCTGGAAACAGACTTTTCAGGAATGCTGGGGGAAAGAGTGTAACAAATCACAATCAGATCATCAATCTTGAGACGGCCTATTCTCTTTGAGTAATCTCCTACGTCTCTATCCCGTTAAAATTAATGCCGTTTCCGCCGAACCCTTTACTCGAAAATATATTAATACCTTTAAAATTGTATCGCGCGTTTCTAGAGCCGTTTTCATTTTATGCTACGTGTTTTATTATACGGCAACACGGACATATAATCTGCGTTTCACGGGCCGGTGATGGATTGCCGTCGGTGATGAAGTGGGAAAGGAGTGATGGCGGGTGTCAGGGTTAACACGTAATGCATGCAGACACACGACGTATTATTTTAATAGGAGGTGAAAGCCGCTGCTTTAATATTAAGTTATTATTTGCATAATCGCATTTTGTTTCGCGCGGCCATAATGCCGTTTCTGTGACTCAGACAATATTCTAATACGCTATTCGTTGATTCGCCGGTAAATCAGTTTGTAAATAAGGAAGCGCATGCGGACCTGTGATCTGGTTTTCTTTTACGAGTTGTTTTTTTTGACCTTTCAATGATAATTTGAGCATTTAATGGACACTTAAGGGGTCATTCACAAAGAACCGAACTTTCCACCGAAGGGCACCGAACAGTGAATTTCAACGTACAGTGCAATTTTGTGGCAGTTCGTCAATTCAATAAACTGTCAATTCACCAGATACTGGCAAATCGACAGCGAAATACAGTGCAGTTCACCTCAAATCAACGCAATTCGGCAGCGAAATGGTCCCATAGACAAGTAATGGTTAATCTTTTTGCAAACCGCCAAACTGCACCAAAGTTTCAGTGAAATGCCCTGATTTTTGGTGGTTCAGGTTAACAGGCGAATCCCATAGGATTCAGTGTATAAAAATATATTAAAAAAAATTATTCTTGTTATTTTCAGAAAAAGACTTCTTATTTATTTATTTTTTTAGAACACCATTTTTCTAGACAAAATTTTTGATTCCCAATTTTTTTAAAAGGTGCATTTTTTTATTCTGAACAGACCTTTTTATTATATTGTAAAGGACTTTTTATTCTTTAGACACATTTTAATGCATTTTATTGGTTTAAACCCCAATTTGAAGAATAGCAGATTAAATTATTTTTTGTTTTTCTGCAGTTCGGCAGAGTTTGGCGGCCAGTTCGGCAGTCAGTTCGGCTTTCAGTTCAGTAGTCAGTTTGGCAGTCAGTTCGCCAAACTGAATGCCGAAATGACTGCCAAAATGACTGCCGAACTGACCGCCAGTCAGTTCGGCAGTCAGTTCTGTGGTCAGCTCGACAGTTCGGCAGTCAGTTCGGCCGTGTTGGTGGCCAGTTTGGCTGTTAGTTTGGCGGTCAGTTCGGCAGTCAGTTCCGGTGAGTTTGGCGACCAGTTCAGCAGTCAGCTCGGCTATCAGTTCAGCAGTCAGTTTGACGGTCAGTTCGGCAGTCAGTTCGGCAGTCAGTTCGGTGGTCAGTTCGGCAGTCAGTTCGGCGGAGTTCGGCAGCCAGTTTGGCAGTCAGCTTGGCTGTCAGTTCAGCAGTCAGTTCGGCAGTCATTTCGGTGGTCAGCTCGGCGGCCAGTTCGGCAGTCAGTTTGGCGGTGGTCAGTTCGGCCAGTTTGGTCAGTTTTTGTCAGTTTTGGCAGCATTCGGTGTCCAGTTTGGCAGTCAGTTCGGCACTGTTCGGCGGCCAGTTTGTCAGTGGTCGGCGGCCAGTTTGGCGGTGTTCGGCAGCAAGTTTGGTGGCGTTCGGAGGCCAGTTCGCCAGTATTCGACGGTTCGGCAACCAGTTCGGCGTTCTTAGGCGTCTCCATTTTTGGTGCGCTACGGTGACCCTGTAGTGAATAGTGAATTACTATTTTTGAGTAACCCTTTTAAGCTATAATACATTTTTCGGGATTGATAAGGCATATCATTGTCTGATTCATTGTAAAGTCTGGTTTAGATATAGTGGGTGTGACGATAAATTGTCCTGGATTTTTCTTGCGTACCCGTGGCTGGGTCATTTATATTCTAGAAGACAACCTCCACTGAAAGCACAGGACCATATTACAATCCTAACTTAGTGTTCCCCTGTGTAAGCATTAACGTTACTTCTGGTTGCCCTAACGCGGGCGCACCATGTTACAATCCGAACGCTAATGGGTTAAAAAACTCATTAACGATTCGGATCCTGTGCTTTTCAGCGCGAGCTTACTGTACTTTGCGCTCCCTATACTTAACATGGGGAGCACAAAGTGTTAATTAACGTTAGGATTACAAAATCCTACCTCTAATTACCGTCCGGCTGCAGTTAACTCGAAAGTTACCCACAGCTAGGACCTGGTGCTAACGGAATCCCGCTTCTGCGCAATCCATCAGCACCAGCAGAAAATCCCCCCAAAAATCGAGTACTCACCTCCCACCCCGTGGCGAGAACAGCGGCTCCATTCACCTCTTCAGAGAGAAACTGGGGGAAAAAAGTCTGGATTAAGTATTTATACCATAAAGTGAAACTGAAACAATGCGGAAAAATTATCGGCACCTGGAGGGCACTAACGCGCGCCTCTCGCTAAAACCGGGATGCTAAGGGGAAAACATAGCGATCACTTTCCCCTTTCACCAGGAGATTATGGGGCAGGCGCTAGACTCGCGGTTACTTGGGGCAGCACTAACGCACCATCCCCAGCATCTGCTCCATGGAGGACCCCTCTGAATTAGGCAATATAATCCATGTGTGATATTCCAATGTATCAACACCTTGTACACTGATCCTGTAAAGCGCTGAGGAATTTGTGGCGCTATATAAATAAAGGATCATTAAAAAAAAATGTCTGACTTTACCAACAACCTTGAAATAGGGCCCATGGTCTTACTTTTCATGGTATTTATTATTATTATTATTCTTTATTTATAAAGCGCCAGCATATTCCGCAGCGCTGTACAATAAGCACAGTATAGACAGGGTTACAATACATTGAACAACATTTGACAAACAGTACAGGAGGAGATGAGGGCCCTATTCCCGTAGGAACTCACAATCTAGGAGGGTTGGGGTTGGAAACAGGAGGAGAGGACTGTAAGGTGAGAGTGATTGATGGTTGCGTCAGTGAGTTGGGTGGTAGGCTTCCCTAAATAGGAATGTTTTAAGGGAGCGTTTGAAGGAAGAGAAGTTAGGGGAAAGTCTGACAGTACGAGGGAGAGCGTTCCAGAGAGTAGGGGCTGCGTGTGAGAAATCCTGCAGTCTATCATGGGAAGAGGTGATGCGGGGAGAAGCTAGGCGCAGGTCACTGTTTGACCTTAGGGAGCGGGCTGGGGTGTATTTGGTGATTAGTGAGGACAGGTAGTGGGGAGCTGAGTTATTTGGATATGCATTAACTACAAAGATTAATGCATGGTATGAGTTCTATTGCTTTTTAATACATAACTCTCTGAGAACAAACTACACAAACATACAGAAAAAATGGTGTCGCGCCTATACTCACCAGAGCGGCTGCAACAGCCAGGAGTAACAAACTACACAAACCCAGTGCTTGATCCACATATTCTCGACAACAGACGAGAAATAAAACAAGGGAAAATTCCATTTTTAAAGGTATTTTATCACAGAAATGGTTTGTTTTTTTACACAAAGGTTGGAAAATCCATGTGTTGACTCGTTCCCATTGATCCACATTTCGTTACGCTCCTTAACTATCCAGGATTATTATTTATGCCACGACTCGCACCTGCTAGACAGTGTGAAGCAAGCGTCTACCTCGTTTTTCCGTCCGAAGGTGGACACCGCTACGGTTGCGCTCCTTGATCTCAAATGGCAGGGTTAGCGTCTCTTTGGCAAGAGAATCTTTCCAATAAAGCTCCTTGAGTGTTTGAAGATGTCAAACTTTGATGTTTCAAAGCTTCAATTATTCAGGAAACACATACAAGCGCATTGTGTATCTGCCACCGAAGCATTTAAAGATCTGATGCCGAAGATGTCATGTTCTTTTCAAAGTTTACTTGATGATTGAAATTAGGAGAAGAACCTTTTCATTTCGCGGAGTCTTTCAGAACTTGGCAGAATACACATTGTTTCTATACACAATAGCACAATTAACATTTGGTGGCAAAGTGAAACATCAAAAGGAACAAAAGGAGTGTGTGGGGGGGCGCCTCGATTTGAAAAACCATAAGTAATTGCTTTTGGCACGTAGGCTTCATAAGGTAAAGCCTCGTGTTCTTGGGGTGAAGTTGAGCTTTGTGGTTTATTCCTATATGAATGGTTTAATTTAATGTGATTGATGGGAATTCGACGAGATTACTAACTTTGCCTTTTTAGCTGCTTTGTGAAAGTTGCTTTCAGACAAGTCGAGGGAATTGAATCGAGTTTCTTTATTCGATTCTTCTTTTCTTTTTTTTATTGACAGGAGCAGATCAAATAAAAGAAAAATAAAGATGAATAAGAAAAAAAAAACAACTATGCAGCAAATGAAAAAGATGACGAAGAAATATTGAGTATTTCTTTGCGATACAATGTTTCCAGATATCTATAACTCCGGGCAGTGAAACCTGGAAGTGGAGATTAGGGATGAGCTGTTCGGTTCGATCTGTTCGGAGTTCGCATCGAACATCGGCCGTTCGACAGTTCGCGAACGTCGAACATTTCCGCGTGTTCTGTTTGAGTTCGATTTTTTTTTGTTGAAAAAAGTATAAAAAATGCTTAAAAAATACAAAAAAAAATCTAGAACTAAAGAGACTCTTTACTGCAGAATATTATAAGCAACGGTTTATTAGATATTGAATTAAAACGGGAATATTTTTAACATTGAAGCCTATGGGATAAAACATTCTTGTTACTAAAACATCAGGCAGACACGGCCCTCTAATCGGGCACTGTAGAGGGCAGCCTGCAGGGGCCTCCCAAGGATCCCCTTGAGGAGCATGCGGCTGCCAGATGACAGAGCTGCGACTGTGCGGGCTAGCCGCCTGGGTGCATGTGGCAGAGACAGGCAGCGCAGGGAGGGAGCCACTCCACCTGCGGCCACGGCAGACACTCCCCCACAACCAGGATCCAGGGAGCCCCCACTGACCACCAGGCTAAGGTAAGGCGACACAATTCTAAAAAAAATAAAATCTGAGGACATTTTTAAATGTCCCTGGGAACATAAAATAAAACCTTTTTTTTTCTTTCTCTACCTGGCTAAATGTATTTAATTATATATATTAGATACATTCAGCCAGGTAGAGGGGGGTGGCATTTGGGCTGCGCGGGGTCTCAGGCAGTGGTTTGTTTTTTTTGTGTGTATATTTTTTGCAAATTTATAGGGGAAGGTAAGGGCAGGTATGATATATATACAATTCTCACCATATACAGTAGCGCAATAGAAGTGCCTAAACATTGCTGCCCAGGTTTTGTTATAGCTGCTGATGTAACTGAATAGATCGGGGATCTCTTCTGCATTACCAAAACCTCCACCACTGCACTCTTCCACAATACCACCGAGGGGTTACGGTGTGAAGGCACTTGCTGCCACCAAAGGCAAAATATTTGGGTGCACTGACGCCTATACCAGATTCATATCATTTTAATATTTGACCGCAGGGTCCAACCCTGCACTCTTCCACAATACCACAGAGGGGTTACGGTGTGACGGCACTGTTGCCGACACTAAAGGCCCAATTTTAAAGCACCTATTGTTACTTTCATCCAAAGCCTGCATAAGTTTCACCATAATTTAGCCAAAAAAAATCACTAAACTTGTTCCGTGTGTCCTAAAACGTCTCTTTTCATACAGGCTGCCGCCTCAAGCAGTTGTTTATGAATAGATTAAAGGAAAAGCATTTACCGTCATTTGAAACGTAATTTTCCACATGTCGTCAGCAGTGAAGGGGTTAAAAACGTCTTTTTTTTTAAAACTTTTGTCCTTTGTTTCCTGTCCCCCAGGGCACTACCCAGACATTGTTTTTAAATGTTTCTATACATCCTATAAATCCGCCACTTCCTGGGCAGGTTATGGGGACCTCCTAGGCACAATATTTGAAGGAATTTTTTGTTTTTATTCTTAACCTTTATTACATGGAAAACTCACTGTCCCTTTAAAAACTTATTTTTTTTACTTTTTGTCCTTGTTTCCTGTCCCCGGGCACTACCCGGACCCCCATACACCTTTTATGGCAAATATCTTGCATATATACCCTCTTGGAGGGCACTCTAAAAATCGAACTTTTGAGTCTCATTGACTTGCATTGAGTTCGGTTCGTGTACGCGTTCGAACTCGAACTTTTGAAATTGTTCGAGTTCGAATGCGAACCGAACACTGGGGTGTTCGGCTCATCACTAGTGGAGATATGTAATGAGTTTTTTACTTTAGTCTTGTTATGCAAAAAGTGTATGTAATTATCACAGGGGCTCATGCAGGGTTGCCATCAGGGGGTGACAGCCCATGATATGCTCAGGGGCCCTGTGTCTCCAAGGGGCCTGGCCATTGCCAAACCCTATGCAGCATATCTAAGTACTACAGATGTAAGGGTCTCTCCATGGCACGCAGGACAGACCCACCAAGACATCAACAGTTCCTGGTGGCCCACAGCATCTGGGGCCGGTAAGAGCACTCAGACTCATCACTGAGGGAGTGATTAGTATAGGCTGCAGCAGGTAGAGGTGCAGACTTAATGCTCTCCCACCAGGGACTAGGGATGGGCTGCCGGTTCGAATCTGTTCTAAGTTCAATTTGAACATCGGCAGTTCTAAAATTCGCAAACATCTAACTTTTTGGGCCGTTCGAAAAAAGTTCGACCAAAATTTTTAAAAAAACATGCTTTAAAAATCCTAAATAATCTTAAAATAAAGACACTCTTACCTGCAGAATAATATAAGCAATGGTTTGGTAGATATTGAATTAAAACAGGAATATTTTTAACATTGAAGCCTATGGGGAAAAACATTTCCCACACCTTTAACATTGAAGTCTATGGGGTAAAACATTTCCCACACATTTAACATTGAAGGCTATGGGGTAAAACATTTCCCACACCTTTAACATTGAAGCCTATAGGGTAAAACATTTCCCACACCTTTAACATTGAAGGCTATGGGATAAAACATTTTCCCCTCACCTTTTTTAACATTTGAAATGAACTATCAAACGGATATCGACTATAGAATTTAAAATGAACTATAGAATGGATATTGACTAACTATCGAATTTGAAATGAACTATCAAATGGATATACATTTGATAGTTCATTTCAAATTGGATAGTTACTTGATATCCATTCAATAGTTCATTTCGAATTTGATAGTTAGTCGATATCCAAATTGGTGCACATTTTTTTTTAAAAAAAACACCTTTTTATTGTTTCCTGTCCCCCACGGCAGTACCTGGACCCCCATACACATTTTATGGCCAATATCTTGCATATTTGCCCTCTTGGAGGGCACTTTAATTCTCAAACCTTTTAGCCCCATAGACTTGCATTGTGTTCGAATTGTGTTTGAATTCAAATTTTTTCGGAAGTTCGAGTTCGAATTCGAACTGAACACGGGGGGTGTTTGGACCATCACTACCAGGGACCACTTTTTATCCCCTTGATAGACCACCAGAGATTTATCTCACTTCTTGCAAATGAAGGTATGCAGAAGAGAAGTAATTTTTTTTATTTTTAATTAATTTACTGAAATGGGCAGCTGAGGGAAGGAGGTCCCGACCAGTGGTTCAGTAAGGGGCCCCAGGATTTCTGATGGTCAAAGATCAGGACTCCTCTGGATGGTCAAGTGATAGAGCTTAAAAAATTATGGTTCAGGAGACATGGGGCCATAGGTAGAGCTCAAAAGAGGAGCTATTTATTGTGCAATAAAATGCAGAAACTGGACCAACATATTATAGTTATGAATACTCGCACAGCTAATTTAGTAGACTGTTGTAGATGAATTCAGGAGCGTATTTGTCTGGAGTGCCAGTATTCACATGCATGTGACCACACACATTCAATCATGCAAGGCTCCTGTTAGTGAGACACCTTAGGCAATCACCTATTTTGCCTAATTATAGAGCGTCCTGATGAGGCAGAACCCGAGGATCTCTACAAAGGTAGGATAACTGTGGAAAACCTATGAAGAACTGCACAATCTGGAATGTCCTGAATGCAGAAATCCCCGCAAAATCAGAAAGAATTTAGGAGCAAGAAAAACCTGATGGAAAAATGTATCACGGATATGTAAGGCAGGGGTCAGCAACTTTGACCTTTCAGATGTGTCGAAGCTACATCCCCCATGACGCCCACGTTTGTTGTGCTTGAATCTACATCTCCCATGACATCATGTCCGTTGTGCTCGAAATCATGTTTTGGTGGCCTTGTTTTACTGCGTTGGGCCCCATGTATATCTGTTTCCAACCCTTGTATTTCTGTCATAATGGAGCTTGAAGTTATGCGGTGGCTGTAAACACTGATTGCAGGAGAGTATTTAGGTCTGATTGGGAATCCCATGATTCCGTAAAGGAAGCCTGAGATGATGGTACTTCAAGATGTTTTTCCGGCGCAATTTTGCTTGTTGGCAGTCACTTAGGGACTCCTTTGGCTGGTGGTCACCTATTGAGGGATCCGCATGGCAGTTACTCATTAGATTAGCTGAGTCTCATTGGAAATGTTGTTTCAAAATATCTGGAGGGCCAAGGTTGCTGACGTGTGATTTATGGGTTATTCTAGAGGAAAATGACAAGCCCGACTTCAATAGAATAATTCTGAGCTGAGGCCAAATTGCAACAACTCAACTGCCAAGATCAGGGTATAGTTGCCCTACTTCCTCTTAGTCTAAATGTTGCGCGACCGCAAGCCTGGCGGCATGGGGATTTGAGCACAAACTTGGCGGCACAGGGATTTGAGCATGAGCCAACACAGGCGCACCTCGCGGCAAGCCAGCTGACACAGGTGTGTCACTTTCACCCTTTTTGAACCCATTCACTACCCTAAACCTCAGATTTGTTACCCTAACCCCAGCACAGATATTTCATATTAACTCCCTCCTGTTACAGATATGCCATATTAACCAGCTCCTGGCACACACATGTCATATTAACCCCCTCCTAACCCCCAGCGATCACTGATGACCTGTCACCTGCCCACCGATGCTGTCTCCAGACTGCAGTGTGTGGCGAGCTTTGTGGTCTGTGCGCAAAACAAAGATCGTATTGCAGAGCCAACAGCCAACGTACCACAAGGGATGCAAAGATCAAGGGTCCTGGTGGCTGTCCATGGGATGCTGCAAGCCGCCGGGACCCAGAGTGTGCTGCTGAATTTGCCACCCCACAGAATTTGCCACTTGGAGCCGCTGCTCCAACCAGGACCATAATCTGGCCAGCCCTGTGCTTTACTGAGCAGCTAAGTCCCTATGCTGACTCTTGCAAATGAGCATAAAAAAAATTGTATGCAAATTAATAAAATGGTAATTTTAACATGATAAATCAATTAATTTAGGTAAAGTTGAAACAGAGCAAGAATGCCTCTTTAAGTTATATAGTTTAGTTAGTATTAAAGTGTATATTTGAAAGTAAAATAAGGATGTTTATTTATTTATTTATAAAGTATTTTACCAGGAAGGATACATTGAGATTTCTCTCGTTTTCAATTTTGTATATGCATTATTTACATGTTCTGACCAAAAAAATATAACTATACTGTATATAATTTAAAACATTTTAAGAGGCTTTACATTAAAACAAAGAATTTTATTTTTGGTTATGTTTGTTTTAGGTCAAAAATTGGGTTTCTAAGATTTTCTTTAATTTTGTTTTCAATTTAATTTTCAAACAAAACCGTACGATAGAAAAAGACAACAAAGTACTCAGTACAACCTAACATTCTATATTACTAGTGTTTATGTTACTATTTATCAACGGGAAATAAATACATAAATTAATTAATTAAAAATTAAAATATAAAACAATTCAGCAGATTTGTGTTAGTGTGACCTGTGATAATTACAGTCTGACCAGAATACTAGAAGATTATTATTATTTTTTTACCCTATAGCTATGCTAATTTGGTTGTCTGTGCTAAGGTGATAGAATGAGATCAGCCTAATGCTGGTCAATTGCTAATGAGCTAATTATATCAAGTCATCACCCGACTGGGTTTAAAACATAGAAAATATGTCCTTATGCCTTTAAAATATGAAATATGTTGCCGTTTGACACTTCGCTATTGTTGTTAATTGTCTGGTTTTATGTCTAGTATTAAGCCTGACAGATACAGTTTTTATCTATCTTTCAGTGAAATATTAGAATTCCTTCGACGCTAACACTGACTCACTGACTATACATTTTTTTTACTTTTATTTATTTATTTTTTTGCTCTTGGCAACCAGCTACAAATTATCTCTAAATAACGATACATATTAAAGGGAAACTGTACACAGTGTGAGCACACAGCCCTGAGCTCCCTGCTCCCTGCTCCCCCTCCATAGAGGGGGACTTGGAGGGCTAATTCAGTCTTCCGACTGCAGTGACTTGGTCCCACCTAGAAACTGAGCTCATCGTTTAGGTTACAAGGCTTTGGGACTTTTAGGAATTAGGTGCTTATTTTAACACGATTCGTAACTTCGGGCCGATATCGTTTTCGGATCACTCCGGCTTCCGTTTTTAAGCTTAATTACGTGATTTTGGTCGATCTGATATTGATCGATTTGGTATTTGGTCAATTTGATATAAGCTCATTTTTACCGCTTTTGCTCATCATGTTTAAATGCGATTTTAAGCCACGTTTTATTATATGACCAAGACATATTATATATCGTTCTTTCCGGCAGACTCGGCAGATTCATAATATGGCATTATTATATGTATACGTCATGTCCTGTCTGTATATTATAACAAAAAATGCAATAAAATATGAATTTTTAATCATCTACAGTGTGTAACGTGTTTTTTTTCCACATTTTATCATCCGAGTCTTTGTGGTTATATTTTCTATGGGGTGCGCTTGTTAAAAAAATTAGAAATGGGGACTCGTTACATTTTTTGGGGTGGGGGGATTACGTGATGTTTAGCAAATGCACCCCATATAAAAAAATCATAAGTGCAGCATCATTGTTCACATTATAATTGAAATGGGAACAATATTGCTGCATTAATAAAAATAACACACACAAAAAGCACTTTTTGAAAATTATTATTTTATTTCTTTTGCTCTGGCCTGGCCTGGCCTGCCACTGTTCAGGAGATATGGGGGTTCAAAGGATTCCCCTGTTCTCCACCAAGGGATTTCCTTAGGAAATTCCCAGGCAGCTAGGGGTTCCCTGGCTAACTGACATCATTGCGCCATGCGCGATGACGTCAGGTTCTGAGGAGGGACCCGGAGGTGGAGCCGCCATCCAAGATGGCGGCCCCCACTTGAGCTAGGCCGCGATCTGACACCAGATGGCGCCTGATCGTGGACCGGTGCCTCAGCAGTTAAAGCCAGGCACCACTTAAAAGGGGAGACTCTCCCCTTTTAAGCGGTGCCTGGCTTGTCCTTGTGGACCTCCCGATCAGGAGGAAGAGGGATCCGAAAGGAATCGCCCCTCCCTTTCATGCGATCTCCCGTCATTGCCTTGGGGTCACCTGAAAATGACATCATCGCGCATGCGCAATGATGTCATTTTACACGGGGAGCCCCACAAATTCGACGGCTGACTTCAAGGAAGTCAGAACACCACGGGATCCTGGAGAGAGAGGTAAGTATCTCTTGCAGGGCTCCCGATAGGGAAAGACGTGTGGGGAACGCCCCCTTCATATAGTGGGAGTCAATGAGGACGTTCCCCACACGTCCTCCACAGCCAAAGGGTTAAGCACCTTCCAAATGCCGGCACATGTGCTCCATGGCTGCCATTCACAGCCATGGCACCTTTTCAAAGCCTGGCCGACTGACAATTCCGGGCGCCCTGCCGTGGTTTCCAGCTGTGGACCTCATCAGCGCGCTCTGTTACTATACCTAGGTTTTCCCTTTCCCATTCTCGATTATTGCTCTCCTGGTTCTTTGTCTTGTTTCTCTCTTGTGTTCCATTAACTCCCTAGTTTCCGTCTCATTTTTGGATTCCATGAACCAAACCTAGCTCTTGTTTAAAGACCATGGGCTATATTACAAGGTTGGTACTACTGCTAACTTAACCAGAGCTATTGTATACTTACCAGAGCCATTATCGTCAATGGAGTTGTTAAGTTTATAACAGCTCTGGTTAAGTTATTTGTAATACTGCCCCTTGCCTCTGTATTAACCCTCTAATTACTGCACATTGTTGTGTATTCCTGTGTACTGAACCTGGATCTTCTTTACCTGTCTTGCCTCTGTATTAATCCTCAAATATACCGAGTATTGTTTGTTTCTCGTTGTTTCTGTATTGGCTGTCTACCCACCCTACCTGTTCGCTGGTCTTGTTCGCCATGTTTTCTCTTTTTCATCTAGAGTAGATTCAGCCACCGTAAGGACCAGCCTATCAGATAAGGGATTCTTTTGCTTTTCTGGGTGTTGTTCGTGTGTTGGGTTACCCTTCTCCTTGACATCTATGACCCGCCTCCCTTCCTTGTGGCCAATTGCCTAAACTCAGGCAGCCACTTTCCAGCCAATGATGCCAATCGGACAGTGGGAAGGGATGCGTGCCGTAGGAGTTACCAGAGAGCCGCGTGGTGTGCTATGCCATCGTGAGACGTTCAGGCCGTCCCACCTCCTGGACGGCAAAACACGCCTGCACAGTATGAAGGGGTTAATAAAAGCAGTTGAAATTGCGAGGACGCTTCATTAGATTTTTTTGCTGATTATATATAAACTAAAAATATATACATGACTCAAAAAAAAAAAAAAAGCAGTGGAAGTGTTTCATTTTAACCAGATCTACACGAAAACACATTCGTAGTTTTTTTCGGTCATCGTCGAAAACAGCTAAAAAGATAATTCAAATTATTAAAATAGTCGTCAGCGATACTGTAAGGAAAAATATCATTTTTTTAAGACAAGGCAATAAATTATGTTAGTTTTGATATATTTTGGGATGGCAAGTTGTCCACTTTAAATAAAGATGAGCTTCTGTTGATGTGTTGCACAAATCTGTTAGTATTTTCTTTTCTTGAGTAGTAAGCATAACATTCAGGAGTGCCATATGGGATTTGTTTTTATTGCTGGATAATTTACATACATATGTAAATGCTGGGGATATTTTTGTATGTCAATTATTCTGGTGCCACTGTATACATACGCCAAATCTCCACATTTCTTCATGTGAAGTCATCGTGTTATTTATTCACGCTAACCAGTCACTAATTCCACATGCTGTCGCTAATGCGCCAAGCGGGTTCCTGGGAAAATTATGCAAATCTGTGTGTGTACATTAGAATTATCTCACAGCTCATCTATGGATTCTTTATTGTACCTTCTTATATATATTTTTTTCTTTATGTTATGAAGTCGATATATTTCAATATGCTGGGAGTCAGATTACGCCAGACAATAGAACCAAAACTGACATATGCACACAGTTACAGGTATTAATAAAGCGCCACGAAGTCCCATAGCACTGTACAATGGGTGGGACATAACATCAAATATGCATACATAACAGTAGAAGAGAAGACCATGCTCAAGTGGGGGAATCATGGGAGTGAGCTGGTAGGCTTCTCAACTGTACATTTGTACGTAGACAACACTGTAATCTATACCAGCAAACCAAATCTCCCGCAGCTGGAGGCCGTGCTGCAAGAACAATTCACAGAGGTAGAAAAGTGGATCAAACACAACAAACATTTTTTAACTACTGACAAAACTGTAACGATGCTCTTTGGAACAAAACCTAAACTACACAAATTGCAAAATCCCCATCTATGTGTTGAGACAAAATCAAACGGCACGCTAACCACAGTCACTTCTCTCAAATATCTAGGTATGTGGTCTATGCTTTGGCCCCCACATCGAAAAACTCGCATCTAAACTTTACCCCAAACTAGGTGCCCTGTACAGAAACAAATCCTGCCTGAGCCCCGCGGTAAGAAAGCAGATTGTACAACAAATGCTTATGCCGGCTATTGATTACGGAGATGTAGTGTATGCAGCAGCCCGCAAACACACCTTCAGAAACTTACTACATTGTATAACTCATTCTGCCGCTTTGTGCTACAATGTAACTACATGACCCACCATTGTGACATGTTAAAAGAACTAAACTGGCCATCGCTGGAGTCTAAACGCACCCTTCACCTTTCCAGCCTGGTGTTTAAGAGCATTTCTGGGAAGCTGCCACCCTACCTGAATAGACTGCTTCCCCCAGCAGCTCCCTCATCCTATAACCTCTGATCCAGGACCAGCACCTTAATTGCAATACCACAATACAAAGTCACTCAAGAGCTCCTTACTAACATACCTCAATACAGAATGCACCTGTAAACATGTAACATAGTGACTATTTCCTACATATTTATTTTCTGTTAATCTGTATATTTGTGTTGTTTTTTAATATCTTGCATTGTATTACTTTGTATTTCTGTAACTGTAACACTTCAATGTTCTTGAACCCAGGACATACTTGAAAACGAGAGAAATCTCAATGTATCCTTCCTGGTAAAATCCTTTATAAATAAATAAATAAAATAAATAAATAAATGTAATGTGTTTTCAGAGGCTTCTTGCAGGACTGGAGAGACGGGAGAGTCTAATGTTGAAGGGAGGGAGTTCCATAGAAAGGGGGCAGCTCGGGAGAAGTCCTAAAGTCAAGAGATAGGGGTGCGGATACAATGAGATAATAACTAGGGATGTGCATGGCTGAAAATTTTGTTTTGTTTAGTTTCGTTTCATTACGTTTTTAAATAATTTCTTTTTAGAAATTTCGTAACTAATTTCATTTCATATTTCGTTTCGTTTTGAATCGATTTGAAATTTTCTAATCGATTTGAAATTTCAAATTGATTTTAAATTTCGAATTGATTCGAATTTCATATATCAATTCGATAGTTGTTATCAATTCGAATTTTGGATCACTAAATAAAACCCCAATTAATCAAATTTTGCTGTTAAAAGAAAAGCTAGGGTTAAATTTTAAGCTGTGTCACAGATTTAGTATTTGAGTCAAATTAAACAGTGAAACTAATTTAATTTGTTTCATAAAGTCCTTTGCTGACTATTACTTGTATTTTAAGTTAAGATCAATTCAATAGTTGATATCCATTTGATAGTTCATTTCAGATTCAATAGTTGATATCAATTTGATAGTTCATTTCAAATTCGATAGTTGATATCAATTATTCAAATTTTTCTTTTATGATGATGACACAGTGTAAAACGAAATAAATTTGTTATATACCGTTTTGTTTCGAATTCGTATCGTATCGATTCGTTATTCGGAAGTACTTCCAAATACGAATTATCAAATTTCGTTACAAATTCCAAATTTTTCCGATACGAATGCACATCTCTAATAATAACATCAGATCATTGGCAGAGCGAAGTGGCCGGGCAGGATGTACCTGTTAATAAGGGAGGAGATGTAGCCAGGGGTGCGGTTATAGAGAGCTTTGTACATGAGTGTCATTATTTTGACTTTGATTCTAAAGCAAACTGAGCCAGCGCAGACTGACAGAGGGGTGAGGTGTGAGAGTTGCAGGATGTGAGGTGTGAGAGGTGAGGGATATGAGCTGTGAGAGGTACGGGATGCGAGGTGTGAGATGTGTAGGATGTGAGGGAGAATCTGGGATCTCTTAAGGCCAATGAGAAGGAGGTTACAGTAGTCAAGGCGGGAAATAAAAAGTGCTTGGATCAGCATTTAAATAGAGTCCTGATTAAGAAAGGGGCGGAAGCATGCAATGTTTTTATAGGTGGAAGTATTAGAATGTGTTTATTGACTATGGGGCACCATTACAGTCATCGCGCTAAAATGGGGACACTAGGGAGAAAAACCTGCACCATTAGGTTTCTCTTTTGCGTCCCCGTTTTACCATGATATTATGATGCAGGCACTATAAAAGCTGCCTGCATCGTAATCGGGTGCTAAGCCCTGGTGATGCGCGCAGCAGCGCTAAGCACCGCTGTGCGCATCCACTCGATGGAGTCCATAGGGCTTCATTGAGGCAGAAGGCATCGGTCACATGACCTGCCATATCTCGCCTCGTGAGATCCTTCAGGTTGGCATAGTGATCCACAGGGGGAGAGACTGGGGGACTTTTTTCCCCAGTCTCTCCCTGCTCCCGGCGGATAGAGGAGGCGGTTGGAGCCGCGGTCCTCGTCGTGGGATTAGTGGTGAGTATCTGATTCATGGGGGGTTTCTGCTGGTGCTGACGGATTCTGGGAGGGAGAGACATCCAAAGGATGCGCACATTTTGTTTTACTAGATCCATCAAAAATGACAGCCACTACCTTGTCTTCCGTCAGAACGTACGACTGTTGTGCGCAGCCCGCACAAAATGACAGACTCGTGTTAAAAATGACATTGCGCTCACTGGTTTCTGCGCGCGTCGGTTTTACGAGCGCAATTTCCCGACGGAAGAAAAAATGCGCGAGGAATGTAATTCCAGCCGTGATTTTCGTTCGTTAACGTTTAACGCTTCGCGCAAAAAACCACGCGTTTAGCGCGCGTTTTTGCGTTAAGAATGTAATAGGGCCCAAAGTGTTTCTTGGAGGATTCTAGAAGCTTCCGTGTTTTTGGATTTCATGAGTACAAGAGACCAGCCCTTCGACGAGTCGCTACAGAATGCAATATGTAAATGTGCAATTACCCTTATGAAACGCATGATTTTATAAGTTATTACACTATAAATAAAGACAATTATGCAGAAATTATTCTTGAAAAATGTTTTTCTTCTATAAAATCCTCTCTCGCGCACTTAGAAATGTACATATTTTCAGGGAATACGACAGATGGCAGAAGAGGAGGGAATGTCAGTTTGTAATGAAGAAGGCTGAAAACGTCTTACTCAACAACACGGAATTTTGGATGGCGGCGTTCGATGGCAGATATTTACCAGATGACCCATGCGGTCTGCCCATTCATAAAATAACGTTGTGAGAAAACGTGTCCAAGTTGGCAGCGCGCGAAGCAGAGAAGCAAATGGTCTGCGTTCTTGTTTTATGTCTAATATACATTGTAATTTTCGGAAATTTACAAAGTAACGGGCTGATTCTACACAGAATCCTCAGAATTCATATATTTTCATATTTACGCCTCGAACCAAAGCGAGACGGCAGTGGTTATTTTACTCAATTTGATTTAATAGCGTTTTAATTTAGCCATCAATTATTTAATCAATATTCCTCGTGTACAGACCGAGCAATTAAAAAGCCCATTAACCACACGGAACATTTGTTAAAGCATATTCAGCCAGCAATAACCAAGATAAAATGAATATAATTATTGATTACGTTTTGGATTTCAATAAGTGAGGTTTTTACATTGAAATACATCAAACGCACGTAGTAATTAAAGTTGTTTTTGGGGAGGGGGATTGCAGCAAAATGATATTGGAAATTTCTGCACTAGTGTTAATATAAATTTAAAGGGACACTCTACTCATCATGACGACTTTATTGTATTAAAGTGGTCAAGATGTGAGAAGTAGACCCCCTCCTTCTCCCTGCCTTTCAGGTCCCCCAATCTGGAGATATTGTGGGGTGAAGTGGAGGAGTTTCCTCCACTCCACCCAGAATTCCTAGCAGCCAGGATTTTTGAATTTCCCAGCTGCCGTTCAGCAGATCGGTCAATAGTGGACACCGGCACATAGAGAGCAAGTTGATGTCACCCTCTCTGAGATCAATTGCTGTAGCGAACATTCTCAGAGAGGCAGCCGATGGATTGAATCTGTGCATGTGCGCGTCTCCGTTCCATCGTTGGCACACAGACATCGGTCGGACACAAGTGACGTTGGCAAGCAGCTCTCTGAAACTGATCATTCTAGCGAGTGGACTCAGAGAGGCAGCCGATGGATTGGATCTGTGCATGCGCACGTCTCCGATCCATCGTTAGCACACAGACATCGGTCGGACACAAGTGACGTTGGCAAGCAGCTCTCTGAGACGATCATTCTAGCGAGTGGTCTCAGAGAGGCAGCCGATGGATTGGATCTGTGCATGCGCACGTCTCCGATCCATCATTGGCACACATACATCGGTCGGTCACAAGTGATGTTGGCAAGCAGCTCTCTGAAACTGATTATTCTTGCGAGTGGCCTCAGAGAGGCAGCTGATGGATTGGACCTGTGCATGTGCGCGTCTCCGATCCATTGTTGGCACACATACATCGGTCGGTCACAAGTGATGTTGGCAAGCAGCTCTCTGAGACGATCATTCTAGCGAGTGGTCTCAGAGAGGAAGCCGGTGGAGTGGATCTGTGCATGCGCGTAGCTCCGATCCATTGCTCTGCGCAGGCGCTATGGAAGTTATGTACGGAAAGTGCGCAACTCCTGTAGCGGTGCACAATTTGCAGTTCCTATGTTATGCAAATAGCGTAGGAGCGCAAATTGCTCAGAAAAGCTTCAGGGGTTTCCGCGTTCGGGAGTCCCTGAGACAAAGAGGAGGAGCTGTGTGCGGCGATGAATACAATTACACCATAAAAGGACAAAAAAATGATAATTGAGCAGAGGTTAGGTTTGTGTTTGAATACATTTATTCAAAGATCGTTCACCCTTACAGTATTAATTCTGGAATGTTCCACACATCCTATTGATCATCTGAAGGCTGTCACATGGAGGACCACAGAGAATAGAAATCCCTAAACAAAAGTGATCTGTAATGTCAAAGGATTGTTCCTATGTATAAGAAGATTCATTTCAATACCGCCCTCAGGAATCGAAGACTCTACAAAAGGTTTTCGAGAGCAGTTCAGGTTCTATTTATCCATGCTACATGATGCGTACGGCTATGTGTTACCACCCTGGACCACTGTATCCAGGCCTCCCTACAACGACACGTGATACACACATTTTTCATAATGGCAAGTTTAAGATAACTAAAATATATTCTTTTCATACACGGAAAAAAAGATCTGTATTAATCATACGCTCCTGCTGCTCTACTATCACGCTTGCACATCTTCCATGTTTCTCTGTTCCTCATTCTGGGCACTTTGACAAATTTGCCCCGTAATATGCTATCTGAATAAATGTATCTTACTTTAATGCTGATTTAGATAAACCAGAGATGATTTTAAATTGATTCCCTGCACGGCTGCACATTTATTAAGATCAGTTTGCTGAATGCGTGTGGGTAAGAGGGAAAATGTCCTGTAGTGTTCACCACTTGCGTATCACCTGCTGGACTTATCCTGTCTAACTGTATATACTGCATTACTGACACATCTCGACAACAGACCCCATCTGGCTGGGCTTGATGGATGTTATGGTGGTAGCCATGGGGTATCACTGCAATCAAGGGATGAGGCAGTATGCTACGTGGGGTCCTTACTCAACAACACAGAATTTGGATGGTGGTGTTCAATGGCAGATACTTACCAGATGATCCACGTGGTCTGCCCATTCATAAAATATCATCATGAGGTATCACTACAATCGATGGATGAGGCAGAATGCTAACGTGGGGTCCTTACTCAACAACACAGAATTTGGATGGTGGTGTTCAATGGTAGATACTTACCAGATGATCCATGTGGTCTGCCCATTCATAAAATATCATCATGAGGCATCACTACAATCGATGGATGAGGCAGAATGCTAACGTGGGGTCCTTACTCAACAACACGAAATTTGGATGGCGGTGTTCAATGGCAGATACTTACCAGATGACCCATGTGGTCTGCCCATTCATAAAATATCTTCATGAGGCATCACTGCAACCAAGGGATGAGGCAGAATGCTAACGTGGGGTCCTTATTCAACAACACAGAAATTGGATGGTGGCGGATATCAGGTCATTTCACTGTAATTTCAGACAATTCTGCATGCTGTGAATAGACAAATAGGTGTCTATAGCAGTGGTCCCCAACCCTGGTCCTCAGGGCCCACTAACAGGTCAGGTTTTAAGGAATACGGACATACAGACTGAATCCTGCAATCACTGAGCAGCAAATCATATCACCTGTGCTGTGCTTCGGATATCTGGCAAACCTGGTCTTTTAGCGTGACCTGAGGACCAGGGTTGGGGACCACTGGTGTAAGGGACAATTTCGGTGCTGCCGAATTGTGGCAAAATGCACCGTGTTTTACTATCAATTCTCCCGTATTTAGCTAATTGACAGCTTAGTGAATACGAAATTTGCCCCAGAATTGCACTTGCGGTGAAATTCACCCTTCGGTGCAACTTGGTCGCAAATTCGGATGTTAGTGAATAACCCTTCATGTGTTACATTGCTAATTCTTTATAAAAATTGAGCAGCATGTTGATTTCTGGTTTATGAATCGATCAGAAATGAAGCAAAATATCAGACGAAATATTAAATCGATCTTTCAACTAATTTTCGATTTGTACAAAAAAATTTGTCTGAAACCAAAATAATTTTTTTGGCATGCACGTGCCTAATAGATGCTCAGGTTTCATCATGTTATAAGCATTTATTCTTCATGCTTGGTCAGGTAATAATCATTCTCATCCTATCTTAAAAGACCACTTTAGCCACCTTAACCATTTAAATTAAAACCTGGAATTTTGCCAGACTGGAATAAATAAAAGGCGGCAATGCGAAATAAAATATAATATCAAAAATGTATTTAAGTACTTGTCTATTACAAACAGCACCATCGGCACATCTATTAACCCCTTAGTGACCAGGCGGTTTTACCATTGTCCATCCGAAAGTACCCGCTGCTGTTTTTACCTTTCTGCGCTGTTTGTGTTTAGGTCTAATTTTCATCTTACTCGTTTATGGAACCCACACATATTATATAACGTTTTTCCCGCCATTAAATGGACTTTCTAAAGGTACTATTATTTCCATCACATCATATAATTTACTATACAAAAATTTATGAAATATGATGAGAAAATGGACATAACGCACTTTTTCGAACTTTAGTCCCCGAAATCTAAAACCGCCAAAAAAGACCCCGTCTAAATAGTTTCGAAATTTTGCCCTGAGATTAGAAATAACAAATTTTTACATGTTTTTGCTTTTTAACCCCTTCACTGCTGAGCCATTTCACCTCTGTGCACTGAGCTCATTTTTACCGTTTTGTGCTCAACATGATTAAACGTCAATTGAAGTCCTATTTTATTATACCCCCAGACAAATTGTTTTTTTTTTTATCAGGCCTGTCCAGTGATACCAAACATGACCCTCTAGCTGCCATGGATCGGGAGATACAGGGATCCAAAGGATCCCCCTAGCTCCACTTGGCAGCTAGGGGGTTAACTGGCCAACTGACTTCATCGCACATACGGTGATGAAGTCAGTGGGTGGGGAGATGACCCGGAGGCTTGGCTGACATCCAAGATGTCAGCCACTTCGAGTTCGAATCGCGATCCGGCGCCGATTGGTGCTGAATCGCGATCCAGCACCTAAGGGGTTAAAGAGAGGCACCGCTGAAAAGGGCAGACTGCCGCTACTCTTTTTTTTTTCTATGTGGAGCCGTTTCGGAGGGAGAGGGCTCGCATTCATCACTGCCGGCGCCGGGTGCGCCTGGTGATGACATCATCGCTCACGACGATGATGTCATTGTGACAGTCGGGCCCCTTGAATACGTGGGGCAGGCTTCAGGCATGCCAGACCGTCGTGGGAGCCCAGCCAGAGAGGTGAGAATAGGGTGGGAGGGGGGTTAAAGGACTATGATGTACTTACTTGGTACATTCTTTGTCCTCAAGGGGAATTTTCCCCAGGACGTACTATGTAAGTCAGTGGTCCTTAAGGGGTTACTCACCGCCCAATGCGCTTCATTGCTGTTGCACTTCATCAGGGGTATCTGCAGCAAAAATGAAAATTATTCGACATGAAAATTGGACTATAGCAACTATAGTTACTTAATGGAATGATAAAACACAGAGAGTCCTCAAAACTTGTCTTTTTCATAAATAGTTAATGGAAAACAAATTGCAAGATGTCTCCTCAGAGTTTACGGAAAAGAACCCGCTCACCTTTGTCATCTATTGTTACGCTGGAAATGTCACATTGATTTTATCTTTCAATAAATTGTGAACATAAAAAAACAAAAAACAATCACAACCTCGCCGGCCTGAAAACTTTAATTCAGTTGCCTCTATCTAGTCGGGCGAAAGCAAATAAACAGACACTTTTGTTGAAGAACAGATAATAAGCTTTATCACAGAATGGCAATATTGACAATAAAGCGCGCCGAATTATAAGAAATGCCTACTAGAATTTGTACATGGTATACGAATCCCTGATATAACATTGAACAATGTCAGTGATTCTATTCTTCTTCTTCCCCTGTTTTAAACATAGAGGGTGTTTTTTATTCCTCCTAAAATGCCATGTATGCGAAATTAGACCTAGCATGTATTATTCTATGAAATGTTATCTGTTTATACATATATATAGATTTTTTCCTTATTTTTGATTATTTCAATAGTCATGTTTAATTTGTTGGATTTTATCATAGGTAACTTTCAGTCAGCCTGAGCTTAACATAGGAAAAAGTCGAGTAATCAATGATTTTAAGCGGTTATTCAGAGAGAGCCGATCTGGCCCCGAAGTGGCACCAAACAGGGAATTTCCCCGTATGGTGCAATTTTGTGGCCATTCGGCTATTCAGAGAGCAGGCAGTTCGCCAAATTGCTCTATAATCGTGGAGACTGTGGAGACACAGGTTCGAATCCCGGCTAGAGCACCTCTCCATTAAGTGTCCTTGGGCAAGACACCTAACGGTACATGCTCGCCACCCAGGACATACTTGAAAACGAGAGAAATCTCAATGTATCCTTCCTGGTAAAATCCTTTCTCAAAAAAAAAAAAAAATATGTACAGGGTTATTCAAAGAGATCCAAATGGCTCCCGAAAGGAAACCGAGGTTACCTTTCTTGGCCATTCGGCTATCCAGAGAGCAGGCAATTCGCCAAATCCTGGCGAATTGCCTGCACATACGGTGCCTGTTCAGTGCCTGTTCGAGGGCAGTGAAATCCCCATAGAGAAGCAATGATTCGGCTATTCAGAGAACAAAAAGTGAAAGGTTCCCTAAATGTCCTGCTGTTCGGTGGTTTCATTCGGCAGGTTTATTCAGGCGAATCCCATAGGCTTCAATGTTAAAAATATTCCCGTTTTAATCCAATATCTAATAAAGCGTTCATTATAATATTCTATATAATATATAGTATTCTGCAGTCACTTTATTTATAGATTTTTTTGGATATTTTAAGCATTTTTCAGGATTTTGTTTTTTAAAAAATCATTTTTTTTTTTAAAAAAAAAATTAAGTTTACTTCTTTTTTCTGTAACAGCCCTTTTTATTATCATTCATTGGATTTTAAATGTCAATTTCAGACATTTTCGCTCAGTAGTTTTTTGCAAACAGCGTTTAACTTTTCAAACATTCATGCAAACAGTTTTTCTAATTTATTCACTGCATTCGTCTGCGGTGTTGGCTTTATCCGGCGGCTGCACTGCGTGTGATCGACTCCTGCTTGGGTTTTTCTGGCGTTTTTGGCGAGTTATTCCAGATGTTTTTGTGGGTTTCGGTGTGCGTTCGCCCTCATTTTGCGGTGAGTGTTCGGCGAGTTTGCGGCGACTTTTCCCTGCATTACATGGGCCCTGTGGTGCTTGCTGAATACACCGCAGGGTCGCCGAAATGGGATCGCAAATTCGAACGGAATTGAAGAGAACGAAAAGTCACCGAACGTGCCGTGGCTTTTCGATTCTCTTTGAATGACCCTGATAGTGCCTGTTCGACGGCAGTGAAATCCCCCATAGAGAAGCAAAGTTTAATCTATTCACAGACCTCGAACAGCAGAGAAAAGTTGCCGAAGTGCCCTGATGTTTGGTGTTTCCATTCGGCAGGTTTATTCCGGCGAATCCCATAGGTTTCAATGTTAAAAATATTCCAGTTTGTTTTCAATATCTATTAAACCGTTGATTATTTTTATTCTGCAGCAAAAAAGTCTCTTTATTTTCTTCAGGATTTTTTCGCCAAATTTTTTTTTCCTGATTTTTTTAAATAGGGGTTTTTTCCTGTAACAGACCATTTTATTATTCTTCATAGGACCTTATATATTAATCCCAGACATTTTCATTCAGTATTTTTTTGGTAATGTAGATTAGATAGGCCGTGTTATTCCAGATGCCAAAATCACGAGTTGTTTTTTTTTTTTACCAGTTCGTCGGCTTTTTCAGGACGTGATCAGCAGGTTTGCGGCGGTTCGTCGGTTGCATTCGGGATTTTTGCGGTGGTTATCGGAACAATCAGAAATTTCAGTTAATATCGGCGGCCGTTTCTACCATTCTTTCAGCGATTTTTCACTGAGTTTTCAGTGGACTTTAGGCGAGCTTGCGGCAGTTTTGTGGCGGCTTTTCGGGTACAATCCCTGCACTCCAGGGACCCTGCGGTGAATGTTGAATTCACTGCAGGGTCGGGAAATTTGATTCCCCGAAGTGTGGGGAACGAGAGAGCACCAAAATTCTTCTCTAATTGTAATGTGTTTTCAGAGACTTCTTGAAGGACTGGAGAGAAGGAGAGAGTCTAGTTTTGCGGGGGAGGGAGTTCCATAGAAAGGAGGCATCTCAGGAGAAGTCTTGAAGGCAGGAGTTGGGGTGCGGGTACAAGGAACTGATGGCATCAGATTATTCGCAGAGCGAAGTGGTCGGGACAGATTGTATCTGCAAATAAGGGAGGAGATGTAGGCAGCGGCGCGGTTATGGAGAGCTTTGTGCGTGAGCACCAATATAATGAATTGGATTCTATAGGAGACAGGGAGCCAGTGCAGAGAGTGACAGAGGGGCGAGGTGTGAGAGGTGCAGGAGGTGAGGTGTATGAGTCTGGCACAGGCGTTCGTAACAGACTGCAGAGAGAGAATCTGGGATCTCTTAAGGCCAGAGAGAAGGAGGTTACAGTAGTCAAGGTGGGAGATAATAAGAGCTTGGATAAACATTTTAGTAGAGTCCGGATTAAGAAAGGGGCGGACGCGTGCAATGTTTTTTAGGTGAAAGCAGCAAGATTTGGTTAGTGACTGAATGTGAGGAGCAAAGAATAGATCAGAGTCCAAGAGGAGCCAGAGAGGTAGATGTAATGGTGGCACCATTCGCCTGAAGGGAAATAAGTGCAAGAATGGAGGATTTAGGCTAATGTCAGATGAGCGCAGTCTGAGCGCACTCTGCCTGCTTGCATAACGGACGGGCGTTTTGACGGAAGATACTGTAGACACCACACGGTTAATTTTTCTTGACGTACGTAGAAAAAAAAGGGAATTATGGGAAACAAAATTAATATCAAAAGTGATAGAAATTGATACATGATATGAAAAGCCATTTTGTGCGTCAAGGTGCTGGACGTCGCAAATGCGATCCGTCTGACTTCGTGTTATCACGCACACAGAACGCCACGCTGACGTGGCGCACTCTGTCCGTCTAGCGATTTTACGTTCTTGCCTAACTTGCTTCCGTTTGCCATGTGCGTTGTGTGTGCGCAGTTCGGTGCGGACGCACTTAGTGTATGGGTCTCTATTATGACGGACGTTAAACTGTGCGGCAAGACGGACGTGATCACTGCGTTCGTCTGACCCCGGCCTTATGGAAAGGGAAGAGTACGCATCAGGTATTGCCTCATAATATCACTGTCCAAGTGGAGAGATAACCATTCATCCTCAGGCTCTGATTCATGCAAGGACTGGCACAGTAATGGTGGTGGCAGGTCTTGTCAGGGCATTTTGTACACCTTGGTGGGAGCGGGTGCAGCTGGTATTTTCTCCGCAGGTTGAACTTGGACCGGAGCTGAAGATGAAGCAGACACAGACGTGGGTGAACTGTTACCTGTAGTTGTGATGGGAGTAGCAGTCATAACTTGCACAGACTCCACAGGTTGCCTTGCAGCTTTTCTCAAGTTCACCGCCTCTTCAAACCTTTCCAGGACCTCTCGGCGTACCAGAATCCCATTTGAGGCATACACACAGCACGGTGGTGCTGGGTCTGGAGAGCTGGTGGTTTTAGCAGCGGTCTTCTCACCATATGCAGGTTCCGGGGTGGAAGTAGCACAGGTCATAATATGTGGCCTGGAGGTGGTAGGAATCATATCTGTAGTCCAGGCAGTAGAGATATCCATGGACATATCAGGATCCCACTCAGTGGGCTCTGTGGCCTCTGTCTCCATAGGGACAGTAGGGTCTTCCTCCTCTCCTGCTCTGGTAGAAGTAAACTCCACTCGACGAGGATTAGCAAGAACAGATGTTAGTCTGCTTCCAGGTATAGTCGTGGGTTTTCTCATAGGTGTTTGTCTGGGAGCCGGTTTAGGCTGCGGCGCATCTCTGGGCACCGGAGCAGGCTTATATACCAGTTGTCTCCTGGGAGCAGGCCTAGGCCAAGGTGTCACCTTGGGTGCTGGGGGATCTCTACTCACAGGGAGTAACCTTGGGTTGTGGTGTTGATTTGGGCCCAGGAGCCTCTTTAGTTGCAGGCTTAGGTGCTTTACCTGCCCTGGTAGCTGGAGTCTCTCTGGGAGCCTTGGACACTGGGGTCTGCTGTTTGGGGGGGTCCTGCCGGACAATCTTGGACCCAATGGTTGGCTTCCCCGCAGTAAATACAAAGGCCAGCAGCTTTCCTTTGGGCGCTCGCTCCTCGGGGGTCAGCGGACCATAGGTCTTCTATGTTGCTTGAATGTACACCTTAGGTGAGGTGCCCCATAGAGTTTGCAGCAGCTTGTGCAACAGACCAGTCAAATTACTGAACAGTTCCTTGAATGTGTTCTTTATCCACTCCAACACTGCATGCATCACCGCGGGCCCATTGAGACATGGCTCCATTATTCTGTCAAGGTTCAGCGCCGGTGCGGTACCGGTCAGGGTGGTATGAGCCCAGTTTATCTTGCCAGCTGGGAGTGATGAGAGGCACACAGAGGGACTGAAGCACACAGCAAGATGTCAGATACAGGAATTCAGGAGGATTTACTAGGAGGCTTGGAGTATGGCCAGATCTTCAGGTAGTACCAGGGCCTGAAGCAGAGCGGGGTCTATGATCTTGGAGTGACACGAGGGTCCAGGAGAGGGTACTATGAACATGGAAGGACACGAGGGTCCAGGAGAGGGTACTATGAACATGGAAGGACACGAGGGTCCAGGAGAGGGTACTATGAACATGGAAGGACACGAGGGTCCAGGAGAGGGTACTATGAACATGGAAGGACACGAGGGTCCAGGAAAGGATACTGAGGAAAGAATAGGTAGGTATTTCAGGAGCAGGATTATACACGTCTTGACAGAGCATGTAAACTACAATAATGGAGCAATGTCAGGAGGGGGCGTGGTGCCTTTATTCCTGGTGTGTCATGTGACCTGTGGTGTGTGCTTATTAACTGTTTCATGCCCAGAATACTGGTGCTGAACAGAAGGGCAGCATCTTTCATGCGGCTGCCACATGCAGGCACAGATCCTGATTCCTGACAGCAGCACATACAGATATTGCATTGCTAATAATCTCATTCTGATCACTACAAACCCCCAAAATCAGGAGATCTCACCATTTTATTATCTGTCTGCAGCACATTTACTGCACCTGCCTGTATGCGGATAATGCAGACCCTGTGTAAGCAGGAGATCTCACCACTTTCTTATCTGTCTGCAGCACATTTACTGCATCTGCCTGTATGCTGATAATGCAGACCCCGTGTAAGCAGGAGATCTCACCATTTTTTTATCTGTCTGCAGCACATTTACTGCATCTGCCTGTATGCTGATAATGCAGACCCCGTGTAAGCAGGAGATCTCACCATTTTATTATCTGTCTGCAGCACATTTACGGACACAAGGGCCATTCCTGCCTGTATGCTGATAATGCAGATCCCGTGTGACATTGTGCCCGATAAGGTATGCCATCTATAGTGTAGAACCTTTCATTCCAACAATATCTCTGTAACGCACCATGTTATTTTCTACCTGCATCACATTTACTGGATTTGACGCGAAGGACATTTTTCCAAATATGGCAAGACTGTAGTGGTGGCCCAGTGGCAATCCGATCAACCCACAACAGGATAGACATTGATATACGTTGGTGACATGGTAGGAGGAAAAGAGACTCGAGAGGGTTAGAGAGAAAGAACCTTGAGGGGAAGGACAAGAAATAACGGAAGCTATTGATGTTGGGGTTTATTCAACTCACATCGTGCTGCGTTTACAAATAATATAAAAGTCTCAGCTGACCTTGTTCCACTTTTCATACGTCTTAAATAAGTGACTAAATTTCTACTTTGATCTTCGCGACTGTTTTTCCTTTATCAAGGTCTCTATTTACATATGAAATATCGCATACATGCGAGGTCTTGTGATGTTTTACGAAGCGGGTTCCTCGGCAATTTTCTATGTATTAGTTCAAGGACAGGCTGTTTTTCAGCGCCAGATATTAAGGTATTCTTTATAAACTCCCCTCCTGGAAACGGCTCGCAGTTTATCACGCTAGTTTTAATTTAGATGGTGGGAGAAACTTAAATGTCACAATAACGCTTTCAGTTTAGACATCGAGAGTCTTTAATTAATGTTTCATGTACATGATGTAGTTATTTAGTGAATTCGGAATACCTGAGAGCGATACATTTTTTAAGAAGCCTTTACAGCGTGCGCTTTCACAGAACAGCTATAAAGAGGTAAAGTGATAGAGCAGTTTATCATGGACTGAACAAAGGATGAGGAAATGTGAAAATATTTTGCAAACAGATTAAAAGGCTTTGTCTTTGTCAGAGTTACTAACGCGGCACATTGTATACCAAGGCTGGACTGATTTTAGTGCTGCGTTCAAGTATATTAGTACCCGATAAAAAATGTAATTAAATAAAAATTCCCGGGAAAATTATTAGTAAATAAATTTTCACTTATGCACGGAAGAAAAGAAAATATGCAAATATTCAATATTGTACATTTTGCGATTATTATTTTTTTGCCGATTCGTGGTTTTTGCTTTTATTTATCAAATTTGTACCTTGACTATGAAAAATGCAGAGTCGGCAACTAAATAAGGGGAAGGAAAGGGTTAAGTTATGAGGAAAGGCTAAACCAAGCATAAACCTGTTTAGTTTAGAGAAACAGCGCCTTAGAGGGGATCTGATAACTTTATATAAATATATACGGGACCGCAGAGGGATCTGATAACTTTATATAAATATATACGGGGCCTTAGAGGGAACTGATAACTTTATATACATATATACGGGACCTCAGAGGGATCTGAGAACGTTATATATACAGGGCCTTAGAGGGATCTGCTAACTTCATATAATTATATATACGGGGCCTGAGAGAGATTTGATAACTTTATATAAATATATACGGGACCGCAGAGGGATCTGATAACTTTATATAAATATATACGGGGCCTTAGAGGGAACTGATAACTTTATATACATATATACGGGACCTCAGAGGATCTGAGAACGTTATATATACAGGGCCTTAGAGGGATCTGCTAACTTCATATAATTATATATACGGGGCCTGAGAGAGATTTGATAACTTTATATAAATATATACCGCACCTTAGAAGGGTATGATAATGTTATATAATTATATACGGGGCCTTGAAGGGGATCTGATAACTTTAAATAAATATATACGGGGCCTTAGAGGTATCTGATAACTTTATCAGGGTTATCCAAAGAGATTCGAAAAGTCACCGCACGTTCGGTGACTTTTCGTTCTCTTCAATTCGGTTCCTTTTGCCGATTGCATTTCGGTGATCCTGCGGTGTATTCAGCAAACACCACAGGGTCCCCGAATTGCAGGGAAAAGCTGCCGCAAACCTGACGAAAACTCACCGAATGCACGCTGAAAACAAGCAAAAACATCTGGATTAACCTTCGAAAAACCGAACAGGAGCCGAACAGGAGCCGAATCACACAGAGCCGAAGCAGCTGTGACGTAGAGGAGGCAGTGAATAAATTAGAAAAACCATTTGTATGAATCTGGGAAAATGAAACGCTGTTTGCAAAGAAACTACTGAACGAAAATGTCTGAAATTTTCACAGGAGGTCCAGGGAATGATAATAAAGAGGGCTGTTACAAAAAAAATACGTAAACTGAAAAAAAAAAAAAAAAAAATCGGACTTTTAATTTTTTTTTTAAAAATTCTGAAAAATGCTTAAAGTATCCTAAAAAATCTATAAATAAAGAGACTTTTTGCTGCAGAATTTTATAATGAACGGTTTATTAGATATTGAATTAAAACGGGAATATTTTTAACATTGAAGCCTATGGGATTCTCCTGAATAAATTTGCCGTATTAAACCACCGAATGGCAGGGCATTAGGGGAACCTTTCACTGCTGGTTTGTGTTCTCTGAATAGCCGAAGCAGTGCTTTTTCATGGGGATTTCACTGCCCTCGAACAGGGACCGAACAGGCACCGTATGTGCAGGCAATTCGCCAGGATTTGGCGAATTGCCTGCTCTCTGGATAGCCGAATGGCCAGGAAAGGTACCCGAACGCTGATTTTCAGCGTTCGGTTACCTTTCTCAAGCAATTCGGATCTCTTTGGATAACCCTGTATATAAATATATATGGGGCCTTAGAGGTATCTGATAACTTTATATAAATATATACGGGGCCTTAGAGGGGTCTGGTACCTTTATATAAATATATACGGGGCCTTAGAGAGATCTGATTACGTTATATAAATATATACGGGGCCTTAGAGGGGATCTGATATCTTCATATAAATATATACAGGGCCTTAGAGGGGCCTGATAACTTTATATAAATATATACTGCGCCTTAGATGGGATCTGCTAACTTTATAAATATATGGGGTCTTAGAGAGGATCTGATAACTTTATATAAATATATACAGGCCTTAGAGTAGGCTTGTGCACCGATTTTTTTTTCGGTTCGATTCGGTTCGATTTTTCGGATTTTTAAACTTTTCGATTCGGCTCGTTTCGACCGATTTCTGTTTCGATTCGGTTCGGCTCGACTCGTTTTTCGTGTACATTTTTTTTCGGAATATCGACCATTTTTCGTATTTTCGTGTCACTTTGCTCGTTTTTTGTATCGACTTTTCGTAATTCCGGAAATTTTTGTTTTTCAGAATTGTACATGTTTTCGGAATATCGACCGTTTTTCGTATTTTCGTGTCACTTTGTTCGTTTTTTGTATCAACTTTTCGTAATTTCGGAAATTTTCGTTTTTTCGTAACGTCTGTTCTCCTCGTTTCAAAGCAATAAATTTAGATTTGACACATTTCAAGTCCATTCGAAAATTTCGAAAATATTTCGTTTCGGCTCGGAAAACTTTTCAGATCTGCCATTTTCGGATCTAAAAATTTTCGGAAATTCGGCTGCATCCGAAAACACGAATCGGGAAATTTCGTGAAAATTCCGAAATTCCGAAACCCGAAACGCACATCCCTACCTTAGAGGGGTCCGATAACTTTATATAAATATATACAGGGCCTTAGAGGTATCTGATAAATTTATATAAATATATACAGGGCCTTAGAGGGGTCTGATACCTTTATATAAATATATACAGGGCCTTAGAGGGGTCTGATACCTTTATATAAATATATACAGGGCCTTAGAGAGATCTGATTACGTTATATAAATATATACAGGGCCTTAGAGGGGTATGATAAGTTTATATAAATATATACAGGGCCTTAGAGGGGCCTGATAACTTTATAATTAGTATATTTATCACTATAACATATTCTATCGAAATATAGAGAATTCCGGCCACTGACTCCCATCCCACTCACACAGTCATATACTCATTTCTAGTTTACTCAGAGATTAACATAGGAGTTATTGGAGCTTATGCTCCAAGCCCTTGGCCTTAAATAGGCCCATGACAGGAAGTGATAGGCCTGCAATCCAAATACTGCATGCCAAAATGAACGAGACTCAGCACTATGGAGTTGGTGATTTGGCTATTCATGCGGACGTGGTCTTCATGCTTGACTTTTCTATGTGTTTGCAAATGTGTTGGAGAGTGAAGACGCATTGTTTTTTTTTCATGCTTCATTTGCTGCTGCTACCATCAAACTAGGCTGATTTTGTTGAGTACAAAGGCTAGGAGATCACGGGTCCACTTGATAGACACAGTCCTTAGTGAATTTCTGGTTTTCCGACAATGATTTAACCACGGGTACTTGAATTCATAGAACAGAGGGTAGCAAAACTCTGAGCGAGCCCCGCAAACTCTGTGTGAGTCCCTGGGATGCTCTATCGCAAAGGTTCACTGTTCACCGTCCTTGGTACATACAGGTAAGCAAAGGCATTGGACATAAACACCAATTTCCTCTCAGTGATGGCTTTATTGTGGTCAGCTGAAAATGTTCAAAGTTTAGGCAACTACACCTTAGACTGAGGCCACTCGGTCACACTAAGTGCATCTATTGTGTCCCCCGCACCCAGAGTCCTTTGTAACATTTCCATGGATCGACTGGGAGGACCACACAATCTTTTAGCACACGATACAATGATCAAAAACGTTATTTTCCCATTGAACAGCTAACAAGTCTACAAAGTATGAGCCTCCAAAAGAGGCTCGCTCTTTGTAGAGTGGTGCCTACAGCGAGGTGGCCTAATGGACATTCTTTCTGCGCCCATGAGGCCCTAGCTTTACTCATACATAATCAAAGTGTAGTTGTCGAAATGTATGTTTTCTGCCCTCCAGGGCTGCGCATAGAAAAGCCATCACAGTGAGGAAACTGGTGATGCCCATTGCCTGTCTTAACCACAGCTACTCTCAACCCTCACATTTATGAAAATTCGAGGAACAGTAAGCCTAAGATGTCAAAATGGTGTAGGATCATGATAATAGGCACCCCCCCCCAAAGTCAAAAGCTAATTTGAGTTTAGTTTATTGAAAATGATGCAGATATTGTTTTCGGTTTGGAATGTGGGCCAGTAGTATATTGCTCAGCCAAGCACCTGCTTTGCCCATGTGTCCAGCCAAGCACCTGCCATATTCATGTGTCCTGCCTAGCATCCACCTTATCCGTGTGCCCTGCCGAGCACCAGCATTATCTGTGTGTCCTGCCAAGTACGAGTCATCTACTCGTGTCTTGCTGAATACTAGGGATGCACCGAAATTTTGGGCACTGAAAATTATCGGCCGAAAATGGTGTTTTCGGTTTCGCCCGAAATGGGAATTCAGCCGAAAAAAATCGTCAGAAAATTTCCCTTTCAAAATAGGGCCTGGAGGCCCAGCTGAGCAGGGGGCTCGTCTGAGTCTCAAGGCCGGCCGAGCAGGGGGCTCGGGCGGTCCTCCAGGCCCAGGTGACAGATTTTGTTGGGGGGATGGAGAGCGTTGCACATACTCACCTACATCGGCCCCCAGTCCTCCTGCATCCAGTGTCTTCTCTCCGTTGGTCGCGGGTATGACGTCACGGAAGCCTTTGAACCTGGGTCAAAGGCTTTCGCGACATCATCCCGGCGACCGACACAGAGAGCGGGCACTGGATGCAGGAGAACGGCCACCGGTGGAGGACTCGGGGCCGATGTAGGTGAGTACCCAACTAAATTCTTTGCCAGAAACCCAATACCTGTCCGTTTTCATCTCTATCACTGCATTTTGGGCTCTACCATTTAACCCAGCACAACTCCGACGCCCATACTGATGTCAAAGATTGCAAAAAAATGAAATCTTCATACTTTTTTTCTTTCCACAAAAGTAAATTTTATTTTCAACTCTTACAAGATCAGGAAAAAATAAGATAAGGCATTCACCCTGTTGAGTTTTATGATTTGGAAGTGCGTTCTCTGCCGGAAGAATCATAATGCATATGCATTTATTGTAACCAGAGATTCGGCGAGTCCTTCGCTTGCCAGAGAGTCAAATGTAAAACTATAAAATGCCGAAAATATTTGTAAGAGCTTGGAAAATTCAATAGAACAATAAAATTCTATGCTCTGCTAATCTGTTTCTTGGCTTGCGTTGTTTTTAATTACTTATTTTGTTGATTTCATCCAATAAACTCCTTCTGTAACATTAGATATGTACATAACATTTATGTAGAGACAGGAATAATTTAACACTTGGCCTGCCCGTTTAGGAACCTACAAATAAACGCAGAACATTCGGTTTCATTTGTTAAATTGTACTAATTTAGAAGTTTGCAAAAAAAATATAAACTGTATAGAAAACTTTGGTAATGTACAATAATTTAGGAATGGTAACCTTGGCAACCTAGATATTTAAGGACTGAATTTCCTATGCTAAGAATAATGCAATGTACACTTACATTTTACCTTCACTGATTTTAAGATTGAGCATTAAAAAACAGTGACGTTATTGTGATTTTTAGCGTCCAGTTCAAAATGGCTGCAAAAAAGTTTTTCCGGTGTGATGATGAACATTACCGTAAGCATAATAGGTCAATTCTAATTAACCCCTTCACTGCGGATGATGTGTGGGGCGCGTCCTCATTGACTCCCGCTATATGCGGAGGACGTGCCCCACACGTCATCCACAAGCGGGAGCCCCGGCGGAGATACTCGCCTCTCTGTCTGGGGTCCCGCGGCGTTCTGGCTTCAGGGAAGCCAGACGCTGACTTTAGGCCGGCCCCCAATGTAAATGACGTCATCGCGCCTGCGCGATGACGTCGTTTAAAGGCGACCCCCCCGGCAATGACGGGAGATTGCCTGAAAGAGAGGGGGGATCCTTTTGGATCCCTCTCCCTCCCTATCGAGAGGGTTTTCAGCAAAAAAACAGGCGCCGCTTAGAGGGCAGTGTCTGCCCTTTAAAGCGGTGCCAGGTTTTTAACCCTATAATTGCCAGATCGCGATCGGCGCTGCTCGGCAGCCAATCGCAATCTAGCTCCGGTGGGGGTCGCCATCTTGGATGGTGGCTCCACCTCCGGGTTCCCCCTCGGCTCCTGAGCCTCCTGATGTGTCGTGCATAGCACGATGACATCAGATAGCCGGGGAACCCCTAGCTGCCTGGGAATTTCCCAAGTAAATCCCCTGGTGGATAACCCTAATATCTCCAGACCTGTGGCAGCTAGGGGTCATTCATGGTGTCTTTCGAAAGGCCTGAGCATGGCCTTTCGAATGATACCAAACATGACCATGTTCAAAGTAAAATAAAATTAAAAATAATTAATAAAAATAATTAAAAAAATAAATAGATTAAAAAAAAAACCATTTTTTTTTGTGTGTTGTTTTTATTAATGCAGCAATATTGTTTACATTTCAATTATAAAGTGAACAATGATGCTGCACTAATGATTTTTTTCTATGGGGTGCATTTGCAAAAAATCACGTAATTCCCCCCAAAAAAAGTAACGAGTTCCCATTTCTAATTTTTGTACAAGCGCACCCCATAGAAAATATAACCGCAAATGCTCATGTGATAAAATGTGAAAAAAAACACTTTACACACTGCAGATGATTGAAAATTCAAGTTTTATTGCATTTTTGTTATAATATATAGGCAGAACATGACGTATACATATAAAAATGATATATTATGAATCTGCCGAGTCTGCCGGAAAGAACGATATATAATATGTCTGGGTCATGTAATAAAATAAAGCTTCAAAATGCAGTTAAACATGATGAGCGAAACTGGTAAAAATGAGCTGAGCACAGAGGCGTGAAATGGCTCAGCAGCGAAAGGGTTAATTGGTTTCCCAGATGTTATTTTTTGTTTTTCTTTTTCACTGTAAGGCTGTGCTGTGAGATCAATGGCTGGGGAGACACCCCAACACCCCCAAAAAAGAAAAATAATAAAATAATCTATACTATTTAAGAAATATATACAGTATGCTGCACCCATCTCCTGACACCTTTCTTGCAGAGAAGGGGCTATATTCCTAGTGGTCCAGTGGGAGAGTTGGAGGATCCATGTCTCAGAACTGTGGCAGGGAAAATCTGCCAAATGGTTCCGAAAAATCCCCAAAATATATCGACCAAATATCCGCCAATACGATCCGAAAATATTGGATCACTTCGAACCGCTGCAGAAAACCCACCGAACGTACCCGACGATCCACCGAAACCCGCCAAATGCATATGAAAAAAGCCAATGATCCGCCGTACACAGCGCCGACCAGCAGCCGGAAAAAGCCGACAAGCCGATAAACGGGGTAAAAAATCCTAAACGGAACGGCTGAAACTTTCAAAATTGTAAACGGTATTTGCAAAATAACTACTGAACGAAAATGTCTTTAATTAACATATATGGTCCTATGAATTGTAATAAAAAGGTCGATTACAGAAAAGAAAAAAACGCTACTTAAAAAAAAAGAATCGAGAAGGAAAATTTTGCTGAATAAAATCCCAAAAAAATGAATATAAACGGTTTAATAGATATTGAAGAAAAAACCTGGAATATTTTTAAAATTGAAAACTATGGGATTCGACTGATTAAACCTGCCGAACTAAACCACCAAACAGCAGGGCATTTCACTGCTGTTCGGTGTCTCTGAATAGATTAACCATTGCTTCTCTATGGGGGAACAGGCACCGTATTTTTCTGACAATTCACCAATATTTAGCGAATTGCCAGATTTTGAATAGCCGAATGGCCAGAAAATTGCACCATATGGGGAAATTCGCTGTTCGGTGCAATTTCAGGGCCAGTTCAGCTGTCTCTGAAAAACCCTGTAAGTGATTTCTTATGGGCTTAGCGTCAGGAAGGTAGAATGGGGGGGGGTGCGTTAAAGTCCCTTATCCTGGTGATAGCGCTTACATATCTGAATGCTAACGTTACCGCTCACCGGGGAATAGTGACCGTAGAGTTTTATTATTTTGGATTTAAAGGGATAGCCATGCAGTGTTCAAGTGAAACCTTGAATATTTTCTACTACCAAGTGCATCGTCATAATGGCAATTTTTATGTAAGCTAAAATTCAGTTGCTAAAATGCTTATTCTACCATGCAGGGGTGTATTAAAGCATTCTTTAAAGTCAGTAGGCTTAGCCCTTAATGCGTTCCATAGTTGGTCATGAAATTGTATAATCAGCTGGTTCAGAAGTTCAGACGATTTAATAATGTATTTAAGATCTACAGATAATTAAACAATTACACAAATTACATATTAATTATTTTGTCTTTATAAATACTTACAACATCTCAGAATGAAACATCACAACCCGTGTACAATGAGCTACACTACAGCAAAGTCACTTGCAGCCTTATTCCCACCACTATAATATTGGATTGTTCTGCAAATATTTAACAATAATTAACAAAAAATTACGGTGCAAAAACATAGTTACTAGAAAAATCTTGCCAACTCTTTCCACCTGTAAAGGTATTAAATATTTTTGATGTTTTAACAGCTCTGGATCACTGATGCAATCGCTCCAGATAATAATGCCGGACGAGGCTCGAGAGTTATCTTTATTCTGTTCTATCCATTCTATCAATTGATGGAATCACATTGACTATAATCTCCTTTATTAACAAGAAGTGTCTGAACTCCAAGAACTGATTGCTTCTTCCTCAAGAGATCCTACTGTACACAGGGTCTGACATTCAAACTCATATTTTAAGAAAGATTACATGTTCCAAAAAGTAATTACTTTTTTTTTTTTTAATTTGACCACTTGTCCTAGACAGCGGTTAAAAAAAAAACCAATCAACTAGGGCAAAGATATTGATTTAATGTTAATTCCAAGAAACCTTTTCTTCTGTTTCTCTTATTCAAAATTTTAATATTATATAAAAAAAACATTTATTATTATTATTTTTATTATTCATATATATTATTATTTATTTATATTATTATTTTTTTCCCAACCATCACTTGTTGTAATATTTTTTTAATATTACTTCCAAGAAACCTTTTCTTCTGTTTTTCCTATTCAAAATGTTAATATTATAGAAAAAAAACATTTATTATTATTATTTTTATCATTAATTTATATTATTATTATTGTTTATTTATATATTTTTTTCTAGCCATCCCTTGTTGTAACACTTATTTAATATTACTTCCAAGAAACCTTTTCTTCTGTTTTTCCTATTCAAAATGTTAATATTATAGAAAAAAAACATTTATTATTATTATTTTTATTATTAATTTATATTATTATTATTATTATTGTTTATTTATATATTTTTTTCTAGCCATCCCTTGTTGTAACACTTATTTAATATTACTTCCAAGAAACCTTTTCTTCTGTTTTTCTTATTCAAAATTTTAATACTATAAAAAAACCACATTTATTATTATTAATTTATATTATTATTATTTCTGTATATTATAAAAAAATTCCAGCCATCCCTTGTTGTAGCTTTTATTTAATATTACTTCCAAGAAACCTTTTCTTCTTTTTTTCTTATTCAAAATTTTAATTTTATAAAAAAACATTTATTATTATTATTTTTATTATTCATATACAGTATTTCATTATTATTACTTATTTATATTATTTTTTCCCCAACCATCCCTTTTTGTAACATTTATTTAATATTACTTCCAAGAAACCTTTTCTTCAGTTTTTCTTATTCAAAATTGTAATACTATAGAAAAAAAACCACATTTAATATTATTATTTTTTCCAACCATCCCAGGTGTTTCAATCTAAGTTAACAGAAAAAGGTGATATTATTTTATTTTATATTTTCAGTTTATTATAACTGTCCTGCATATTTGTAATCATTTGTTTAGAATTTTATTTTAGAATTTACTATTTCTGTACTTGTAAGACATTTAATTTTATTTATTTTTATTTTCCAAAATATGGATTAGCCCCTAAACTCTTCTGGGTGTCGTTACAAAACATCTACTTTTTTTTTTTTAATTCTAAATGTTTAAATTTTTTATTTGATTAAAAAGTTGAGTTACAAACTGCTCAACGTGACACAAGAACATTAAATTAGACCAAAAGCCGGCCGAGTGCCTGCAACTGTCTCCTCAACAGAAATCTTTAATAATGCATCCAACTAGTCTGAAGGGTTATTGTGCCTAAGCGTCATGTGATGTCTCTATCAGGTGGCAAAGAGCTCGTCTCCCCATGCATAGCTTATGATTTGATTTAGGATAGCAGTTGTTAAGAGCAGAAGGAGCTTCTGGCACAAATGCCAGTCATCTCGTCCAGCCACGCTACCCAACTGTCCTGAATAGAAAGGCTGAGCCGTAAGCCCACTGAAAGATCACTCCGAGGAATAATGTTAAATGATCCTATCCGTCATCTTGCCTTTTTATTGATGAGTGCCACTGTTTGGCGGCAAGTGACATGGTAGAACAGATAGCACTGGGACCCTCTCTTCCTATTTAATTGCATGCAGAGATGCAAACCCCAAAACAATGAGTCATTACTTATTATGTCCATTATTAGCTCAGCTTAGCCTCATTAACCATAAAAATGGAAGCAACAAACAAAAGTGATGCAATAATTGGAATCTGTACATTTAACTCGTTTAGTTTCAGAGCTTGGTCTCCAAAACATTATATTACTGATAAGTGATACAAACTCATGAAACTCAGTCATTTTGTTCCTATTAAGGATGTGCAATTCGTTTTGTACTAAATCGATTCACGGACGAAATTTACCATTTTCGTGCTTCCGAGGGCATCCGATTTGAAATTTCAAGTCATTCGATTCGATACTTCGGATCGATTCGAAATTTCGGGTCGATTTGATAAATCGGGTCAATTCGGTGATTAGAGTCATTTCAGCGTTTGGATCATTTCGGTGATTCGGATCATTTCGGGTCATTCGGGTTGAGTTGTTTTTTGTTTTATGCTGCATTATTATACTGTAGAGGTGCTGCCCGTCAGTGTGTGGATTCATACGCTGCATTAATCATGCTGTAGAGGTCCTGCCCGGCAGTGTGCGGATTCATACGCTGCATTAATCATACTGTAGAGGTCCTGCCCGGCAGTGTGTGGATTCATATTCTGTATTATTATACTGTAGAGGTGCTGCCTGGCAGTGTGTGGATTCATATGCTGCATTAATAATACTGTAGAGGTCCTGCCCGGCAGTGTGCGGATTCATATGCTGCATTAATAATACTGTAGAGGTCCTGCCCGGCAGTGTGCGGATTCATATTCTGTATTATTATACTGCAGAGGTGCTGCCCGGCAGTGTGTGGATTCATATTCTGTATTATTAAACTGTAGAGGTGCTGCCCGGCAGTGTGCGGATTCATATGCTGCATTGAAACCTATGGGTTAAAAAGTCTTGTTTCTTTAAAAAACCTAAAATTTCACCCAAAAAATGATTAAAAAATCTTAAAAGAATAAATAAGTAAAATAACTTTCATTCTATTGGTAGTAAATCTACTTCCCATTCTTAAATAAGCAATAAAAAAAACGAATAACTCATTAAAAAACGAAAAAACAAACTGAACCGAATTACTGAAATGATCCAAACGCCAAAATGACCCGAATCGCCTAATCAATCCGAAATTTCGAATCGATCCAAAATTTCGAATCGATATCGGATCCCCGAATCGAATCCCCGAATCAAAACGAACACAGACCGAAACGACCCGAAATGAAAAAAAACTCCTGGAAAAAAACCCAAAACAGAACAAAATTTTCACCAGTGCACATCTCTAGTTCCTATCAGAAAAAATGGGAATGTAGTGTGATGGGATGGTCGTCCGTCATCTGTCCTGCTCTCCAGATGCCCCTGCTGTGGATCAGCCCGACTACCGAGTGGCTCGGCACTCGGCGTCCTGAGCAGCCTGATCCGCTGGTCCTGGGTGTTGGGAATGGCTTTGGTGTTGTTAGGGACCGCTGTAAGTTGTTAGGGACCCCAGTATCTGGGGTCGATTTGATGTTCCTCTTCTGGGTTAGGTAGCGTTTCAGAAGACCGCTGAGTGTCTTCCGTGGTGAATGTGATTTGCTCTGAAATATCTCTGAAATTTGCTCTGAAGGTATTAATGGAAAAGTATGTCTTTTTGCTGATGACACAAAAATTAGCAACAGGGTTGACGTTCCTGGAGGGATCAGCCAAATGACAAATGATTTAGGTAAACTAAAAAAATGGTGGGAGCTGTGGCAATTGAGTTTTAATGTGGATAAGTGCAAGATAATGCACCTGGGACGTAAAAACCCAAGGGCTGAATATAGAATATTTGATACAGTCCTAACCTCAACATCTGAGGAAAGGGATTTAGGGGTCATTATTTCAGAGGATCTAAGGGTAAGTAGTCAATGTAATAGAGCAGCAGGAAATGCTGGCAGAATGCTTGGTTGAAGTAGGGAGAGGTATTAGCAGTAGGAAAAGGGAAGTGCTCATGCCACTGTACAGAGCACTGGTGAGACCTCACTTGGAGTACTGTGTGCAGTACTGGAGACCGTATCTCCAGAAGGATATAGACATCTTAGAGAGAGTTCAGAGAAGGGCTACTAAAATGGTGTACGGCTTGAAGGAGAAAAGTTACCAGGAAAGGCTTAATGATCTTAACATGTACAGCTTGGAAAAAAGACGAGACAGAGGAGATATGATAGAAACATTTAAATACGTAAAGGGAATCCACAAGGTAGAGGAAGGGAGTATATTTAAAAGGAAACAAAATAGCAAAACAAGAGGACATAGTCTTAGATTAGAGGGGCAAAGGTTTAAAAGTAAACCTCCCGACTCGACTATTGCAATAATCTCTTATCTGGCCTCCCTCTGTCCCGCCTCTCCCCCCTACAATCCATCCTGAACGCCTCTGCCAGGCTAATTCACCTCACCCGCCGCTCTGTCTCTGCCGCTCCCTTCTGCGAGTCCCTTCACTGGCTCCCCATCCACCGCAGAATTAAGTTCAAAATCCTTATCCTTACCTACAAAACCCTCACTAACTCAGCGCCCCACTACCTGTCCTCACTAATCACCAAATACACCCCAGCCCGCTCCCTAAGGTCAAACAGTGACCTGCGCCTAGCTTCTCCCCGCATCACCTCTTCCCATGATAGACTGCAGGATTTCTCACGTGCAGCCCCCACTCTCTGGAACGCTCTCCCTCGTACTGTCAGACTTTCCCCTAACTTCTCTTCCTTCAAACGCTCCCTTAAAACATTCCTATTTAGGGAAGCCTACCACCCAACTCACTGACGCATCCATCAATCACTCTCACCTTACAGTCCTCTCCTCCTGTTTCCAACCCCAACCCTCCTAGATTGTGAGTTCCTACGGGAATAGGGCCCTCATCTCCTCCTGTACTGTTTGTCAAATGTTGTTCAATGTATTGTAACCCTGTCTATACTGTGCCTATTGTACAGCGCTGCGGAATATGCTGGCGCTTTATAAATAAAGAATAATAATAATAATAATCAGGAAGCATTATTTTACTGAGAGGGTGGTGGATACATGGAACAGCCTTCCAGTAGAAGTGGTAGAGGCCAAAACAGTAATTGAATTTAAGCAGGCATGGGATAGGCATAAGGCTATCCTAAACAAAAGATAAATCCAGGTAAAGTATCCATGTAATTGGGCAGACTAGATGGGCCGAAAGGTTCTTATCTGCCGACATTTTTCTATGTTTCTATGTTTCTAAATAAAACACCAGACGAGCTGTATGTCTTAAAACAGTGAATTGCTTTATTTAGGGGTTTCAACAGGGTCATTTATACAACTTCACACACACAGATTACCAACTCCCCCACCCACACAACCAGCACTGATTGGCCCCTTTTCCAGCCTCCTGTTCCCTATCAGGTCCCTTTCAGGCTCCCCCATTGTCCAGGGGATAGGCAGATGAGGTCTTGGAAAAAGCCTCCAATCAGCTGTTTTGCTGTATCCTCCATCTTGGGGCCATGCGGTCCTTTGTCCTTGGGACCCATGCTGGGCTGGACAAAATGGAGACTGGAGCAAATCACATACATACAGTTTTCTACATCTGAATCTACACTCACACAATAGAGGATACATATTAAATACACCACACGTCATAAAATCACATGAGTAATAACATACAGAGATTGTCCATACAGTATTTAAACGTAAAACCAAAAGAAAAGAAAAAAGGTCTTTAAAATTGGAGCAGAGTCAGTTCCTTTTGGCTCTCTGAGGCGAGCCCGATATCTGCTCCGTGACATGTAGCCACTCTGATAGAAGCATGAAAGCAGCTTTTATGCAATGAGCATTGGTGGCAGAGGCAAAATGTCAGCCAAGATTGGCCATCTCGAGCCATTAATGGTCAAAACGCTGCCACGGCTTCTGATGTTCATACAATATAAGCGGCACGTGCACCATTGTTGGAGTGCCTGGATTCCAGGGCTGCAACTAACGATTATTTGCATAATCGATTAGTTGGATGATTATTTTTTCGACTAATCGATTTATCGGATAAAATAAAATATTTTTTTTTCCTGGAAAGAAATATTATGTAAAAAAAAAAGTCAACCCCTGCCCCTTTCCTTTTTTCGTAACAATTTGCGTAGTGTATATTACTTTTGTATGAACATATGCAAATTGCTTACTTTTCGCATACAAGGTACACAAGCACCAGGTCATAGTGATGGTAGGGATGAGCTGTTCGGTGTTTGATCTGTTCGGTGTCCGATTCGAACATCGCCTGTTCGGCTGTTCGTCGAACTCCGAACATTTCCACGTGTTCGCCATATGTTCGCCCACAATGCACTACAATGGACCACAATGCACTTTTCCACTGGCCTGAAGCTTGTAATTGACTACAGTCTTGCACCTGACCACAGGTCAGGTGAAAGACAGGTGCAAGACTATGCCAATCACGGCTCAGAGTCCTGATGGGCAAATTTTGCCCAATCATGGGCTCACAGAGATAAGTCCCGCAGCACACTATATAAGGCGTCCCTTGCAGCCCCAGCACGTGTTTTTTGAGAGGAGATTGTTTTGTTAGTGTGTCTTCTCAGTGCCAGCAGCTAATGGGAGGGTCTCACTTCTAGCAGATATCTGGGAATTGTTGTAATCTGTGTCTTCTCAGTGAAAGCAGCTATTGGTGGGGTCTCACTTCTAGCAGATATCTGTGAATTGTTGTAATCTGTGTCTTGTCAGTGCCAGCAGCTATTGGGGGTCTCACTTCTATCAGATATCTGGGAATTGTTGTAATCTGTGTTTTGTCAGTGCCAGCAGCTATTGGGGGTCTCACTTCTAGAAGATATCTGGGAATTGTAATCCGTGTCTTGTCATTGCCACCTATCAGGGGGTCTCACTGATTTATAGGAGGTTCCTGGGAATTGTAATTTGTGTCTTGTCACTGCCACCCATCAGGGGGTATCACTGATTTATAGGAGGTTCCTGGGAATTGTAATTTGTGTCTTGTCACTGCCACCCATCAGGGTGTCTCACTGAGTTATACCAGAGTTCTGGAAATCTTTAATCTAGATAACACAGAGTTCTGCATATCTCCAATTTTTATAACAGAGTTGAATCAGAGTTCTGTATATGTTTAATCTATATATCACTCACCATGTCAGAAAGACCAAAAAGGACAGGCAGACGCTCCCAGACACAGATAAGAGGGCAAGCAGCCTCTGTGCCTCTGGTTGTCGTGGACGTTATGCATCCTCTGCAGGGCACGCTTGTCCTTTCTAACTGGTGCTGGCCGTCTTAAGCAGCAGCAACATACAGAGGATTTGCAGGATTGGCTAACCAGGCCATCCTCATCCTCCGAGTCCTCTGCCAACCAGGCTTGTAGTGGTTTACAGTCCACCTCAGCTACCAAAACATCTAATTCAGCCTCCATGTAACACAGCTACTCCTGCCGTAGCCTCACTATCATACACGGAGGAGTGTCATGCTGCTTGAGGATGCAAAGCAACTACAGTGCTCTGATTCAAACTCTGAGGTTGAGGAAGGGAGTATAATCAACCTAGAGGAAGGGGGTGCCAGTGACACACAAATAACTGGCACTAATGTTACCCCAGCAGCTGCAGAAATCTGCCAAGTTGGCTCCAGTGATGAGGAGATAGGGGGTGATGATGATGGTGAGGTCAATGACTCCACCTGGGTGCCTGATCGAACAGAGGAGTCAAGGGAGGAGGAGGAGGTACAACAAAAATGAGGCAGAACATCCTCTATGACCAACCGTAGCCAGTCCAAGGCATCAGAAGTCACAGCTGCTCAGGTGCAGAGCACTGTTGTCTCAAAGCACATGTACAGGAAGTCTGCTGTGTGGGAGTTCTTTAAGAAATGTGCAGCAGACCGCACCATTGCTATTTGTAATCTATATCAGATGAGGATCAAGCGTGGGAAAGACATCCCACGCTTGGGTACCATGTGCTTGAGGTAACATATGACCACCTGCCACGAATCCCGTTGGCACAACACTTTGCATAGGTCCTCCTCATCTGTCTCTACCCCCACTATATGTCCTGCCATGTCATTGCATACAACCTCCACTGACAGGGATGATGCTACAGTAATGGGTGTACCAGGTCCTTCCTCAGAATGTGATAGCATCCCATCAGTTGAAGATTTACGCAGTCAGATTACGTTGCCCCAGCTGCTGCAGCATAAGAAAAAATATAGTTCCAGCCATCCCCTTGCACAGCGTCTAAATGCCAGCTTGGCAAAATTACTCGCATTACAGCAGCTGCCTTTCCAGCTGGAGGACTCTGCCTCCTTCCGTGAATTTGCTGAATGTGCTGTACTACAGTGGCAGGTTCCAAAACGCCATTTCTATTCACAGAAGGCCATTCCAGCACTATACCAGCACGTGGAATACAATGTTATGGAGTCATTGGGAAAGGCAGTCAGCAGCAAGGTGCACATGACTTTAGACACGTGGTCCAGCAAGAATGGACAGGGCCATTTCATTTCCTTCACGGCACACTGGGTAACTCTGCTTGCAGCTGGGAGGGATCCAGGACGGGGCTCTGTGCTGGAGCTTGTTCATCCACCACGCCTCCAGAAAGCTGCTTGTATGAGGTCTCTCTGCTCCACCACCTCTTCCTCCTCCTCCTTTGTCTCTGGCGACGTGGTAGTTAAACCGACGCATGGCAGGGGCTACGCAATGGCTCAAGCAAAAAGATGCCATACTGTGCTTGAGCTGGTTTGTTTAGGAGACAGGAGCCACACCGGGCCAGAAATTCTGTCAGCTCTGCAGGGGCAGGTGCAGAGATGGTTAACATCATGCCAGCTTCAGCTGGGAATGGTCATCTGTGATAATGGCAGCAACCTTCTCTCTTCCCTACACCAGGGTAAGTTGACGCATGTACCATGCCTAGCACACGTCCTAAATCTGGTGGTACAGCGTTTCCTAACCAGGTACCCAGGGCTGGAAGAGTTTCTCAGCCAGGCCAGAAAAGTCTGCAGCCACTTCAGACGGTCATTCCCAGCAAGTGTTCGCCTGGCAGAAATTCAAAGAGAATTCCACCTTCCCACAAACCGTCTGATCTGTGACATGCCCACCAGGTGGAACTCGACATTAGCAATGCTGCAGCATCTGCACAAGCAGCATAAGCCATCACGAGTAACTGTGTATGTATGGCACAAGGACAGGTTCAGGTCAACTTGTTTCCCCCCCGCAGTGGATGATGATGATCAAGGATACATGCACTGTACTGTCACCATTTGAGGAGGCAACGAGGATGGTGAGCAGGGACAGTGCATGCATCAGTGACACAATTCCTTTAGTGTTCCTGCTGGAGCACACTCTGCGGGGAATTATAGATGTGGCTCTAGAGGCAGAGCAGTGGGAGGAAGAGGAGGCCTTCCCTAGCTCTGAAGGCCCCAGTCTTTCCACAGACAGCATTCCAGCGGGTCCTCCTCAGATCAGACAGGAGGAGGATGAGGAGAAGGAGGAGGAATATTTAAGTAGTGGGGGCATTGAAGGTGGGGATTCCTCAAGGGAGGGTTTTGTGTGCCCAGAAACACAAGGACTAGTACGTGGCTGGGAGGAGGAAGTGCACGATGGGGTCATCCTTCTCATTGACCAGGAAGACTCGGAAGCTAATGCCACCTCCAATCTATGCTGCATGGGCTCCCTTATCCTGCAAAGCCTGATAAAGGACCCCAGGATTCGTGCTATCAAGGAGAGGGATCATTACTGGTTGGCAACCCTTCTTGATCCACAATACAAGGGTAAAGTTGCAGAGCTCATCCTGCCCGCACAGAGGGAGCACAGGATGAAAAAACTTAAGGACGCTCTAAAGCGACACTTATGTAACACCTTTCCAGGCACTGGTAGGTTACCAAGTGATGACACAGGTGCTTCTGAGGCTGCGGATGATCAGAGGAATAGTGGTGAAGGCCGGGGCCACTTGACTGATGCATTTTTAATTTTTTTTAGTCCACGACGCCCAGGGACGTCAATTGTAGGCACCCATTGCCAGCGTCTTCACCATATGGTGCAGGACTACCTAGGGGAAAGGGAAGACCTGGATACCTTTACAGCAGATGATCCACTGGCTTACTGGGTGTTGAGATTGGATCACTGGCCAGAATTTAGCCAATATGCTATGCAGCTACTAGGTTGCCCTTCATCCAGCATGCTTTCTGAAAGGACGTTCAGTGCCGCTAGAGGTTTTGTCACAGACAAAAGAGTGCGTCTGTCCACTGACTCTGTAGACCGGCTGACATTTATAAAAATTAATCAGTCCTGGATCAGCAGCTATCAATCCCCTGATTCTGACGTAACGGAATAGATCAGGGATTTCTTCTGCATTCACAAAACCTCCACCACTGAACTCCTACACAATACCACAAAGGGGTTACTGTATGATGGCACTTTCTGGCCTGGCACCAAAGGCACAATATTTGGCTGCACTGACGTCTTTACGAGATTCATATCTTTTAATATAGGACCGCATGGTCCACCCCTGCACTCTTCCATAATACCACAGAGGGGTTACTACTGTATGATGGCTCTTGCTGGCCTGGCACCAAAGGCACAATATTTGGCTGCACTAACGCCTTTACCAGATTCATATCTTTTTAATATAGGACTGCATGGTCCACCCCTGCACTCTTCCACAATACCACAGAGGCGTTACTGTACGATGGCACTTGCTGGCCTGGCACCAAAGGCACAATATTTGGCTGCACTGACGTCTTTACGAGATTCATATCTTTTAATATAGGACCGCATGGTCCACCCCTGCACTCTTCCACAATACCACAGAGGGGTTACTACTGTATGATGGCTCTTGCTGGCCTGGCACCAAAGGCACAATATTTGGCTGCACTAACGCCTTTACCAGATTCATCTCTTTTTAATATAGGACTGCATGGTCCACACCTGCACTCTTCCACAATACCACAGAGGGGTTACTGTATGATGGCACTTGCTGGCCTGGCACCAAAGGCACAATATTTGGCCTTGTAATAAAACCATATTACATAGTTGGTGCTAACTTAACCAGAGCTGTTGTAAACTTCCCAGAGCCATTATAGCCTATGGAGGTTTTACGTTTACAACAGCTCTGGTTAAGTTAGCACCAAGTATGTAATATGGCCCTAAGCATGTTATTGATTTTCTAACTCAAATAGTTAACTTCATAAGAGCAAGAGCATTGAATCACAGACAGTTTGTTGCACTTTTGGAGGAGCATGAGGCTGAACATCGTGACAGAGGCCACCATTAGTGATGGGCCGAACACCCCTGTGTTCAGTTCAAATTCGAACTCGAACATCCGAAAAAGTACGAATTTGAATATCGAACACAATTCGATTACAATGCAAGTCTATGGGGCTCAAAAGTTTGAAAATTAAAGTGCCCTCCAAAAGGGGATATATAAGATATTGGTCATAAAAGGTGTATGTGGCTCAGGGTACTGCCCTGGGGGACAGGAGACAATGAAAGACAAATAAAATAAAAAAACAATGTTTTTTTAAAAGAAATGCACAGATTTGGATATCGACTAACTATTGAATTCGAAATGAACTATCGAATGGATATCGACTAACTATCGAATTTAAAATTAACTTCAAATGGATATCCATTTGATAGTTCATTTCAAATTCGATAGTTAGTCGATATCCATTCAATATCCATTCGAATTCGATAGTCGATATCCATTCGATAGTTCATTTCAAATGTTAAAAAAGGTGTGGGAAATGTTGAATCCCATAAGCTTCAATGTTAAAGGTGTGGGAAATGTTGAATCCCATAGGCTTCAATGTTAAAGGTGTGGGAAATGTTTTACCCCATAGGCTTCAATGTTAAAAATATTCCCGTTTTAATTCAATATCTAGCAAACCATTGCTTATAATATTCTGCAGGTAAGAGTGTCTTTATATTTAGATTTTTTAGGATTTTTGAAGCATTTTTTTAAAAAATATATATTTTCTTTGGTCGAACTTTTTTCGAACGGCCGAAAAGTTCAAAGTTCGCGAACTTTCAAACTGCCGATGTTCGAATCGAACTTCGAAATGATTCGAACCGGCAGCCCGTCCCTAGCCACCACACTGCTGTCAGATGACTCAGCCTGGGCAAAGTGCTTAAAAGATTATGGGATTTGAGAGCAGAGATTCAAGAGTTCTGTGAGAAGAAAGAGAATGTCATCCCAGAGCTCTCAGATGCAGACTGGATGCTAGATTTGCTGTTGACAATTGAATGAACTAAATACCACACTGCAATGCAAGGGCCTTTTTGTACATGAAATGTACAGCTGGGTGAAGGTTTTCATGAGAAAAATGCAGTTTCTTTCAAGCCAAATGGAGGACAACATTCTCACCCACTTGCCAGCACTAAAGGAATCCAGGCCATCAGCTGTTCACCTACGCAGGTACCCATCCATATTAGGAGCACTGCATGGTGAGTTTTCAAGGCGATTTCAAGACTACAAAACAGTTGAGAATGAAGCGCACATGATTTCTTCTCCCTTTACTTGCAGTGTGGATAATACGCCCAGCGATGTTCAGCTCAAACTCATTGGCCTGCAGTCTGAAGCACTACTGACAGAGCACTTTAGGTCAGTATCACTGCTGGATTTTTACTCTTCTCTCAAAGAGGAGAACTCTCAACACCTGAGGAGGTGAGCTCAGAAGATGTTAGTTCTCTTTGGATCTACCTACATATGTGAACAAACATTTTTAGTGGTGAAGCTCAACAAATCCAGGTACAGATCCTCTCTCACTGATGATCACCTTTCAGCTGTCCTTCGCATATCCATCTCAGATATTCAACCAGACTTGTTGTGCACTTGTTCAAGCCCAAGACAGACTGGATATTTTCTCTCTGAACAAGAAAAATGCACGAAAAACATCAAAAGCATTTATTGATTTTTTTGTATAAAGTTAATTAATTGCTGGTTTATACCATACTACAAAAAAATAAACATTTTCAGCATTGTTTTTGTGAAGTTAAAAGTATGTTATGGCAAAAATAAAATTAAATAGTGACAGTGATACTGATTGGTGTTTCTACTATTTTACTACTGCTATATTTGACCTATTCCACAATTTCATAGCCCTATAGTTATAGTAACATGTATTCAGCTAATTAAAACCATATTATTTACTTATTTTTAAAAAGGCAATAAAATTAATATGGAACAGACTTAAGTTCAGCCTATTGGTTCGGCCCTCCACTACCATCCCAGTTTCTCATGTGACACCTTTGAAAAATGAATTGCACATCCGTGACCCAGACTATCGTGATTAGTTGATGAAGGGGATACCACCCCATCATTTCCTAATTGGTACAAGGAGACAAGTCCATCAAACCTAACTGATAGGTTATGGTGGGTTCTACAAAAGTTTCATAAGTAACATATCCATCTACAGGCAGCAATGGGTAAAAAGTATGAGCATTGTATATATCAGATGGTCTTTCATGGTCACAATTGTCTAGTAGTAACCAGTGAGTGCAAAGTGCTACATCATTATGTATCTCAGCTGGTTCTTCAATGTTACTGAAGTAGCACATCCATCCACTGGTAAGCAGTGCGTGCAAAGTACCAGAGCAATATGTATCTTAACTGGTTGTGAAAGGGTTATAGTAATGGTACAGTTATCTACTGGTTAACAGTGAGTGCAAAGTATCAGATTGTGCACTTCAGGTGGTCCTCCAAAGATTACAGAGGTGGCACATTAATTTACTGTTAAACAATGAGTGCAAATTGCAAGAGCATTATGTATCTCAGCTGGTCCTCCAAGTGTTTTGGATGTGGTATACCCTTCTACAGGCAGATTTTTGGTGAAAAGTATGAGCATTGTACTATATCTCAGCTGGTCCTCCAATGATAACAACTGTCTAGTGGTAATCAGTGAGTGCAAAGTACTAGAGCATTGTGTATCTCTGCTGGTCCTGCTTCTGCTGGTAAACAGTGAGTTCAGATTACCAGAGTATTGTTTATCTCAGTTTATCCTCCAAGGATTTCAGAAGTGGTATAACCACATATCAGTAAACAGTGTTTGCAAAGTTCCAGAGCATTGTGACTCTCAGCTGCTCCTGCAATGGTTACAGACGTAAAAAATCTTTCTACTCACAATTATCGGGTTCAAAGTGCATGTTTTCAAGGTAACTTCATAACTCCTGGATGGTTACTGATTATCTTCTAGAAGTTTTGACGTTCAAATCCTAAGAGCAATGGGAGGTTGATAGTCCGTTCTTGCTTTTCTGACATGATTACATTGAGTGTTAAATTCCAAAGTGATGGAACGATGGAAGTGTGGAAAAGAAATACTATATCTAAACCCCATTACAGACCTGGGCTGAATAATAAGGTTTCTGGCAAAGTGTCAATAAGGGAATTGGGCGAGTAAAACATATAACTATATATCTCTATATCTATCTTTATATATATATTTTCCTTCTATACTCTGTGTGCATATAGCAATAGATGTCAGAAATCCAACACTCGGTGAATCATTCATCATTAGTTTTCAATAGTTTAATTAAAACATATTAATGCCAGGCAAACATAAACAGCCCGGATTAATAAAAGTTAATTTATAATAATTTATTTTAGTAATTAAAGACATAAATTGGGTAATTGGTCAGGGATAGAGTAATCTCTTAAAGCGTTTGGCATGGGGATAATCCGGCAATCCTAAGGAGCAACATTCTGCAGAGTCTAATGAAGAGTAATCACTTGTTTAGTAGCCACTTATCTGCACTTTAGGTGCTTCCCAGAAATGCCATCTGTTGCCATGGCCTATGACAGCCTAGCTTTTTAAACTCTCATTATGCATGAGGATGAGAATTATCACCTGCATATATTACACCAAATCAAATAAACTACATGAATCACAATTATCGTAATCATCATATCATAGATAGAATGTTCAAATCAATATTACTCAGCTATTAAGTAATCTTATTAAATAAGCGGCCATAACACTGCAAATCTATCTCTTACGGCAAATAAAGCGCCAGTTCATGCCATAATTTAGAGTCTGGTGTAGATATCGACCTACCACCTGCTGTTTTACCATATTTACTCTCTAAGATAGATACAAATTCTGGATCACATTATCATTATATGACGAAACACGTATCTAAAATTTAACAAGGTCTCAAACGTATTGTGACACACCTCTTGATGTTTGAATTCAGATGTTTCAATCAGACCCATTGCCACAGGTGTATAAAATCGTGCCCCCAGCCCTGCAGTCTGAATTTACAAACATTTGTTAAAACATGGGCTGTTCTGAAGAGCTTCTTTTCTATTCCAGCATGACTGATCCTCAGCGCACAAAGCAAGGTCCATACAAACATGGTTGGATAAGTTTGGTGCAGAAGAACTTGTCTGACCACACTCAAAGCCCTGACCTCAACTTCATCCAAGCAACTTTGGAATGAACTGGAACGGAGATGCCGAGCCAGGCTTCCTTGACCAACATCACTCACAAAAGCTCTAGTGGATGAATGGGCAAAAATTCCTACAGAAACACCTCAAAATCTTGTGGAAAGCCATCACAGAAGAGTGGAAGCTGTCATAGCTGCAACTCCATATTAATGTCTACTGTATGTATTTCAAATGCATAGGAACCACTGTTGGCGTAATGGTCAGGGGTTCCAAAACGTGTGTCCATATACAGTAGTATATCGTATATGCATATGTCTAGATAGACCAGATTCTTATATTATTGACTTCAGAGTTGGTAAAGCCAATAGGAGCAGGACAAGACAAGGTTAGAATCAGAACAGTCAGATGTCGAGACATTTAGATAGGTGAATGCCCCAAAAAAGCCAAAAAGCCTCTGAAGAGGAACATGATAAGAAGAGGAAATAAAGGGAGACCATGAATGTGCCCATCCAGAAGACTCAAGTGGTAAAGCACTTCCAAAACAGCTGAGCAAGAGTCTCCCGGGCATGTATAGTAAAGACATGGTTGTCAAAGATTTGGTCTAGAATAACTGCTTAACCCTTTCACTATCATAAAGTGTATACACAATTATACATTGAAGCATTAGAAAAAAATAAAATAATTTGCATGTATAATACACCATTTGCATAACCTTTAAATGCATTAGTGTGCTCCCGGCGAATCCTCTATTACTGTATAATAACTACAAAGAGTAGCCCCAACCCTCACAGTAACAATAGCTCAACAAACTTTCCTGCAGGGGGAGCTGTGGGGTCAGTCACTGCTGTACAGGGATACGATATAGGGGTTATAATGAGTGTAAATCCCTGTACAGTACAAATACAAGGTGTTGCTGTAATTGTCATACACAGGCATTATGCAGCACATACAGATACAAGGTGTTGCTGTACTTGCCATCCACAGGCATTATGCAGCACATACAGATGCAAGGTGTTGCTGTAATTGCCATACAGACATTATGCAGCACATACAGATACATGGTGTTGCTGTAATTGCCATACACAGGCATTATGCAGCACATACAGATACAAGGTGTTGCTGTAATTGCCATACACAGGCATTATGCGGCACATACAGATACAAGGTGTTGCTGTAGTTGCCATACACAGGCATTATGCAGCACATATAGATTAGGGATGAGCCGAACGCACCCGTGTTCGGTTCGCATTCGAATTTGAACAATTTCAAAAGTTCAAGCTCGAACTCGAACACGAACCGAACTCAATGTAAGTTAATGGGACCCAAAAGTTCGATTTTTAGAGTGCCCTCCAAGAGGGCATATATGCTAGATATTTGCCATAAAAGGTGTATGGGGGTCCGGGTTGTGCCCTGGGGGACAGGAAACGAGGACAAAAAGTAAAAAAAAAAACGTTTTTAAAGGAACAGTGAGTTTTCCATGAAATAAAGGTTAAGAATAAAAACGAAAAATTCCTTCAAATATCATGCCTAGGAGGTCCCCATAACCTGCCCGTGAAGTGGCGGATTTGTAGAATGTATAGAAACATTTAAAAACAAAAAAATGACATATCAAATGACGGTAAATGTTTTTCCTTTAATCTATTCATAAACAACTGCTTGGGGCGGCAGCCTGTATGGAAAGAGGAGACATTTTAGGACACGCAAAACAAGTTTAGTGATTTTATTTGGCTAAATTATGGTGAAACTTATGCAGGCTTTGGATGAAAGTAACAATAGGTGCTTTAAAAATGGGCCTTTAGTGTCGGCAACAGTGCCGTCACACCGTAACCCCTCTGAGGTATTGTGGAAGAGTGCAGTGGTGGAGGTTTTGGTAATGCAGAAGAGATCCCCAATCTATTCAGTTACATCAGCAGCTATAACAAAACTGGGTCAGCAATGTTTAGGCACTTGTACTGCGCTACTGTATATGGTGAGAATCGGCGCACACCAGTAGCAACAGGAAGCAAACAGAACAGGCAGGGAATACACAGGGAGAATAGCCAAATGGCAGCCAAAGTCGTGCAACAGATCGGGTCCTCAGAACAAGCAGGGTCAGTAACAAGTATACAAACTGATCCGGTAAGCTAGCAATGCGGGAATAAAGTCTGAGACACACTGAGCATGTAGCGACCTACAGCGTAGCGAAGCGAAGCAAACATTTTGCAGGCTTGACTTCACTCCGCTCTGCCTCGCGTCTACACTGCATTACGTTTGCTTATCACCGCACTGGACAGGAATCCATTAACTAAATTAAAATGTACACACAAAACAGTTTTATTTTCACAAAGCACATGTTATATAGGCAAAAAAAGTTTCTACTGAATAAAATACATCAAAAATTACTGTTAATTTAATAGGAATAGTATAAAAATATAAAAAAAAGGTAACCCCTGATCATATAAATTATAGGGACACGGGGTGCTGTGTATAGAGTAGGGATGCATTGATACCACCAGGGCGGAAAAATTCTGTTTTTAAAATACCGGAAGCGGAGCTATGAATGATCTTCAGATATCAACCAGGGGCCCAGCCGCTCAGTCTCAAACCGATGCAGTGTGCCTGCCTCAGACCCACATTCTAAACATGAGCAGGCACAATGCATAATGTGGCCCCGCCCCCTCACGTGACACGCATAGCCAGGGCACGCAGCAGCAGAAAAGCCTGGAGGACAAACCCCAAAGCTTAGGGTGCGGCCCTGCAGCAGAGTCAGCCTGCGTGCTTCCACTGTAGTGTGAAGGAGGACTGGGCAGAGAGGCCGAGAGAAGATTTTTAAAAGGTTTGAATAAACTGAGGGAGGGGAGGGTGTTTGTGTGTGTAATGTTCTTCTCGGGGGGGTATAATGTTCTGCTCGGGGGGTGTAATGTTCTGCTGGGGGTGTGTGTGTAATGTTCCGCTCGGGGGTGTAATGTTCTGCTCGGGGGTGTAATGTTCTGCTGGGGGGTGTAATGTTTTGCTGGGAGGGGTAATGTTTTGCTGGGGGGTAATGTTTTGCTGGGGGTGTAATGTTTTGCTGGGGGGTAATGTTTTGCTGCGGGGTATAATGTTTTGCTGGGGGTATAATGTTTTGCTGGGGGTGTAATGTTTTGCTGGGGTGTGTGTGTGTGTGTGTGTAATATTCTGCTTGGGGTGTAATGTTTTGCTGGGGTGTGTGTGTGTGTGTGTGTGTAATATTCTGCTGGGGGTGTAATGTTCTGCTCGGGGGTGTAATGTTTTGCTGGGGGTAATGTTTTGCTGGGGGTGTGTGTGTGTGTGTAATATTCTGCTGGGGGTGTAATGTTTTGCTGGCGGTTTAATGTTTTGCTGGGGGTGTAATGTTCTGCTGGGGGGTGTGTGTAATGTTCTGCTGGGGGTGTAATGTTTTGCTGGGGGGTAATGTTCTGCTGGGGGTGTAATGTTCTGCTGGGGGTGTAATGTTCTGCTGGGGAGGTGGGGGTGTAATGTTCTGCTGGGGGTGTGTGTGTGTGTAAAGGTTCTGCTGGGGGTGTGTGTGTGTAAAGTTCTGCTGGGGTGGTGTGTAATGTGCTGCTGGGTGTGTGTGTGTGTGTGCGTGTGTAATGTCCTGCTGGGGGGTTTGAGTAAACTGATATCGGTACATTACTGTGAGGTTTATTGCTGTGGAGCTCTGTGATACGCTCATACACACCACACATTGCTGTGAGTTTTATTGCTGTGGAGCTCTGTGATACAGTAATGGGCAGTGTGTATGAGTGTGAGTTTTATTGCTGTGGAGCACAGTGATACTTTCATACACACAAACTGAACATTACTATAAGGTTTATTGCTGTGGCGCTCTGTGATATGCTCATACACAGCGCACATTACTGTGAGGTTTATTGCTGTGGAGTTCTGTCATACGCTCATACACAGCGCACATTACTGTGAGTTTTATTGCTGTGGAGCTCTGTCATACGCTATATGAAATGAATTTAATGGGGAGGGGGTGAAAGTAGTTAAAGGGGAAAAATTAATTACGGGGGAGTGAATTGAATTATAGGATGAGGACCCTGCTGCCAGTCTGCTTCTGGAGACCTGGAGTCAGACAGTGGACCACAGCAAGAGAGTGAGAGTGGTAGGTAGCAGGATCACAGGGAAACACTGGGAGTGGCACACAGTTTGAAATATGTGGGTATATTGACACAGCAAGACCAGGGGGCACCACCAGGCCACATTGCAAATTTGTGCAGTGCCTGGTACCCTCCTATGTCACATTGCCAAAGGAGGGAACCACACACTCTGTAGATTGGCCCTGTGGCACAGGAGGGGAACCAGGTACAGGATAGATTGGCAATGCGTGAGGACACCAAACACTCCCGATTGGCATGGCACAGATTGGGTGGAGGGGAGCACCAAAACGCAACTTCTCCTGAATAAAAAAAAATGCTTGCACCGGCCCTGGATACCACACAAAGACATATATACAGTATATATCAACACGCAGATATATATATACACCCACCCACAGACCTCAGACCATATATACATATACGCACATGGGGGGAGTGGCATGTGGACAATCTCAACTAAATGCTATATATATTATAATAATATATATATTATTCTCTGCTCTATCGGGTTCAACATTTCTTCTGGAGGGATCAGCCAAATGGGGGGGGCAATTAGTTGCCAAAATGTGTGTCATACAAGTCTGGATATATATATTTATAAGAATATAGATATATATCTTATATATATATATATTTATATATATCATACCTGCCCTTACCTTCCCCTATAAATTTGCTAAAAATATACACACAAAAAAACAAACCACTGCCTGAGACCCCACGCAGCCCCCATGCCACCCCCTTGTACCTAGCTGAATGTATCTAATATATATATAATTAAGTACATTCAGCCAGGTAGAGGAAGAAAAAAAAAGAGTTTTATTTTATGTTCCCGGGGACATTTAAAAATGTCCTCGGATTTTATTTTATTTAGAAATGTGTCGCCTTACCTTAACCTGGTGGCCAGTGGGGGCTCCCTGGATCCTGGTTGTGGGGGGGTCTGCCGTAGCCACAGGTGCAGTGGCTCCCTCCTGTGCCGCCTGCAACATGCACCCGGGCGGCTAGCCCGCACAGTCGCAGCTCTGTCCGGTGGCCGCATGCTCCTCAAGGGGATCCTTGGGAGGCCCCGGCAGGCTGCCCTCTACAGTGCCTGATTAGAGGGCCGTGTCTGCCTGATGTTTTAGTAACAAGAATGTTTTATCCCATAGGCTTCAATGTTAAAAATATTCCCGTTTTAATTCAATATCTAATAAACCGTTGCTTATAATATTCTGCAGTAAAGAGTCTCTTTATTTCTAGATTGTTTTGTATTTTTAAAGCATTTTTTATACTTTTTTCTATTTTGTTTTCGAACTTTTGGCAAACATCCCAAAAAGTTCAAAGTTCACGAACTTTCGAACGGCCGATGTTCGTTTCGAACTCTGACCAGATCCGAACCGAACGCTCATCCCTAATACAGATATTGCATTGCTAATAATCTCATTCTGATCAGTACTAATCCCCATAAGCAGGAGCTCTCACCATTTTATTATCTGTGTGCATCACATTTACTGACAAAAAGGCCATTTCTGTCTGTATGCTGATAATGCAGACCCCAAGTGACATTGTGCCAGATAAGGGACGCCATCTAGAGTTTAGAGATTTTCACCCTAGGAATATTCCTGTAAAGGATAAACAAATACATGAAACATTAAAAAAGAGGTAATTTACCTTATTTTATTATCTCACAGCAGCAATTTCTATGCAACGTTTCTATTTTACTCTATATTTATTTTACTTATTTATTTATTTATAAAGGATTTTACCAGATTTAATTAAGGGCATTTCGGTATTTAGATTCCCGAAAAAAAATTGTCTCTATTGTCGGCACTAGCATTTACACTCGCTAATGGAAAAGTTGGCTTTATTAATTCAATTCAAATTTTTAGTAAGCCGATTAAGAAAACAAAAGGAATATTCTGAATGTGGGGAAATGGTTTATAAATGGATTTTCAGACAGGGAAAAAGAAAAACCAAAATGAAATACTATTTACATATTGGGGTTTCATGCTTAGTCGAAAAAACATTTTTTTTTGGCAAAATTTAAAAAAATTTGGCTGCGGATGAGTTTTTTTTTGATTGACTCATTTTAAATGTGTCATTATATTTTCTCTATAACTGCTCGAAACAATTAATGTGAGCTCTATCAGGGTTATTCACAGGTAGTGAATTTCGTTTCCCGCACTTTGGGGAATCAAATTCCCCGACCATGCGGTGAATTCAGCATTGCAAGTCCAGGGAAAGCCGCCAACTGGATCCGAAAAACAGCCGCAAAACCGTTGCATCGTACTTAAAAATCACCAAAAAACTGCAGATTCAAATGCAAAAACCGCTGCAAAACAGCCGAAAAAACCACGACCACATCCGAAAAAAGCCGACAAACCACCAACAGAGAGCCGACCAGCCGCCGTAAAAAGTTGACAAGCCAACTAACAGGGTGAAAAAAATAAAATTTAAAAAAGAGCCGCAAATTTTAAAAGTTGTTTTCAAACGCTATTTAAAAAATATATCGAAAATAAATTTGTCGAAAAAATCCCCAAAAATGCCGAAAAAATCCTAAAGCAAATGAAGATACTTTTTGCTGCAAATTAAAAGAATAAACGGTTTTATAATTATTTAATAAAACGGGAGCATTTTTATCATTGAAACCTATGGGATTCGCCTGATTAAACCTGACGAATGAAACCACCGAAGATCAGGGCATTTCTCCGAAATTTCACTGCTGTTCGATGTTCTCTGAATAGATTAACCATTGTTTCTCTATAGGGAATTCCACTCCGGCTGAAGTTCACCATATTTCGCTGGCAATTTGCCAATATTTGGCGAACTGTCAGCTTTTTGACTAAGCTCTGAAATTGCACCGTTGGGATAAATTCACTGTTCGGTGCAATATCAGGGTAAGTTCGGCTGTATCTGAATAACCCTCTATATTTATTTCTTGGTATATGGAGTTATTTCAGTGTCCATAGATTTGTATATCCTTAGTTAGGTGAAACTTGGAGCTCCATTTTATTCTAAACGATGGCCAGAAACATGACCTTTTTTGGCATTTTTTAAGCCATCTCTTAGTTCATAAGATTGAAATGTGGATTTACTGTCACTATAATTCCTTGATAAAAAATTTGAATCGAGTATCAGATGTCGCGGCGATACATTCCACTGGAAATATCTACTTTAGCGGTTAAATTCGAATTCATTGGTATGTCAATATCTGAAAAAAATACTGAAAGGTGCTGATAAATGGATTTTCAAGGAATGAAATAGAGGGAATAAGACTGAAACCTTTGTTTAAACATTGGAAATTTCTAATAACCATGTTTTAAAGCAAAAATCTGTATGATGCCGACCGAAAAATAGCTTTTTCGGACGTTTTACTGTCCAGATTTTTTTTGGATCAGCACTATTGTTCAGCTATCGGCTCTAGCCAAACTTTCTCAACTGAATCAGGTGATATTTTGAAAAAGTGTGTCCACAATCAGCTGATATAAAAAAAAATTATACAACAGCAAATAGAATTAAATCGAGCCCGTGATTGGCCGAGCCACTTTCTGTTGTCTGGGGCTAAACAGCTGACAGTTCCTGTAAAGTCTGGAAGTTTACTGTAAAATATGATAACAAAATAAGTGACTTATAGGGATGTGCGTTTCGGGTTTCGGAATTTCGGAATTTTCACGAAATTTCCCGATTCGTGTTTTCGGATGCGGCCGATTTTCCAAAAATTTTTAGATCCGAAAATGGCAGATCCGAAAAGTTTTCCGAGCCGAAACGAAATATTTTCGGAATTTTCGAATGGACTTGAAATGTGTCAAATCGAAATTTATTTTCACTCTATTCATGATTTCGGTTCCATTCGTGATTTCGGTTCCAGCTGTTTTATTCTGAAATTCGATGATGACTGTCCACTTCAAAGTTGTTGGGAAATTCAGGAGTGATCTTCAATACTCTATGTCCAAGACTTAAACCAAAAGGACATCTCTTGGTTGAGGTTAATTAAGAGGTTAACACCTGTCCTGGCCAAACCTCTGCAGGAACCCAAGATCCTACCCTAACCATATAACAGAAACTGTAAAAAACAGTTCACATTTTTTTCCTCTAAATAATTGGGCAGATCCTGCTGACAGCCTCTGCTATATATATGTGAATTTACACGCGAGCAGCTCCTCCTCTTTGGTTCAGGGACTACCAAACTTTGAAACGAGGAGAACAGAGGTTCCGAAAAGTACGAAAACTTCCGAAATCTCGAAAAGTCGATACAAAAAACGAGGTAAGTGACATAAAAATACGAAAAATGGTCGATATTCCGAAAAAAAATGTACATGAAAAACGAGTCGAACCGAACCGAATCGAAACAGAAATCGGTCGAAACGAGCCGAATCGAAAAGTTTAAACATCCGAACGAGCCGAACCGAATCGAACCGAAAAAAAAATCGGTGCACAGGCCTAGTGACTTATATTTACTCCGGCTATTTTGTTTTTGTCTTATTCTGCTGACTAGTGATGGGCCGAACACCCCGTGTTCGGGTCACATTCGAATCGAACACCCGAAAAAGCTTGACCGCGAACTCAAACACAATTCGAACACCATGCAAGTCAATGGGGCTTGAACGTTTGAAAATTAAGGTCCCCTCCAAGAGGGCATATATGCAAGATATTGGCCATAAAAGGTGTATGGGGGTCCAGGTAGTGCCCTGGGGACAGGAAACAATGAAAAAAAAATGTTTATAACCCTTTCACTGCTGAGTGCTGAGCCATTTCACCGCTGTGCGCTGAGCTAATTTTTACCGCTTTTGCTCTTGTTTAAACGTGATTTGAAGTCTTAAGTCTGAAGTTTTAGGATCTTTTAAGCATTTTTTTTAATTTTTTTGAAAACCTTTTTTTCTCGAGCTTTCCGCGAACATCCCAAAAAGTTTGAAGTTCGCAAACTTTCGAACAGCCAATGTTCGAATCGAACTTCAAACTGATTCGAACCGGCAGCCCATCCCTACTGCTGACAGCCTCTGCTCTATTATTTTCCTATACTTTGTTCTTTTTGGGTTAATTTACTCACCGGTTGTCCCTCACCATTTGCAGCTCTGCGTCTTCGGATCAGGAACTCCTGAACCCACAAACCATGAAGCTTTGTTGCTCGATTTGCACTCCTACGCATCATGCAAAGTATAGAAACCCACATTGTGCAGCCTTACAGGACTTGCACACTTTACATACGCAAGTTCCGAAGCACCTGCACAGAACAATAGATCAAAGACGCGCACATGCACAACTCCGATCCCTCGACTGCCTCTCTGAGAACACTTGCTACATCAATTGATCTTATAAAGGGTGATGCCGGCATGCTCTGTTACTAGTGACCGATCTGGTGACTGACAGCTGGAAAATTCAAGAATCCCGGCTGCTGGTGACGCAGGGTGGGGTGGAGGAAACTCCTCCACTTCACCCGGTGATATCTCCAGATTGGGCAGGAAGGAGGGGAGGAGGGCACTGCTCACATCCTGACCACTTTAAAACACTAAAGTGGTCAGGAGGTAGAAGAAAAAAGCATGAAATAAAGAAACGTATGTTTTTAATCACAATTTGGGGTAATTTTCAAATTTAAGGGATTAATCTTGCTCGGTGCACTTCGGCGATACTAGTTTGCCGACCCTGCAGTGAATTCGCTATTCACTGCAGGTTTCGTGCGCCGAACCTGGAGCCAGCGAAGACCGCAGCCGACCGCTGCCGAAGATCACCAGTCAGACAGCCAAATTGCTCCGAAGAGCTTAGAACTGACCGCCAAATGCCACCAAACTGCAGAAAAAAAGGAACTCTGCTATTGTTTAAAAGGTGTTTAAAACAATGAAAATGTGTGGAAATAATAAAAAAGGTCATATAAAAAATAATAAAAAGGTCTGTTACAGAATAAAAAAAACGCATTTGAAAAAAAAAATGGGAATCAAAAATTTTGCCTAAAAAATACAAAGTGGTGTCCTGAAAAATAAATAAATAAATAAAAAAGCTTTTTGTTGAAAATGAAAAGAATAAACGGTTGAATAAAAATTTGATAAAAACAATAAACATTTTACATTGAATCCTATGGGAGTCGCCTGTTTAAACCTGTCAAACTGGATCAACAAAAATCAGGGCATTTCACTGAAACTTCGGTGCAGTTCGGAGATCTCTGAATAGATTAACCCTTTCGCTGCTGAGGCGTTTCACGCCTCTGTGCTGAGGTCATTTTTACCGGTTTTGCTCATCATGTTTAAACGTGTTTTGAAGGCTTATTTTAGTATATGACCCAGACATATTATATATTGTTGTTTCCGTCAGACTCGGCAGATTCATAATATGTCATTATTATATGTATACGTCATGTCCTGTCTGTATATTATAACAAAATATGCAATAAAATATGAATTTTCAATAATTTACAACGTGTAAAGTGTTTTTTTTCACATTTTAACATGCGAGCAATTGCGGTTATATTTTGTATGGGGTGCACTTGTTAAACAAATTAGAAATGGGGTCTCGTTACATTTTTTTTTATGGAAAATTACGCGATTTTTAACAAACGCACCGCATACAAAAATCATTAGTGCAGCAACATTGTTCACATTATAATTGAAATGGGAACAATATTTCTGCATTAACAAACCAAAAAAAAAAAAGAAACTTGTCTGTTTTTTTTTTTTAATTTTTTTTTAAATATTTTCTTATTTTTAATTTTTATTTTTTTTAAAAAACTTTTTTCACAGTCGTGTTTGGTATCGTTGGAACGGCCATGCTCTGGTCGATCCAACAGTACCAAACTTTAACCCCTAGCTGCCACGGATCGGGAGATAGGGGGTTCATTGGAACCCCCTATCTCCACCGTTGGTGGCAGCTAGGGGTTAACTCCAGGACTGGCATCATCGTGCTATGCACGATGACGCCAGTCCTCAGGGGGAGTTCCCGGAGGCTTGGCCGACATCCAAGATGTCAGTCAGCTCCGGGAAAGGATCACGAACCAGCGCTTTTCAGCGCCGATTCGTGATCCGGCTCCCCAGGGGTTAATGACAGCCACCGTTTGGAAGGGCAGGCTGTGCCCTTCCAAGTGGTGCCTGTATTAACTCCCTGCTACCCAGCGATCGGAAGGGAGAGAGGTCCGAAGGACCTCCCCCCCTCCCTTTCATGCGCCTCCTCCGCACATGCAGGGGGGCTCCTGAATTAGATGTCATTGCGTCGCCGCGATGACATCTAATGTCCCCGCCGGGGTCCCGAGTGCTGGGCTGACATCCAAGATGTCAGCCCGCACCGGGGGGGCGCAGCAATCTGCCGGAATCCGGCGGATTGCTGCCTCCTGTGCTCGGACGCGCTCAGCGCGTCCATAGCACAGGAGAACCACTTGGCTGGACGCGCTGAGCGCGTCCATAGCAGCCAAGTGGTTAACCCCTTAAGGACCATTGGCAGAACTGTTCCATCTTAAATGCATTGACTCTAATGACCCTTGGTCCTTGAGGGGTTAACTCAGTGGCAAAACTACCAGGGTCGCACTTGCGACCGGGCGCTGGCAGTCTGCCACTTTAGGGGGGCCCAGCAGCTCAGGCAGGCATTTGTGCCCGCAGCCATGTCAGTGCGCCTGTCCTGCTTCCCACATTCAACTGGAGCAGGTGCATGTTGCATTGGCGCCTCCCCTGTCACGTGAAGGGTTACCAATGTAACATGCGCCTGCTCCAGTTGAATGTGGGAAGCAGGGCAGGTTAGGAACAATGTAGCGGTGTCTGCGGCACCTGTTTCCTGGCTTCCGGCACACTCCAGCCAGCTGCCATCCATGAGGCTCTCTCTCTCTGAGCAGGAGGACCCAGCTCCATTCCCACTGACCCCTCTCTCCCTGGAGGAAGAACCATGGGCGACAGGAGCCCCGAGTGCGGCCAGCAGCAAAGCACCCAGAGCTGAGGCCATCTGTCAGCCCTCTGGACTCCCTCCATTCCCTGCGATCCTCTCTCCCCTGGCCAGGTGAACAGCCTCTGAACAGGAACCAATGGATGGGAACATATTTCCTGTGAAACCAATAGGTGAGAGCATTTCCTGTGGAATCAATGGGTGAGAGCGATAAGTGAGATTAGATTTCATGTGGAAACAACAGCTGGGAACATATTTCTTGTGGAACCAAACATTTGCAAACTGTTGCAGGGGGACACCTTTCTGGATGGACCTTTCTCTATGTGACGTGTCATGGAGTGCTGCAGTCTGCATTTGCAAAGGAGCTCTTTATTTCAGCATTATATGAAAATTAGGAGAATCTTCCAGTAGTAGTAGTAGTAATAAGAGGCCGATGAAGGAAGTCACCTCTTTATTCCTTGCATTACGTTAGGGGTTAATGGTGTTATAAACAGCCTCCCATTAACATAATATCCTCATGGAGTTATTGTTATTATTATTACAGTTATTTTTATTGTTTATATTCCACAGGTATAAAGCTCTGTAATTCAATGTATAAAGCTTTATTTGCATTGACGTCATGCTGTGCCGACTCACCTGTAAAGTCTATACCAGTGAGCTGCACGTTGTATTCATTTTATTTTTATTTATAGTTTTCATGGCACGGCGAGCCGGATGGGAAGTGTAAAGGTCAGACCTTCAATAAATGGCCCGTTATCAGAGAATGCTTGGGGAGGTACTGGCAGCTACATTATCCTTATTAAATCAGCTAGTCCCTTTTAATTTAGGTCATCATGGTTATTGGCCCTGGCTTTTCTAACTAATGGAGCCTTAAATGCCCCATGTTTTATCACTCTTGCTCCTGGGGCATGGGTAAGGCTGAGTATGCCAGGCTCGGCCAGTGTGCCATACCCATGCAGGCATACAAGCCAGACTCTCTGATAAGCCTGGGTCAGGGTTTTGCTGTGGATTCTGTACCTGCTCATACACTTCAGTGCTTCCTGTGAGTTTTATTGCTGTGGAGCTCTGTGATACACTCACACACACTGCACATTACTGTGAGTTTTATTGCTGTGAAGCTCTGTGATACACTCACACACACTGCACATTACTGTGAGTTTTATTGCTGTGGAGCTCTGTGATACACTCATACACACTGCACATTACTGTGAGTTTTATTGCTGTGGAGCTCTGTGATACACTCATACACACTGCACATTACTGTGAGTTTTATTGCTGTGGAGCTTGTGATACGCTCATACACACCGCACATTACAGGGAGTTTTATTGCTGTGGCGCTCTGTGATACACTCATACACACCGCACATTACAGGGAGTTTTATTGCTGTGGAGCTCTGTGATACACTCATACACACCGCACATTACAGGGACTTTTATTGCTGTGGTGCTCTGTGATATGCTCATACACACTGCACATTACTGTGATATTTATTGCTGTGGAGCTCTGTAATGTGCACTGTGTCAGGATTACCGGAGGGGCTTTCAATATGGTGGTGACCTAAGGAAAAAAAATTTAAAAATTTTTTTTGAGGGGGGCCCTTCATGGATTCTCGCACCGGGCCCTCAGGTTTCTAGTTACACCACTGGGTTAACTAATACTTCTCTTTGAGACAATTTCACGGTGAACTGCACCATATTTTGCTGTCAACCCACCAGCATTTGGCGAATTGACAGCTTCCTGAATAGATGAACTGTTGCAAAATTGCACCGTATGGGGATATTTGCCATTCGGTGCAATTCGGTTGCAAGTTCGGCACTTATTGAATAACCCTTTTTTTAGTGTTAAAATGACAGACTTTATTGATGTTTCAATCCATATCTAAGCTCGCGATATTCCATTCAGGCGAACTGTAAAAACTCACAAAAAGAGAAAGTTTGAGTCACATGGTCGAAGAGATGACATATTTATCTTTCCGTGTGATTTATGTAATCTGTTCGGTAACGCTATATTAGCAATATCACAAACTGCTCAATAGAGATAAGTCCTGGAATTATAGCTGACTCAAATCACGAACTCTATCATTTTTGTATGTATGTACTGGATGGTTTATCAAAGTATTATGCCGGAAAAATAGTTGAATTTGTGTTATCAATGCCTCATGTCATGTCGAAAATATGTAACTCTATCTCATTCCCTTGTGCTTTGTGTCAAGGATGTTATCGTTTGGGTTATATCTCATCCTATCTCCCTGAAATATTCTCTTAAATGGCACAAATGATTTTCCAGCTGAACATCTATTATCCGGAGGAAGGCAAGTGCAAATGTTTCTCAAAAAGTGGGATTCGAGCCTGATGTACCTTATTAAAAAAATCCCGTGTAGAAGACACTGTTGCATCTTTTGGCTTAAAATAATAATAGAGAAAACATTGGTTTCCTAACAGAAAGAAAGAACGCTACAAATATGTTAAAAAAGGACACTCTACTCATCCTAAAAAGAAAGTGCCGCGGCTTAGGCTAGGGTCAGACAAGCGTGATTTCTACGGACTGTACGTCAGTACGGAAGACGCAGTAGTGGCCACACAGTCAGTTTATTCACTGACGTATATTTTGACGGATGTAGGAGAGAAAATAAAATAAAAAGCAAAACCATTTTGTCCGTGAAAAATGCTGGACGTATAACCGTCTGACCACGTTCCATCACTCACACACAAAGGTATGCGGACGTTGCGGACGCAGCGCACTTTGTGCGGCCGTTCTAGGGGTTGTACGTTCTTGCCTAACTTGCGTCCGTGGGCCGCGGCCATTGTGAGTCCGCAGATCAGTGCGACGTACTTCGTGTGTCGGGCTCCGATGGGCTTTCTGTCATGCTATCACAGACGTACTTTTATGCGCAATCACGGACGTGAACACTACGCTCGTCTGACCCCAGCCTTACCGGAGTGGGAGCCAATGCCACAGTCCCCCTGCAAAGTCCGCTCTAAGAGGGACGCCGGTGTCTTTGTGTCATCCAGGTAAAGAAAGGAGCTGGACTTGTGGGAGATAGTGCAGGCATAATTTTGTTCATGGGGAAAGCAACCCCACTAGATTTGATGTTTCAGCCCAATGGCTGCATGATTAAGGCCATTGGGCCGAAACGTCACGTCTAGTGGGGTTGCTTTCCCTCTGAATAAAATTCTTCCTGCACTCTTTCTTTACCCGGACTCTACTCATCCTGACCGTTTACACTTTTAAAGTGGTCATGAATGATGTGTAGAGTCTCCACCCTTCCCTCCCTCCCCAGTGACCCCAATCTGATTTTATTGTGAGGTGTTTCCTCCACCCCACCCTGTCACGGATCCCCCCCTGATTCCAAGATGTTGTTCACTGTATACAGTACCCTATCTACCCCTCTGTCATGCCCCATGGCTACCACCATCCTGAAAACACCCCCTGGTGGTTCACTTCCATCCTGTTCCTGCCCTGCAGCCAGCAAACCAGCATCCAGCAGTGCAAACGTTAAAACACAAACACGTGACACACAAAATAAAGGGCTCAGCCCCACACACACTCACTGCTGGTTTATTACGGCTAATGCTCACGAAGAATGAACATCCTTGCTTCATTGCTATTCTGATTCCTGATCCTGATTCCCAATACCTGGTTCCTGCTACTACAACCATCATACCCATCATCCCTCTGCAATCAACCTGGTCAGTCATCATATTCATCCAACCTCCTCTACCCTAATCCTCTGTTTATTTGTGCAGACCACTGCACGCTGGGCTCATACTCTCCTCACCCCTGGTGCCACCCCGGTACCATCCCTAACCGTGACAGAATGAACCAGCCCAATACTAATGAGCCCGCAGTGCTGCACTTAATGGTGGAGCTACTGAAAACCACCTTCCAGGAGCTATTCAAGAACCTGGCTGATACCCTGATGCAAATGCTGCAAACTTTTCTGGGCACCTCAACTAAGGTGTGCGCTCCTCCAAATAAACACCGTGATCCCCTGTCTCCTGAAGAGCGTGTCAGGAGACGCACTGGATATCGAATTGCCCAGAAAACCCCCCCAGATCAGCGTTTGTCAAACCAGCACCAGTTTCCAAACCAGCTGCAACTTCCAAGCACGCTCAGGTGCGTAGACCTCCGAAGCAGTCCCAGGCTTCCAGGCCTGCTACAGCCACTGTGTGTACACCTGCTTCTATGAGACCTGCCGTTCCTAAGCCGGTACCCCTACCCAGACCGGCCCCCAAGAGATTTCCTGAACCCAGACCTGCACCTCGAACAATTCATGCACCTATACCTGTCCCCAGACAAACTGTACCCAGGCATGTGACGTCTTTAGAGGTCAGCGACACCCCCATGGACTTTGAAGATACATCCATAGAACCGGAGCCGATGGACGTTATGTATATACAGGTTCCAGGCGTACCTGCTCCTATCACTCCCAGCCAGAATGTACCACGTCAGACAGCCCGACGCTCCAAAGGACCTCCAGGTCAAAATACGGGGTCTTTGGGGTTCGATGCTCCCATCAAGGGGTGGCGTAATCTCTATTCCTCATCCAGCGATGACCTCGAGTGGGGTTATGGTGAGGAGGTGGTAGAAGGGGATGAAGACAGTGATCCCTGGCTGTTCAACTATCCTTCCCTTGGTGAGGAATCAGAAGTGGAACCGGGAGACGTGGAGAAGACACCTACCCCAATGCCATCTTCTTATGTGGGCACAAGATTCAACGGTGATTCTGCCTCCTATCTCTCGCCCTCTGTCGCCAACGCCAGACGTTCAAGGGACATTCCTGTCGCTCCAGATCCCTTACCTGAGGATCCAGCTTCGTATACGGTGCAGGGCATCTACGCTATACCCACCTTGGTGCCATCCAGTTACGTGGGCACCCTCATTCCTGAGGTTAAGAGAAAAGAGCGTAACCCCGAGATCCCTAAAGACCCTGATATGGACTTTGTTTTATCTCGCAGTTGTTTTTCACCCATTGTGACTGAAGACGAGGAAGAGGGGATGCCATCTGGGTACATGGGTACTCTCATTCCTGACATGTCTGCTGCCTCCAGGAAAACCAAGACCAAGGCACGACAGCATCAGAGGAAGGCACGTGCCCAACCTTGTACCACTACTCCTGACCTCCGTTCTGCCCTCCAGTGGTGTGATGAGTACTGGTCCCAGCACCCACCAGAGTGACCTGTGCCTGGTCATGGGCAGTCCTGCTGCCATCCTTGGTCACTCGGAGCGTGACCTGAAGGGGGAGGTACTATCATGCCCCATGGCTACCACCATCCTGAAAACCCCCCCTGGTGGTTCACTTCCATCCTGTTCCTGCCCTGCAGCCAGCAAACCAGCATCCAGCAGTGCAAAAGTTAAAACACAAACACGTGACACACGAAATAAAGGGCTCAGCCCCACACACACTCACTGCTGGTTCATTACGGCTAATGCTCACGAAGAGTGAACATCCTTGCTATTCTGATTCCTGATCCTGATTCCCAATACCTGGTTCCTGCTACTACAACCATCATACCCATCATCCCTCTGCTATCAACCTGGTCAGTCATCATATTCATCCAACCTCCTCTACCCTAATCCTCTGTTTATTTGTGCAGACCACTGCACACTGGGCTCATACTCTCCTCACCCCTAGTGCCACCCCGGTACCATCCCTAACCGTGACACCCTCTGATCCTTGAATGGTCGGTACAGCTAACTACCTTCAGGGACTCAATCTTAATACACCCAGCAAGGGTTAACAAACCACAGAGTCGTATGACAGAACAGGACCTAATAGTAAAGATCCTAATAACAGGAAAGAGGGTCAGCCTTATATCAAGGATAGTGTTCAGAGCGTAGTTCTCAATAATAGCCGGGTCAGTACACAAAGCGAGGTTCTCAGTAGTAGCCATGTCAATACACAAAGCGGGGTTCTCAGTAATAGCTGGGTAAGTGAACAAAGCGGGGGTTCTTTGTAATAGCCAGGTCAGTACCCAAATTGGGGTTCTCAGTAATAGCCGGGTCAGCACACAAAGCAAGGTTCTTAGTAATAGCTGGGTCAGTACACAAAGCAGGGTTCTCAGTAGTAGCCGGGGCAATACATAAAGTGGGGTTCTCAGTAATAGCTGGGTCAGCACACAAAGCTGTGTTCTTAGTAATAGCTGGGTCTGTACACAAATTGGGGTTCTCCGTAATAACCGGGTCAGCACACAAAGCGGGGTTCTCAGTAATAGCCGGGTTGGTACACATAGAGGGTTCTCAGAATAGCCAGAAGTCAATCGGTATAACAGTAACTCGCCAAAGCACTGGGGAAGCAAACTCCACATCAGGACAGTGAGTCTGCCTAAGCAGACTGACTTCAAACTAGGCGACTATGCGTTATCATGCCGCAGTCTGCCTGTCACATACCTCCGGCACCCGGCAGCCTCCTCCATGCTGCTCGCTTGCCGAACACAGGATAAAATGCACGCCGGCGCTGATCACGTGACAGGGCGGGGCACATTAGGAAAGCATGCGATTTGGTATATAAGCCCTTCAGTTAGCCCAGACCAGCACGCTGTCGTGTTCTCCCACTCCCACAGTGCTTGCAAGTGTTTCTAATTATATTGATGTGACTTGTGTATGACCCCCTGGCTTTGACAATCGACTACTATTGTGTTTTGACCTCTGGCTTTGGAAATCGACTAATCTTACGTTTAGACCTCTGGCTTTGGCAATCTGCTACTCTAGTGTTTTGACCTCTGGTTCTGCATTATTGTTGATACAGATATCTGGCATCTGGATGCAATAATATATAGAGATTACGGCAACCCTGTGTACAGGGATCATCTTCATATATCCGTGGGGAATACATGACACCACCTCCTGGCCACCCACGTGACCGCCGCGGGCCAGCATATCACTCGGCACCTGGCCAGCGAGCAGCAAGGGCGGGGCTGCCGGGTAGGTCCTGGGACACTGGATGTCATACACCCATCGTTGCCAGCAGTCGGGATTTATGAATTACCAATCTGCCGGTCATCAGATCGGTCACCAGTGACGTCAGCATGCAGAGAGCATGCCAATGTCACCCCTTCTGACACTGATGGAGGTGGCGCACCAAAATTTCTGGGTAATGACCTGCTTTCAGTGATTTCAATTCGTCAGGTTTAAAAAGGCAAACCTAAAGTTTTAATGAAATAAATGTAAAATCTTTTTAAAACAATTTTAAAAAGACCGTTTCTTATTTTTATTTTTTACAAAAAATACTTTTTTTGTTTTTTATAAAGACCTTTTTATAGTTTTTGTGCATGTTAAAATACTTTTTTTTTATTATTTTTTTTAAAGACTTTATTATTTTTAACCACTTAATTACCAAGTGATTTTCCAAAAAAGATTGTCTGGAACCAATGCTTCTTAAGAAAAATTATTTTTAATTATACTGTAAGAAATATTTGGGCTTATTCCCACTGTATTCCATACTGTAATAACATATTTGGCCAGTAGATGGGGCCATCTACTGCCGATTTGAGTTACAGCCGGTGCAGGGAACAGGAGATGTAACTGTATCAGCTGCTGAATCTCCGATGTCTGCATATTCAATTAGCCGAATTTGCACAGTTTTAACTCTTTGGGCATTATATCCACAGGGCTAAAACATTGGGGACACCTTCTGCAGCCCAAAACCAAATGAAATTAATTTGCAGCTAATTCCAAATTCTGATCTCCCCGATTATAATCAGATCGGTTCTGATTAATTCAGGAGGTTTCTATTCGGAGAGAAATTCAGTTCTTATGCAGACAATTCTGAATTTGGATTGATTTGAATTGCTGAATTACCATTTATTTGGTAGAATTCTCAATTGATCTAAACAGAAACATACATGTGTATTGGAAACTATTTGGGTCTAGAAACTTGTGTACACTAGATTCAAAACCATACTGGAGTTATATCTGCTGACTTACAGCTGTCGCAGGCACCTGACACGCAACGGGAGCTTTCAAAAAATTAATATGTAGCATGTCCAGAGTAAATTCACATTTCTAACTTTGATTGGCTTTATTTACCATGGTTCAGTGGGTGACACGGCACCTGGACCCTTGAGACTGGGGGGTCCACACAATCAGCCACCTGGGCCTGGAGGGGTCCAATGCATGGGGACGGGGAGGGGGGCAAAATATGTTTTTGCCCAGGGTGGGGCCATTATGGTTTCCTGCACCTGGGCCCTAAGGTTTCTAGTTACACCTTTATATTTGCCTATAATTAGCCGTATTGATTACTGATTGGTATATGATGAAATATGATATTTATGAGTATAACTAAGAGAACCAGGCACTCCAAATAATAGGTATGAGGAACTTTATTCAGGAAACGTTTGGAACCAACTGGAACACTACCTCAATAAAGGTCCTCATTATTTGGAGTGACTGATCCCTTCTATTTTTTTAGTTGCTCATGGATTGGCTGCCCAAGGAATCGGAGCACCCACACTTCTCTAGACCTTGGGTCCTGATATTTCCTTACCAGATGCACTGTTCTGTCATCTTTTTTAAAATAGATATATTATTTTCCTTATATCCCAATTAACTACTCCACTACGATGATCGTGTTTTTACGATCAGCAGCACTAACAGCAGCCTGGAATAGTATTAACATGATCTGGGGCTATGCTGCGTCAAAGCAAATTAAATTTGTTTGTTGCAAATAAATTTCATTTGCATTTGGGCTCCAGAAGGTGCCATCAAAACCTTTGCAGCATTGGCATAATGCCTGAAGTGTTAACACATTTTAAAACCAGCTGGGAATGTGTGTGAATGACATCTCCCCAGCTGATCCCGCATGGAGACCTGAACTGCAGTAACTCCTTTTGACCAGCAGATGGTGACATCTCCCTGCCAAATAGGTTATTACTAGGGATGTGCATGACTTTTTTTTCCGTTTCATTTAGGTTTTTACCGGGTGTTTTATTCCGTTTCGGATCATTTCGGACAGTTTTTCCTTTGTTTCGGATCATTTCGATTCGGTGATTTGGATCGATTAGGTTATTTGGATCATTTCAGTAAATCAGATCATTTTGGCGATTCGGATCATTTTGCCGATTCAGATCATTTTGGGTGATTCGCATCAGTTGGTTTTCACTTTTTTATGACTTATTTCATTTTTTATTGCTTATTTAGGAATGGGAAGTAGATTACTACAAATCGAATGTAAGTTTCTTTACTTAATTGTTCTTTTTGGATTTTTTGGATTTTTGTGGGGTGAAATTTTAGGTTTCCTAACTTTTTTAAAGAAACTAGGCTTTTTAACCCATAGGTTTCAATGCAACTTATGAATCCACACACTACTGGGAAGCGCCTCTCTGCAGTATAATTAATGCAGCATATTAATCCGCACACTGCCGGGCAGCACCTCTCTGGAGATCGATTCCATTTTTTGATCAGTTAGTTTTTTGTTTTTTATGAGTTATAATTAATGCAACATATGAATCCACACACTGCGGGGAAGCGCTTCTCTACAGTTTAAATAATGCAGCATGTGAACCCGCACACTGCTGGGAAGCGCCTCTCTGCGGTATAATTAATGCAGCATATGAATCCACACACTGCTGGGAAGCGCCTCTCTGCAGTATAATTAATGCAGCATATGAATCCACACACTGCTGGGAAGCACCTCTCTGCGGTATAATTAATGCAGCATATGAATCCGCACACTGCTGGGAAGCGCCTCTCTGCGGTATAATAATGCAGCATATGAATCCACACACTGCTGGGAAGCGCCTCTCTGCGGTATAATTAAGTCAGCATATTAATCCACACACTGCTGGGAAGCGCCTCTCTGCAGTATAATTAATGCAGCATATGAATCCACACACTGCTGGGAAGCGCCTCTCTGCGGTATAATTAATGCAGCATATGAATCCACACACTGCTGGGAAGCGCCTCTCTACAGTATAATTAATGCAGCATATGAATCCACACACTGCTGGGAAGCGCCTCTCTGCAGTATAATTAATGCAGCATATGAATCCACACACTGCTGGGAAGCGCCTCTCTGCGGTATAATTAATGCAGCATATGAATCCACACACTGCTGGGAAGCACCTCTCTGCAGTATAATTAATGCAGCATATGAATCCACACACTGCTGGGAAGCGCCTCTCTGCGGTATAATTAAGTCAGTATATGAATCCACACACTGCTGGGAAGCGCCTCTCTGCGGTATAATTAATGCAGCATATGAATCCGCACACTGCTGGGAAGCACCTCTCTGCAGTATAATTAATGCAGCATATGAATCCGCACACTGCCGGGAACTCATAAAAAAGGAAAAACTAACTGATCAAAAAATGAATCGATTCGAATCAATGAATCAATCTCAGAGAGGTGCTGCCTGGTAGTGTGCGGATTCATATGCTGCATTAATTATACTGCAGAGAGGCGCTTCACAGCAGTGTGTGGATTCATATGCTGTATTAATTATACCGCAGAGAGGCGCTTCCCAGCAGTGTGTGGATTCATATGCTGCATTAATTATACTGCAGAGAGGCACTTCCCAGCAGTGTGTGGATTCATATGCTGCATTGAAACCTATGGATTAAAAAGCCTTGTTTCTTTTAAAAAAAGTTAGGAAACCTAAAATTTCACTCAAAAAATTCTAATAGAATTAATAAGTAAAGAAACTTTCATTCTATCGGTAGTAATCTACTTCCCATTCTTAAATAAGCAATAAAAAATGAAATAACTCATAAAAAAGAGAAAAACTAACTGATGAGAATCACCCGAATTGATCCGAATCGGCAAAATGATCCGAATCGCCAAAATGATCCGAATCACCGTATGATCCGAATCACCGAATTGATCTGAAATTTTCGGATGGTTGATATTTCGTTTTCGGAAATGCTCCAGAAATAAGAAAATGGTGAATTTCATCCGAATTTCAATTCAGAACTAAACGAATTACACATCTCTAGTTATTACAGTAAGAAATACAATGTGAATTTCCCAAATATTTATTACTGTATAATTAAGTAAAAATGAGTTAAACAAATTCACTGATTCCTGACAGTGTAATGGTAATGAAGGGCAACATGCCTCATGAACCTCTGCCTCTACTAATTTCTTTCCTCTCCTTGTCTCTCTCTCTTTTATATAGATCTATGAATTGTGTTTTAATTTTCATTCTTTTTTTCTTTTGCACATTCTGTTTTGCTTATATTCCAGTGGAGTAATAAATTAAGTCCCAAGTGATGAACATTAGCTTCTGTTTCGCAATTATGATCTTTCACAGTCATACCCAGAACACAGGTCAAAAATAACATTCCAGTCTCCTGTTGCCATTTGTGTGTTACACATCCCGGGATAAGGACAGGAAAAACTCTAATTCATGCACAATTACTTCGCTGCACATTTAACACATCTGCCACGGATAACTATAGGGATTTAGCCATATATCAACAGACTGTTGAAAAGTAATTAAGACTTTTTTTCACCTCTTTCAGCTTATTAAATCCAACTACTGGGAGAGTCAATCTAAGGAAAGGTTAAGATTAGCCAATCTTTAAAAGACTACATTAAAATGCCCTTCAGAATGAATGACCTTGAAGAAACACTCGGGTCATATACCTCCTGAAAATGAATATATACAAGCCGTTAAGGCAACTAATGGTCATTTCTTTAAATATGTAATTACTAAAGCTGGTCATTTCCAAAATACTAGTGAAAAAGGTGTATAATAACATTTTAGATCATGTATTAAGCACCCTTTTAATGTTCTATAAAAGCACAAGCCAATCTCTGAATAGGTTTGAATAAAGTAATTTATATTTTATGACTACACTACTCAGTGTACTCTACTAAGGTTAAAGTGGCTCACTAGCAGGGTTATTCAGAGAGCGTGAAAAGCAGGAGAATGACTGGAGAATTACTGGAGAATGAAAAATTCTAGGTCAAAATAGCCAAACCAGAAAAATTCTCCCTTTCATCTCACTTTCCAAATTGGCTATTTTGACCTAGAATTTTTCATTCTCCAGTCATTCTCCAGTCATTCTCCTGCTTTTCAGGCTCTCTGAATAACGCTGTAGGTAAAACATAAGGGGACGTTAGAGGGTAGCCTTGTGCGATTTGGTTTTGGTCCGGATTGATATTTGGCGGAATATCGGTGAATATTGCTACCATCTGATATTTGTAATCAATAATTCTCGCCTAATCAAAACTTACCTGCATAAAATATTACAGAATAAATTCCACCAAATCATTGCTTCTGATGTTTCATAAATATTCCCATCCTGAAATAATGGAAAAGTTGGATTGTCCGAATTGGCTGCGGAAATCGGCAAGTTGAAATTTGCTTAACTGGACTGAATTTTCTGGCCACGAACAAGTCTATTAGAGGCATTAATTACTATAACTACCCTTTTTTCCCCTAGATTGTGAAAAACAACTCACCTAACATCCAGTAGACTCCATTGTTGCTCTTGGGTAACTGGCCAAAGTTGCAGAAGCAGCATTGTACCATCCTTCTGATGCTCAGCCAATCATAAGCATTGAAAGGCAGCTGGGATTTTGTGGGTCAAATAAGGACGTTAGCAAACCCATACTAACCCCAGATGATGATCCTTCAGGGCTGTAGGAAGACCTTGGCTTTGAAGGGCTAACACAGGACCCAGAGACAATTTGGAGAGGAAGGTGACAGTAGTAGGGTACCGAGAGGTGTGGGTCAGAAGGTCGACTGCCCCGATCACTGCATCTGGAGGGAGTGTAATGGGCATTGAGGCAATGACTTGACATCACGAGCATGCGCGACGCAGACATTGCAGTCTCCGTCATGCATTTAAGGTGACATGACATCATTACCAATGGTAAATTTGGTTATATTTGCCGGCATATTATAGGCAGTAAGCAGGCCTTTTTTCGACCTGTAGCATTTAAAAGGTATGGTGTTCCCCTGGTAGGAGACACTCATTGCGTCGCGTTTCTTATTTTAAATCTAATATAACAGATCTTCGAAAACAAATCAGCTGTAATTAAATTGTGTCTTATACATTTGATTATCAATTATTACACATAAATGAAAAAAGAAATATTTCCTTCGAAATGGTAAATATGTTGCTCATAATAAGGTATTTACAGTATGTCTGTAAACCAATCTCTTACCATGGCCTATCGTTTTGTATTCCATAATGCTATATGGATCTGCTAAATATGATATATTTGTTTTTCCTAAGGAGTAACAAGTATTTATAGAGGCTTTACAAAACAAACGTCCACATTATTCACACTGACGGAAGCACAAACAGTTACCGGTCCGTGATGGGTTTAACAAAGAAATTCAATGTAGCGGGTGGCGTACAGGTTTTTCTAGCTTGGAAAACCTAGTAATTTATTTTATTATGTTTACATTGCATTCCCATACTCCCATGCCATCAGTGTACTGAAGGGTTAGAGGAAACAGCACTATGCTGCACTCCCTCTCGGTTCCTTGTCTTTCAGAAATACCCCGAGGTACTTAACAATGACAGCATGAAGAATATGTGTAGAGATAGGCCTGCAGGTTTGGGAAATTCAAAGCATACAAGCACGTTTCAACTTCTTCTCTGTAACATTGTTTTTCACCATCATTATCGGTACTATTATTGTTTGTATTGTTATCATTCGCATTACCGTCACAATTATCGTCATAATAAAGCGGTTCATTAAAGCAATAAAAGATTTTTAAAAATTGTAGGAATGTATTTTGTATGAAATCCATGGTCCACTATTTTTGTCTTTTGGCTGGATTTGTGCCCTTGCCGTAAGGTATAACGCACGCAGAGAACATTTATTTTTATACAGAAAAATCATAGCTTGTTTGCTTCCTTACCGCCACTTCATAGGTTTCTCCGGGACATTTTTCACATTCAGCACAGTCAGGTCTGCTGCCAGATGTGTGGTTTCTTTATCCTTTAATGATTTGGATTTTTCCAAGTTTCTCTGTATTAATGTTATATAAAAACAATGTTATAAATATTAATCTTTGTGTAATTGTTATATATTTATTTAAAATTAGGGATGTGCATGGCTGAAAAGTTAGTTTTGTTTCGTTACGTTTTTAAATCATTTCATTTTCGGAATTTCATAACTAATTTCGTTTAGTTTCGGATCGATTTGAAATTTCGAATCGATTCGAATTTCATATATCAATTCGATAGTTGATATCAATTCGAATTTTGGATCACTAGTTAAAACTCCAATTAATCAAATTTTGCTATTAAAATAAAAACTAGGGTTAAAATTTAAGCTGTGTCACAGATTTAGTATTTGAGTCAAATTAAACAATGAACAAAAGTAATTTGTTTCATAAAGTCCTTTGCTGACTATTACTCGTATTGTAAGTTAAGATCAATTCGATAGCTGATATCAATTTGATAGCTAATTTCAAATTCAATAATTGATATCAGTGTAGCGCTCACTCCCGGAGGAGCCGCTGAATTTGAACCTCGGGTCAGTCTCCCCGCACTAGGAATAAATATACTCCAGCACCGTCATGGATTTTATAAATTATATAGTTTACTGAATAAATTGGCATATAATGAGTAACACGGTATACGTATATATTTTTACAGTACTTCGTAATGCGAGAAACGCGCAGCGGAAAAGGAAATACAGCACTTCGTAATGCGAGAAACGCGCAGCGGAAAAGGAAAAAAGTATTTTTAACCCCTTAGTGGTTGGAGTGTGAGTCCCGTACAGGTTATGTCCCAAGGAATGTATGTGTATGCGTGTATTGGTACCCGGGTACAATATTCAACTGGCCAGTGAATTATTTAAGAGGTATCTTCGACTAGTCACGTTGGGGCCCTGTAGGTTTTGAACAGACTGCAGCGTGCTTTAGTGTTTTACAATGGCCTGGAAGGCCTCTCACCCATCCGCCAGATACTCTGCGTTCCGCTCGACCCAGGATGTCTCTCCGCTCGATTTGGACTGGGATTTTCTGTGTCACCGGATCCGCTGTCTTGCTTTTCTGTATCGGACACAAGATATCCAGCTCACAGCCTGCACTCCCTGTTAGATCGTCTGCGGTTCTCCTAACTCGGGGTCCTTCAGCTTACTATGTATCAGCGTGAGATTACTAGCAGTGGATCACTTAGTCTTCGATTAATAATAATGATTTGAATTTTTCCAAGTTTCTCTGTATTAATGTTATATAAAAACAATGTTATAAATATTAATCTTTGTGTAATTGTTATATATTTTTATTTAAAATTAGGGATGTGCATGGCTGAAAAGTTAGTTTTGTTTCGTTACGTTTTTAAATCATTTCATTTTCGGAATTTCATAACTAATTTCGTTTAGTTTCGGATCGATTTGAAAATTCGAATCGATTCGAATTTCATATATCAATTCGATAGTTGATATCAATTCGAATTTTGGATCACTAGTTAAAACTCCAATTAATCAAATTTTGCTATTAAAATAAAAACTAGGGTTAAAATTTAAGCTGTGTCACAGATTTAGTATTTGAGTCAAATTAAACAATGAAACAAAAGTAATTTGTTTCATAAAGTCCTTTGCTGACTATTACTCGTATTGTAAGTTAAGATCAATTCGATAGCTGATATCAATTTGATAGCTCATTTCAAATTCAATAATTGATATCAGTGTAGCGCTCACTCCCGGAGGAGCCGCTGAATTTGAACCTCGGGTCAGTCTCCCCGCACTAGGGAATAAATATACTCCAGCACCGTCATGGATTTTATAAATTATATAGTTTACTGAATAAATTGGCATATAATGAGTAACACGGTATACGTATATATTTTTACAGTACTTCGTAATGCGAGAAACGCGCAGCGGAAAAGGAAATACAGCACTTCGTAATGCGAGAAACGCGCAGCGGAAAAGGAAAAAAGTATTTTTAACCCCTTAGTGGTTGGAGTGTGAGTCCCGTACAGGTTATGTCCCAAGGAATGTATGTGTATGCGTGTATTGGTACCCGGGTACAATATTCAACTGGCCAGTGAATTATTTAAGAGGTATCTTCGACTAGTCACGTTGGGGCCTGTAGGTTTTGAACAGACTGCAGCGTGCTTTAGTGTTTTACAATGGCCTGGAAGGCCTCACACCCATCCGCCAGATACTCTGCGTTCCGCTCGACCCAGGATGTCTCTCCGCTCGATTTGGACTGGGATTTTCTGTGTCACCGGATCCGCTGTCTTGCTTTTCTGTATCGGACACAAGATATCCAGCTCACAGCCTGCACTCCCTGTTAGATCGTCTGCGGTTCTCCTAACTCGGGGTCCTTCAGCTTACAATGTATCAGCGTGAGATTACTAGCAGTGGATCACTTAGTCTTCGATTAATAATAATGATTTGGATTTTTCCAATTTTCTCTGTATTAATGTTATATAAAAACAATGTTATAAATATTAATCTTTGTGTAATTGTTATATATTTATTTAAAATTAGGGATGTGCATGGCTGAAAAGTTAGTTTTGTTTCGTTACGTTTTTAAATCATTTCATTTTCGGAATTTCATAACTAATTTCGTTTAGTTTCGGATCGATTTGAAATTTCGAATCGATTCGAATTTCATATATCAATTCGATAGTTGATATCAATTCGAATTTTGGATCACTAGTTAAAACTCCAATTAATCAAATTTTGCTATTAAAATAAAAACTAGGGTTAAAATTTAAGCTGTGTCACAGATTTAGTATTTGAGTCAAATTAAACAATGAAACAAAAGTAATTTGTTTCATAAAGTCCTTTGCTGACTATTACTCGTATTGTAAGTTAAGATCAATTCGATAGCTGATATCAATTTGATAGCTCATTTCAAATTCAATAATTGATATCAGTGTAGCGCTCACTCCCGGAGGAGCCGCTGAATTTGAACCTCGGGTCAGTCTCCCGCACTAGGGAATAAATATACTCCAGCACCGTCATGGATTTTATAAATTATATAGTTTACTGAATAAATGGCATATAATGAGTAACACGGTATACGTATATATTTTTACAGTACTTCGTAATGCGAGAAACGCGCAGCGGAAAAGGAAATACAGCACTTCGTAATGCGAGAAACGCGCAGCGGAAAAGGAAAAAAGTATTTTTAACCCCTTAGTGGTTGGAGTGTGAGTCCCGTACAGGTTATGTCCCAAGGAATGTATGTGTATGCGTGTATTGTGTATCCCGGGTACAATATTCAACTGGCCAGTGAATTATTTAAGAGGTATCTTCGACTAGTCACGTTGGGGCCCTGTAGGTTTTGAACAGACTGCAGCGTGCTTTAGTGTTTTACAATGGCCTGGAAGGCCTCTCACCCATCCGCCAGATACTCTGCGTTCCGCTCGACCCAGGATGTCTCTCCGCTCGATTTGGACTGGGATTTTCTGTGTCACCGGATCCGCTGTCTTGCTTTTCTGTATCGGCACAAGATATCCAGCTCACAGCCTGCACTCCCTGTTAGATCGTCTGCGGTTCTCCTAACTCGGGGTCCTTCAGCTTACTATGTATGAGCGTGAGATTACTAGCAGTGGATCACTTAGTCTTCGATTAATAATAAGGAAAATCCCGATCTCCAGCTCTGCTAGGCCGCACCTGCGCTCTGGCCTGGTTGTAATCACTCTCTGCTCTCTTGCGTCTTGCTCCTCTCACTCCTCTGCACGCTCTGCCGGCTCTTTCCACGAGGCTGCGGATGTCAGTGTCTCTCTCCCACCCACTTCCTGTTCCCACCTGCAAAGCATGCTGGAAAATGTAGTCCCAATGTCCAGAGTCTTACATTGCGCTTGTCTCCCTCCGGTGGCCAAAAACAAGTACTACAACAACAGGGAATTAAAACCAGCGCTACACTCTCCCCCTCCTAGAACTCTTGGGTCTCTCCAAGGAGGTACAACAGTTGCATTACATTTCAACATATATTAGGCAACATATACAGGCTCAGCAGCAAGCATACAATGGGTTAGGTACACTTCCTCAAGTTGACTCATGTTTTTGGCTATCTCAGCTAACATAGCAGACACTTCGGGCAACCTTCGCACTGTGGTGACGGCCTCTTCAGTGCTATGTCCTGGTGAGTCGTAGGTGAGTCTCTGGGGTGGTCGAATAGAGCGTTTTGGTTCCGGTTCAATCAGTTCCTCTTCAGGTGGAAGTACTATAGGTGCGGGTTCAATTCTTCTTTCTATCACTGGAGCAGACATCTCTTCGGAGTATGATCCCTCCAGTGAAGGCATAGAACTGTAGTCATAAGATTCGGCTTCAGGAGCTACAGGAATTTCAATAGTCTCGGGGACTTCTAACTGAAACTCAGGAGCCTCGGGCCTCAAATTACTTTCCCACCATTCAGGAACCGAGATAACCTCTTCAGGCTCTAGTGGGCGCATCCAGTCCAGACAAAAACTTTCTTCCTCACTGTCCCTTTTGCTCTCTTCGATAGCCCGGGTCTGCTGAGACCGAGTAACGGGAGTCAAACGTGGAGCAGGCGGATTCGGCAGAGAAAGTTCGTCCCCAACTGGTATCCTCACAGCCTCTCTCAAAGGTAATAAATGATTCCGGTGCCAGTTCTTAAGAGGCCCAGCCTTTCCATACGGCTGGATTTGATACACTGGCAGACCTGGCAGTTGCTTGCAGACAATGTAGACCTGAGAACTCCATCTATCCGCTAACTTGTGCCTTGCAGCAGCACCCAAGTTCTTCAACAAAACCCTATCACCGGGTTGTAGATCCTGTATCTGAACTTTCAAGTCATAGTTCCGTTTATTCCTTTGTTCCCTGTTTCCTGAGGTCAAACGGGCCTGTTCAAACGCAGAGGCCAGATTCTTTCGAAGTCTATACACATAATTTCTATGAGAAGCTACCGACGTCTGGTCCAGAGATAGCCCAAACACCAAATCAACCGGCAGTCGAGCTTCTCTTCCGAACATAAGACGGTACGGTGAGTATCCAGTGGCGTCACTCTCCGTACTGTTATATGCATGTACTAGCGTAGCTATGTGATGACTCCAGCTCTGCTTCTCTGTGTTGGACAGTGTCCCAGCATATTTAGCAGCGTGCAATTGAACCTTTCGGGCTGAATCACCTTGAGGGTGATATGCTGTAGTTCGGTCTTTTGGATTCCAGCAGTTCCAGCAATTGCCCAACAAGCCGGCTTTCAAAGTCTCTACCCTGATCAGAGTGTATCCTTTCTTGTAGGCGCCGTAGTGAACAAAGAACTTTTCCATCAGAACCTTCGCCACTGGTCGGGCGGTTGGTCTTTTGTAGAAAAGGCTTGGGCGTAATGTGTGAAGTGATCAGTCACTATTAGAATATTTCCCTGCCTAGCATCCGGCTCTAAGCACAGGAAATCAATGCACACCAAATCCATGGGTCCTTGACTTTGCAGATGGCTCATTGGAGCGGTTCGGGTCGGTAGGATCTTCCTTTGAATACACCTCAGACATGAATGGCAGTAACTTTCCACTTCAACTCTCATGCAAGGCCAATAGAATCTGTCTCGCATCAGCTTAAAAGTCCTTTCTGCGCCCAAATGTCCATGCTCATCATGTAGCGATCGCAGTACACTCTCCCTATGTTTTGTGGGAAGGAACAACTGTTGGGTCTCTTCAGCATTGGCTGAGGGGCCCCTTCGGTAGACCACCCCATCCAACATCTTCAACCGTTCCCACTCTTTGTAGACCAATCTGGCTCCATCTGGGGAATTGGTCAGCAGAATTTCCCGTTGGTTCGTAGTTAGGGCCTTTACGGTTAACGCAATTAAGGGATCTCTAGCCTGATCAGCTTTCAGGTCCTGTTTTGAAAAGGTAGGCAGACTTTCATCCCTCAACTGTGTAGGGCTGCAGTAGAACTCCGGAACAGCCGCAGCCATGACTCCTATGGCCTCTGCTTCAATCCCTCCCTTGACCCGGCGCTCTGCTCCTTGACACAAAGCTTGTACCCCGTCTGGAGTTAACTGAGTCCATTCTGTAGTGTAGGGTCTTCTCGACAAAGCATCAGCATCTCGATTATTCACCCAGGGCGATACTTCAGGCTGACCGAAACCCTGACAGAGCGGCCAACCACCGATGTCCTGTTGCGTCCAGGTTCGCAGTAGTAAGGACGTAGGTAAGAGGATTGTTATCCGTCTTTATCACAAACTCGGCCCCATACAGATAGTCCTTTAGCTTGTCTACCACCGACCACTTCAAGGCTAGGAACTCCAACTTGTGGGTAGGATAGTTCTTTTCAGAAGGCGTAAGGCTCCGGCTCACATACGCTACAGGCATCAGCAATCCACCATACTCTTGATACAGGACTCCTCCTAGACCTTCTCTGCTGGCATCCACATGTAACTCGTACGGCTTGTGAGGGTCCGCATAGGCCAAGACAGGAGCTCGAGTTAAGCTCTCTTTCAGCTTCGTAAAAGCACCCTCACATTGACTAGTCCATTCTCCCTGGATGGACTCTCGAGCTTTCCTTGGCCCTGGAGCTGACGGATTTCGGTCAGAGACCTTGCAGCCTTCTTCTGTGCTTTCCTTCTGTAGGAGTTTGTTCAGTGGTTGAGCTATTTTTGCGAATCCTCCTACAAATCTTCAATAACAGAACAGAACCCCAAGAAAGATCTAAGTTCAGTGACGTTTCGGGGTCTAGGCCAAGACGCTACGGCCTCCAACTTCCGAGGGTCTGTTGAAACGCCTTCTGCTGAGACCACATGTCCCAGATACGTAACAGACGGTAAATAGAATTGACATTTCTCCAGAGACAGTTTCAATCCCTCTTCATAGAGCCTCTTCAAGACCTTCTCCAAACGTTGTTCATGTTCTTCCAGAGTCTTCCCGAACACAATTATATCATCCAGGTACACTAATACTTCGATCAGGTTCATGTCCCCGACTGTCTTCTCCATTACCCGTTGGAACGTGGCTGGAGCCCCAGTAAGGCCTTGAGGCATTCTGTTGAATTCGAAGAACCCGAATGGGCAGATGACCGCAGTCTTCTCTTTGTCTTCAGGATGCATCGGTATCTGGTGATACCCACTTCACAGGTCTAGTACACTAAACCATTTTGCTCCCGACAAACACTGTAAGGCATCTTCTATCCGAGGAGTAGCATATTGATCTGGGATGGTTCTCCGATTCAGCGTGCGATAGTCTATGCATAGGCGGACAGAACCATTCTTCTTCCGGACCATTACTATTGGAGATGCATATGGACTCCTGGACTCTTGGATCACCTTGGTTCTTTGCAGTTCATTCAGCTGTTCTCGTAGATCATCCAAGTCTCCCAGCGGAACTCGTCTTGACCTTTCACGAAATGGCTTGTCCTCTTGTAATCGAATGCGGTGCTCAGTACTTTTAGCTAGGCCCACGTCGAACTGATCTTTCGAGAACAAGTCTCTCCACTTTAGAACTTGGGACTGAAGACGTTTCTTCCATTCAGGTGAAATGGGAGCGTCCTTGGGGTAGAACCTTTCATCTGGAATCTCTTTATCCACTCCCTCTCCTAAATCGGTAGGAGAGAGGGGCATAGCGGACGCTACTTGCCCGATAGGCATTCGTGCTTTAAGGACTACTGGAGAATCAGACACATTGCACATGCTGACTGAGACTCTTCCTCGTGTTCTTTTCAAAGCTTTAGTGGAGATTATTTCAGGGATTACTTCTACTCTGGCTTCACTCCCATGATTAAAATCGGTTTCCAGTACCACATAGGGACCTGGTTGCGATCCGTTCAACTTGACTGAAGCCCGGAAACTCGTTACTTCTCCTGCTTGCAGAACCTTATCTGTTCCTTCCAATCTCCACAGGCGCCCCACTTCAGCAGGTGCCTTCTGTTCTTCGACCATTCTTCGACCATTCTCTGATAGACTGGACGTAACATTGGGTGTACTCCTTTAGTAGAACCTTCTTCCAGCACGATAGGTGTCAGGAGACGTCGCACCAAATCAGTATTCGTCCCCACTATCATGGAACTCCTGTTTGCCCCTGAAGGCCAAGGACACACAATTGCCAATGCATCACAACCTCAGGACTGTCCGATGACTTCGGATCCGATCTCCAACTTCACCTGTAGATACCCGTCATAAGGGAGGATCTCAGTTCCGATACCCCAGATTTCCAGACCCTTCAATTTCTGTAGAGGTATGTGCTTCAAGTGTTTCTCATAGAAATCTCTGTAAATCAATGTCACTTGAGCCCCTGAGTCCAACAGAGCTTTAGTGTAGACTCCCTCCACTTGGATCGGCACAATAGGGGAAGGACCTATCAGCTGGTCAGGAAACTTGGTGGTGGCAACAGGACATTTAGACCCAGTTTGTTGTACCCTGGCCTTCTTCTTGGCCCGTGCAGGTTTTGGGTGTGCATTGCTTCCCCATGACGTAGAACCGGATGTTAAGAGAGTGACTCTTTCAGTCCTGGCAGACACGGATCTGAGCCCTCTCGGCCTTTCATTTGGCACTTGAAAATTGGAGCGTTTCTTTTCAGTCGGGCGCCTAATTTGCTCCCTCACCAGTGCCCTCTGGAGTTTCCCGCTTGCAAGGTGGACAACAGTTTTTCCACCGCCTTCAGGAGTTCTTCGACCGGTTTCTTTCCGGCCCTCCCTTTTGGGCACTGGGCTCTGAAATGACCGATTTCCCCGCAGCCAAAACATTTCTTCCTCGGGAGTGTGGGTATATTTTCTTCTTGCGGCTCACTTGGAGACCCTCTGGTCGAGGCTACAGCAATCCCCCCAGTTCTGGTGTCCTTAGCCACCAGCAATGTCATCAACTCTATCATTTGCGACATCTGAGGTTTCAAAGCCAGCACTTCAGTCTGTATGTCTGCTACACAGAGAGTTCCTACTTCTGCGGTGAAAACTGTGTGTGAAGCATTAGCAACCCTTTTAGCCTTGATTAAAGCCTCTTCTTCTCGGATAGCTTTTACCAGTTTGGAATAGGTCAGTCTCTTGCTCTGATATTTAGTCTGAAATTTCAACATTATGGGATTCAGTGGGAGTGCTCCTTTAAAAATTTGATCCATCAAAGCTTTGCTTGCATGACTCGATTCCATGCCTCCTTTGAGAATGACCTGATGGATGATTTTATCCAGCCGCCAGACATAAGTGGACAATTCTTCTCCTTCCTTTTGATAGGTGTGAGAGAACTTGTGGATAAGCTCGGCACAATCCTCTACTCCCCCTAAAATTTCCTGTAAAGCTTCTAGATACTCCGCAGCAGTGCAGCCTGGCTTGTCCCTTTTTAGATTTCGGATGACATCTGAAGCAGGACCTCTTAGGCTCTCGATCAACCTTTGTCTCTTCACGGTGTCAGCAACTTCCCATTCTTTCACTGCCTGCACTGCCTGATCTATCCAAGTCTCAAAGTCCTCTTCTCCAGTTGGCACAGGGACCTTACCAGAATAAAACCGTAACTTGCGATATCCATAATTGGGAGACGCAGCAGAGTTTTGGGCTAATGTTTCCACCAGTTTTCCCATTGTGGTAAAGAATGCAACAGGAGGGAACCCTGCCACCGGGTTTGAAGAAGTATCCGGTACCCTGTCACCGGATGTTGTCGGGCTATCCGCGGGAACATTCGCGGAATCACCACGTGGCATGCTGGGCTGGACCAGTCGAACTTCCACATCGTCGGCCAGCGTCACACTCGCGCCCTGAAAACACGCCAGATCATCATTTCTCCTTTCAAAAAGAACATATGTGTGAGAAGTCTCTGGGTTCGCCTTAATGTCCAGTATTGCCCCCCTATGATCTGGTGTCAGCGCTGCCACGGCCCGGCGGATTTTGTCTGCGGCCCAAGTGTCTGCAGGAATATCCATGACTATGCATAATTCTATCTGACTACTGTGCTCCTCACACCATTTGGCAGCAGTGTGAGGATCCATATTTAACCCTTTAAATGCGGTTTTTCCAGAGACTGGATCCCAGAAATGAGCCCCACGTGTAGCGCTCACTCCCGGAGGAGCCGCTGAATTTGAACCTCGGGTCAGTCTCCCCGCACTAGGGAATAAATATACTCCAGCACCGTCATGGATTTTATAAATTATATAGTTTACTGAATAAACTGGCATATAATGAGTAACACGGTATACGTATATATTTTTACAGTACTTCGTAATGCGAGAAACGCGCAGCGGAAAAGGAAATACAGCACTTCGTAATGCAAGAAACGCGCAGCGGAAAAGGAAAAAAATAATTTTTAACCCCTTAGTGGTTGGAGTGTGAGTCCCGTACAGGTTATGTCCCAAGGAATGTATGTGTATGCGTGTATTGGTACCCGGGTACAATATTCAACTGGCCAGTGAATTATTTAAGAGGTATCTTCGACTAGTCACGTTGGGGCCCTGTAGGTTTTGAACAGACTGCAGCATGCTTTAGTGTTTTACAATGGCCTGGAAGTCCTCTCACCCATCCGCCAGATACTCTGCGTTCCGCTCGACCCAGGACGTCTCTCTGCTCGATTTGGACTGGGATATTCTGTGTCACCGGATCCGCTGTCTTGCTTTTCTGTATCGGCCACAAGATATCCAGCTCACCGCCTGCACTCCCTGTTAGATCGTCTGCGGTTCTCCTAACTCGGGGTCCTTCAGCTTACTATGTATCAGCGTGAGATTACTAGAAGTGGATCAATGGGTCTTCGATTAATATTAAGGAAAATCCCGATCTCCAGCTCTGCTAGGCCGCACCTGCGCTCTGGCCTGGTTGTAATCACTCTCTGCTCTCTTGCGTCTTGCTCCTCTCACTCCTCTGCGCGCTCTGCCGGCTCTTTCCACGAGGCTGCGGATGTCAGTGTCTCTCTCCCACCCACTTCCTGTTCCCGCCCGCAAAGCATGCTGGAAAATGTAGTCCCAATGTCCAGTGTCTTACATTGCGCTTGTCTCCCTCCGGTGGCCAAAAACAAGTACTACAACGACAGGGAATTAAAACCAGCGCTACATCAGTTATTCAAATTTTTCTTTTATGATGATGACACAGTGTAAAACTAAATAAATTTGTTCTATACCATTTTGTTTCGTTTCGAATTTGTATTGTATCAATTCGTTATTCGAAAGTACTTCCAAATACGAATTATCAAATTTCGTTCCAAATTCAGACTTTTTCTGAAACGAATGCACATCTTTATTTAAAATCCCACTCAACCTAGCAGCGATCTTATAATATAACTTAATTACACAAATAACCTTAAATACAGAGTATAAACTCAACTTTATACTGCTTGCTTTCTACAATTAAAAATATTTATTTACAGAAACTGAACAAACTAGTACAACATATTGCGAGCTGAGACCCAGTAACCACACGGTCTTTAGGAAATAGCAACCTTTTTTATTATAAGGTCTGGCAAAACAAAAATAAAGCAAAACAAAAGCCTAGCCATACCTGAAATATATTACTGCCTACCAAGCTTTGGCTTACATGCGGACGAGTATTTCACAAACAGAAATGCACAAAGTTAAATTTAAAGAGCACTGAAAATTTCAGTGAAAAATCTTTTTCCGTTAAGCGCACTTCGGTTCCAGTTCGCCGACTCTGCGTTGATTTCACCGCAGGGTTCTCGAAGTGCGTCGAACGTGGAATTGCTGAACGCACCGAACAGACCGTCGATCAGGCCTCCGAACGCTGCTGCCGAACTACAGAAAATAAAACGGAACTATTCTTTGGAAGGCATTTAAAACAATAAAAATGCATGAAAATGTGTGGAAATAATAGAAAAGGTCCTATAAAAAAATAATAAAAAGGTCTGTTACAGAATTTTAAAAAATGCCATTAACCACTTGGATGCTGAGGATGTCCTCAGCATTCCCGCTGCTGTGCGGAGGACGCGCTGAGCGCGTCCTCCCATTGGGGTCAGCGTTCGGCCGGGTTCCGGCCGATCGCTGGCCCCTCCGGTGCGGGCTGACATCCTGGATGTCAGCCCGGCATCCGGAACAGCAGCCGCCGGAATTTGGTGTCATCGCGGCAGCGCGATGACACCAAATTCAGGCGCCCCCCCGCATGTGCGGAGGAGGCGCCTGAAAGGGAGGGGGGAGGTCCTTCGGACCTCTCTCCCTCCCGATCGGCGGCTCTGCGGGGGTTAACCCAGGCATCATTTGGAAGGGCACAGCCTGCCCTTCCAAATGATGCCTGGCATTAACCCCTGGGGAGCTGGATCGCGAATCGGCGCTGAAAAGCGCCGATTCGCGATCCTTTCCCGGAGCTGGCCGACATCTTGGATGTCGGCCAAGCCTCCGGGAACTCCCCCTGAGGACTGGCGTCATCGTGCGTAGCACGATGACGCCAGTCCTAGAGTTAACCCTTAACTGCCACCAACGGTGGAGATAGGGAGTTCCAATGAACTCCCTATCTCCCGATCCGTGGCAGTTAGGGGTTAAATTTTGGTATGGTTGGATCGGCCAGAGCATGGCCGCTCCAATGATACCAAACACTACAGTGAAAAAAGTTGTAAAAAAAAAAAAAAAAAAAATTAAAATTAAAAAAAATTAAAAAAAAATTATAAAAAAAAAATAAACACTTTTTTTTTGGTTTGTTAATGCAGCAATATTGTTCCCATTTCAATTATAATGTGAACAATGATGCTGCACTAACGATTTTTTGTATGCGGTGCGTTTGTTAAAAATAGTGTAATTTTCCCCAAAACAAAATGTAACGAGACCCCATCTCTAATTTTTTTAACAAACGCACCTCATACAAAATATAACCGCAATTGCTCGCATGTTAAAATGTGAAAAAAACCACTTTACACATTGTAAATTATTGAAAATACATATTTTATTGCATTTTTTGTTATAATATACAGACATGACATAACGTATACATATAATAATGACATATTATGAATCTACCGAGTCTGACGGAAAGAACGATATATAATATGTCTGGGTCATATACTAAAATAAGCCTTCAAAACACGTTTAAACATGATGCGCAAAACAGGTAAAAATGACCTCAGCACAGGGGCGGGAAAAGCCTCAGCAGCGAAAGGGTTAAAAGAAATTGGAATCAAAAATTTTGCCTAAAAGAATAAATAAGAAACAAAAATCAAATAAATACTAAAAACCAAATAAATAAAAAGTATTTTTGCTGATACTGAAAGAGCAAACAATAAATAAAAATCAAGGCTATTTTTATACTTAAATCCTATGGGATTTGCCCGTTTAAACTTGTTGAAGTGAACCACCAAAAATCAGGGCATTTCACTGACACTTCGGTGCAGTTCGGCGTTGGTGTTGGTTTAAGACAGCTCTCTCTACCTCTTCCTCTGGAGTGTTGGTCTTGGTCAGCTCTCTCTACATCTTTCTCTGGAGTGTTGGCCTTGGTCAGCTCTCTCTACATCTTCCTTTGGGGGTTTTTGGCTGCTCTCCTCCATTTTCCCATGTGATGATCTGGTCAGTCCTTTCCTCTTCTTCCTTGGCTGATGGTAGTCCAGGTCAGTCCCCTCCTTTTCTTCCTCTGGGGGGTTATTTTCTAGTTTGGCTCTCTCCTCCTTTTTCATGGCTGTGGACTGAGTTAGTCCTCTTCTCCTCTCCCTCTGAGGGTGGTGGTCTGGGTGAGTCCTTCTCTTCTTCCTCCAGCTAAAGTGGTCAGGGTTCGCATAGTGGGCCTTTAACGGGCCCTATTACCTAGTGTGAGCTAAAACGCCACCGCAAACAGAAATATCTTGCGCGAGTCTTTAAAAGATAGCGCCTGACGACCCACCAATAGATCAGTCCGTGAACAAGGTGGTCTAGCGCACACTAAGGGAACGCCAACACCCGGGCTGAGACCCAGCGCTAATGTAGTTGTGTACAGGATAGAACAGGTTTTTTTTCCAGTGAGGGGGCCGGGACATACCTATCCCCTGCCCTCACAAGCTTGTATAAGTATGAACACATCCAGTGAATAACCTCACACCCTGCATTATTAAAATCCTCCAAGGTGGCCCTATCATCCATGTTTATATGCACACACATATTAATTAAGGCTGATGCACATTGCATGATAAATGCCACCCAACAGCATGTAGAATCATTACACTGCGTTTAATAGATCTGGGTGGAGTAGAGGTAACATCACTGCTCTGCATGGAGAGAGCCTGTGGAGTCATGGGGTCGATCCCAGCGAGCAACCTCTCCAGTTAGTGTCCTTGGGCAAGACACCTAACGGTACATACTCGCCACCCAGGACATACTTGAAAACGAGAGAAATCTCAATGTATCCTTCCTGGTAAAATCCTTTCTCAAAAAAAAAAAAAGAAGGCCAGGTGAGCGACAATAACTTCCCTGCAGCAGCCTATAAATAATACATGGTTCGGGCAAGACCTATTCATGTGTCCCTTTAAACATGGTCCTAACCCTAATAATCAACCGCTAACATACTATGAATATAACGTAGCATAAAACGTTTAAAAACGTTTAAAATTAGCCAATATATTAGAATTAGGATACATGTCAATAAAGGATACATATATATTATAATAGAGCCTACTGCAACAGCAGCGACATTGCTGACCAGATCCATTACTATGGTGTATGGGGCCAAGAGAACACCTGTGCTGCATTCCTTTCAATTGCCTGTTAACTGCTGTTAATTTTGGGTGAGGACCTGTTTTTTGTGGGGTTTTTGGAGTTAGCACCAGGGTTGAGCAGTAGGTAAAATTTTTGCGTCCTTCTAGAACTTATCACTGGCACTAAGTGATCTGTTGGTTACAATAGCATGAGTGATCTCTAATGCTCCCCATGTTAAGTATAGGACGCGGTAGGTACAGTAAGCTCGTGCTACAAATCGCTAATTACCGCACGTCAAGTGATTATTCTCGTTTCTAGCGGGAGGCAAATGATCTGTTGGTCAGGCGCTAGACTCATTTTACCTGGCGCTAACGTGAAAACATGCTGACGCTAGGGTTAGCTCACACCAGGTGATAGGACGCCACATGTTTTAATAATGTTGATCATGTATGCATAAAGCCAGACACACTTTAATGCGTCTTACTAATCATGATCATCGTGCGGCCCACTGTTTTATATTATTTAGTGTTATGCCGCGCTGTCAGAATATTTTATTTCCCTATTTTAGGAGATATGACAGAAGTTGGATCTGTTATTGTCAGTCTTGTTTTCACGGCATGAATAATAGATGCTTTGTGTTTGGGCGAATATAGTTAGATTGTAAGGTTGTATTCAGATGCGGATTTTACAAATACAATGTGATATCTGGGGAGATGTTAAGGTCTTTGCATCGTGTTTCACTCACACAGGACAGTCAGCATTTCGAATCGCAACATAACAAATTACACAGAACCTTTTTTTATGGTCTCACTCTATTCGATGACCTCTACGACCTCGATCTTGAAGGTCCACTCTGGAAGAGATGGTGGAATATCAATTCTCTAATAAATCTGCAAAGTTTAGTCAATTTACAGACTACTATTTATGTGAGGCAGCTACAGTTACAAGTATTTATAAAGCACCAACACGTTCTGTAGTGTTGTACAATGGGTTAGATAGAAAAACAAATATACATACAAGTTAGACACACAGGACAGTAGGAGAGAGGACCCTGCTCGAGAGCTTACAATCTAAGAGGAGAGGGGTGACACACAGGTGAGGGTAAATAACACCTAGACTAATGCCCAAACACCAACCTGTGCCCAGTTATCCTGTCTGCTTGACTTAAAAGGATATTCTTTTAAAAATAGAGGTCCTTAAATAATTGGAAAGATCCTGCTGACAGTCCCAGCCTATTATGTTAATACGTACCGGCAGGTGGGGCTGAATGCCGCAAAGTGGCATAGCAAGAGCCGCTGGCGTCTATGGGTTGCGACCACTTTGCCCACCAGCTGGCGTGTGCAGCGCGTCACTTGCTGCTGCAGGGCTGTCCCCCTGCAGCCAATGATGCGTGCCGTGCGTCAGTTGCATGGGCGGGCCAGAGGAAGGGCCTGCCACAGCAGCCGGCTAGCAGGGCATACTATTAGGCCCTGCCAGCGTTAACCCCATAGTGACTGGGCGGTTTTACGCAAATCCGTCCTTTAGTGCCCGCTGATGCTTTTACGTTTCTGTGCTGTTAGTGTTTGTGTTTAGGTCAAATTCTGCTCTTACTTGTTCATGCAACCTACACATATTATATACCGTTTTTCCCGCCATTAAATGGACTTTCTAAAAATACCATTATTTCCATCATATCCTATAATTTACTATAAAAACTATGAAATATGATGAAAAAAATGGTAAAAATACACTTTTTCTTAATTTAATCCCCAAAATGTACAACCGCCAAAAAGGAACCCGGCTAAATAGTTTCAAAATTTTGTCAGGAGAATAGAAATACCCAATTTTTACATGTTTTTGCTTTTTAACCCCTTCACTGCTAAGCCAGTTCACCTATGTGCGATGAGCTCATTATGACCATTTTATACTCAAAATTTTTAGATGACAGCCTAGATCCTATTTAATTAAACCCCAAGACAATTTTTTTATTATTATTTTATTTATTTAAATCAAACATGGTCATGTTTGGTATCATTGGAAAGGCCAGTATCAGGCCTTTCCAATGATGTCACACATGACCCTCTAGCGGATCGGAGATAGGGGGATCTTTTGGAACTAGGGGGTTAACTGGCCCACCTACATCCTCATACATATGATGAGGATGTCAAGGATCCAAGATGAGGATCCCAGATGTCAGCCACCTCCATGTTTGAATCGCGATCCGGCAGCGAATTTGTTAATGTTATACACCGCTGAAAAAGGGAGACTCTCCCCTATCCAGCGGTGTAATTTTTTTTCTAACTTAAATGGTTGGGGAGATAGAAGGCTCCAAAGGAGCACCACCCTTCCCTTCCTGAATTTTACTGCAGGCACCAGTGAGCGCCTGTAGATGTCATCACGCAGCGTGATGACGTCATCGTGACTGCTGGCCCCCCGGAAATGACAGGGCAGGTTTCTAGCCTGACGCACACACTGCGGGAGCCGGCGAGGGAGGTAAGTATCGTCAGGAGGGAGATTAGGAGACTGCTGACATACCATGTACGTCCGTGGGTCTAAGGGAGACCCGTAGCAATGAAGTACATAGTACGTATGCGGTCAGGAAGGGGTCAAAGCCCTCCCACCAGTCACAATCCACCCATCGACAAAGTGTTAAGGTTATTTTACTCACCTTTTGTTGCTTGCCGCACGCTGCTCCTCCTCTTCAGCTCAGGGACTGTCGAACCCAGATGTCCCTGAATTGTTTCTGCACAATTTGCGCTCTATGCAACTTGCGTAGTGTAGGAAACGCAAATTTCCCAGCGCTGTGTGGCTTTATCTACGCACGTTCTGAAGCGCCTGCGCAGAATGATGAATCGGAGCTGTCTCTATGAGAATGCTCGCTATCACAGGCATTCTCAGTGACTAATGTTGCCATGTTTTCTGTGTGCTCACTCACCAGTTACCCATAATACATCACTGGTAGTGCGTCTTTTACATTTTGTAGTCCAGAAGAGAAATATTATTTATATTTAAAGATCATTAATTAATTGTACAAATAATTCATTTTCTACAAAATATCCTACGATGACAAGTCTCTTAAAGGGGTGTTTTGTTTACGCCTTGCGTACCCATGGATTATATATGACACCCGCATTGCTAACCTTCTTCACCAGTTACCCAGGATACCTCACTGATAATAGATCTTTCACATTTTTAGCCTAATACACGAATGTTATTTATATTTTGAAAGTGTATCAATTAATTCTGCAAAGAGTTACTTTTCTATAAGATATTCTAGTGTGGCAGGTCTCTTAAAGAGGTGGTTACGTCTTGCATGCTCAAGAACTTGGGTATGTCCATGACTCCTGCGTCATCAACCTCCCTCACCATTTAGTCGTGAAACCTCACTGTTACTGGTCGGGGGTCGTTCACATTTTGTAGCCAACCAGATGAATAGAGCAGGTCGCTGATCTACAATCACGGAAATACGACCCGATCCCACTTAGAAGACGCCACCAGCAAGACACCTAATGATATGGACGCGCCTACCTCACAAAATACTGGTACATCTCATAGATTGTAAGTTCCCTTGTCAACAGGGAAACCCTTGAATCAGGCCGTATCATCCATGTGTGGTATTCCAATGCATCACCCCGTTATACACCGATCTTGTAAAGCGCTGCGGAATATATGGCGCCATATCAATAAAGGCTAATAATAATAACATTGCTTATTTTTTTTTAAAAAAACATTAATTAATTCAATAACTAATTACATTTCTACAAGATATCCTAGTGCGGCTGGTCTCGTAAAGCGGTCGTTACATCTTGCATATTCAAGGACTATGGTACGTCCATGACACCAGCATTGTCAACCTTCATAAACAGTCCTCCCTGAGACCTCACTGTTACTGGTAGTGGATCTTTCACATTTCATAGCCAACAAGATGATTATTATTTATACTTCAATTAATTACATTTTCTACAAAATATCTTGGCGTGGCACAGTTACAGGGTTATTCAGAGAGATCCGAAAAGTCACCGCACGTTCGGTGACCTTTCGTTCCCCGCACTTCAGGGCGATTCGGTGATTCCTAGTTCGCCGACCATGCGGTGTATTCAGCAAGCACCGCAGAGCCTCAGTAGTGCAGGGAATACTAGCCGCAAACCCGCAGAACACTCACCGAGCACTCACCGAAAACCCGCAGAAACCACCGCAAAAACCCCACTGAAAATGCCGGAAAAAAACAACGAGCCGCCGATCATAGCGCAGAGCAGCCGGCGGAAAAAGCCGGCATGCAGACGAACGCAGTAAAAAAATACAAAAAACAGTACACTTGAAAGTTTCAAAATTGAAACGCTGTTTGCAAAAAAACTACTGAACGATAATGTCTGGAATTTACACATAAGATCCACTGAATGATAATAAAAAGGGCTGTTACAGAAAAAAGAAAAAACACAATTTAAAAAAAAAAAACGGAAAAAAAATCCCAAAAAATGCCTGGAAGATCCAAAAAAATCTATAAATAAAGAGACTTTTTACAGCAGAATAAAATAATAAACGGTTTATTAGATATTGGAATAAAACGGGAATATTTTTAACATTAAAGTCTATGGGATTCGCCTGAATAAACCTTGTCGAATGAAACCACCGAACAGGAGGGAATTTTGGCAACTTTCCCTGCTGTTCGGGGTTTCTGAATAGATGAACCATTGCTTCTCTATGGGGATTTCACTGCCCTTGAACAGGCACCGCACGTGCAGGCAATTCGCCAGAATTTGGTGAATTGCCTGCTGCTCTGAATAGCCGAATGGCCCAAAATGTCACCGTTCGCTGAAATGTGTCCGGTTACATTTCGGCGACATTTCAGATCTCTCTGAATAACCCCCTCAGTCTCCCATCACATAATTTGACTTATCAGTATAGCACATCTATATCACCATCATCTCAGTAGAGGCCAATCACATTGTACAGCACATTACTTATCCCCTTACATTTCCCATTCCCCAGTTTCTTCCACAGCATCGATACGTTCCTTCAGCGCTTAAACAAGTTTGTATCAAAAGCTAAAACAATGAAAACGTTCGCCGTGAATCCGAGCGCGCCGGACCTATGATTCCAGCCTCATAATTTCGATCAATGACTATAAAACAGTATTAGAGGCAGCACTCGTTTCATTGGGTTAAGGGCCTTTATACTGAATAATGTCTGTCTGGAGAAGGAAATAACAAAGGTGTAAATTTTAGCAACCTTTTACTCCGAAGGAAGCACATGTATTGAATCAATGGTGATTGTGTTAAGGTTGTGCTGTAAATATGTTTGATTGCACGTTCTTACGGTGGCGGCCTTCTCTTTCTTTGGCTGCGGCTCAGAACAATTTCATATTATTATTTTTTTAACAGTCCAGGCCGTTTGCATGTATAGCCTATACACGAGACTTTTCTGATAACAGGACGTTATTGTGCAATATTTAGGAAAATTATCATTACACACGGAAGCTGATATTGCGCAACAGTTTACATCGGGTTTTTGAGCATTGTGCACCATACGTGAATTCGGATGGCCGCGTTTTCTGACTATTACAGATGCGACAAAATGGGAATTTCTATAAAGGGATTCTACACACATCTTAACCCGTCCCCTTCCATGGTTGTGTTTACGATCATGGCTGTTCATCCAGTAGAGCAGTGTTTCCCAAACCTTTCCTCAGAACCCTCAGCCTCGCCAGGTTTTCCAGATATCTGAAGCACATCACAGGTGATACGATTTGCTGCTCAGTGATTGCAGGATTCAGTCTGAATTTCTCCAAGGTGATCTGTAAATCTGGCCTGGTTGAGGGTCCCGAGGAGAGGTTTGGGAAACACTGCAGTAGAGCATCTGTGAGGTCAGGCACTGATGTTGGACGAGGTCTGTCTCGCAATCTCCGTTCCAGTTCATCCCAAAGGTGTCGGGTAGGGTTGAGATCAGGGCTCTGTGTGGCCAGTCAAGTTCTTCCTCACCATACTCATCCAACCTTCTCTTTATAGACTTTGCTTTGTGCACCGGGGTGCAGTCATGCTGGAATGGAAAAAAGCATTTCCCAAACTGCTCCGACAAAGTTGGAAGCATAGCATTGTCCAAAATGTCTTGGTATGCTGAAGCATTAAGATTTCCCTTCACTGGATGTAAGGGGCTGAGTGGAACCCCTGAAAAGTAGCCACCAAACGTGGCACAAGGCAGTCATGGAAGGTAACATTCTCCTGGCTTCCTCCAAACCCAGACTAGTCTATCAGACTGCAAAACAGAAAACCGTGATTGGTCACTCCACAGAACATGTTTCCACCACTCTAGAGTCCAGTGGTGCCATGCTTTACACCACTCTATCTCACGCATGGCATTGTACTTGATGATGTGAGGCTTGCATGCAGCTGCTCGGCCATGGAAACCCATTCCATAAAGCTACCGCCATCCCACAGTGTTTGTGCTGATATTAATGCTAGTGGAAGTTTGGACTCTCCAGCTATGGAATCAGATGCGTGTTGCCCACATTTAGGCACCATGCACTGCAGCAGCCGGCGGTGACCTCGCTCTGTGACGTTATGTGGTCTCCTCTTCCTGGTTAAGTTCCTTCTGATCCTCAATGCATCCAGTTTCCAGTAATACCCTTTAAAGGTGAGCATGGAATATCTAGCAAGGAGGGAATTTCACCAACTTATTTATTGCAGAGGTGGCGTCCAATCACATCCTATGCAAGCAACATGCGAGGTAAAAAATGACAAGCTCAGAGTCGTGTCTATAAATGCTCTCAGTTTAGTCAATAAAATCAATGAACTGGAGGCAATGATGGCAGCTGAAAAAGTAGATTTAGTGGCGGTTACTGAGACATGGTTCAGTGAGAAAAATAACTGGGACATAACAATACCGGGGTACTCTTTATATAGAAAAGCCAGAGAAGGTAGGAAAGGAGGAGGAGTGGCCCTGTATGTGAAAAACAACATAAAAACGAACCAAATAAAAGTGATCGAGGTGAACATAGGGTCAGTTTGGCAATCATACAGTAGCTCGTGTAGGTGTGATCTATAGACCCCCTGGACAAGTAGAAGAGCTAGATAATCTGCTGGTTGAGGAAATAGCCAAAATGGCAATGAAGGGGGAAGTTATTATCATGGGGTACTTTAATCTTCCTGATGTGAACTGGAAAACCAAAATAGCTGGGTGCACCAGGAGTACAAATATTCTAAACTCCTTACTGGGATTATCTCTAACACAAGTAGTTGAGGAGCCGACCCGTAAAGAGGCCATATTGGATTTAATACTCATAAATGGAGGTTTGGTATCGGACGTTGTTGTAGGTGAAAATTTGGGATCTAGTGATCACCAGTCAGTGTGGTTTAATATAAGAACAGGGATGGAGCCGCACCACACAAAAACAAAAGTTTTAGACTTTAAAAAAACAGATTTTTCTAAAATGAGATTTTTGTGAAGGAGTCATTATCAGACTGGAGGAGTTTAAAGGGAGTCCAGGAGAAATGGGATTATTTAAAGGAAGCATTATTGAAGGCCACAGGAAAATGCATTCGGCTTGTTAGCAAAAACAAAAAAGGGAAGAAACCACTGTGGGACTCTGCAGGAGGGGCCAAATTAGTGAAGAACAAAAAGATAGCATTCAATAATTCTAAAAAAACTCAGAGTGAAGAAGATAGGCAAACCTATAAAATTAGGCAGAAAGAGGCAAAGCAATTTATAAGAGCTTCCAAAGCACACGCAGAAGAGAAAATAGCTCAGTCAGTAAAAAAGGGGGACAAAACATTTTTTAGATACATAAACGAGAAAAGAAAAGTAAAACAAGGATTAGTTAGATTAAAAACAAAGGAAGGAAGGTATGTAGAAGAGGATAAAAGTCTCGCTGACTGCCTCAATGAATATTTTTGTTCAGTCTTTGCAGAAGAAAAGGAAGGAAAGGGACCTCAGTTAGGAGAGAACACTAAAGAGACATTTACATATGAGTTTACAGAGGAGGAGGTTCTACAGCAGCTGTCTAAAGTAAAGACAAATAAGTCAATGGGGCCTGATGGGATCCACCCTAAATTATTAAAAGAGCTCAGTGATGTAATAGCAAAACCGTTAACAGATTTATTTAACCAATCCTTGTTAACGGGAGTCGTCCCAGAAGACTGGAAATTAGCAAATGTTGTGCCCATTTACAAGAAGGATAGTAGGGAGGAATCGGGGAACTATAGGCCAGTTAGTCTTACGTCAGTAGTGGGGAAATTAATGGAAACCATGTTAAAGGAAAGGATTGTTGAACATCTAAAAACACATAGATTACAGGATCAGAAACAACATGGGTTTACCTCAGGGAGATCATGCCAAACTAATCTTATTGATTTTTTTGATTGGGTAACAAAAATAATAGACACAGGTGGTGCAGTAGACATTGCTTATTTAGATTTCAGTAAGGCTTTTGATACTGTTCCGCATAGAAGGCTTATCAATAAATTGCAATCTTTGAGCTTGGATTCCAATATTGTTGAATGGATTAGGCAGTGGCTGAGTGACAGGCAACAGAAGGTTGTGGTAAATGGAGTTTATTCGGCGCAAGGTCTTGTTACCAGTGGGGTACCTCAGGGGTCAGTACTTGGACCCATTCTCTTTAATATTTTTATTAGTGATATTGCAGAAGGTATTAATGGAAAAGTATGTCTTTTTGCTGATGACCCAAAGATTTCCAACAGGGTTGACATTCCTGGAGGGATCAGCCAAATGACAAATGATTTAGGTAAACTAAAAAAATGGTCGGAGTTGTGGCAATTGAGTTTTAATGTGGATAAGTGCAAGATAATGCACCTGGGACGTAAAAACCCAAGGGCTGAATATAGAATATTTGATACAGTCCTAACCTCAACATCTGAGGAAAGGGATTTAGGGGTCATTATTTCAGAGGATCTAAGGGTAAGTAGTCAATGTAATAAAGCAGCAGGAAATGCTAGCAGAATGCTTGGTTGTGTAGGGAGAGGTATTAGCAGTAGGAAAAGGGAAGTGCTCATGCCACTGTACAGAGCACTGGTGAGACCTCACTTGGAGTACTGTGTGCAGTACTGGAGACCGTATCTCCAGAAGGATATAGACATCTTAGAGAGAGTTCAGAGAAGGGCTACTAAAATGGTGTACGGCTTGAAGGAGAAAAGTTACCAGGAAAGGCTTAATGATCTTAACATGTACAGCTTGTAAAAAAGACGAGACAGAGGAGATATGATCAGGGCCGTCTTTAGCGCAGGGCAAAAGGGGCAGCTGCCCTGGGCCCAGTCAGTGTTATGGGGCCCAAAGCAGCTGCTCTTGAGCCCGCAAAAATCGTGGTGTCACAGGATGCCTCCCCTCCGTGGTGATGGTGACAAGTGACCAGAGCGAGTAGGTGAGGCCGCACGAGAGAGGGAGGCATCGCGGGAGCTGCGTTTGGCTCCTCCCCCTTCTCTTCACCATGCAGTTCCCCCGTAAGAAGATCCTGGATTCAGGAAGTAGTCAGTGCTCTGCCCTGCCAGGCCAGCCTGTCTGAGAGACTACAGCAGCATGAAGTAAGAAGCAGGGCTCTGCTTACAAGACCCTCTGTTCCCCCACCCCTCCAGCTTGTCTATGTCGCATGTTAATTTGTATATAGATGGTGTGTGTGTGATGTGTAGATTATGTATATATGTGTGTGTCTGTGTGTAGTTTATGTATATATAATGTGTGATGTGTAGATTATGTATATGTGTGTGTGTCTGTGTGATGTGTAGATTATGTATATATAATGTGTGTTAGTGTAAATTGTGCATATATGATGTGTGTGATGTGTAGATTATGTGTGTATATATGGTGTGGAAATGTGTGTGATGTAAATATCAAGTGTATATTATGCGTAAGTGTATATATATAATGTGGAAATGTGTATATGATGCAAGTCTGTATATGATGTATATATTATGTGTACATGTACAGTATATAGAATGTGTACATTGGATGTGTACGTGCACAAAGGATGTATATACACAATAGTACATATATATATATATATTGTGCATGATGTGTACACACAGAGATATTGTGTTTTTCTCACAGTGTGTATTTAGGATGTGTAATTGTAAAAAAAAATTATAAAACAAATAAATAGGCTTGTTTCATAAAATGTAATCTGTGTGTTTTTTTTTTTTTTAAGGATGGGATGGAGAGTAAAATTCCTATGGGGGGCCCAAGAACATGGTTGCCCAGGGTCCAGTCAATAATAAAGACGGCCCTGGATATGATAGAAACATTTAAATACGTAAAGGGAATCCACAAGGTAGAGGAAGGGAGTATATTTAAAAGGAAACAAGTAGCAAAACAAGAGGGTATAGTCTTAGATTAGAGGGGCAAAGGTTTAAAGTAACATCAGGAAGCATTATTTTACTGAGAGGGTGGTGGATACATGGAACAGTCTTCCAGTAGAAGTGGTAGAGGCCAAAACAGTAATTGAATTTAAGCAGGCATGGGATAGGCATAAGGCTATCCTAAACAAAAGATAAATCCAGGTAAAGTATCCATGTAATTGGGCAGACTAGATGGGCCGAAAGGTTCTTATCTGCCGACATTTTTCTATGTTTCAATCAGAGCGCTACGAGGGAATTCACTGAGCTCTTTGGGGCCACTCATTTTATTCCTAAATGTTTGTAAATACAGACTGCATGGCTAGGGGCACAATTGTATACACCTGTGACAATGGGTCTGAATGGAACACGTAATTCAATCATTAAGACATGTGACCCAATTCTATTGTCCATACACTGAGTGGCCAGATTATTATGACCACACCATCAGTACTTCGTTGGGCGGCCACCTGTTGCCTTCAATACTGCGGCCAATTCTTCTTGGCATTGATTCCACGAGATGTTGAAAGGTGATGCGAGGAATCTGACATCATGCCTGATGAATAGCACTGTCCAGTTCTGTGAGATTTGATCGTTGTGGAACCAGCTGCCTGATGGCTCTCTCAACTTGGCCCCACAAATGCTCAATTGGATTGAGATCTGGTAATTGTGGGGGCCAATAAGCAAGGTAAATCCTTCCTCATGTTCTTGAACCCACTCCTGCACAATAGGAGCACCTTGGCATGGCGCATTGTCTCCATTGGGATACGCCATCAACATGATAGGATGAACTTGATCGGCAACAATAGTTTGGTATGTTGTGTTATTCAGATGGTGTTCCACACAAATTAAAGGGCCTCAAACCATAACACTGCCCCCACCAGCTTGAAGGGTTGTACTCATGCATGTGGAGTGAATGCTTTCATGCTGTTTCCGCCAAATTCTCACTCTGTCATCTGCATGATGCAACTGGAAACGTGATTCATCCGACCACATGACTTTTTTCCAATGCTCGACTGTCCAATCCTTGTGTTCCTGTGCGAATTGGAGACATTTTATTTTGTTAACTGCAGACAGCAAAGGTGTTGGAACAGGCCTTCGTCTTCCATATCCCATACGATGCAGTGTACGGCGGACAGTGCATTCAGAGATCATTTGAGAGGATCCCTGATTAAGATCTGCAGTAATTTGTTGCACTGTTGTCCTTCTGTTGTCTTGTACCAGTCTTGCCACTCTCCGTTCTGCCCAAAATTGACTAGTCGCTGAAGGCCACAATTTGCACGTTCAGACCCAGATTTTCGGCTGACAGTCCAGTCTTTAAACACTTTAACAACAGCTGCTCTTGAACATTTAACAAATTCTGCAGTTTTGCTGATACTCGCTCCATGGCTCCGAGCGCTAACAATCATCCCACATTCAAAGGCTGTTAAATCACGTTGTTAAATCTGTGAGATTTGATCGTTGTGGAACCAGCTGCCTGATGGCTCTCTCAACTTGGCCCCACAAATGCTCAATTGGATTGAGATCTGGTAATTGTGGGGGCCAATAAGCAAGGTAAATCCTTCCTCATGTTCTTGAACCCACTCCTGCACAATAGGAGCACCTTGGCATGGCGCATTGTCTCCATTGGGATACGCCATCAACATGATAGGATGAACTTGATCGGCAACAATAGTTTGGTATGTTGTGTTATTCAGATGGTGTTCCACACAAATAAAGGGCCTCAAACCATAACACTGCCCCCACCAGCTTGAAGGGTTGTACTCATGCATGTGGAGTGAATGCTTTCATGCTGTTTCCGCCAAATTCTCACTCTGTCATCTGCATGATGCAACTGGAAACGTGATTCATCCGACCACATGACTTTTTTCCAATGCTCGACTGTCCAATCCTTGTGTTCCTGTGCGAATTGGAGACATTTTATTTTGTTAACTGCAGACAGCAAAGGTGTTGGAACAGGCCTTCGTCTTCCATATCCCATACGATGCAGTGTACGGCGGACAGTGCATTCAGAGATCATTTGAGAGGATCCCTGATTAAGATCTGCAGTAATTTGTTGCACTGTTGTCCTTCTGTTGTCTTGTACCAGTCTTGCCACTCTCCGTTCTGCCCAAAATTGACTAGTCGCTGAAGGCCACAATTTGCACGTTCAGACCCAGATTTTCGGCTGACAGTCCAGTCTTTAAACACTTTAACAACAGCTGCTCTTGAACATTTAACAAATTCTGCAGTTTTGCTGATACTCGCTCCATGGCTCCGAGCGCTAACAATCATCCCACATTCAAAGGCTGTTAAATCACGTTGTTAAATCTGTGAGATTTGATCGTTGTGGAACCAGCTGCCTGATGGCTCTCTCAACTTGGCCCCACAAATGCTCAATTGGATTGAGATCTGGTAATTGTGGGGGCCAATAAGCAAGGTAAATCCTTCCTCATGTTCTTGAACCCACTCCTGCACAATAGGAGCACCTTGGCATGGCGCATTGTCTCCATTGGGATACGCCATCAACATGATAGGATGAACTTGATCGGCAACAATAGTTTGGTATGTTGTGTTATTCAGATGGTGTTCCACACAAATTAAAGGGCCTCAAACCATAACACTGCCCCCACCAGCTTGAAGGGTTGTACTCATGCATGTGGAGTGAATGCTTTCATGCTGTTTCCGCCAAATTCTCACTCTGTCATCTGCATGATGCAACTGGAAACGTGATTCATCCGACCACATGACTTTTTTCCAATGCTCGACTGTCCAATCCTTGTGTTCCTGTGCGAATTGGAGACATTTTATTTTGTTAACTGCAGACAGCAAAGGTGTTGGAACAGGCCTTCGTCTTCCATATCCCATACGCTGCAGTGTACGGCGGACAGTGCATTCAGAGATCATTTGAGAGGATCCCTGATTAAGATCTGCAGTAATTTGTTGCACTGTTGTCCTTCTGTTGTCTTGTACCAGTCTTGCCACTCTCCGTTCTGCCCAAAATTGACTAGTCGCTGAAGGCCACAATTTGCACGTTCAGACCCAGATTTTCGGCTGACAGTCCAGTCTTTAAACACTTTAACAACAGCTGCTCTTGAACATTTAACAAATTCTGCAGTTTTGCTGATACTCGCTCCATGGCTCCGAGCGCTAACAATCATCCCACATTCAAAGGCTGTTAAATCACGTTGTTTACCCATATCTTCAGAAAAAAATCACTTCTACTGTCGCGGTAAACAACCCGCTTCCCTATTTATAATGGTCTGGCCCTCTAGCGACTTCAGCGCCAAATTATAGCTAATTTGCCTAAAAAAGTCAGGTGATCATAATAATCTGGCCACTCAGTGTATAGTGTATTTACATATATCCTTTGATAGTTGTTTTTACTTTGAAGGGAAATATCAAAGATAACATGTAAAACAAATTCCAGAATGTTCTCCCAAAACCTTTTTTTGACCTTTTATTACATACAGCATAAAAAAAATGTCAAAAACACCCAAAGAACTGTGTTCAAATAACTTTTGCAATGGGAAAAAAGTCTCTTAAAAAATAAGAAATATGAATGCATTAATATATTTCAAAGTCCCCGCTTCCCGTGATGAATAGATCCTTAGGCAAATGAGCTCCGTGAAGAATAGATATAAAGCGGGATTTAAACGCTATGTATGAGGCTGCGCGTGCAGGATACTCGAAACACATTAGAGGTATATTTCTTTCCATTTCTACAAAGTGTCCCACCTCATACACTTTTATTTTTATTTGCTGTTTCAATCATTTTATTAACAGTTTTTCAATATCATACAGATGAAATGCACCCATTACCGCGCGGTGAAATATTTTTGATCCTTCCCTTGGTGATCTTTATCTTGTGATCGGCACCGAGGCTCAGAGAGTGCTCGGTTGAAATGAGCATTTCTTTTCTCCTCTATCACACAGTTGATAGATGCGTTGATTTTTTTTCAACGTCCAAGTGATTCCGTACATTGAACAAAGTATCATTTTTATGGTTAACATCAAACCTGGCCGTTGAATACATTAAGAGTAAAGTGTGCGGCTGTCACTTAAATGTCCATACAGATACTTGGTATTTTCGAATAGCAACAGTAAAGGATTGACTCGGATGAATCCATTCCATTTATATGACCTCCTTGATCATATTCCATATGATTTCATGGATAAAAGACAGTCTGATTGAAAAAGAAACAACTGCCAAGACGATACCACTAGCCTATGATTTCCAAACCCAACCACAGTGGTCAACCTTTGTTTCGTCAGGCACTGACCTCTTTTCCCATGATGTGCATAGAGAAAAAGTCCAACAAACCTTCTAGTTTGCTACAGACCTAAAGGTAATTAGTCTTAGATCACAAGTAATCCAACAACAGCTTAAATTGATCCTGGGGAACCTATTGTTAGGGTGCAACCTAATATCCGACATGTATCACCATCTAACAAAAGCTTCGGAGTCAAAAAGTAGGGATGTGCGTTTCGGGTTTCGGAATTTCGGAATTTTCACGAAATTTCCCGATTCGTGTTTTCGGATGCGGCCGAATTTCCGAAAATTTTTAGATCCGAAAACGGCAGATCCGAAAAGTTTTCCGAGCCGAAACGAAATATTTTCAGAATTTTCGAATGGACTTGAAATGTGTCAAATCTAAATTTATTTTCGCTCTATTCATGATTTCGGTTCCATTCGTGATTTCGGTTCCATTTCGGTAATTCTGGACATTGTATATTTAACTATTACCGGTTATATCACTTGTTTTTTTTGTTTCCAATGATCCGATAATTCTGTCGATACGAATATTCGTAAACGGGTCGGATCCGATTCGTCCGCGGGTCGCGCATGCGCGCGCGCGGATATCGTAACTTTATTGAGCCATTTTTGTAGACAATTGCCAAAAAATATAGAAATTCTTTAAAATGGCTGAAGGAAGAGACCGAGAGTCCCATTCGGACACCTCCTCATCTGCTTCTACCCCAGAGACACCCAGGAAGAAGCGGGCCAGTAACATGGCGTTTGAGGAGATGTTGGAGCTGGTCTGCATCTTCGATCTTAAAGATTAAGACTGCTGTAAGGGCCCTTACGGCAGAAAGAATAATTCACGAAAGAATCGTATCCTTGACAAACTCCGAACCACCATCCTGGAGCTGTTTGGGAAGGACCGGACGAAGGACCAGCTCCGCAAACGCTGGTCTGACCTCAAGACGCGCGAGCAGGAGCAGCTGAGGCACATCCGGTGTGTCATAGCCAAACGTAAGTGTCATGTTATATTGTAAAGCGCTGCGCAAACTGTTGCCGCTATATAAATCCTGTATAATAATAATAATGTGCTAATGTGCTAATGTGCACAGAAATACCTTGATTTATCTAGTCCTTTTTTCATGCAATGTGATTGTGTATAGCTTTGCGTTTTCACGACTCGTCATACATGCATTTTTGCCATAGCTCTTCTTTTTTGTGATTTTACGTATTCGTGAAAATTGTGACATTTGATGTATGTAGATGAAGTTACAATGCTGGATTTCTTTTGGCACTGTGTGTACTGTAGTGTGCTGGGGGGGGAGGTTGTTGTGATTGAGTGATGCATACGAAAAGACCCGCAGCTTGCCCAATATTGGTTCCCACCTGCGCATCAACAAAAATCTCTGCGTCTCTGCTAAGTGGTAGGATGGGACATGTAGTTCTTCTGAAAGTGCATTCAAACAGAGCCGCGTTCAATACATCCTCAGCAGCTGCTGAATTGTTGCAGCACAGCAATTCAGTTTGCTGCCGCAGTGTCATTATTGAACGCTTTAGATGCAAATTTCAAAACAAAATGTCGGATTTCTGTTGTTTCTGCAATATCCAGTTTTATTATCAGAAACTGAAAGTGAAACTGAGGCTGAGGCCTTCTATAAAATAACTAAAAGCAGTCAGCACAATGCGTTTTGTACGCACACAACACAAATAATAGTTTTTATTGAATAAACGTAATGTTTACTTCTGAAAAAAATATATAATTGAACGGTAATATATGTCTATGTGCAGAGGAAATAAATAAATATTTTGTGACTTTAGACCTATGAGATGGGAGTAGTGGTGGGTCAAGCTGGTAGTGGGGTAGTGGAGGGGTGTCGCAATACTTTCGGCAATATATTGTATAGATATACCATTTTTTCCAGTCTGCATTATTTACATGTTATTTTTTGGATTTGGCAGAAGACAGGAAGAAGGCAGCAGCATCTGCCCCAGTGGAGGAGGAGCCACGGACGACCACCAGCGCTGGTATATACTGTTTTATTTTGCAACGACTTTTGGTCAAAAACAGAAACATTTTTTGTTTACTGTATTTTAATTTAATTTTTTTATGTATAGCACAAGAGGAGCAGGAGGAGGGCCATGATGGAGAGAGGGAGCCGGAGCAGCAGGAGGCTGCCAGTCCAGGTTTTTTTTTTTTTACTGTTGTATTTTGCATCGACTTTTGTTCAAAAATAAATCAGTTTTGTTGTTTACTGTATTTTTTATTTCTTTAATTTCTTAGATATAGCACCGGATATGCTGACGGTGGTGGTGGAGGAGGAGGAGTCGGAGGAGGAGCAGGAGGAGGCCGCCAGCTCTGGTATATACTACTGTTATATTTTTTCAAGACTTTCAGTCAAAAATAGAAACCTGCTTTACTTACTGTATTTTCCTTCTTTCATTTATTGGATATATAGAAGGAGTAGCCAGACCGGACACGTCCAGTGTCCGGATAATCAATCGGGAGGCGATTGGCGAGCTAAGGCTGGTTGTTTCAACAATTGATGCCATCCAGGAACTTCTGCAAGAATTGCGGGAGCACATAGTCAATGCCGCGGACATCCTGGAGCGGCAGTGAGACAGACCAGTGACAGCCTCCTCCCGAAATCTGCAGGTTCACTCAAGACGAGGCCGGACCGGACACGAGCAAGGATTGTCTGAACACGAGTCTCTTCAGGAAAGGCAAACTTTATTGTGATATCACGGATGTGCCTCAGCTGCTCCTGCCTGCGTGCTTTGAGGTCGGACCAGCGTTTTCGGATCTGGTCCTTCGTCCGGTCTTTCCCAAACAGCTCCAGGATGGTGGTGCGTAGCTTGTCAACAATACGATCCTTTCTAGAATTATTCTTCCTGCCATAAGGGCCCTTACGGCAGTCATAATCTTTGTAATCAAAGATGCGGACCAGCTCCAACATCTCCTCAAATGCCAGTAATTCTCAAGTGAACCAATATTCTGAACAAGATGTTCGCCTGGCTTACAATGGCGGCCATCTTCCAGTCTATGTTTGTTTGTGTTGTTTGTGCCCCTGTTGGGCAGTTTGCCATCCTTGGCATGTTCCCTTCCCCATGTTGTAAATAAATTTTCTATTTTTTCTATGTTTTCCTGTTTGTGTGCGTTGCTTTTCCTTACTTAATAAGTTAATATGTATTGCTTGGTTTCCACACTGTTAAAATTATATGTACATAAATTTATTGACATTTCTATGGACCCTTTGTCATAAATTTGTCAACATATTTGTGGCCATGAATGTGACTGTGCACATTTTACACTTCCTGCCTGGCCAAAAAATGTCACACACTAACACAACCTTGTTGTACTGCCTTGAGATTTGATTACCGACGTGGCATGGTTTTGTTAAGCTTAGGCGATGTCACAACAACACGGATTTTTGTCCACAGTCACATTCATTGTATAACCAAGAATTTATCAAAAAATATTGATGGCAGCACTGTGTGAAGTCTTCTCCGACACAACCCAAAGATCCTCAGTGCGGCTCAGGTCTAGTTTATTTGTCCCTGTTTGCAGCTTCACGCAACACCTCCTCCAGGGGTCAAGTCCTGGGAAAAAAAGTGAGGGAACTCACCCACGAATTCCACAACCCCTTTTACCTGAAGAAAAAATATATATAATCACGAGTATAGCCTGACGAGCCGGTGATACCATTTTTATTGGGTTAACTTTTCATTTAAAAGACAAGCTTTCAAGAGTGTAAACTGGAAACTATACTGATCAGTGAAAGGTATCACTACGTACAGGTATACTCGCGATTTTGGCAATTGGACTACCGCGTTTATATATAATCTATATATATATCCAGGCACAGACCCCCCAGAATTATATACACAGCACTGGACCCCCAGAATAATATACACGGCACTGGTTATATGGATATATTTTCCCAGTTCACATGGATATAATTGCCCCAGCTCTCATGGATAATGCCCCCAGGTCTCATGGATAATGCCCCCAGGTCTCATGGATAATGCCCCAGGTCTCATGGATATATGCCCCAGCTCTCATGGATATATGCCCCAGCTCTCATGGATATTGCCCCCAGGTCTCATGGATAATGCCCCCAGGTCTCATGGATAATGCCCCCAGGTCTCATGGATATTGCCCCCAGGTCTCATGGATATTGCCCCCAGGTCTCATGGATAATGCCCCAGGTCTCATGGATATTGCCCCCAGGTCTCATGGATAATGCCCCAGGTCTCATGCATAATGCCCCAGGTCTCATGGATATATGCCCCAGGTCTCATGGATATTGCCCCCAGGTCTCATGGATAATGCCCCAGGTCTCATGGATAATGCCCCAGGTCTCATGGATATATGCCCCAGGTCTCATGGATAATGCCCCCAGGTCTCATGGATAATGCCCCCAGGTCTCATGGATATATGCCCCAGCTCTCATGGATATATGCCCCCAGGTCTCATGGATAATGTCCCCAATTCTCATGGATATTGCCCCCAGGTCTCATGGATAATGCCCCCAGGTCTCATGGATATTGCCCCCAGGTCTCATGGATAATGCCCCAGGTCTCATGGATATTGCCCCCAGGTCTCATGGATAATGCCCCAGGTCTCATGGATAATGCCCCAGGTCTCATGGATATATGCCCCAGGTCTCATGGATAATGTCCCAGCTCTCATGGATAATGCCCCAGCTCTCATGGATAATGCCCCAGCTCTCATGGATAATGCCCCAGGTCTCATGGATATATGCCCAAGGTCTCATGGATAATGCCCCAGGTCTCATGGATATATGCCCCAGTTCTCATGGATAATGCCCCAGTCTCATGGATAATGCCCCAGGTCTCATGGATAGTGCCCCCAGCTCACCTCTCTGCGACCGGTGGCCACGTGCTTCCTGTTAGAACGGCCTCTGACAGGAAGTGCAGCCGCTCGCCTGGGATCGATAAAACAGCCAGGCGAGCGGCTCCACTTCCTGTCAGCGGGCCGTTCTAACAGGAAGCATGCGGCCACCGGCAATGTGCGGCGGCCGCCTGCTCCAGCCTTTCGGGCTCGGGCCACAGCGGGAACGCTGCGTTCCCGCAGCGTTCCCGCTGTGGGAGAAGTGCGGGAACGCCGTTCCCGCGCGTTCCCGCTCAACTCGAGCCCTGATCTCCTCCCAGCTATGAGCTCACTCTCTCCCACCGCTGCCCGCTAAGGCGCTGCCCGCCAACATGGTCACGTCTTTGCAGGAAGACAACAGCGTGGGGGAACGGCAGCTGCCGACAGTCCCAAGACCTCGTCACAATGACGTCAGTTCTGGAGTTAACCCCTAACTGCGACCAATGGTGGAGATAGGGGGTTCCTTGGAACCCCCTATCTCCAGATCCGCGGCAGCTATCGGTTGGTTAATGTTTGGTATCTTTGGATCGACCAGAGCATGGCCTTTCCAACAATACCAAACATGACAATGTTAAAAATTAGTTTTTTTTATATTTTAATTTTTTAATTTTTTATAAACAGGTTTTTTGTTTTAACATGACAATGTTAAAAAAAATTTTTTTTTATATTTTAATTTTTTATAAACAGGTTTTTTGTTTTGTTTTGTTAATGCAGCAATATTGTTCCCCTTTCAATTATAATGTGAACAATGATGCTGCACTACGGATTTTTGTATGGAGTGCGTTTGTTAAAAATAGTGTAATTTTCACCCAAAAAAATATAACAAGTCCCCTTTTAAATTTTTTTTAACAAACGCAACTCATAAAATATAACTGCAAACACTCGCATGTTGAAATGTGAAAAAAATACTTTACACCTTGTAAAACAAACATTGAAAATTCAAATTTTATTGCATTTTTTGTTATAATATACAGACAGGACATGATGCATACATATGATAATGATATATTATGAATCATCTGCCGAGTCTGCCGGAAAGAACGATATAGTCTGGGTCATATTATAAAATAAGGCTTCAAAAAAACGCGTTTAAATAAGAGGAGCAAAACTGTTAAAAATTAGCTCAGCAGCAGACCGCAGCGCCGCACACAGGCGTGAAGGGAAGCCGTGAAATGCCTCAGCAGCGAAAGGGTTAATTTTTTTTTTGTCTGTTTTAACCCTTTCGCTGCTGAGGCTTTTCCCGCCCCTATGCTGAGGTCATTTTTACCTGTTTTGCGCATCATGTTTAAACGTGTTTTGAAGGCTTATTTTAGTATATGACCCAGACATATTACATATCGTTCTTTCCGTCAGACTCAGTAGATTCATAATATGTCATTATTATATGTATACGTTATGTCATGTCTGTATATTATAACAAAAAATGCAATAAAATATGTATTTTCAATAATTTACAATGTGTAAAGTGTTTTTTTCCACATTTTAACATGCGAGAAATTGCGGTTATATTTTGTATGGGGTGCGCTTGTTAAAAAAATTAGAGATGGGGTCTCGTTACATTTTTTTTTCGGGGAAAATGACACTATTTTTAACAAACGCACCGCATACAAAAATCGTTAGTGCAGCATCATTGTTCACATTATAATTGAAATGGGAACAATATTGCTGCATTAACAAACCAAAACAAATAAAAAAAAAAGTTTTTTTTTTATTTTTTATTTTTTTTTTTTTTTTTTTTTTTTCATTTTTTTTTTTTTTTTACAAAAATTTTCACTTTCATGTTTGGTATCGTTGGAACGGCCATGCTCTGGCCGATCCAACGATACCAAAATTTAACCTCTAGCTGCCACGGATCGGGAGATAGGGAGTTCATTGGAACTCCCTATCTCCACAGTTGGTGGCAGTTAGGGGTTAAGTCTAGGACTGGCGTCATCGTGCTACGCACGATGACGCCAGTCCTCTGGGGGAGTTCCCGGAGGCTTGGCCGACATCCAAGATGTCGGCCAGCTCCGGGAAAGGATCGCGAACCGGCGCTTTCAGCGCCGATTCGCGATCCAGCTCCCCAGGGGTTAATGCCAGGCATCATTTGGAAGGGCAGGCTGTGCCCTTCCAAATGATGCCTGGGTTAACCCCCTGTGCGCCGCCGATCGGGAGGGAGAGAGGTCCGAAGGACCTCCCCCGCTCCCTTTCAGGCGCCTCCTCCGCACATGCGGGGGGGGCGCCTGAATTAGGTGTCATCGCGCCCCCGCGATGACACCTAATTCTGGCGGCTGCTGGTCCGGATGCCGGGCTGACATCCAGGATGTCAGCCCGCACCGGAGGGGCCAGCGATCGGCCGGAACCCGGCCGAACGCTGACCCCCGATGGGAGGACGCGCTCAGCGCGTCCTCCGCATACCAGCGGGACTGCTGAGGACGCGCTGAGCGCCTCCTCAGCAGCGAAGTGGTTAAATCATTTTATTTTTAAAGTCAGACCATTCGGGTCAGTTTAGCGTTTTTTAAATCGTTTTGTTCATTTTTTTTTGTTCCTTGGCTTTCATACCATTTTTTAATGTGATTAAATAAAGTTGTGAAATGTATATTCATAAGAAAAAAAGGATCTTTATTTAATAAAAAAAGAACACGATAGAATCGCCAGAATTATCGTATCGACAGAATGAATTATCGGATCCGAAAAACAAACCAAAAATTTATTATAAAAAAATATATAAAGTATAAAAAAGTAAACCATAGTAGTTTACATCCAAATGAATAGAGTTAGACAGCTTTGAAACGAGGAGAACAGACGTTCCGAAAAAACGAAAATTTCCGAAATCACGAAAAGTCGATACAAAAAACGAGCAAAGTGACACGAAAATACGAAAAATGGTCGAGGAGAACAGACGGTCCGAAAAACGAAAAGTCCCGAAATCACGAAAAGTCGATACAAAAAACGAGCAAAGTGACACGAAAATACGAAAAATGGTCGATATTATGAAAAAAAAATTTACACGAAAAACAAGTCGAGCCGAACCGAATCGAAACAGAAATCGGTTGAAACGAGCCGAATTGAAAAGTTTGAAAATCCGAAAAATCTAATCGAATCGAACCGAAAAAAAAATCAGTGCACAAGCCTATCAAAAAGTTGACTATTTTACATTAAGAATGGAAAACCATTCCTGATAGCGTCAAACAATGTCCATTAGGTGACCTTTCAATAGAAAACCATTTATCCTCAACTCAAGTTATAGTCTCCTGTAGTCCATGTCATAAGAGTTGAGCTATGAGAGCCCTTTGATTGCTTACCAGTCACACACTGGTGCTCTCCCACAGGACGCCGCCATGCCCCAGACACAAATTCCAGGAAGATGAGAGGTGTAATGCACACAGATATTTATTGGAATGGGATAAAATCCAGACAACGTTTTGGCCCTTAAGACCTTATGATTAAGGTCTTAATGGCCAAACGTCGCCTTAATTTTCTCCCAATTCCAATCAAGATCCGTGTACACTACACCTGGAGTTTATCTCATCTTCCTGGAACTCCTGAAGTCCATAGTAGTTTATGGAGCCCAGTGCGTTCTTGCCGCAAGCTCTACATGAGATGGAACTAGTGGAATCTCACAAAAACCATGGAGGAAGGTCCATGGTCATGTTGTAAGGAAGCGGTGGACCGAGTCACCCTCTCCAACGTGGGACCTCATTTAAGTTTGGGATTTTAATCTTATCTTAATGGCAAGACCCACAGTATGCATGTCCAATAGGACAACCCACGGTTGGGTTCTTAGCCTCAGGTCTGAAGGGTCAGGTTCGAAACAATTACATCGTTCATGGTATCTGTGGGGTTGTTGCTTCATATTCAGGGCTACAACCCCTAAACCCCTTTTCAAGCAAAGCAACTAGACCCTATCAAAGACACTTGGTTTGCTTCCAAGATACATCTACTAAGTGAGTCACTTTTTGTTCCTAAATAGCGTGAACGTACTAAACATTTTTCACGGCAGCATCAACATTAATTTACATTCACAAGTTGTCTTTAAATATATCTAAAGAAACTGAAACACAAACAGTTAAGGGACTATTCAACGAGAGCCGATCTGGCCCCGGAAATGTCATCGAACAGGGAATTTCCCCATACGGTGAAATTTTGGGGTCATTCGGCTATTTAGAGAGCAGGCAGTTTGCAAAATTTTGGCGAACTGCCAGCAAGAACGGTGCCTGTTCGACGGCAGTGAAATCTCCATAGGCTTTCAATGTTAAAAATATTCCAGTTTTTATTCAATATCTAATAAACCGTTTATTCTTTTAATCTTCAGTAAAAAGTCTATTTATAGATTTTTTTAGGATCTTTTAGGCATTTTTCAGGATTTTTTCAGCAAAGGTTTTTCTCGGTTTTTATTTTAAAAGTTTTTGGTTTTTTCTGTAACAGCCCTTTTTATTATCATTCATAGGATCTTCTATGTAAATTCCAGACATTTTCATTCAGTAGTTTCTTTGCAAACAGCGTTTCAATTTTGACATTTCAATCTCATGTTTTTTTTACCCCGTTCGTCAGCTTGTTGGCCTTTTCCAGAGGATGGTCTGCTTTGTAATCAGCGACTTTTTACGACGTGTTTTGCGTGCTTTTTGCGGCGGTTCCGGCAGGTTTTTGGTGGAATTTCCGCGGGTTTTCCCTGCACTCCGGGGACCTTGCGGTGAATGATGACTTCACTGCAGAGTGCGGAACTTGATTCCTCGAAGTGCAGGGAAGTGCGGGGAACGAGAGCGCACCGAAATGTCGGCGACATTTTGGTGCTCTTTGAAGTTTTTTCACAATTTTTTTTCTATGAAAGGACTGGAAAATAAACACGATCATTCCTTGCATTTTTTCGATTGTCTTATCATTTATTTTAATACTTTAGCTTTTCTCAGGTGCATTTGAAAAAATACAAACAACAGTTTCGTGTTTCACAGTGTTTTTTTTAAAAAACAAATCCCATTAATTTTTATTTAAAGTTTTATCAGAAGACCAGCTCATGCAACTTTTCAATCGGAAACCAGAGAAATCAGGTCTCAGAGCTTCAAACAGGAAGTTGCTTTAAAATTTGCATAAAATGCATAAACATATGCCACTCCAGTGATGTGATTTTATGTTTTAAAACAGATGCTCAGTCAAAGCTGTTGATTCAGCGATGTACCTTTTTACTGCCAAACCTTTAAACCTTAAGGCTACTTTACTTGTTTCTTCGGTTGCTTCTAAGGGATTTTAAAATGTGCTTTGTGACAGTAAGTATTGAAAGCAGAATGTAAAATGTAATGTGTAAAAGTGTCAGGTCATGGGGAAAAGAAATAAAAACAGAAAAAAATTTGCTTTTTTTTTAATGTGGCAGAATGGGAACATGGGTAAAAAAAATAAGAACAAAGAGTAAAGCGCAAAATGAAACACGGGAACAGTAAGAAATGCTGGGAATAAGTTTATAAAATTTCTAAATTATATATAATTTTTATACTTATATATATATTTTTTATATATATAATTTTTATATTTTGATATATATATATATATATATATATAATTTTTTTCTTTTGCAAATTATTAAGTTGAACATTAGCAAAAAAATAATAATAATGATACAAAAAACTTAAGTTGTTAATTTTCTAGGCTCCGAATTGGTTCTGAAGCCAAATAAAGAAAGTAATCCAGGTCAATGCCGGCTGCTGACTTATTCTGCTGTGGTTGAGTGAGTGGCACAAACTAGACAATTTGCAATGGTATCATTCAAATTAATTATACTCTGTGTTATAGTATCCATGAGAGAAGGAGGCATCTTCTGTTCAGTTTATAAAAATGCTGGTGCTCAACTGTGTTTTGTCTTTAATCCCTCTCAACATAAATGACACAACAGATTTATCCTTTACAGAAATATTACTGGGATGAGAGGTTCTAAACTCTAGATTGTGTCCTTTATCTCACACTGGGTCTGCATTATCAGCATACGGGCAGAAATGGCCTTTGCCTCAGATGCAGTATATGTGCTGCAGACAGATAATAAAATGGTGCAATCTCCTGCTTATAGGGGTTTGTAGTGATCAGAATGAGATTATTAGCAATGCAATATCGGTATGTGCTGCATGATGCCTGTGTATGGAAATTACATCAACACTTTGTATCTGTATGTGCTGCATGATGCCTGTGTACGGAAATTACAGCAACACTTTGTATCTGTATGTGCTGCATAATGCCTGTGTATGGCAATTACAGCAACACCTTGTATCTGTATGTGCTGCATAATGCCTGTGTATGACAATTACAGCAACACCTTGTATCTGTCACGGTTCCCGGATCCCACCACGCAGTCCTTAAAGCCCAACATTCCACAGAGCCCAAAAGCTACCAACAGGGTAGCCGTAAAAGAATCCCTAACTGTCTGGTCCTTATAATTGGCCAGGTATATATATATTAGTTAGACAGAAAGGGTTAATCAAAGACAATGTCGTCATAAAAAAACAGGTCAGCAACACTGGGGTAGTCAGACGAGTCAGAATCAGGAATACAGAGTATAGAATAGTCAAAGGGAATAGTCGATATCAGTGCAGGAGCGTAGTACAAGGAAATAGTCTAGGGCAACGGAAGGCAGAATAGTCAGAAAACAAGCAGAGGTCAATAACAGGTTCAATCACGAGAGAATACAGGTACAGGGAGCTCAGGTATGGATAACCACGATCTGGCACTGCTTAGAAGGAACTGTTGGTTTTTAAAAGACCTGGACTCCTCTGATAGGTCCGCGTCACCAGACCGCGCCCCCCTCTCAAGCCGCGCCTCATGCAGCCACCTCCCTGACTATCTCTATTTAAATTGGACGCTGGCAAGCGAGCAGCATCAGACAGCTGCCGCCGAGCACACCGGAGGGGCTGGAAGCCCCCAACGTTACAGTATCTGTATGTGCTGCATAATGCCTGTGTATGTGTCACGGTTCCCGGATCCCACCACGCAGCCCTTAAAGCCCAACACTCCACAGAGCCAAAAAGCTACCAACAGAGTAGCCGTAGAACAATCCCTAACTGTCTGGTCCTTAAAAATTGGCCAGGTATAAGTATACTAGCTAGACAGAAAGGGTTAATCAAAGACAATGTCGTAATACAAAACCAGGTCAGCAACACGGGGGTAGTCAGACGAGCCAGAATCAGCAATACAGTGTATAGAATAGTCAAATGGAATATCCGGGTCGATATCAATGCAGTAGCGTAGTACAAGGAAAATAGTCTAGGGCAACGGAAGGCAGAATGGTCAGAAAACAAGCAGAGGTCAATAACAGGTTAAATCATGAGAGAATTCAGGTACAGGGAGCTCAGGTATGGATAACCACGATCTGGCACTGCTTAGAAGGAACTGTGGGTTTTTAAAAGACCTTCACCAGACCATGCCCCCCTCTCAAGCCGCGCCTCATGCAGCCACCTCCCTGCCTGTCTCTATTTAAACTGGGCATTGGTCAGCGAGCAGCATCAGACATGCTGCCTTCAAGCACACTGGAGAGGCTGGAAGCCCCCAACGTTACAGTATGGCAATTACAGCAACACCTTGTATCTGTATTAGGGATGAGCTGTTCGGTTCGATCTGTTCAGAGTTCACATCGAACAACGGCCGTTCGACAGTTCGCGAACTTCGAACTTTTTGGGACGTTCGCCAGAAATTTTTTTTTGAAAAAAGTATAAGAAATGCTTAAAAATTACTAAAAAAGCTAGAAATAAAGAGACTCTTTACTGCAGAATATTATAAGCAACAGTTTATAAGATATTGAATTAAAACGGGAATATTTTAACATTGAAGCCTATGGGATAAATCATTCTTGTTACTAAAACATCAGGCAGACACGGTCCTCTAATCAGGCACTGTAGAGGGCAGCCTGCAGGGGCCTCCCAAGGATCCCCTTGAGGAGTATGCGATGACAGAGCTGCAACTGTGTGGGCTAGCCGTCCGGTTGCATGTGGCAGAGACAGGCAGTGCAGGGAGGGAGCCACTGCACCTGCGGCCACGGCAGACCCCCCTCCCCCCACAACCAGGATCCAGGGAGCCCCCACTGACCACCAGTCTAAGGTAAGGCGACACATTTCTAAAAAAAAAATCTGAGGACATTTTTAAATGTCCCCGGGAACATAAAATAAAACCTTTTTTTTTTCTCTACCTGGCTGAATGTATTTAGTTCTATATATTAGATACATTCAGGAAGGTAGAGGGGGGTGGCATGTGGGCTGCGCGGGGTCTCAGGCAGTGGTTTGTTTTTTTGTGTGTATATTTTTAGCAAATTTATAAGGGAAGGTAAGGGCAGGTATGATATATATATATATATATATATAGATAAGATATATATCTATATTCTTATAAATATATATATCCAGACTTGTATTACACACACATTTTGGAAACTAATTGTCCCCCCCATTTGGCTGATCCCTCCAGAATAAATGTTGAACCCGATAGAGCAGAGAATAATATACTGTATATATTCTCTGCTCTGTCGGGTTCAACATTTCTTCTGGAGGGATCAGCCAAATGGGGGGGCGCATTTAGTCGAGATTGTCCACATGCCACCCCCATGTGAGTATGTGTATATATGGTCTGAGGTCTGTGGGTGGGTGTATATATATATATCTGCGTGTTGATATATACGTATATATAGGTCTGCGTGTTGATCTATACGTATATGTCTGTGTGTGGTATCAATGCATCCCTACTCTATACACGGCGCTCCGTGTCCCTATAATATATATGATCAGGGGTTACCTTTTTTATATTTTTATACTATTTCTATTAAATTAACAGTAATTTTTGATGTATTTTATTCAGTAGAAACTTTTTTTGCCTATATAACATGTGCTTTGTGAAAATAAAAGTTTTGTGTACATTTTAATTTAGTTAGTGGCCTTTATTCCCGCATCGCTAGCTAGGTCAGTTTGTATACTTGTTACTGACCCTGCTTGTTCTGAGGACCTGATCTGTTGCCGACTTTGCCTGCCATTTGACTATTCTCTCTGTGTATTTCCTGCCTGTTCTGTTTGCTTCCTGTTGCTACTGGTGTGCGCCGATTCTCACCATATACAGTAGCGCAGTACAAGTGCCTAAACATTGCTGACCCAGTTTTATTATAGCTGCTGATGTAACTGAATAGATCGGGGATCTCTTCTGCATTACCAAAACCTCCACCACTGCACTCTTCCACAATACCACAGATGGGTTACTTGCGGTGTGAAGGCACTTGCTGCCACCAAAGGCACAATATTTGGCTGCACTGCCACTGACGTCTATACCAGATTCATATCATTTTAATATTTGACCTCAGGGTCCAACCCTGCACTCTTCCACAATACCACAGAGGGGTTACAGTGTGACGGCACTGTTGCCGACACTAAAGGCCCAATTTTAAAGCACCTATTTTTACTTTCATTCAAAGCCTGCATAAGTTTCACCATAATTTAGCCAAAAAATCACTAAACTTGTTCTTTAACGTTTTTTTTTAAAACTTTTTGTCCTTGTTTCCTGTTCCCCAGGGCACTACCCGGACCCCCATGCACCTTTTATGGCAAATATCTTGCATATATGCCCTCTTGAAGGGCACTCTAAAAATCGAACTTTCGAGTCCCATTGACTTGCATTGAGTTCGGTTTGTGTTCGCGTTCGAACTCGAACTTTTGAAATTGTTCGAGTTTGAATGCGAACCGAACACGGGGGTGTTCAGCTCATCACTAATCTGTATGTGCTGCATAATGCCTGTGTATGGCAATTACAGCAACACCTTTTATCTGTATGTGCTGCATAATGCCTGTGTATGGCAATTACAGCAACACCTTGTATCTGTATGTGCTGCATAATGCCTGTGTATGGCAATTACAGCAGCACCTTGTATCTGTATGTGCTGCATAATGCCTGTGTATGGCAATTACAGCAACACCTTGCATCTGTATGTGCTGCATAATGCCTGTGTATGGCAATTACAGCAACACCTTGTATCTGTATGTGCTGCATAATGCCTGTGTATGGCAATTACAGCAACACCTTGTATCTGTACTGTACAGGGATTTACACTCATTATAACCCCCTGAGTTTTATCTCTGTACAGCAGTGAGTGACCCCACAGCTCTCCCTGTATTCTGCCCTTTTTCTGGATATTGTAATGCAACAGCAAAGTTTGTTGAGCTTTTTGTTACAGTGAGGGTAAGGGCTGATCCTTGCAACTTCTTTACAGTTATACAGAGTGGAAGGAGTGACATCTCGCTAGGAATTTTGTTTCTCCATAGGGATCACACTAATCTTCCATAAAAAATGTATGCCACTGTAGGTTTACTTTGCAATTTTTCACTTTTTAATTCAATTTCCTGTATACACATTTTTGGCAGTTTAAGGGTTATTACAACAGTTACAAAGTCTGTATCAGACAGTGAAGTAGTGGATTTCTGCCAAAAACTTTCAGGTAATGGTAACTATATCAAAGCCTTGCGTCTAAAAATAGGAAATGTACCGAGTTCTCATCTCTTAGTGTAAAAATGTATTCCGATAGATAATAAACAATAATCAACATTAAAACAAATAGAATATATTAATTTGTCTAATACATATTTATACTTTAATGCCAATGTTTCAGTTCATTTGCATTCCTGTGTAAATCCTAATTAACTACACCAAAAACTGACATAGTATTTAATTGGGAGTAAAAACAATATTTTCTTATCTTTTTTTGGATACGTTCCAGACTGCAAATTATTGTCAGTAAAGAAAACTTCGCTAATTATCTTTCATTACATACTTTGAATTTTATTTCATTATTATACGGTGCGCTGTTTGCAAACCTTTCAGGTTATATAACCATAAGGTGCATTTGTAACAGAAACGCTCCTAAACAGGACACCAACAATCTAAGTATAGGTAAGCTACATTCATATTATACGTTTTTACGCCATCAAAATAACGGAAAATGAAAGGCAATGTTTAACCCCTTCAATGGATTTCTCTACCAAGGGATTTCTAAAAGGACACTGCCAGGAAACAGTAGCTTTTCGGAAAAATCTTTTTTAATAAAACTATATAGTAAGAAATATTTGGGAATATTTCCAGTGTATTTCTTACTGTAATAATTTATTTGGGAGGGAGATGTCGCAATCTGCTGGCCAGGGGGAGTTACTGCCATGCTGGTCTCCGCACAGGATAGGCTGTGGAGATGTCATTCAAACCACATTCCTCATCTGGTAGCAGGGATTTCAGGGATTGGCGAATGTAAGTCACAAAGCACACCATCCATATTATCCATAGTGTCATCATCCACAGTCATTCCAGCTCCTGCATTTTCCACTCTGCAGTGAGTCATTCTCCCACCCAGTCCTTGTTCTAATCTTATAGTTCTCCTTTCCAGCGGCTTCCACTTCTCCCTCTGATTACCCTTATCAAGGCTTTGGTCCATCTCCATGCAATCCCTGCTATATTCTGACCACCATCTCCACACTCCCCCTACTCCCTTATCGTTTCACTTACCTTAGTCCCTTAGATTTTAAGCTCACGGGTTATATCTGGCTGATCTCCTGTATAAAGTGCTGTATCAGCAGTACAAATACCCTAAGGGTAGGACCTTCTGTCCCTTATGTATCACTATTTATTATGTCTCATGTCTGTACTTCCTCTTTGTAAAGCACTGTGGAATCTGCTGGAACTATATATATATACTATATAGACAATGTGTATAGCGCAGGTCTCTCCACTTTCCAGTGGGAATAATACTTAGCATATGGGATCATTGGTTCTCAGCACATGTAAAAAGAAAAAGAAAAAACATATCCACTATTGTGTAGTATTTTCCACAATAAAATAATGCCAAGCAGAAAGGAGGGATTTTGAACTCACAAATTTATGAGCTCTCTACTGGCTCTAGGTGTATCTGCAGATGAGCCTTTGTTATTCCTTCACCTTCTTAGGCGACCACATACCTTCCTTCACTTCCTTCTCTCCACCACATAGCCTATACTGGTGGTCAGGGAAGGTTTCTCTGCTGGCTTTGGCCTTGGTAGCAGGTTGAGGGAGAGTTCTGTGCGGTACCATACCACAATGCATTTCCGAGCTAACACGTAACTAATTTCGTAACTAATTTCGTTTCGTATTTCATTTCGGATCGATTTGAAATTTCAAATCGATTCAAATTTCATATATCAATTCGATAGTGGATATCAATTTGAATTTTGGATCACTATATAATACCCCAATTAACCACTTCAATGCGGTGGATGCGCTCAGCGCGTCCAACCGCATTGGTACTTCGCTGCGGAGGACGTGCTGAGCGCGTCCTCCCTTTGCAGCCGCGATCAGCCGGTATTCCGGCTGATCGCTCGGCCCCCCGGTGCGGGCTGACATCATCGATGTCAGCCCAGTCTCCGGGACCCCGGCGGGCACGATAGGCGTCATCGCGCATGCGCGATGACGTCTATTTCAGGCACCCCCCTGCCATTGCGGGGAAGGTGCCTGAAGGGGAGGGGGGGAAGGTCCTTCGGACCTCTCCCCGTCCCCTTCCCCGCGGGCCAGCAATTAAAGGCAGGCACCGCCTGGAAGGGCACAGCCTGCCCTTCCAAGCGGCGGCTGTCTTTAACCCCTAGGGGGCTGGATCGCGATATGGCGTCAACATGCGCCGTATCGCGGTCCCCTCCCGGAGCTGACCGACATCTTGGATGTCAGCCAAGCTTCCGGGATATCCCCCTAATGACTGGCGTCATCGCGCAGAGCGCGATGGCGCCAGTTTTGAAATTAACCCCTTGCTGCCACCTATAGTGGAGATAGGGGGTTCCAATGAATCCCCTATCTCCCGATCCATGACAGCCAGGGGTTAATGTTAAGAGCGTGGCCTTTCCAATGATACCAAACATGACCATGTAAAATGTAAAAAAAAAAAATGTAAAAAAAAAAAATGTTAATTTTTTTTTTTTTTTTCCATTTATTAGTGCAACAATATTGTTCCCATTTCAATTATAATGTGAACAATGATGCTGCACTAACGATTTTTTCTATGGGGGGCGTTTGCTAAAAAACACGTAATTTTCCCCAAAAAAAGTAGCGATTCCTCATTTCTAATTTTTTTAACAAGCGCACCCCATAGAAAATATAACCGCAAACGACCGCATTTTAAAATGTGAAAAAAAACACTTTACACATTGTAAATTATTGAAAATTCTAATTTTATTGCATTTTTTGTTATAATATACAGACATGACATAACGTATACATATAATAATGACATATTATGAATCTGCACAGTCTGCCGGAAAGAACGATATATAATATGTCTGAGTCATATATTAAAATAAGGCTTCAAAACGCGGTTAAACATGATGAGCGAAACCGGTTAAAATGAGCTCAGCACAGAGGTGGGAAAAGGCTCAGCAGCGAAAGGGTTAATCAAATGTTGCTGTTAAAAGAAAAGCTAGGGTTAAATTTTAAGCTGTGTCACAGATTTAATATTTGAGTCAAATTAAACAGTGAAACAAAATTAATTTGTTTCATAAAGTCCTTTGCTGACTATTACTTGTATTGTAAGTTAAGATCAATTTGATAGTTGATATCAATTTGATAGTTCATTTCAAATTCAATAGTTGATATCAGTTATTCAAATTTTTCTTTTATGATGACGACACAGTGTAAAACGAAATAAATTTGTTATATACTGATTTGATTTGTTTTGAATTCGTATCGTATCGATTCGTTATTCAGAAGTAGTTCCGAATACGAATTATCAAATTTCATTCCAAATTCTGAATTTTTCCTAAACAAATGCACATCTCTATCAGGTAGGGTACCACTCGGTCTTTCACATGGACCAACATCCACTTGCTAAGGTTTGGCATCACCTTCAAGTCCACTGGCTGCAGGCAATTACTGTCAAGAAAAAGTATTTTCTCAACAGAAACAAATACATTGGAATAGTATATGTCACGTACCTCCTAGATATAATGTCTGATCCCTACACGCAGACGAGCTATCCTACACTGCTCATCCTTAGAATGGTCGGTAAAACTACCTATTTCCAGAAACAGTCAGAACCAGAGGTATACATGAACAGAACAATAGACACCAGGGGTTAATGCAAGTGATGATCGTGATCGTGAAAAAAACATAATAATAAAATTTACAGTTATACAGGAAAAAACATAATACATTTAGGAGGATAGGGTCCCTCCCATTTTTCGTGAAAAAATAATTATGAGAATTAAATAAAACTGTATAAATAACAATGATAATAAATCAAAATAACAACAGGCACTGCTCATGAGATTTTTTTTTTCTTAAAAAGTAAAATAAAATGAACAGCATAGTACAAAACACCACAGCCTCACCGGCTGTTAAAAAAAACTTTTAGGACTTTTTTTTTCGGCAGATTGAGTTGACAAGAACAAATTCAAATCCACTCTGAGCAGTGCGGTGCGTTTCAAAGCAGAATTTAGGTCAAAGCAAAAATGTATGATTTCTTAAAAAAGACGTTACGATGTCAAAGAAAATCCTAGCCTGGGAAAGTTGTAAAAAAAACACTTATCACATTTCAGTAAAAGCATTTAAGATGACTGGAGAAGCTCCTTGTAATTTAATATGGGAAAAGAAGAATTAACCCCTTCGCTGCCGAAGACGTGTGATGGACGTCATGGGAGACTCCCGCTATATGCAGGGGACGTTCCCCAAATGTCCTCTGCTTGGCGGAACTCCCACCATACTTGCCTCTCTGCTCCGGGGTCCAGCGGCGTTCTGACTTCCTGGAAGTCAGACGTTGCTTTTGAGACCACTCACAGAGTGATGACATCATTGTGTCGGACGCAATGACATCATCTTCCGGCGGCCACCCGGCAAAGACCCGGCGGTCACCCAGGAGACCACCTGATAGGAGGGGGTGATCCATTCGGATCCCTCTCCCTCCCAATTGGGATAAGATGCAAGGTTAAGCCAGGCACCGCTAAAAAGGGGAGAGTCTCCCTTTCAGGCAATGCCTGACTTTAACCCCTGAAGTGCCATTCGGTGCCGGATTGATGCCTAGTTCCGGTGGGGGCCGCCATCTTTGATGGCAGCTCCACCTCCGGGTCCCCCTCATCAACTGATTTATAAACTATATTTATATAAAGATATCAGATCCTCTCTAAGGCGCCGTTTCTCAAAACTAAACAGGTTTAAGCTTGTTAGTCTTTCCCAGTGCTTTTTTTCTGGAAAAATATGTGGGGGTCCTCTCACGCCCAGGAAAAACTGATTATAATGGCTATTTTCACGTCCTGATAAACAATAGTTGTAGCTCACTTAAAGGAAGACACTATAAAAGGGAACCATATTTTTTAATATCATGTTCCTTTAAATTAACTACAACTATTGTTGTAACCGTATGGGGGTTATCCACTAAATGCCTCTGTTGCAAGAAAAATCTGTATTGTTTTAATGGCCATTGAAACGTAAGCTCACTCGCCCCGCCAAGGCACCTCTTTGTTGTCATGCCTTAGCCCTGAGAGCCTGCTGTGGCCAGTCTGGGTCACTAGCTCTCTATACCTGCTTCCCACCTAAGGGTTAACTCCTGTGTCTGAACCTGAGGATTCTGCATAAAACCAGACCACACCCTCCTCCCCTTTGCTCTTTCATTTTGTGTTATCCCTTCCTGATGTCAGAGGTCCTGAGAGCTCCCTCTTGTTATTGCATGTTTCCTGTATATTCCGCTCTGCCATGTACACCAGGTATTCCATCCTTGCTGTGTCTGCATTACATGGTTCCTGCTTGCTGGAACATCCACTGCGTGGCCCACTATCCAGTGGGTCCAGAGACTCTCAAGTGGCTTCCAGTCCTCAAGCTCTCTCCTGGAGGAAGACCTTCTATCAGGTACTGTTACCAAAGGCTCCTGCTTCCCCTCAAGAGGAACTAGAGAGAAACTACGTGGCCCACCATCCACTTGCCTGTGTTACTATCTGTTCTATGCTGGACTGTTTGCTGTGAACCATCCCACAATACAAGCTTTGTTGTGCATATACTGTCTCCAGTGTCTTTCTTTCTGCTCACCCCCAGCGCTTGGGAATATAACATCACACTGAGGCCGTGCCATGGCTCCTTCATGGCGCGAGCCTGACATTTATAGAGTGAGTACCTAACCAATGTACCAAAAGCTGCTCTTCTGAGCAACTACATGCCCCTCCTGCTGCTTTTCAGCTAAGGAGAGGCAGACAAAATGGTGGGTATATTCAATATATGTCATTGTAAAAGTGAAAAACCCCAAAAGATATTAAAATAGCCTTATAATAAATACTATGTTTGATCAGACATATAAAGTATACAAGATCTTATAACAACGTCACTGTTTAGGGCGAACAGAATATTGTTAGAATAAAAGTATCTGTACTGTACAGGGACTTACTTTCAGTCATTATAACCCACCCCGCACCCTGAATCCTATCCCTGTACAGCAGCGAGTGACCCTATTGCTCTCCCTGTATTCTGCCAAATCCCTGGCTGCTGGATTGCAGTAGTAAAGTTTGTTGCATTTTTTTGTTAGCGTGAGGTTTGGGGCTGCTGTTTGCAGCTTGTTTACAGTAATGCAGGTTGCATGGAGAGAGATAAAACAAATAATTTCATTTCTCTACAGGGGGCACTCTAATTATGCTTTACACAGTTGTGAAAATTAGGTTTTGATAGACTAATGATTGCTTTTCAGTGTATTACAAAGCAATATTGAGTTAACTAATGCACATAACAACATGTGATATCTGTATAAATCACAAGACTAAATCGTTAGCATTTAAGCACTTTTTTTTAATCTGATCTCATTTACACTCACTGGTTGCAGCATTTTATCATTCCAGATCCATCCTCTTTAAATGATACAACTTTCCTTGAAATAAATATGCATGTTTCGGAAATAAGATGGGAGGACCAGCTGGGATATCTCCGTTACATATCTCTGACACTTCATGAAGTTGCCATAAACATGCAATTAATGAATGTTCCAGAGACACTGAAATGCAATATTTCAAACAAGGCACTTTGTCGCTGAGCCGTTAAGCAGGTGGGGAACTGTTCTTTTTCATCAACAAATTGTCTAGTTGTGTTTTAGAGTCCTATCCAATCTATCTTCTATGGCTTACATGGGAAAATGCATTCACTTGCGATTCTGGCGTTGTACTGCCTGTGCAAAGATGGAATGTATTTAAGTGTTAATTGGTATCTTGTTAGAAGGCTGCAGAATTTCAATATGGCTCTTTATGCAAAAGCCAGGAATGTGCACAAGCTTGTCTCTATGGATAAAAAAACCCCATGGATTATATATATATTTTCTGCTTAACATTTCCATAATGTAAACATAATGAGAGATTGACAGAATGAGTTAGATGTTTGTCAGACTGGAGAAGAGAGAAAGAGAGAAAGAAAGAAAGAAAGAAAGAAAGAAAGAAAGAAAGAAAGAAAGAAAGAAGAAAGAAAGAAAGAAAGAAAGAAAGAAGAAAGAAAAGAAAGAAGAAAGAAAGAAAGAAAGAAGTTTATCAGACTCGAAAAGAAAGAAAGAAAGAAAAGAAAGAAGGTTATCAGACTCGAGAAGAAAGAAAGAAAGAAGTTTATCAGACTCGAGAAGAAAGAAAGAAAAGTTTATCAGACTCGAGAAGAAAAAGAAAGAAGTTTATCAGACTCGAGAAGAAAGAAAGAAAGAAAAAGAAAGAAGTTTATCAGACTCGAGAAGAAAGAAAGAAAAGTTTATCAGACTCGAGAAGAAAGAAAGAAGTTTATCAGACTCGAGAAGAAAGAAAGAAGTTTATCAGACTCGAGAAGAAAGAAAGAAAGAAAAAGAAAGAAGTTTATCAGACTCGAGAAGAAAGAAAGAAAAGTTTATCAGACTCGAGAAGAAAGAAAGAAGTTTATCAGACTCGAGAAGAAAGAAAGAAAGAAAGAAGTTTATCGAAAAGAAAGAAAGAAAGAAGGTTATCAGACTCGAGAAGAAAGAAAGAAAGAAGTTTATCAGACTCGAGAAGAAAGAAAGAAAGAAAGAAAAGTTTATCAGACTCGAGAAGAAAGAAAGAAATATAGAAAGAGAAAGAAAAAAGAAAGAGAGAAAAAAGAAAGAGAAAGAAAGAAAAAAAAAAAGAAAAATAAGTTTATCAGACTGGAGAAGAAAGAAAGAGAGAAAGATGTTTATCAGCCTGGAGAAGGAAAGAAAGACAGAAAGAAAGAGAGAAAGATGTTTATCAGCCTGGAGAAGAAAGAAAGATGGAAAGATGTTTATCAGACTGAGAAGGACAGAAAGACAGAAAAAAAGAAAGAAAGAAAGAAAGAAATCAGACTCGAGGAGATAGAAAGAAAGAAAAAAAGAGAAAGAAAGAAAGAAAGAGAAAGAAAAAAGAGGTTTATCAGACTGGAGAAGGAAAGAAAGACAGAAAAAAAGACAGAAAGATGTTGATGAGACTGGAGAAGGAAAGAAAGAAAAAAAGAAAGACGGAAAGAAAGATAAAGATGTTTATCAGACGAAAAGAAAGAGAAACAAGTAAGAAAAGACAGATTAACCCCTTCACTACCAAGTGATTTAAAAAAAAAAACATTGTCAGGAACCAGTGTTTTTATTTTTTTTAAAAAATCATTTTTAATTAGTTATAAAGTAAGAGATATTTTGGAATTTTCCCAGTGTATTTCTTAATGTAAAAACGTATTTTGCAGGAAGATGGCTCCATCTACTGGCCAAATAGAGATACAGTAATTTGAGCTGCAGCTCATGGTTCCCTGCATCGGCTGCTGAAAGCTTGATATGTCAGGGCATTCATCAGCCAATTTTACACAGTTTTAGCACCTCGGTTTAAAACTTAGGGGGCAACTTCTGCAGCCCAAAAGCAAATGAATTTCATTTACTTTTGTCTTTCAGAGCTGCAGATCGAGATAACTCGATATCGGTACCTGATGGTGCCGTCGAAGTCTAGTCATTTCGATCTCGGCAGTAAAGGGGTAAGAGGAAAGACGTGAAGGAAAAAGGAAATAAAGAAAAGAAAGAAAGAAAAATAAAAGAATGTGAAGAAATAAAGAATATCATGCTGTGTAGTGAATGCTTAACCCGTTCACTACCACGTGGTTTTCCATAAAGCCACTAGCAAGAATGGTTTGATGTCAAACCACTTTACATTTCACCTAATTCCCTACTACACCCACACCAACACATGAACACACACACAAACACATAATACAATTACAGTGCATTCGGAGACTGTTTGACAGGTAAAGGGTTCCTTCTGCTGGTCAATCAACAGTAATGCAGCTGGGGCTACCATGACTCTGCAAGGGAAACTTGAAAGACCCAGTACTTTAAAGAGTTCCAGTATATCTGATGTACTGTAACTAAAAAGCATTTTCTAAGAACAAATTTTGTTTGTCTAAAAATATTGCGTGTGTCTGCCCCTTTCTTAATCTGGACTCTGAAATGCTCATCCAAGCTCTTATTATCTCCCGCCTTGACTACTGTAACCTCCTTCTCTCTGGCCTTAAGAGATCCCAGATTCTCCCTCTGCAGTCTGTTATGAATGCCTGTGCCAGGCTCATGCACCTCACCTCCTGCACCTCTCACACCTCGCCCCTCTGTTCATTATTTTAGTTCTCATATATAAAATTCATTATATTGGTCCTCACATATAAAGCTCTCCATAACTGCGTCCCGGCCTATATCTCTTCCCTTATTAACACTCCCAACTCCTGCCTTCAAGACTTCTCTGGAGCTGCCCCCTTTCTATGGAATTCCTTCCACCACAACATCAGACTCTCCCCGTTGCTCAAGTCCTTCAAGAAGTCTCTGAATACACATTACTTTAGAGAAGCCTATCAGCTCGCTCCATAATCCCCCACTGTATGTCTCTTACTCCATCTTCCCAATCAGCCCACATGCGCCCCGCTACCTCATTTTCTCGATTTACCCTCACCTAGTGTGTCACCCCTCTCCTCTTAGACTGTAAGCTCTTGAGCAGGGTCCTCTCTGCTACTGTCACGTGTAAGATTGGACATTCTAAGCAGGTGGGGTTGATGTGAGCCCAGGATGCAGTGAATTGAGGAGATTAGACAGGTTACGGGGTACCAACAGGGTTTGTTTGCAAGAAGCAGAATATATAAAGACAAGACTAGAACTAAAGCACAACAGTAGACACGGGAGATATAACCAAACAATGGAGGAGGCTGGGCAAGATAGGAACATACGAGAGAAGGGAGGAGATGCAGGAAGAAGGGCTAGAGTCAACAGAAGGATGGCTGAGAGCAGTGGGAGTGGGAGGACTGAATATGGGAGTAGATGGGAAGCTGGAGAAACAAGGGATAGCAAGATAAGAATAATACTAGAAGAGGCGAGAGAAACAAGAATACATAGGGGGAAGTAATAGTACACAGGAATGGCAGACACTGAATAAATAATACAAATAACAGATATTCCAGGCAACGGTACAAGTAATGATTAAGCAGTGGAGTGATCAGTAATACAAAGCAGGAGGTCTAGGCAAGGCAGCAGACAGAGTGGTCAAAGTCCAAGCAAAGGGGGTCTGGTACACAGGGATCCAATATAAGGGGTACAGGGAGCAAAGAAGGGTACTGGTAAGTTGAGGTTGATAATGTCCAGATAATTCAGCAGAGGATACAAGGAAAAGTCTGTGGAATTCAGGATATGCTCAGGGAGACTTCCGGGAGCAGGTCTGCACAGGTACGCAACTTCAACGTGGACGCGAGTATTGAAGGGCGTCACTTCCTTTTAAGCTGGCCTCATTAGATCAAGATGAGGTCAGCTGAGGCTCCATGGCTTGAGTGCAAAACCTTCAGGCAGAAAGTCCAGAAATCTGCATACTCCAGTATGGAATATGCAGGATTTAAAGGGGCTGCCAGGGGTCTGAACCTACGGATCCTGACACCTACTACTCTGTGTGTTTAACTTGTATGTATATTTGTTATTCTGTCTCACCCATTGTACAGCGCTATGTGACTTGTTAGCCCTTTATAAAAACTTGTAACTGTTTCCAATCCTCCATATCGAATTGACTCGAACTCGGACGCCTGAAGATCAAGATTTGCTAGTTTATGGTGGATGCACTTGGAAGAGACACTGTTGCTGTGGCCTTTTGTTGACAATTTGCTACTGCTGTGAACACCTGCGTGCACATAAATAAAGTCACTTAAGGTGGAACATAAGGGGTTATTCAGAGAGCACTGAATTGGCCACAAAATTGCATTGAACGCTGAATTTCGCCATACGGTGCAATTTAGTGGCCATTCAGCTATCCAAAAAGCAGGCAGTTCTCCAAATACATAGATATCACACATACGAAACAAGCAGAAATATAAACATCTATTATTATTATTATTATATTATTATTAACAAGGTGGAAAGTCTGCCCAGAGGGCAGTCTATTGTGGTTATACTGCCCTCAGCTCGTGGATACTGCCCTCAGCACGTGGATACTGCCCCCAGCACGTGGATACTGCCCCCAGCTCGTGGATACTGCCCTCAGCTTGTGGATACTGCCCTCAGCTCGTGGATACTGCCCTCAGCTCGAGGATACTGCCCCCAGCACGTGGATACTGCCCCAGGTCATGGATACTGCCCTCAGCTCGTGGATACTGCCCCCCAGCTCAGACCCCAGACCAGACATGGGGCGGCTGTTCGAATGCTCTATCGGCATTCGGACAGCCGCCCCATGAGCTCCGCATACTTACCGTTCTGAGTGGCGAAGTGAAAGGTTCCCCGCTTCCGGTCGTTGAAGGACCCAAGCCGCGGTCACGTGGGACTCCCACGTGACCGCGGCTTGGGTCCTTCAAAGAGCGGAAGCGAGGGAACTTTCCCTTCGCCGCTCAGGGGTTGGATGCGCGCGGCAGCAGGGTAGAGGCTGCGAGCGCAGCCTCTACCCGGCTGCTGTGTGCATCTTGTAACCGCCGCGACGAGCGCACAGCCGGCTCGTGCCACGGTGGTTGCATGCGCGCGCAACCAACCGCTGCTGGTTGCGCGCGCATGCGCAGAGTAAGGCTTGGCGACGGACACGCCAAGCCTTACTCAATTATAGTATAGATATGAAGAAGACTTTTATTAGAATAAATTCATTTTTTTGCACGTTTGTCACACTTTAATGTTTCATATCATCAAACAAATCGAAATATTAGTCAAAGATAACACAAGTAAACACAACATGCAGCTTTTAAATGAAGGTTTTATTAAGGGAAAACAAAATCCAAACCCACATGGCCCCGAGTGAAAAAGTGATTTCCCCCTAAACCTAATAACTGGTTGGGCCACCCTTAGCAGCAAGAACTGCAATCAAGTGTTTGCGATAACATGCAATGAGTCTGTTACGGCGCTGTGGAGGAATTTTGGTCCACTCATCTGAGCAGAATTGTTGTAATTCAGCCACATTGGAAGGTTTTCGAGCATGAACCACCTTTATAAGGTAATGCCACAGAATTTCAATAGCATTCAGATCAGGACTTTGCAGAACCCAATTTCGCTTCAGCTTGAGATCACGAACAGATGGTCACACATTATCCTTCAGGATATTTTGGTAGACACAACAGAATTCATGGTTCCATTTATCACCGCAAGTCTTCCAGGTCTTGAAGCAGCAAAACAGCCCCAGATCATCACACTTCCACCACTATATTTTACTGTTGGTATGTTGTTCTTTTTCTGAAATGCAGTGTTACTTTTATGTCAGATGTAATGGGACACACACCTTCCAAAAAGTTCAAGTTTTGTCTCTTCAGTCCAGAGTATTTTCCCAAAAGTCTTGGGGATCATCAAGATGTTTTCTGGCAAAACTGAGATGAGCCTTCATGTTCTTTTTGCTCAGCAGCCGTTTTCATCTTGGAACTTGGCCATGCAGGCCATTTTTGTTCAGTCTCTTTCTTATGGTGTAGTAATGAACACTAACCTTAACTGAGGCAAGTGAGGCCTGCAGTAGAAATGTGCATTCGTTTTAGTACTAAAACGATTTAGTCCGAATTTTGGGATAATTTTGTTTTTGTTTGACTCAAGAGACATGAAACAGCTTAGTACAAAAAACGAAAGAAACTAAAATAAAATGCACTACATTTTAGTTTCAGTCCTTTTTGTGATATTACATTGATGAGTGAAGGAGACCAGCAATGAAGAGCGCAACATCCGAAGTTCTGCACCCTCCACATGCCAATGCAGTAGATGTTCTATACAGAGAGGGGCATTAATTAATGCAGGAGGATGTTCTATACATTATACAGAGAGGGGTATTAATGCAGGAGGATGTTATATGCATTATACAGAGAAAGGTATAAATTGAGGAGGATGTTCTATACAGAGAGGGACATTAATTAATTCAGGAGGTTGTTCTATACAATATACAGAGAGGAGCCTTTTTTTTTTTTAGCCCTTTAAATCTAGTGACTGTGAGCAATGAGATCGGCTGCTTGTTATATTATCTCTCCATACAATGTATCAGTCTCAGTTGTTACAGTAACTGACTAACAGCGCTCAGAGTTTCAGTAAAACAAGGAAATAATATTGTTCTAACCTCTTATATATAAAAATATTATTTACTAGTTTTACTGAAACTCTGAGCGCTGTGATGAGCAGCAGTCAGTTACTGTAACAGCTTTTCCTGACATGGGGCAGTATTACACTTAACCAGAGCTGTTGTTAACTGAAAACCTCCATAGGCTATAATGGCTCTGGGAAGTTTACAACAGCTCTGGTTAAGTTAGCACCAACTATGTAATATGGCCCACATTGTGCTGAGAGTGAGAGATACTGTAACAAGCAGCAATCTCAGCCCTCTGAGGAGCCACTACAATAGTAAATGTATCCGCTGGTTTTCGGATGAATGAAATTAGTTTTCATACTAAAGAACTGAAAACAAATTTCTTTAGCAACTAAATAAATTGCATTTTTAGGACTAATCCATTATTTCCAAACGAAATTTTGTGCTGTGCTCATGTCTAGCCTGCAGTTCTTTGGATGTTGTTGTGGGGTCTTTTGTGACCTCTTGGATGAGTCATCACTGCGCTCTTGAGGTAATTTTGGTCGGCCACCCACTCCTGGGAAGGTTCACCACTGTTCCATGTTTTGGCCATTTGTGGATAATGGCTCTCCCTGTGGTTCGCTGGAGTCCCAAAGCCTTAGAAATGGCTTTATAACCTTCTCCAGAATGATAGATCTATTACTTTCTTTCTCATTTGTTCCTCAATTTCTTTGGATCTCGGCATGATGTGTAGCTTTTGAGGATCTTTTGGTCTACTTCACTTTGTCATTCAGGTCTTATTTAAGTGATTTCTTGATTGCGAACAGGTGTGGCAGTAATCAGGCCTTGCCTAGACCCCCCAGGGAGCACAGCGGGGGCTGAGGATGTAACACCAGACATATTGTATATCGGTCTTTCTGGCAGATTCATAATATATCATTATTATATCTATACATCATGTCCTGCCTGAATATTATAACAAACATTGCAATAAAAATTGAATTTTCAATCATCTACATTGTGTAAAGTGGGTTTTTTTGCACATTTTATCATGCGAGCCTTTGTGGTTATATCTTTTATGGGGTGCACTTGTTAAAAAAATTAGAAAAGGGGATTCGTTATATTTTTTCGGGGGGAAATTACATGTTTTTTAGCAAAAGCCCCTAAAGAAGAAATCGTTAGTGCAGCATCATTGTTCACATTATAATTCAAATGAGAACAATATTGCTGCATTAATAAAACAAAAACAAACAAAAAATGTTTTTTAATTTTCTATTTTAATTTTTTTTTATTTTATTTTAATTTTTTTTACATTTTACATGGTCATGTTTGGTATCATTGAAAAGGCCATGCTCTGGCCATTCCAATGATACCAAATATTAACCCCTAGCTGCCATGGATCTCCACCATAGGTGGCAGCTAAGGGTTATTTCCAGAACTGACGTCATCACGCTATGCGCGTTGACGCCAGTCGTCGGTGGGATATTCCGGAAGCTTGGCCGACATCCAAGATGTCGGCCAGCTCCGGGAGGGGATCGCGATATGGCACCTGTTGGCTCCATATCGCGATCCAGCCCCCTAGGGGTTAAAGACAGCTGCCACTTGGAAGGGCAGGCTGTGCCCTTATAAACGGTGCCTGCCTTTAGATTGTGACCTGCACGGATGGGGAGGGAGAGAGGTCCAAAGGACCTCCACCCCGCCCCTTCAGGCACCTTCCCCGCGCTGGCGCGATGATGTCTATCGTGCCCGCCTGGGTCCCAGAGGCTGGGCTGACATCAAGGATGTCAGCCCGCACCGTGGGGCCGCCGCGATCAGCCGGAATCCCGGCCGATCAGCGCGTCCTCCGCAGCGAAGTGCACATGCAGCAGGACGCGCCCTCCGCATGGAAAGGGTTAATAATAAAAACCTTTATTTAAAAACTGCATGTTGTGTTTACTTGTGTTATCGTTGACCAATATTTAAATTTGTTTGATGATCTGAAACATTAAAGTGACAAACGTGCAAAAAAATAAAAAAATCATGACCGGGCAAGTACTTTTTAACACAACTGTATATGATAAAATAAACCTCAGGTTACTTGTAAAAAGAACATATTTTACAATAAATTATCTTTTCCGTGGTGACCACATGTCGTTCTTGTAATATTTTACCCAAACACACCTTATTTTAGCTTTGCGGGTCTCCTTTCAAATTCCACTTTGATAAATTTATTATGGAAAGGTCTTATTATCTCGCTTTTGATGGTTTACTTTACTTGGAACACAGACTTCTAAGTGATATTCTTTGCATATGGAAATAATTTCATTTCATTTTTTTCCCCATTCATCTCTTCCCTTTAAAAAGGTGAAATATTAAATGTCTCAGTGAAAATACCATCCCGGGCAGGGGGAGTCTTAAAGTAGCCCCTACATGTCACTTAGGAGAGGGGATTTCAAAGGCAAACATCTAGAATGCTTGACATTAGAAATACCAGCTCCAAAAGACTCTTTTATTCTAAGCAATACTTAATTCTCTGATATTTTCCTTATGTATATTTACTTAAAGCTGAGCAGGAATCATCATTCCCATCCCCAGGTGGCCAATTACAGGACCTATTCCAAGGTTGTCGCTATTCTTACAATTCGAGACGCACATTGTAACACCAGACGTTATTAGCTTAATGTTTTCACCTCCTATTCCATCCATGCCGTTAAAGGAGACCTTAGTATCTCGCAACATGCGTTCCTTACTGTACTTGGCGTCTCCTATACTTAACATGGGGTGTCGTTATGAATCGTAAGAACGGCGACCTATTCCGGGGTCATGAACAAACGTATCATCAAGGAGCAAACCCAGGGTATGTTTGTTTTTGTTGTTATTTGCGAAGTCGTGCCCGACCCATTGCGACCCCATGGACAACGTTCCTCCAGACCTTCCTGTCCTCTACCATCTTCTGGAGTCCATTTAAGCTCACGCCTACTGCTTCAGTGACTCCATCCAGCCACCTCATTCTCTGTCGCCCCCTTCTTCTTTTACCCTCAATCTTTCTCAGCATTAGGCTCTTCTCAAATGAATCCAACCCCTCCTAAAAGCTGGGGTGATGCTCATAATGACACGTAAACCCTGGTGTAACTTCCCTGAGCAGGTAAAGTCTATGGAGCTGTTACAGCTCTGGTTAAGGCCTGAAACACACACACAGGGATTTAATTAGTGTTAGCTGCGCCCACATCCACTTTTAGCAGCGCCAGCCGGTAATTTCACTGCTCCACTATCTCACTAAGATATTTTTACGTCTCCAGCTGACTTTAACGTCTTGGTTGGAATATGGACGTTAAAGGTGAGACACTAATGGTTAACGGCCGGCACACTCCTTTTTTATTTTTTGAGAAAGGATTTTACCCGGAAGGATATATTGAGATTGCTCTCAATTTCAAGCATGTCCTGGGTGGCGAGTATGTACCGTTAGATGTCTTGCCCAAGGACACTTACTGAAGAGGTGCTCGTGCCGGAATCAAACCCATGTCTCCACTGGCTCTCCATGCAGAGCAATGCCGGTACTTTACCATTAGCATCTGACTTTTAATGATAACCTTTGGAATAGGGCCCCAGATCTCTTAAAAATGGGGTTCACAAACAATAAACCTAAGGATTTAAGGAATGTGTATCAACGTATCCCAGAAAACATACTAAAATTACCGTTATTATTATTATACTTTGCATATAAAGTGCCAACACATTCCTCAGCGCTGTGCAAGGGTATAATGGGTACAATTAAAAATACAGATACATCTGAGCGCAGGGGTCGCTGAGATCCCGGAAGCTTTTCTGAGCAATTTTCGCTCCTATTGATCTTGCGTAGTGTAGGAGCTGCAAATTGAGTAGTGCTACGGGACCTGCGCACTTAACGTTCAGCACATCCCCCCAATCCAACTATGGAGAAGTCTCGACTTTACAAGAAGCAGGTTCAAGCTAACCACCAGGTCATTGATCTACAATCATGGAAAGATGACTCGATCCTACTCAGAAGACGCCACTAGCGAGTGTCCTTGTGCAAGACACCTAACGATATGGATGTGCCTACCTCACAAAATACTTGTACATCTCATAGATTGTAAATTCCCTTGGGAACAGGGACCCCCTGAATCAGGTCATATCATCCATGTGTGGTATTCTAATGTAACAACACCTTGTACACTGATCGTGTAAAGCGCTGCGGAATATGAGGCGCTATATAAATAAAGGATAATAATAATAATAATAGTAAAATAATATATCTTTACAAAAATGCATAACTCGTTAGCTATTAGTAGATCATTACGGTTGTCAATGCCAAAATGGCACCCCAGATCTTTGACCCATCAACGACTGGCCACAGTTAGTGGGTAGATGGAGGAGATAAAGAAGGAGTCCCTCGAACTTTGCAGGCTACTTGGTTCGGGAGCAGATGATCTTCCTGCCAACCGACTCTCTTAATTAACTCCTGTCAACCGCGGCCAATGGGTATAGGTATAATTAATTCAATAAATAATGGTGCAGTGTGCATGGAGATTGGCTCATCTAGCGTCAACAAACCCAACTTCAGACAAATCGATTGACTTCCCAATGAAATTCAAACAAAACTGAAGCGATCATCCTTTTTTGACAGACCCCACATTTTTCTGGCCTTGCACATGTCTACGTTATATCAACTGAGGAGAACAGCTTAGAGTTTATAGGGAATCAAGCAAACTGTGCTGGTTCCATGCATTATAATTAACCCAATTTAAGATTTTATGATGTTTTAGATACGAAGAACATTTAGGTAACATTGGAACTTGTTTTTGGCCTTGAAAAATTACTGCCATTTTGAACTCATGTAAGCACTTCATTTGCCTTTAAGTGACTTTTTAAAACCAGCTGGGGAATGTGTATGAATGACATCTCCCCAGCTGATCCTGCACGGAGCCCTGAACTGCAGTAACTCCTTTTAGCCAGCAGATGGAGACATCTCCCCAGCTGATCTTGCAGGGAGCCCTGAATTGCAGTAACTCCTTTTTAGCCAGCAGATGGAGACATCTCCCCAGCTGATCTTGCAGGGAGTCCTGAACTGAAGTAGCTCCTTTGGCCAGCAGATGGTGACATTTCCCTACCAAATAGCTTATTACAGTAAGGAATAAAATGGGAATATTTCCAAAAAAATCTTACTGTATAAATAATGAAAACTGATTTTCCCAAAATAACACTGAAATTGGTTTTCTGATAAACCCCTTGGTAGTGAAAGGGTTAAGGCAATAAAAACTGGCATTTAATTTTACTTTTTTTAAAATTAATATCTAAAATAACATTTGTAGCCTCAAATGATAACATTCCCAACAAAACGGCTTTTATTTCACACGGCGTAACACTACACGATGTTAAAAAGACAAAGGTGGGAGGAGGAGGAGGGGTGAATACTTGTAGAAGACACTGTCTTTGTAACATACATCTGCTCAATGATCCACTCTGTGCGTTCACAATTAGTGCTATTAGCATTGCAGGTTGTTCCGCGGGAACATAAGGCGGCCGCATTATGCTTTCGTTTAGCCAAAATGCTAAAAAAATGTGCTTTAAATATTCAATTAGTTTTATCAAAAGACATTAACAGCATGGTTTAAAAGTCAAAACATTGTTTTTAGCAATGCATCAAAATCCGTGTTTCATTGGATGGTTTGGTAAAGTTATTTAAATAATTTATGCGTGGCCTGTAATAAAACTCAATTATTTTAGCAAAAAATTCTACCGGCAGAGAATTGAAAATGTAAAGTGACAAAAACACGGAATAAAAACATGTTCATTCATGGTGTAATGGATTCCATTCTTTGTTGTTTGTGGCTTGGATCACCCCAGATATTGATGCCTACAATTCGTAGAATTCTTTGAATGCAATAAATGGCCAAAGAATCATGGGAGATGTAGTTCAGAAACATCTGGGGCGGGGCATAGTTTGAGATCACGGGCTATGAGGTTTGCCCCTTTACCTGTGTCCTCGGTACGACACTCCGTTGCCAGATTTTCTGTCATTCTCTTTTATTCTCTTTCTTTTGTTGTTTTCTTTTTCTCTTAATCTTTCTTTCTTTCTTTCTTTCTTTCTTTCTTTCTTTCTTTCTTTCTTTCTTTCTTTCTTTCTTTCTTTCTTTCTTTCTTTCTCTATCTCTCTCATCTTTCACTCTGTCTTCTTTCTCTTTCTCTCTCACTCTCTCTGTCTCGCTCTCTCCCCCTCTTTTTTCTCTCTCTCTCTCCCCCTTTTCTTTCTCTCTCTCTCTCCCCCTCTTCTTTCACTCTCTCCTCCTCTTCTTTCACTCTCTTCTTTCTCTTTCACTCTCTTCTTTCTCTTTCACTCTCTCATCTTTCACGCTGTCTTCTTTCTCTCTCTCTCCTTCATCTTTCGCTCTGTCTTCTTTCTCTCTCTCTCCCCCTCTTCTTTCTCTCTCTCTCCCCCTCTTCTCTCTCTCTCTCACCCTCTTCTTTCACTCTCTTCTTTCTCTTTCACTCTCTCATCTTTCACGCTGTCTTCTTTCTCTCTCCTTCATCTTTCGCTCTATCTTCTTTCTCTCTCTCTCTCCCCTCTTCTTTCTCTCTCTCTCTCCCCTCTTCTTTCTCTCTCTCTCCCCCTCTTCTTTCACTCTCTCTTCTTCTCTTTCACTCTCTCTTCTTCTCTTTCACTCTCTTCTTTCTCTTTCACTCATCTTTCAGTCTGTCTTCTTTCTCTCTTTCTCTCTCTCTCCTTCATCTTTTGCTCTGTCTGCTTTCTCTTTCTCTCTTTCTCTCTCTCCCCCTCTTCTTTCTCTCTCTCTCCCCCCTCTTCTTTCTCTCGCTCTCTCTCTCCCCCTCTTCTTTCTCTCTCTCTCTTCCCCTCTTCTTTCTCTCTCTCACTCTCCCCCTCTTCTTTCTCTCTCTCTCCCCATCTTCTTTCTCTCTCTCCCCTTTTCTTTCTCTCTCTCTCCCCCTCTTCTTTCTCTCTCTCCCCCTCTTCTTTCTCTCTCTCCCCCTCTTCTTTCTCTCTCCCCCTCTTCTTTCTCGTCTTTCACTCTCTTCTCCTCTTCTTTCACTCTCTTCTTTCTCTTTCACTCTCTCTTCTTTCTCTTTCACTCTCTCATCTCTCACGCTGTCTTCTTTCTCTCTTTCACTCTCTCTCTCCCTCTTCTTTCACTCTTTCTAGTTTTCCCTTCCTTCCTCTCCTGGAGAACCTGTATACCATGTGACTAGAGATGTGCTTTCGTTTCGGAAAAATTTGGAACTGAATTTGATCATTGGTATTCGGAAGTACTCCCGAATAACGAATCGATATGATACGAATTCGAAACGAAAACGTTATATAATAATTTTTTTTCGTTTTACACTGTGTCATCATCAAAAAATAAAAATTTGAATAACATATCAACTATCGAACTGATCTTAACTTACAATACAAGTAATAGTCGGCAAAGGACTTTATGAAACAAATAAATTTTGTTTCACTGTTTCATTTGATTCAGATTCTAAATCTGTGACACAGCTTAAAATTTAACCCTAGCTTTTCTTTTAACAGAAAAATTAGATTACTTGTTCATTACAACTAAAAACTACGTGATTAAACACATGGGGCTAAATTACAATCTTCGCGCAAACGTTTGCGCCGGCACAAAAAAACATTAACACGAGGGGTAAAACCCTTTGCGCCGAACGCCGTATTACATAGTCAGGGCAACAAACGCACGTATTCGTCTACTGCGGGTGAACCTGCGCAAACCCTGCGCGAGCTTACTGTACATCACGCTTCCTATACTTAACATTGTGAGCGCAAACGCGAATGTGCGCTGGTATGCGGATGGTATTACAATCTATTTTGCTGTAATTACCGCACAGCCTTTGCACGCAGAATTTTAGCAACTCCTGAAAGCTGGTGTTAATGGAAAATTCTATCAACCTGCCGAAACCAAATACACCAGCCCAAAAAAAATACGCAGCAAAGTATAGTTACACATTCTACACATACCCAAACCAATAAAATGGAGAAGTTGTGCGTGTTTTTATTATTGCTGTAGCATATATGCGCAGATTGACTTTGACAGGAGCAAAAATTTACGTGAGACAAATGTGGTTCCTAATTCTGATAGGCTGAATCGCGTGACAAAAACAGTCCACACACTGATTTTTGCGCGTGACGGTACTGCGCGACCATTTAGGCGCATACGGTTTACGCGCGTTATTGATCAACGGATGAAAAAATGCGTGAGGATTGTAATTCCAAGGGTGATTTGCACACACAATCGCTTAACGCTTGGCAAAAAAATTCATACTTTGTGTGAGCACAAAATATCACACAATGGGTGCACCCAATGACACATATAGAGGAAAATATCACACAATGGATGCACCCAGTGACACATTTAGAGGGAAATATCACACAATGGATGCACCCAATGACACATATAGAGGAAAATATCACACAATGGGTGCACCCAATGACACATATAGAGGAAAATATCACACAATGGATGCACCCAATGACACATATACCGGAAAATATCACACAATGGATGCACCCAATGACACATATAGAGGAAACTATCACACAATGGATGCGTCCAGTGACACATATAGAGGATAATATCACACAATGGATGCACCCAGTGACACATATAGAGGAGAATATCAAACAATAGATGCACCCAGTGATACATGTAGAGGAAAATATCACACAATGGATGCACCCAGTGACACATATAGAGGAAAATATCACACAATGGATGCACCCAGTGACACATATAGAGGAAAATATCACACAATGGATGCGTCCAGTGACACGTATAGAGGTGAATATCTCACAATGGATGCACCCAGTGACACATAGAAGAAAATAACACACAATGGATGCACCCAGTGACACATCTTTAGGAAAATATCACACAATGGATGCACCCAATGACACATAGAGGAAAATATCATACAATGGATGCACCCAGTGATACATAGAGGAAAATATCACACAATGGATGCACCCAGCGACACATATAGAGGGAAATATCACACAATGGATGCACCCAGCGACACATATAGAGGAAAATATCACACAATGGATGCACCCAGTGACACATATAGAGGAAAATATTTCCTTAACTAAACATACAAGAGAAAAAAAAATCACAGGTAAGATATCAGCAACATAAATAAACACAATAAGGACATTTCATTTTTTGGTGTTACTGGCCCTTTAAGATCAAAACATCAAGCATTATATTTATATACCTATTGAATTGTCTATTGAATTCTGTGCTGTTCATATATTTCTTTGTCACGTTATGTGTTTCTCCTGCGCTTATTCTTCGACTCTTTTTCAATACAGTCATGCTCTGGGGGTTGCTGAGAATTATAGTCCAATATTAGAAGGTGAAAGGTTGATTACCCCTGATCTAGAATGATATTATACTGGATGGGGAATATAATGACGAGCACCGGCGTTCCACGTGTTACATTTATTCAGTGTAGAAATCTATTTTTTATGACTTTTCTTTCTGACCTGCAGGATTAATCCTCTCTTTGGGTGACGGATAATCCAGCTCTCGTGGCAGTCCAGCTCTGGTGTTTTAAGGTTCAGAAATGACAATTTTCGGATTTATTTCAGTGTTAGAGGATGTGGGAAATGTGTTGCAGTATGAGTGTTGGGAACAGTCTCACACCACTGCAGGATTACAGGGAGATTACATTTTGCCCAATGTTTTCTGAATGTGATTTTAGCAGGAATGGCTCATAAATAGGTTTATGTACCAGATGCATTGAAGGAAACCTTGCCTTTTGCTAGCCTGTAGGTGAAAAGGGAGGTGTATAAATGGGGGGGGTATAAACTGCATAGATGGAGATAATATAAGGGAGGGAAGAGAAGACAAAAGAATGATAGAGACAGAAACATAGAAATGAAGGAGGTGGAGAGCAATGGAGGGCAGAGAAGGGAGGGTATAAAGAAACAGTTCAAAAACAAGAAAGACGGAGGCAGAAAAAAAAGAAAGAGGGAAATAAGAAAGCATCAGAAATAGATAAAAGAAAGAGGAAAAGATGGAAAAAAGAAAGAGGAAAAGAGGGGGGAAAAGAGAGAGGGAAAAAGGAAAAAATGATAAATAAAAAGGGAAAAGTGGGAGAGGGATAATATGGGGAAAGAGGGAGAGAGATAAAAAGGAAAAAGAGGGAGAGAGATAAAAAGGAAAAGAGGAAGACAGATAAAAAGGAAAAATAGGGAGAGAGATAAAAAGGAAAATAGGGAGAGAGATAAAAATTTGAAAAGAGGGTTTAGAGATAAAAAGGAAAAAGAGGGAGAGAGATAAAAAGGGAAAAGAGGGAGAGAGATAAAAAGGGAAAAGAGGGAGAGAGATAAAAAAAGTGAAAAGAGGGTTAAGAGATAAAAAGGAAAAAGAGGGAGAGATATTAAAAGGAAAAAGAGGGATAGAGAAAAAGAGGGAGAGAGATATAAAGGAAAAAGAGGGATAGAGATAAAAAGGGAAAAGAGGGAGAGAGATAAAAAGGAAAAAGAGGGAGACAGAAAAAGAGGGAGAGAGATAAAAAGGAAAAAGAGGGAGAGAGATAAAGAGGGAGAGAGATTAAAAGGAAATAGAATGAGGACGAGAGAGAGGGAAAGAGAGACAGAAAACACAGAAATAAAGGAGGAGGAGAACGGGAGGAGATGAAAAAAGAGGGAATAAAGAATCAGAAAAAAGACACAGAATATACAAAATGCAACAGGGAAAGTGGGACCAAGACAGCAAAAGAAAAATGAAAGAGGAAAAGTGTGAAAAAAGAGAGTGGAAAGAGAAAAGAAAAGGGTAGAAAAAGGGAAAAAGGAAAAAATGATAAATAAAAAGGGAAAAGTGGGAGAGGGATAATATGGGGAAAGAGGGAGAGAGATAAAAAGGAAAAAGAGGGAGAGAGATAAAAAGGAAAAGAGGAAGACAGATAAAAAGGAAAATAGGGAGAGAGATAAAAAAAGTGAAAAGAGGGTTAAGAGATAAAAAGGAAAAAGAGGGATAGAGATAAAAAGGAAAAAGAGGGAGAGAGATAAAAAGGGAAAAGAGGGAGAGAGATAAAAAGGAAAAAGAGGGAGAGAGATAAAAAAAGTGAAAAGAGGGTTAAGAGATAAAAAGGAAAAAGAGGGAGAGATATTAAAAGGAAAAAGAGGGATAGAGAAAAAGAGGGAGAGAGATATAAAGGAAAAAGAGGGATAGAGATAAAAAGGGAAAAGAGGGAGAGAGATAAAAAGGAAAAAGAGGGAGACAGAAAAAGAGGGAGAGAGATAAAAAGGAAAAAGAGGGAGAGAGATAAAGAGGGAGAGAGATTAAAAGGAAATAGAATGAGGACGAGAGAGAGGGAAAGAGAGACAGAAACACAGAAATAAAGGAGGAGAGAACGGGAGGAGATGAAAAAAGAGGGAATAAAGAATCAGAAAAAAGACACAGAATATACAAAATGCAACAGGGAAAGTGGGACCAAGACAGCAAAAGAAAAATGAAAGAGGAAAAGTGTGAAAAAAGAGAGTGGAAAGAGAAAAGAAAAGGGTAGAAAAAGGGAAAAAGGAAAAAGAAAGAGGGAAATAGAGGAAAAGGAAACAGAAAGAGAAAGAATACAAAAACGAAAAGGGAGAGAGAGAAAAAATGAAAGAGGGAGAGAAAGAGAGAAAAAGGAAAGATAACTAAAGGGAGAAAGAGAAAGAGGGCAAGAGAGACAGAAAAATATATAGATCTTTAAATAGAAAAAAGACAAGAAAGAGAAAACAGAAAGAGGGAAAAGGAGAAAAGAAAGAAGGTGGAGGAGAGAGGGAGAAAGAGGGAAACATAACACGAGTGAGAGAGAGAAAGGTCATGAAAGAGTGAAAAAAGAAAGAGGGAGAGAAAGAAAAGAAAATAGGGAAAGAGAAAGACAGAGGGGAAGAGCGATGTAAACACAGAAATAAGGGGGGAGGAGAGAAAGGGAGGAAAGAAAGGGGAGGGACTAATGATGCAGAAAAAGAAACAGAAAGGGAAAACAAAGGAAAAAAGAAAGAGGGAAGTAAAGAGAAAAAGAGAAAAGAAAGAAGGGAAATAGAGAGCGAAAAGGAAGAGAAGAAAAAAGAAGACTGAGTGAGTGAGAAAAAAGAAGAAGAATAAGGGAGTGAGATAAAAGAAAACAGAAATAGGGAAATAGTGTAAAAGGAGAAAGAACGAGGTCGATAGAGAGAGAAAAAGAGCGAGGGAAGGAGTAAAAGAGAATGAGGGAGAAAGAAAGAAAGAAAGAAAGCATGTAATAAAATGATAGAAAAAAAGGTATAGTGGGAGAAAATGAAGAGTTACTTATGCAATAAATCATGCATATGTACCGGTGTGTCTGTGTAAGCATCTGAAATGGTGAATATGTTGAGGTAGTGAAAATGTTAAAGGGAGTAATAGCCATAAGACTGCAAACAGAAGAAAATAATAAGAAAAGAAAAGGAAAAAAGCCAATATAATGTTCTCCTAACTCACTGGTAAGAAATATGTAGCCTCTTATAATTAATATTGATAAGCAAGGCTGAGACTCGCCACGGCAGCCTGCCCGCTTATCTCCTCACCAGCAGAAGTCTGTATTTCAGAGCTCATTGTTCGCCCGCCATTGTTAGAATCTTAACAACTGTTCTCCCGGATTCCGGAATGCCGCACTGTGCCTGCAGTTCCGTTCTTTCTCTGCTGTGTGGCACCACCGCCTTTTAAATCAAACCTCCGGACAGAAATCTTCAAACCTTACTCTGTGGTATTTACAAACAATGTGGCTTTTTTTTTTCTCTCTCTTAACAAAAAGAAAAATTCATTTTTTTTTTTAAAAAAATGGATTTCATAGAAAACAATAACACTAGGAAAGACCCAAGCAGATATGTTTTTTAGTGTCTTTAATTCTGCACATAATTTCACACTGGAAAACATGCATTAAAGTGAAAATGATATTTATGGATGTATTTTTACGCCGTTCATTTTTTGAAATTTCTAAAAGGCTTTTACAGCTTTATAAAGTGCGCAGGTTCCACATATCGCAGAATAAACATAGCACGTGGCTTATATTAAGATTAGAATTTTATAGAAACTTTATCTTTGTTCTCTGAAGCAGCCCGGGAATCATCTGCAATGCACAGGATGGGTTAAATCTGCTATAGGGATGCCCCAGAGTGGGTACCATTCCCCAGGTAGTGATGCTAACCTTTGGAACTCCAGCTAATGTGTGTTACACATCACACGGTGCTCATCCACATGGCTCCCGGAACATCAAGGGAATCATAATCCAGAAGAATCAGAGTGCCAAAGGTTAGTCTTCGCCGGCTATGGTAATGTATTAAGCTTTCTTCTATCTTGGCGGAACATCACGTTTTTGATCAACAGAAATAAAGGATAACGTTTTTTATTCAAATTAGTAAACGCCAACACGTTGCTGAACAAAAACAACAACAAAAGAGAAAACATGAACGTAAACATTTGTTGAGTATGATTATATCCTCTCTATTGTCTGATGGTTATGTTGTGTTTGGATTTGGTGTTTTTGTTCACCCCAAAGAGATGGGGCACTATTACATTCTTTGCGCACTTTTTTGCGCATTAACGCGAGGGGCAAAACCCTTCACGCTGAACGACCGTCGTATTACGACGTTCGCGCATACGATGCACGTTAACGTCTAACGCGAGTGACCCTGCGCGAACCCTGCGCGAACGCAAGTTCGTGCGCGCATCCCATTCTTAACATTGTGAGCGCAAATGCGTTTGTGCGCTGGTACGCAAATGGTATTACAATCGATGCGCAGCTTTTTAAGAACGACTTTTGCGCGCATAATTTTAACGTCTTTGAAAAGATGGTGTTATCTGAACGTCCAGGATCCAGGATACCAGCTGAAGAAGCTCTGAGGAGCGAAACGTGTTCTGGTAATATATTTTATGTATCAATAAATTTATTTTTAACTACTGCTGCTTCCTGAAACGCGATTAAGAGAATGTTTTGGAATTGTCTTAATATTCCTATGCGACATCTTGGAGCCAATGCGCCTCATTAACATGTGAGTGTAACCTTTTCTGAGTACCCACTCTATCATTATTTTTTAAAACGGTATTGCACCAGAAAGTGCGTTGGTATTTTTCTGATCCACTGCAGGGGAAAGTGTTTGAAGAATCCTATTGCGGGTATATGGGCACTTGAACATCTTTTGAAGACCCATAATTGCTATCCATCCTAGAGCCGAGGTCAGGCTCAATAGCATGTGAGTAGGACTACGACCGCTTTACTTTCCTCTTATGGTGGACCGACATACTGCGCTATTATATCCCTTCTCTTCCACAGAAATTTCTTTCATTCGGAGGAGGGGTTTTTCTTTGGATGGATTAGAAGACATTTTATTGGACATGTATAGTTACTAATCGTACATCCAGTTCGCTGGTGCTCCGTTGACTATCCACAAAATATATCCATGTGAGCTGGGGCAATATATCCAGGTGAGCTGGGGCAATGTATCCCGGTGAGCTGGCCTGGGGCAATATATCCAGGTGAGCTGGGGCAATATATCCAGGTTAGCTGGGGCAATATATCCAGGTGAGCTGGCCTCAGGCAATATATCCAGGTGAGCAGGAGCAATATATCCAGGTGAGCTGGCCTGGGGCAATATATCCAGGTGAGTTGGGGGCAATATATCCATGTGAGCTGGGGCAATATATCCAGGTGAGCTGGGACAATATATCCATGCATGAGCTGGGGGCAATATATCCATGTGAGCTGGGGGCAATATATCCATGTGAGCTGGGTGGCAAAATATCCAGGTGAGCTGGGGCAATATATCCATGTGAGCTGGCCTGGGGTAAAATATTCATGTGAGCTGGCCTGGGGCAATATATTCATGTGAGCTGGCCTGGGGCAATATATCCATGTGAGCTGGGGCAATATATTCATGTGTGTGCAGGGGCAAATATATCCATGTGAGCTGGGGGCAAATATATCCATGTGAGCTGGGGGCAAATATATCAATGTGAGCTGGGGGCAAATATATCCATGTGAGTTGGGGGCAATATATCCATGTGAGCTGGGGCAATATATCCATGTGAGCTGGGGTAATATATCCCTGTGAGCTGGGGGCAAATATATCCTGCTCTAATATATAAATGCCTTTGTAATGTCTTGTCAGCTGCACGTGCACCCATCACAGCTGCTCACTCGGCCCTCCTGTTGCAGATGGGATGGCGCCAGATGCATTACAAACACATTTATATATGGAGATACTGTTGGATAGGACATTGGAAAAACAAATATGTGGACATGAATTCTGAGCTGCGACAACACTAGACTGCCCTCCGGGCAGGCTTAACAACTAGTATCTAATAAACCGTCTATTCTTTTAATTTGCAGCAAAATGTCTCTTTTTTTTTTCGGCATCTTTTCTCATAGCATCTTATATGTTAATTCCAGACATTTTTGTCTAGTAGATTATTGCAAACAGCGTTTGAATTTTTTGAGTTTCAATCGTTTTTGTTCTATTTTTTTATGTATTAAGTTTTTAATAATATGCAAGACAGTCAGCGAAATGTGTACATAGAAATAGGCCTCGCAGGGCCAGTATATGTCATCAAAAAATAAGCGAGGAGTGGTCGCGCAGGACCAACTCATGTGAGCTGTAAAAATGTGAGTCTCAAAGATAAAGAATGAACAAATCGCAAGCACTGCATGAACACATTACACGAAAATAAGAGAAAGTCAGCTGAAAACATCTAGCATAAAAGGGGGGAAGGGGGAGGGAGAGAGGGAAAAATAAATAAATAAAAATAAAGGGGGGGGGAGATGGCAAAGGCCAAGATTGTGCCTGCCATGGCGTATTCCCATACAGCCACAAAGACTGTGGGGAGGCCATGGTGGGTAAATGGCACTCAGGCCCGGGCACTCGGGGACCAAGTTGGGCACCAGGTTGCAGCCGTGCTCCCCGAGATATCCTGAAGTAGCCAAATTAAACAAAAAAAAAAGGGGGACAGCAAAACAACCAAAGTCATTGTAGAACATTTAAGAAGCAGGAGAAAATAAAGAGTTTCCCCAGCCGGGGAATATCAAAGAGTCATCTGAGTCTGCCAAAAATAGCCGAGGGTCTACAGCAGTAATCAGTGAAGGGGGGGACTCAGAAAAAAGCAAATAGCAAACTAAAAGCAGCGTCACAAACATAAAACTCTGCGGCTGGAAAAGAAGTCATCTGGAGTCCTCCATGTCAGCAAAATGCGTCTCTGGCGGACAAGCATAGTGGGGGAAAGGGAAGGGAGAGACAAAGACAGAAAAAGCATTCAGGTTACTTTGCAAAAATCGGGGGGGGGGACAGCACGGCAGTTAGGGTAGCGTAGTTGCCTCAGCCTGTGTCTCTGAACGGAGGAGGTGCCATGAGCCCAGCATAACATGGGAGAGGCATTGCAGGTCTCGCTCAGGCCCCGTTTTCTCCTCGAGTGTGCCTGCTCTATAAGGGGAATGTAGGGGAGACAAGGGCATGCGTTGGGTAGCTCCAGCTAGAACGGTTCCTCTCTGAAGGGTACGCCGTACAGGTAGTCTCCATGGTGGAGCAATCCCGGCTGAGATCATGGCGGGTGACTAAGTCACACTGCGCTGCTCACCAAAGGAATGATCTCCATCGCCCGGCAACTCCTCCACTCCAGCCTGCAGCAGTGGGTACGCAGGAGGCGCCTCAGGGACAACAACTCCCATTGTTTCCTCCACAGGTACCGGATCATCCTCATCGGAGCGGTCTGCTTCCTTAACAGGGGAGGCCATCTCACAGCCAGCAGGCAAGGTGGCTCTCACTTGCATTCAGTCAGGGCTTCATCTACCTTCCTCCGGCCTCCACGTAACACCTCCATCACCTTGTGCCAGGAGCCTCTTGTCAGCAGGCGCCCGTCATCCTCAGGTAGCAGTCGCATGCACTCCTCCAGGTCATCAAATACGGTTCAAGGCCTCTAACAGGAGGAGGGCACGGCAACCGCCGCCATTCCATGTCCTCCCCTAGCGACTCTGCTGTAGGGACAGTCGCCATGGCCAGAAGATGGGGGCCCGCCATCATCCGATCTCTTGGCAACCGATGGCCTGGGTACTGGAGCACCACAGTGGGAGGCATGGGCTGCGAGGAGTAGGCCGCAAAGAGCCAGGCAGTAGGCCCCAAAATGGCCGCCAGTAGAACGCAGTCGCCTGGAAGAAGGGTCTCGATCTCAGCTGAGCTCTGGAGGGGGGAGCAGATCAGGCTCCAGAGCATTCCTCCTTATGTCCAGCAGTGTAGGGACTCCCAGAAAGGGGCAAAAAAACGAGAGGAATCCTGGTAGAAACCCCCCCCCCCACATCAATAGCACCCGGAGCTCTGTCTAAACACTTACATAGTTACATAGTTATATAGGCTGAAAAAAGACATGCGTCCATCGGGTTCAGCCTCTCCCACATAACCTACTGCTGTTGATCCAAAAGAAGGCAAAAAACCCAGTCTGAAATGCTTGCCAATATGCAACATACTGGGAAAAAATTCCTTCTTGACCCCAGAATGGCAGTCAGATTTCTCCTTGGATCAAGAAGCTTTTACCCACATATTAAATATTATAACCCTTAATATTCTGTGTCTGCAGGAAGTCATCCAGTCGTTTTTTAAAAGTCTGTACAGACTCTGACCCAACCACCTCAACAGGCAGAGAATTCCACAGCTTTATTGTTCTCACCGTAAAATAACCCTTCCTATGCTTTAAGCTAAATTTTCTTTCTTCCACTTCTGCTCCCTCGCACAGCCAGACACGCCCCTGTTTTTGTTCTTTTTTACCCCATTCATCGGCTTGTCAGAGCTGTGTTGGGCAGATCGTCGGCTTTGTTCAGATGTGTTTGCGACGGATCGTCGGGTAGGTTCGGTGGGTTTTCAGTGGCGTTTCGGGTCGTAATAGCAATTTTTCAGATCTGCTCGCCTTCTTTTCACTGCACTTTAGGGACCTGCGGTGAATGCTGGCTGCAGGGTCGGGGAATTTGATTCCCAGAAGTGCGGGGAACAAAAGAGAACCGAAATGTTGGTGACATTTCGTTGCTATCTGAATAACCCCTTCTGTGTTTCAGTCACATTACATTTCATTTTTCGTTGCATCTGGCAATGATCATATACAGGTCTATTCGCTAGAGGTGAGACTCTGGAGAATGACTGGACAAGTGAAAATTCTAGGTCAAAATAGCCAAACCAGAAAAATTCTCCCATTTATCTCACTTTTCAAATTGGCTATTTGGTCTAGATTGTTCTCTTCTCCTGCCAGTTCTCCTGGGTTTCACCTTTCTCTGAATAACCCTGATAGAGACATATAAAATGACAAATTTGGCTTATTATTTGAATGTTTGTACTACAGGTTTTTTTTATTACATGCACCATGAGAGCATAGATGGCATTTTAAGTGACATTGCTTATGTTTCTAATTTTTCATCTTTAAGTCAAAAACCACAACATACACCAGAGAAATCCTAGCACTCTTGGTTCTTTTGGGGAGCCTAGCAGTTGGCTCCCTTTATGTGTTTTGAGGTTTTGTATCATTAAATCATCATCATGAGCACATATATTGGAGACAACTGTCTTTCATGGAAGAGACAGTAGTGTATTCATGCATAGACTAACTAGGCCTTGGCCTAGGGGGGCAGGTTGGAGGAGGGCAGCAGAACATTTTTCAGTGTTGCGTGATAACGTTTTTTGTACCAGTATCCACCCAAAAGCATTCAGCCCATGCACCCTGAGCCCTTTCTGGTCACAGGTTACTTTGTTTGTTCATATAATCTTACCGGCTGGATGGAGTAGAGGTAACATCACGGCTCTACAACCGTAGAGACCCAGGTTGGAATCCCGGCCAGAGCACCTCTCCAGTAAGTGTTCTTGGGCAAGACACCTAACGGTATGTACTCACCACCACACAATATTGGCTGTGGAGTCCAGTGGTGACTTCTCTGCCCTTCAACCGTGGAGAAGCAAGTCAAATCCCGTTCAGCACATCCCTCCAATACAACTGTGGAGAAGTAAGTCTCGACTTTACGAGAAGCGGGTTCAATCAAACCACCAGGTCACTGATCTACAGTCATGGAAAGACGACTCGATCCACTCAGAAGACGCCACCAGCGAGTGTCCTTGGGCAAAACACCTAACCATATGGATGTGCCGACCTCACAAAATACTTGTACGTCTCATAGATTGTAAATTCCCTTGGGAACAGGGACCCCCTGAATCAGGCCATATCATCCATGTGTGGTATTCTAATGTATTAACCCTTTGCACACTGATCTTGTAAAACTGTATTTTAGCGTTTGTAAATGATCTGGAAACCCAACAGAAATAATAGTTTTGTAAATTATTCAGAAGTCAGAGGGGAGATTTATGGAGCCCGTGGCAACTCCAGAACCTACATTGGTGTCACACAAATTGCCCCGTCTGTAACCGTTGTGCATTTAACCCCTGAGGTGCCATCAGCCTAGATGCAGCAATACAAGTGCCACTGTGCATGTGTGGGACCTTTTCACTGCCAGGATGTCCGTTACAATGTTAACCCCTTGAAGTTCCACCATTAACCAGATCAGTTCGCACTCTAGGATTAACCATGTCACTGCCAGAGTGTCAAGCAAACACGTCCAATAAAGCACTATCACCAAACATCAGCATAGATGCATATGATTATCGACGGTGAGGTGATACAAAGCTGCCAGTGATACGTATTTGGAGTGAATGTGATTTCTGACGCTAAAATACAGGTGAACGGTATGAATTTACACTGATAAAATACAGTTTTACCACTGATCTTGTAAAGCGCTGCAGAATAGGTGGCGCAATATAAATAAAGGACAATATTAATAATCTCCTTTTAATACATTTTTCTCGCATGTTCCTCAAGCCCTTCAGATTCTCTTATTGTCCTCAATAATTTTCCTTTGAGGCTCCAGCTCCGCCTACACACAGTCCCTGGTACGCAGGCTGTAACTCTGCTGAAATAAAAGTAAAATGTGTAATGTATTTAAAATAAAAATGTGGTACTGGTTTAAATATATGAAATATATACATATATATATATATATATATATAATAAAAAAGGGGTGCCGGACAAAATCCTACAGACAGGTTCCCTGATGCCAACATCCCGACAGCCAACTTCCAGACAGAACAAGTGCCGGACATACCAAGTTGCCTACACGGCCAACTTCCAGACATCCAAAATCCCAGTGGCTAACCCTAATACTAACACCCTAACCCTTAGGGAGTTAGGCTTAGGTCTAGGTTTAGTGGGGTTAGGGTAGGGCTAGGTTTAGTGGGGTTAGGGTAGGGCTAGGTTTAGTGGGGTTAGGGTTATGGCTAGGTTTAGGGGGGTTAGGGTTATGGCTAGGTTTAGGCGGGTTTAGAGCTAGGTTTAGGGGGTTATGGTTAGGGCTAGGTTTAGTGGGGTTAGGGTAGGGCTAGATTTAGTGGGGTTAGGGTTATGGCTAGGTTTAGGGGGGTTTAGGGTTATATTTAGGGTGTTAGGTCTAGGTTTAGGGGGGTTAGGGCTAGGTTTAGGGGGTTAGGGCTAGGTTTAGGGGGGTTAGGGCTAGGTTTAAGGGGGTTAGGGTTATGGCTAGGTTTAGGGGGTTAGGGCTAGGTTCAGTGGGGTTAGGGTAGGGCTAGATTTAGTGGGGTTAGGGTTATGGCTAGGTTTAGGGGGGTTTAGGGCTATATTTAGGGGGGTTAGGGTTAGGGCTAGGTTTAGAGGGGTTAGGGCTAGGTTTAGGGGGTTAGGGTTATGGTTAGGTTTAGGGGGTTTATGGGGGTTTAGGGCTACATTTAGGGGGGTTAAGGCTAGGTTTGGAGGGGTTAGGGCTAGGTTTAGGGGGTTAGGGTTAGGGCTAGGTTTAGGGGGTTAGGTCTAGGTTTAGGGAGATTAGGGCTAGGTTTAGGGGGGTTAGGGTTAGGGCTAGGGTTAGGCGGTTAGGGATAGGTTTAGGGGCTAGGGATAAGTTTAGGGGTTAGGGTTAGGTTTAGGGGGTTAGGGTTAGGGCTAGGTTTAGGGGTTAGGGTTAGGTTTAGGGGGGTAGGGCTAGGTTTAGGGGGTTAGGGCTAGGTTTGGGGAGTTAGGGCTAGGTTTGGGAGGTTAGGGCTAGGTTTAGGGGGTTAGGGAGTAGGGTTAGTGTTAGCCGCTGGGATTTTGGATGTCTGAAAGTTGGCCGTCAGGGAGTTGTCTGTGTAGGGAAGTTGGCTGTAAGGGAGTTGTCTGTGTAGGGAAGTTGGCTGTCGGGATTTTGTCATTAGGGAACCTGGTTGTAGGGATTTCAACCCAAACCCATAAAAAAGCAGATCTTTCTTGCACTCGAGGACTTCATTGTAGCATTGCCCGGTGCTCTGGTCAGCAATTATTCAGCATATCCAAAACATAACGTCACTCCTGGGACTTTTAAGCAAACAAAACAATTTAATGCACGTGCTTCAAACAGTCAACGTGTCAGAAATTCTACATTTCTTTCATCAGGACATGTACTCTATAAATCACTAAACATATATAAAGAAATCTCAAAGCCATTTAACCCTTTCCTCCTCGTGTATCAGTCATGCAGGTGTGGACACTCAGCCTGCCTGCGCGGCGCCTGCCTGTGATGTCACCTGACTTACAAATTGCAAACCAAAAGCTGGTAAAAACACAAATACAGGCATTCCATCAGCATCTAAGCTGCTACATTGTCACAACAGTCACTTCTGCCCTTAATTTGGATTTCCCTAGTGTTATTAATTTTCTAGCGGAAAACAGCCAATGTATACAATCAGGTAACCATGGCAACTCCCCAGCACATGATTTTATGAGCTGCCAAACTTTCCAAATGTAACCCCTAGCAGGTTCTAATAGTATCTTGTGCATAATATTGTATACATAAAGATAACTATTTCTAACAGACTAAAAAAAACATCAAATTACTGATATCACTGTGTCCTGCAGCAGGGAGAGAAAAAAATACTGTGTATATACACTGAGTGGCCAGATTATTATGACCACCCCATCAGTACTTGGTTGGGCCACCTTTTGCCTTCAATACTGCGGCGATTCTTCTTGGCATTGACTCCACGAGATGTTGAAAGGTGATGCGAGGTATCTGACACGCATGGGCCTGATGAATAGCACTGTCCAGTTCTGTGAGATTTCATGGTTGTGGAACCAGCTGCCTGATGGCTCTTTCAACTTCATCCCACAAATGCTCAGTTGGATTGGGATCTAGTGATTGTGGTGGCCACCTAAGCAAGGTAAATTCTCCATCATGTTCTTGAAACCACTCCTGCACAATACGAGCACCGTGGCATGATGGCGCATTGTCTTGTTGGAAGTAGCCATCTCCATTGGGATACGCCATCAACATGATAGGATGAACCTGATCATCAATGATGCTTTGGTATGTTGTGCTATTCAGACGTTGTTCCACATGAATTAAAGGGCCCCAAACCATAACACTGCCCCGCCAGCTTGAAGGGTTGTACTCATTCATGTGGGGTGCTGCTTTAATGCTGTTTCCACCAAATTCTCACTCTGCCATCTGCATGACACAACTGGAAACGTGATTCATCCGACCACATGACTTTTTTCCAATGCTCGACTGTCCACTCCTTGTGTTCCTGTGCGAATTGGAGACGTTTTATCTTGTTAACTGCAGACAGCAAAAGTGTTGGAACAGGCCTTCGTCTTCCATATCCCATACGATGCAGTGTACAGCGAACAGTGCGTTCAGAGATCATTTGAGAGGATCCCTGATTAAGATCTGCAGTAATTTGATGCACTGTTGCTCTTCTGTTGTCTTGTACCAGTCTTGACACTCTCCGTTCTGCCCTAACATTGACTAGTCGCTGACGGCGACAATTCGCACGTTCAGACCCAGATTTTCGGCTGACAGTCCAGTCTTTAAACACTTTAACAACAGCTGCTCTTGAACATTTAACAAATTCTGCTGTTTTGCTGATACTTGCTCCATGGCTTCGAGCGCCAACAATCATCCCACGTTCAAAGTCTGTTAAAATGCGTTGTTTACCCATATCTTCAGAAAAAAATCACTTCTACTGTCATGGTAAACAACCCGCTTCCCTATTTATAATGGTCTGGCCCTCTAGCAACTTCAGCGCCAAATTATAGCTAATTTGCCTAAAAATTCATAATACTCTGGCCACTCAGTGTATATATATATATACAGTCAGGTCCAGAAATATTGGGACATTGACACAATTCTAACATCTTTGGCTCTATACACCACCACAATGGAGTTGGAATGAAACAAACACAATGTGCTTTAACTGCAGACTATCAGCTTTAATTTGAGGGTATGTACATCCAACTCAGGTGAATGGTGTAGGACTTACAGCAGTTTGCAGATGTGCCTCCCACTTGTTAAGGGACCAAAGGTAATGGGACAAAATAATAATCATAAATCAAACTTTCCCTTCTTAATACTTGGTTGCAAATCCTTTGCAGTCAATCACAGCCTGAAGTCTGGAATGCATAGACATCACCAGACGCTGGGTTTCATCCCTGGTGATGCTCTACCAGGCCTCTACTGCAACTGTCTTCAGTTCCTGCTTGTTCTTGGGGCATTTTCCCTTCAGTTTTGTCTTCAGCAAGTGAAATGCATGCTCAATGGGATTCAGGTACGGTGATTGACTTGGCCATTGCATAACATTCCACTTCTGTCCCTTCAAAAACTCTTTGGTTGCTTTTGCAGTATGCTTTGAGTCATTGTCCATCTGCACTGTGAAGCGCCGTCCAATGAGTTCTGCAGCATTTGGCTGAATGTGAGCAGATAATATTGCCCGAAACACTTCAGAATTCATCCTGCTGCTTTTGTCAGCAGTCACATCATCAATAAATACAAGAGAACCAGTTCCATTGGCAGCCATACATGCCCACGCCATGACACTACCACCACCATGCTTCACTGATGAGGTGGTATGCTTAGGATCATGTGCAGTTCCTTTCCTTCTCCATACTCTTCTCTTCCCATCACTGTGGTACAAGTTGATCTTGGTCTCATCTGTCCATAGGATCTTGTTCCAGAACTGCGAAGGCTTTGTTAGGTGTTGTTTGGCAAATTCTAATCTGGCCGTCCTGTTTTTGAGGCTCACCAATTGTTTACATCTTGTGGTGAACCCTCTGTGTTCACTCTGGTGAAGTCTTCTCTTGATTGTTGACTTTGACACACATACACCTACCTCCTGGAGAGTGTTCTTGATCTGGCCAACTGTTGTGAAGGGTGTTTTCTTCACCATGGAAATAATTCTTCAGTCATCCACCACAGTTGTTTTCCGTGGTCTCCTGGTGTTGCTGAGCTCACCGGTGCGTTCCTTCTTTTTGAGAATGTTCCAAACAGTTGTTTTAGCCAAACCTAATGTTCTTGCTATCTCTCTGATGGGTTTGTTTTGTTTCTTCAGCCTAATGATGGCTTGCTTCACTGATAGTGACAGCTCTTTGGATCTCATCTTGAGAGTTAACAGCAACAGATTCCAAATGCAAATAGCACACTTGAAATGAACTCTGGGCCTTTTATCTGCACATTGTAATTGGGGTAATGAGGGAATATCACACACCTGGCCATGGAACAGCTGAGAAGCCAATCGTCCCATTACCTTTGGTCCCTTAACAAGTGGGAGGCACATCTGCAAACTGCTGTAAGTCCTACACTGTTCACCTGAGTTGGATGTACATACCCTCAAATTAAAGCTGACAGTCTGCAGTTAAAGCACATTGTGTTTTTTTTCATTCCAACTCCATTGTGGTGGTGTGTAGAGCCAAAGATGTTAGAATTGTGACGATGTCCCAATATTTCTGGACCTGACTGTATATATATATATGCAGTGCTTTATTTCTGAAAAAATAGGTGAGGGTACTCTCACGCCCAGGGAAAAACTGATTATTATGATGATTTTTCGTGTCCTAATAAATACTCCTTTATTCACACTGGATATATTGCCTCCAGCTCACATATGGATATATTTGCCCCCAGCTCACACATGGATATATTTCCCCAGCTCACACATGGATATATTGCACCAGACCAGCTTACATGGCTTTATTGCCCCAGCTCACATGGATATATTGCCCCAGACCAGCTCACATGGATTTATTGCCCCAGGCCAGCTCACATGGATATATTACACCAGACCAGCTCACATGGATATATTGCCCCAGGCTCACATGGATATATTGCCCCAGACCAGCTCACATGGATATATTGCCCCATGCCAGCTCACATAGTTATATTGCCCCGGGCTCACATGGATATATTGCCCCCAGCTCACATGGATATATTGCCCCAGGCCAGGTCACATGGATATATTGCCCCAGGCTCACATGGATATATTGTCCCAGACCAGCTCACATGGATATATTGCCCCAGGCCAGCTCACATGGATATATTGCCCCATGCTCACATGGATATATTGCCCCAGACCAGCTCACATGGATATATTGCCCCAGGCCAGCTCACATAGTTATATTGCCCCAGGCTCACATGGATATATTGCCCCCCAGCTCACATGGATACTTTGCCCCAGGCCAGCTCACATAGATATATTGCCCCAGGCTTACATGGATATATTGCCCCAGACCAGCTCACTTGGAGATATTGCCCCAGGCCATCTCACATGGATATATTGCCCCAGGCTCACATGGATATATTACCCCAGCTCAAATGAATATATTGCCCCAGGCCAGCTCACTTGGATATAGTGCCCCAGGCCAGCTCACATGGATATATTGCCCCAGACCAGCTCACATGGATATATTGCCCGAGACCAGCTCACATGGATATATTGCCCCCAGCTCACATGGATATATTGCCCCCAGCTCACATGGATATATTGCTCCAGGCTTACATGGATATATTGCCCCAGACCAGCTCACATGGATTTATTGCCCCCAGCTCACATGGATATATTGCCCCAGGCAAGCTCACATGGATATATTGCCCCAGGCCAGCTCACATGGATATATTGCCCCAGGCTCACATGTATATATTGCCCCCAACTCACCTCTGCCAGGCACATCGAGGGGTGGATCCAGCGGCCACCGCTTTCGTTCCTTCAATGAGCAGCCGCCTGCATGAGTATCTGCCGCTCGCCTGGGATCCACCCTCCAGCCTGCCGCGATCTTGCGAGATCGCGGTGTTCACATGAACTCCATGATCTCGATCGCGGCAGGCTGGAGGATGGATCTCAGGCGAGCAGCAGATACTCATGCAGGCGGCCGCTCGTTGAAGGAACGAACACGGCGGCCGCTGGATCTGCCGCTGCGCCGACAAGACAGCTCCGGATTCGGACTCCGAGAGTCCGATACCGGAGCTGTAAAAAAAATTTGGGCGGTTGTCGATGAGGTGCCGGTACGGCGTATTGGCGCATACCACCTAAAAAAAACACCTATATATATGTAGTGAAGATTCAGACATACACAGACAGGGTTATTCAAAGAGAATCGAAATGTCACTGCACGTTCGGTGACTTTTCGTTCTCTTCAATTTGGTGCGATTTAGCGATCCCATTTCAGCGACCCTGCGGTGTATTCAGCAAGCACCACAGGGTCGTCATAGTGCAGGGAAAACCTGGCGCAAACCCGACGAACACGCACCTCAAAACCCGGGGGAACGCACACCAAAACCTGCAAAAGCATCTGGATTAACCCCGCCGAACACGTTGGAGAAACCCGAGTAGCCGCCGATCAGAGCGCCGAGCAGCCGCTGGAAAAAGCCGACACCGCAGACGAATGGAGTGAGAAAAAAACAGTATGCTTGAATGTTTGAAAAGTGAAACGCTGTTTGCAAAAAAACTACAGAACGAAAATGTCTGAAATTTACATATAAGATCCAATGAATGACAATAAAAAGGGTTGTTACAGAAAAAAGAAAAAACGATTTAAAAGAAAACGGAAAAAAAATCCACAAAAAAATCCCGAAAAATGCCTAAAAGATCCTAAAAAATCTAAAAATAAAGAGACTCTTTGCTGCAGATTAAAATAATAAACGGTTTATTAGATATTGTATTAAAACGGGAATATTTTTAACATTGAAGCCTATGGGATTCATTTGAATAAACCTGTCAAATGAAACCACCGAACAGCAGGGCAATTCGGCAACTTTTCACTGCTGGCTTCTGTTCTCTGAATAGACAAAGCATTGCTTCACTATGGGGATTTCACTGCCCTTTTTTAGTGGTTGTAGATTTTGGTTTTTCATCATATTTCATTTTTTCTATAGTAAATTATACAATATGATGGAAATAATGGTATTTTTAAAAGTCTATTTAATGGCGGGAAAATCGGTGTATAATATGTGTGTGGGTTGCGTAAACGAGTAAGAGGAAAACTTGACCTAAACACTAACAGCGCAGAAACGCAAAAACAGCAGCGGGCACTAAAGGACAGATTTGCGTAAAACCGCCCTGTCACTAAGAGGTTAAATTTATATTACATCTATTTACAGTGTAGATTTTGTACTTTATTTGTATCATATTATATTAATTTATTTTGTATTGTATATATTGATTTATTTTATATTTATTTGCCATTGTAACGTTCATATTTTTATATTGTAAAGATAATATTTATTTATATGTATATTACGGGTTTGGGTCGAAAACCCTACAGTCAGGTTCCCTAATGCCAAAATCCCAACGGCCAATTTACCTACACAGACAACTCCCTGACAGCCACCTTTCAGACATCCAAAATCCCAGCGGCTAACCCGAACCCTACTCCCTACCCCCCTAAACCTAGCCTTAACCCAACCCCCCTAAACCCAGCCCTAACCCTAACCCCCTAAACCTAGCCCTAACCCCCTAAATCTAGCCCTAACCCTAACCCCCCTAACTCTATCCCTAGCCCTAACCCCCTAAACCTAACCCCCCTAAATCTAACCCTAAATCTATCCCTAATCCGCTAATCCTAACCCCCTAAACCTAACCCCCTAAATCTAGCCCTAACCCCCTAAATCTAACCATAACCCCCTAAATCTAGCCCTAACCCTAATCGCCCTATATCAAGCCCTAACCCCCTAAACCTAGCCCTAACCCCCTATATCTACCCATAAACCTAGCCCTAACCCCCTAAACCTAGCCCTAACCCTAACCCCCCAAAATCTAACCCTAACCCCCTAAATCTAGCCCTAATCCCCCTTTATCTACCCCTATACCTAGCCCTAACCCTAGCCCTAACCCTAACCCCCTAAACCTGGCCCTAACCCTAACCCCCTAAATCTAGCACTAACCCTAAACCCCTAAACCTAGCCCTAACCCTAACCCCCATAACCTATCCCTAACCCCCCTAAACCTAGGGTTAGGGTGTTAGTATTAGGGTTAGCCGTTGAGATTTTGAATGTCTGGAAGTTGGCCGTGTAGGGAAGTTGGGATGTCCGGCAGTTGTCCTGTCTGGAAGTTGGCTGTCGGGATGTTGGCATTAGGGAAGCTGGCTGTAAGGATTTTGTCCGGCACCCGTATATTACGTATTTATAGCGTAGCTTTTTCTTAAAATTTGAATTGCTAAATTCATTGTAGCTGGCTGTTTTATTATTAGTTTTGCATCCTGCATGTTAACTCACGCTACCATCATCCTTAATAATTTGTCATTCGATGCATATTTTAAAAGGATTCTCTTGATGAAGAAATAAGAAAGAGAGAGCACGCAAACAATTTAAAGAACAGAAGAGCTACCCAAATTAAATGAGGTATTTAAAGAGTTTACTGTGTTTGGGAAAGAAAAAAAACAAACCTAATGGATGTTGCTCTCCCATCTTAAGCACATTTTTATGTATTCCTAATTGTCTTCTAAATAGACCTCTCTGTAACTACACAAATTATAAATGACTCACAAAATTACTTGTATGCTTCCTGGTCGATAGACTCAATAGTGTGCTGAAAATAAAAGAACACAATCTGTGAAAATAAAATGAAAAAGACAGAATTGTACCATTAATATAAGTTTGAATCTTCAGCGCAGACAGCTGGCTTATCTAAAAAACGCAAGTGACTACAGCATTTAGATAACCGCATCCGGCGAGACGGAATTCTGCAGAGTTTGGGGTTCCATTCGTTATACAAACGCACAAAATTAACTTAAGTCAAAACTAAATTTCTGGGGAAAAAAAATACTGTTTATAAATATAAAAATATATACAGTATATATATAATTGAATCATTTTTCACAATATATTTTCTGAAAGGAATTTGGAAATATGGTAGCTAATTCACTGAATACATATTTCTATATTCTAGTAATATTTGATAGCTATATTAATATATAGGGCCTGATTGACTGCTCAGTAAATGCCTAATGTGTTCATGAGGTAATGCTGAGTATGGTCTTTCTCTTGGCTTCCTGTTTTTTATTAAGGAGTGCAAATTTTCTATTCAACTCCATTTCCTCTAGAAACTAAGAGAGGCTGACCAGCCGAGAGGAAGGGAGGGATACACATGGTTATTGTTAATGCATCCTATGGAATATTCCTATTTCTAGAACAGGATATAGCTGTGACGTCAATTTAGTCGTGCCTACTAGGCAAGGACAGGAAATGTTTGTGTAAGTCTAGGTACTGCCCAAAGTATAAAAAACATGTTCCTTTATTACTGACGTATTGGTTTGTAATCCATGAATTTGTGACGCTCCTATTTTTGACAAAACTACTGAATGTATGAAATTTACCCCAAAGTAAAGGAACCACCCAAGACAGCACTTGTGTCCTGGTCTTTTATTCTCACTCGAGTTCTGTTTCCTGTATGATCACTGGGTCTGGTGACAAAGCAGCTATCTCTCATCACTGGACCGTGGCCATTCCTGTGATGCTTGCAGAATACATATCAATTTGGTATCAGAAGTGCGGATTTGAACTAATCAACTTGTCTTGGTGAGTATGGGTTACATATTTATTTTATTAATATTTATTGAACCTAATATTCATCATAGATAACTTGCTTGTTCAAATTTTCGAACTCGCATTATTTGATTTGATAGTGCAAGAGTTTCTTTTGAATGATTTGATTGTTTAAGTGATGGTGAATGAAAAATAGGATTTTTTACAATCGTCTGGATAAAGAATAGTGATCCTTTCTCTTTGTTTCCTTGATCAATTGTTGGATGTCCCCGCTGTTAGTGACTCACATTTGAATTGTGTTGTAAAGAGTATTATATTTTAAAAGATTAATACCTTTAAGTTTCCCACCCCGAGAATTGGGTCTCTATTTACCTGACTACTTGTTATTTCCTATTTGTGTGTGTTCTCCCTGATAGTGTAGTTAAAAAGATTTTAAATAGAATGGAGATTGCTGTTTTGTGATTTGGCTCAGTGAGAATAGAGGAAACTGCGCATTTTTGCGACCCTTTCCATCTCACCCTTTTAATTGCGCTGGCCCTTCTCCTTCCCCCCTCCACCGCGCCTTTTTTTTTTGCGATATGGGTGCCAAAAAATCCTCCCATATAGATCAAAAAATAACGGGCAAATTAGATAAGCACTTCAATAAGAAGTTAATGCCCCAAAATGGCCCTGCTGAAACGCCCGCCGATTATGTACAACGTGTTGCTGGCGGATATTTCACCACGCCCTTTATAGATTGTCTCGCTGGCTGGACTACAGCCATGCATTCTTTTGATCCATTCCCAAATTCAGGAAGCTTCTCTTCCTATCATATGTCGATGATAAAAGGCTTATGTCTTGGCGACCAGAAAGCTTTCCCATATTTCCAACCTGACTCAAATTGGGATAGAAAATATATGAAGGAATGTGGTAAAGTGTGGATTCACTTGTCCTCTTCATATAACCCCATTTCTAAAACTCCTAAAGATGTATCATGGTCCATAGATAATCCCCCGCCTTACAATTCCTCTCCTCCTGCCCTTTCACAACCTACTCCCAAACCCTCTTCCCTTTATCCCAGCCTTGACCCTAAGACTTTGGCAGCTGTGATTACAACATTTGAAACCACTACTAATCCTCTGCCTTCCCCCGAAGCCCTAACACAAAATATAGGTGTTTTAGGTGCTATCGTAGGAATACCCCATGTTGAAACAGAATCTGACACAGAACAAGATGAAACTAGCACATATGATTGGCAAAATAAAACCCCTATGTCTAAATTCAGTACATCCTCATTTGTATCCACTTCCAAACCCAACCGTGTAGGATACTCTCCCCAAATGCAATCTTTTATTGACCAATTTGAACCCCAACTTCAGAACATAATAACTAGGACCCAATCTGGCAAAACTATCAACCCCCCTGCTAGATATCAGATGCCCTATTTAATTGCAGGAAATAATGTCGTTATTATGCCCCCTGATATAGGAACCTTAAATTCTATAATTAAGGGTTCTCCTAGTCCCAGAATTTCCCCGACTGCGACAACACAATATCTTAAACGGGCGACACGAGGATTGCGATTAACTCAGGAAGATTACAAGTTGATCATTAACGGTGTCATGGGATATGCTGATGACACTGGTTTTGATTGGACTCGTGTTCTCTCACTTAAACCCCCCCATGTTCCTCTAATGGGTGGCCCTATTACACCCCAAAATTTGCCTTTACAAACATCGGTCCAGATTGGTGATATGTGGACAGAAGTTTGTGATGAATGGACTCGTAATTATGGAGCTCGACGTTCTATGGTCGCAGCCATTGCATGCAAACAAAATGCCAAAGAATCTGTCACCGAATTCGTCCACCGGTTCCATAAGAACTGGAAGGAGGATGCCGGCATGACATTAGATGGAGATATGGGTCTCCTCTACACTCAAACTCTCATGGGTAATCTCAGAGATGATACCCAGAGAATTGCTAAACAGGTGATTGATAACTGGCCAACGGTGGTACCTATTGATCTTAATAATAGGCTCCTTGTTAAAGATTCTGCAGGTTGCTTTGACCTGCAGCATTCTAAATATATGTTAGCTGTTTTTAACAGTCCTTCAGGTCTGCTATGAACCCCCAGCTAAGATCTCCAACAAGCAATGCTGTTACCTCTCCTAACAATGCCTGTGATCCACCTCGTCATAAGATTGATTGGCAAAACCAATCAAATGCATGATGTGGCCCAGAGGCATGCTCCATCTCATGTGTTCAGGTTTCAGAAACAGTTGACCATTTGCCCCTAGTGATCCTTAATTTGGAGGATCATAAAACCCCATTCCTTGTGGATACGGGTGCTACAAATTCGACGCATACAATAGAGTGGTGTTTGTGGTCAATTAAACCTGCTGAGATGCCATCTTTGGGGATTAATGGAGTCCTAACAGAAACATTTGTCACCCCACCCATTGCTATTTCTTCAAATTCTTCTCCTGCCTCTGTGTTTCATTCTTTTCATGTTCTCCCTACCTGTCCTGTTAATTTGTTAGGCAGAGATTTGCTTTCTTTGCTTGCTGTGTCTATTATCTGCATGCCATCTGGATCTTTACATGTGGATTCTCCATTCTTTTCTATTGAAGCTGCTCCCAGCACACTTCATCCCCCAACAGCCCCTCCTCTCTCTCCACCTAACACTTCCTCCCATTCCTTCTCTCCTCTTCACTGTGCTTTCCTTTCAGCACCTGATCTCGAATTGTGTGTACATCCGGATGTATGGGCAATTGACGAATATGATGTGGGTTCTATCTCATGCACACCATATTCTGCAAAATTAAGAGAATTTGCTACTCCTGTCTATCACAAGCAATATAATCTGTCACCTGCTAAAGTTGAAGGAATACGGGAATTCATTCACCGTTTCCTTGCTACTGGCATTCTGCGTCCCATTGTAAGTTCGTACATCACTCCTGTAAATCCTGTGCCTAAAGGAGATGGATATCGCTTTACTCAGGATTTCAGATCGCTCAATGAAATCATAATACCTATTTCTCCAATTGTACCTGACCTCCCAACCCTTCTCACCTCCATACCCCCAGACTCCACACATTTTACAGTCATAGACCTAAAAAATGCCTTTTTTTCTGTCCCAGTGCATCCAGATACACAACACATTTTGGCCTTTACATTTGAAGGTAGTCAGTTTTGTTGGTCAGTATTACCTATGGGATTTATTGACAGTCCTGCGACCTTCGCACGTGCACTGCGTGAGACTCTGTTGAGTTACAGTCCGCCGGAAGGCTCCACCTTACTACAGTATGTGGATGACCTCCTCCTTTGTAGCCCCAGCCAAGCTGCATGTCACACTGACTCTGTTGCTCTCCCCAACCATCTACACTCAGAAGGCCACAAGGTGTCCAGAAAAAAGATGCAATTTTGCTCCACCTCTGTTGAATATTTGGGTTTCGTTCTCACTCAGGGATCTCATGTCCTCTCATCGTCCCGCATTCAGAGCCTGCTCCAGCTCAAGCGTCCTGCCTCCAAAACAGACATGTTGTCCTTTCTAGGGATGGTGAATTTTTGTCATCACTGGATACCAGACTGTTCCTATTATGACTCTGTTCTTCGTGCGTCTGCTGCGCGCACAGCTCCAGACCAAATTGTTTGGTCTCCGGACATGGTGTCTGCCTTTGATACGTTAAAGGAACTGTTGGCTACTGCACCAGCACTGGGGCTACCGAACTATAAACTGCCTTTCCACCTCTACTGTAGGGAGGATGGGCGCACAATGGCGGCTGTTCTTGCACAGGTCCACAGGGGGGCGCTGCGTCCAACTGCATTTTTGTCAAAAGTCATGCCACCTGTTGTTCAGGGAATGCCAAATTGTCTCCGCTCCTTGGCTGCCTGTGCCATGGCTGTGGAAACAGTTCAGTCCTTAACCCTAGGTACTGACACGATTCTCCATACACAACACAATGTCTTGCATGTACTGCGTAACCTTTCTACCCAGCACATTTCTTCCCAACGTTTGTCTGGTTATGAAACTGTACTAACTTCTACCTCTAATTTGTTTGTCAAATACTCTTCTGTCACTTCTGGTCCTTCTGTTGTTCTAAACGCTCTCCTGCGTCTACGCGAAGACCAAGAGGAGCCTCGTGAATTACATGATTGTCTTCGCTCATTCAACTAACGACCTCTCCCAGATCTGATCTTTTTGACACTCCTCTAGAAGGACCTGATATTCATCATATCTTTGTTGATGGCTCCTGTTCTCGTCCTTCTGATTCACAGTATCTGACTGGTTATGCTGTGGTTGAATTGCCCGACATTGTGCATGAATCTGCTTCCATTCCTTCAAATTCTTCGCAAGCTGCGGAACTCTTTGCTTTAACAGCTGCATGTAAACTTTTTAAAGATCTCCCTGTCACCATATATACTGACTCTCGTTATGCATTTGGTGTTGTGCATGTTTTTGGTGCACTATGGCATCACCGTGGTTTTACTACGGCTGATGGACGTCCTATTTCTCATTCTGATCTGATTTCTGATCTCCTGTCTGCTATTCTATTGCCTTCTCGTCTTGCTGTTGTTAAATGCAAAGGTCATGATCCTGTTGACTCTTTTGTTTCTCGTGGCAATCACTTTGCTGACGCTAAGTCTAAAGCTGCTGCTCTTTCATCTCCTACCATTTCTCTTGTTCCTCACCCTCCAATTGTCACCTGCTACCTTTCTCCTTTTCTGCTGCCCCAGAAATGGATGCTTAAAGAACTCTAGGCAGGTGCTACTGAAGCTGATGTTTATCATTGGGCCTCAGAAGGCCTTGTGAAGTCTCAAGAAATTCCGCCTGATGTTAGAATTTATGAGAAAGGAGGGAGAGTGGGCTTACCTGCTGCAGCAGCGCCAATCTTTATTTTTTCCTTTCACGGTCCTGGCCACAGATCTCCCAAACTCACATACAGCGAAATGGCTAAACATTTTTCTGTTTGTAATCTTAAGGCTATGATTAATTCCCAACTTTCTCGTTGCCTTATATGTGCCAGAAATAATACACAGGGCCCAAAAATTAAAACTCAACACCTACCGCCAGCTAATGGTCCATTCCAGGAACTCCAAATTGATTTTACACACATGCCCACTGCAAAAGGTACCCTGAAATACCTTCTGGTAATAGTTGACAAGTTTTATAGATGGCCTGAAGCCTTCCCTACTGCAAAAGAAAATGCCAGAACTGTTGCCAAAATTCTTTGTAAAGAATTAATACCCAGATATGATACCAAATGATTTAGGTAAGCTAAAAAAATGGTCGGAGTTGTGGCAATTGAGTTTTAATGTGGATAAGTGCAAGATAATGCACCTGGGACGTAAAAACCCAAGGGCTGAATATAGAATATTTGATACAGTCCTAACCTCAACATCTGAGGAATGGGATTTAGGGGTCATTATTTCAGAGGATTAAGGGTAAGTAGTCAATGTAATAGAGCAGCAGGAAATGCTAGCAGAATGCTTGGTTGTGTAGGGAGAGGTATTAGCAGTAGGAAAAGGGAAGTGCTCATGCCACTGTACAGAGCACTGGTGAGACCTCACTTGGAGTACTGTGTGCAGTACTGGAGACCGTATCTCCAGAAGGATATAGACATCTTAGAGAGAGTTCAGAGAAGGGCTACTAAAATGGTGTACGGCTTGAAGGAGAAAAGTTACCAGGAAAGGCTTAATGATCTTAACATGTACAGCTTGGAAAAAAGACGAGACAGAGGAGATATGATAGAAACATTTAAATACGTAAAGGGAATCCACAAGGTAGAGGAAGGGAGTATATTTAAAAGGAAACAAAATAGCAAAACAAGAGGACATAGTCTTAGATTAGAGGGGCAAAGGTTTAAAAGTAACATCAGGAAGCATTATTTTACTGAGCGGGTGGTGGATACATGGAACAGTCTTCCAGTAGAAGTGGTAGAGGCCAAAACAGTAATTGAATTTAAGCAAGCATGGGATAGGCATAAGGCTATCCTAAACAAAAGATAAATCCAGGTAAAGTATCCATGTAATTGGGCAGACTAGATGGGCCGAAAGGTTCTTATCTGCCGACATTTTTCTATGTTTCTATGTTTCTATATGGATGCCCCATATCTATTGATTCAGATAATGGTCCTGCCTTTACCTCCAAGATCACACAGGAATTGGTAAAATTAATGGCCATTCAATGGAAGTTTCATTGCCCATACCATGCGGAAAGTTCCGGAATCGTGGAACGGCAAAATAGAAATATCAAAAATAAACTTAGAAAAGCTACTGAGGGTACCTTCAAGAACTGGTCGGATTACCTTCCAGCCATTCTTGCAGAAATAAGAATGACCACCCATTCTCTCACTGGCCTCTCCCCCTTTGAAGTTCTCATGGGAAGACCCTTTCCTACCCCATGGATTCCTAAGAAAGGTCCCCTGGTAATGTTACCAGGTGATCTGGATGAATTTAGAGAAGCATATGTTACTCAATTGCTTAAAACATTGCATGATTTCCATAGAATGGTCTCCTGCTCTTTTCCGCCTCTCTCCACAGATCCTACTCACCGTTTTGCTCCAGGAGATCGAGTGCTCGTGAAGGCCCTGCATCGTCACAAAACCATTGATCCACCATATGGAGAGCCGACTACCGTCCTTGCTGTGACCAGAACCGCCGTGCTGACTGATGAATCACCTTCCTGGATCCATGCATCAAGGATAAAGAAAGCGCCATTCATCCCTGATGACTTCATTCCTGATCCACCTGTGACCTCAACCCCAGACGTGGAATCGCTGACCCCTGCTTCTAGATGACCTCCTCCTGTGACATATCCCACTGATGAATCTGGAGTGTGGGCCACAGCAGTTGTAAGCCCCTGCTAACCTGTTGGCTGGTTTCCCAGCTGAAGAATCGTTTTCCCCCAATTTATTTTTTATGCCTATTAACCACTTCAATGCGGAGGACGCGCTGAGCGCGTCCTCCACATTACTGCTGGTATGCGGAGGACGCGCTGAGCGCGTCCTCCCATTGGGGTCAGCGTTCGGCCGGGTTCCGGCCGATCGCTGGCCCCCCCGGTGCGGGCTGACATCCTCGATGTCAGCCCGGCATCCGGAACCGCAGCCGCTGAAATTAGGTGTCATCGCGGCAGCGCGATGACACCTAATTCAGGCGCCCCCCCGCATGTGCGGAGGAGGCGCCTGAAAGGGAGGGGGGGAGGTCCTTCGGACCTCTCTCCCTCCCGATCGGCGGCGTTGCGGGGGTTAACCCAGGCACCATTTGGAAGGGCACAGCCTGCCCTTCCAAATGGTGCCTGGCATTAACCCCTGGGGAGCTGGATCGCGAATCGGCGCTGAAAAGCACCGGTTCGCGATCCTTTCCTGGAGCTGGCCGACATCTTGGATGTCGGCCAAGCCTCCGGGAACTCCCCCTGAGGACTGGCGTCATCGTGCATAGCACGATGACGCCAGTCCTAGAGTTAACCCCTAACTGCCACCAACGGTGGAGATAGGGAGTTCCAATGAACTCCCTATCTCCCGATCCGTGGCAGCTAGGGGTTAATGTTTGGCATGGTTGGATCGGCCAGAGCATGGCCGTTCCAACGATACCAAACACGAATGTGAAAAAAGTTTTTTAAATTTTTTTTTAATTAAAAATAAAAATAAAAATTTATTTTAAAAAAAAATTATAAAAAAAAAAATAAACATTTTTTTTTCTTTTTTTTGGTTCGTTAATGCAGCAATATTGTTCCCATTTCAATTATAATGTGAACAATGATGCTGCACTAACGATTTTTGTATGCGGTGCGTTTGTTAAAAATAGTGTAATTTTCCCCAAAACAAAATGTAACGAGACCCCATCTCTAATTTTTTTAACAAGCGCACCCCATACAAAATGTAACCGCAATTGCTCGCATGTTAAAATGTTAAAAAAAACACTTTACACGTTGTAAATTATTGAAAATACATATTTTATTGCATTTTTTGTTATAATATACAGACATGACATAACGTATACATATAATAATGACATATTATGAATCTACCGAGTCTGACGGAAAGAACGATATATAATATGTCTGGGTAATATACTAAAATAAGCCTTCAAAACACGTTTAAACATGATGAGCAAAACCGGTAAAAATGACCTCAGCACAGAGGTGTGAAAAGCCTCAGCAGCGAAAGGGTTAACTGTCCTATTCAACCTGAAGAGTAGTATTTTTTTCCTCATTTACACGAACTGTTTATTTTTTGATGAACTTTCCTTTTTCACAAAGTAATACATATTGTATTAACTCTGATTTTACACTTGCAGTGTCTATTGCTAGAACTACTACCGAGATGTTTTGCTCTTTTTCCAAGAACTGTTTTATTTTTGTTTGTTCGCTTTTAATCATTATGATTTATTTCATCATACTTACTGGTAGTTCATGTTATTATCACAGATGTTTTTGGAAAGATATTGTAGGTCCCCACAATATCTCCTTTGCTCGTCCCCCAGTTCTTAATATGCGTTTGAAAAGAGACTTGCATCGACCTAATAACTATGCATATGCTGCTCAGACTATATATGAACTTTCAGGTTTCAACAAGTCCTGCTGGATATGTATGGCCAAACCGACTAGTTCTAAATATGGTATACCGTATGAAGGAGTTGCTTTGAATCTTAGTCTTTTTGATGATGATTTGTTTACATTGCCTACTTTCTCTAAAACTACTAACAATCCAGGTGCCACTTTTATACGTACTCCCCTCTTACAGGAACATCGTGGTACTGCAGTGATACGAATGAGATTTATCATTACTGGTAGAATGCCTTCACCAGAACCTAACAGAAAGGAACCTCCTTGCCAGGTTATAATGGATCATATGTATGTCCCTAATAATTTTGACATGAATCTACAAGCCACTTTTCGTGTTTCCTTTCTTTACGGTAATAGTTCTTCTTCCTGGTTCAGCACCCCTTGGCATTCTAAGTTAGTGTCCTCCCCCTTTGTTCTAACCCAGGTATACCAGATAAATGTGTAAGTTTATGGCAATGGATGGATAAAACTTTCCCTGTAAGTGTTGGCAACGCCAACTCTGCTGATTTCATGTTTGGATGTATTAACGCATCCCAAATTAATGCTACCCATGTTTTGTTTAAAAATACTGTGTGGAATGTAGCATCTTTTGGGAAACTTAACCTACATGATTCCAACAGTCCAAAAGATTGGACCTTGCAAGTGGAAGATGGCACATACTCTAGTATGATAATGGTTGCAACATATTATATTGATGCTTATGCTACCTTGCCAATTAACCCCCCTTTTTACTGGTTATGTGGTAAATGGGCATATTTGGTAATACCTAGAACTTATGTTGGTGAATGTGTTTTGGGTCTTATTGGTCCATCTCATACTATTCACCCTTATGTTCCGTCTGGTATGCGCATTGACCTACATAACACTGTACATCGCTCTCGTTGCTCCTCCATATCTGTCAAAACCTCTGAGGCAGAGCGATTTGGTGGAATCTTGCTACCCGCATATGGTGTTGCTCGTTTATATTCTAAAATTAACCTTTTTGTAGACTTAGTTGATGACATGTTTAATCACACTACACATGCTCTAGCAGTTATTTCTGCTGAGCAACGTCAGATTAGAGATGCAGTAATTCAGAATCGTATGGCCCTTGATTATTTGTTAATGAAGGAGGGAGGTGTATGTGGTCTTCTTAATTTGACCCATTGTTGTTTTCACATTGATGACATTTCAGGTGAAGTTTCTCAAGATATACATGATATTGAGGAAATTCAAACCCAACTCAGGAAAGTATCAAGTCCCTTAGATGGATTTGATTGTACCTTTGGCTTTAGTTCTATTTTTGGTAGCCTAGGTTCAACTATTTTACATGGTTTAATGTATCTCGTTATGATTATTCTTGTTATTGCCATTTTTTACAAATTGTTGATGCTGTGCCTTGAGAAATGTTGCGTTACTAACTCACCTATGATGCCAGCCTATCCTATACTTCCACCCCACCTACTTTGATTCCTCTTCAACGTTCCCCTCTTATGAGTAATTACTAACCTCTCTTTTTCTTTTTTTTATTTCTACGTATTAGAATGATTTATATGTATAATATGATGACAATGTAACCCCACTTGTAATAGGTTCATTAGTTTAGTTTAGTTTAGTTTTCTTTTTTAATTAATGATCACGTGATTCATGATCAAAAGACGGATTGAAAGGAATTTGGAAATATGGTAGCTAATTCACTGAATACATATTTCTATATTCTAGTAATATTTGATAGCTATATAAATATATAGGGCCTGATTGACTGCTCAGTAAATGCCTAATGTGTTCATGAGGTAATGCTGAGTATGGTCTTTCTCTTGGCTTCCTGTTTTTTATTAAGGAGTGCAAATTTTCTATTCAACTCCATTTCCTCTAGAAACTAAGAGAGGCTGACCAGCCGAGAGGAAGGGAGGGATACACATGGTTATTGTTAATGCATCCTATGGAATATTCCTATTTCTAGAACAGGATATAGCTGTGACGTCAATTTAGTCGTGCCTACTAGGCAAGGACAGGAAATGTTTGTGTAGGTCTAGGTACTGCCCAAAGTAGAAAAAACATGGTTCTATATTACTGACGTATTGGTTTGTAATCCATGAATTTGTGACGCTCCTATTTTTGACAAAACTACTGAATGTATGAAATTTACCCCAGAGTAAAGGAACCACCCAAGACTGCACTTGTGTCCTGGTCTTTTATTCTCACTCGAGTTCTGTTTCCTGTATGATCACTGGGTCTGGTGACAAAGCAGCTATCTCTCATCACTGGACCGTGGCCATTCCTTTGATGCTTGCAGAATACATATCATTTTCAATGTTTTATAAGTGCACCGACACCAAAACGAAAATGTGTTTCCCCTTCATATAACCTTATTTAATGTTACTGCGGGGTTTTTTGGGTGTTTTGCTTCATTTTTCAGATCAAATTTTTTTAAGCTGTTGGAGATGTTAGAAGTAAGTTCCCACGAGAATAGGGCCTCCGTTTCCTCCTGTACTGGTTTGTCAAATGTTGTTCAACGTATTGTAACCCTGTCAATATTGTGCCCATTGCACAGTGCTGCGGAATATGCTGGCGCTTTATAAATAAAGAATAAAGATAATAACACAGCAACAAGGAAAGGATAACTATGAACATTTTTGCTACAATATTTAATACGAGAGATTAACCCTTTCACTAAAAAGTTTTTTTTTGTAAACCATAACCTTTGACACTTAAATGAAAAGGTAAAAGAGCAGTTTTAACCCCTTCACTACTAAGTGATTTTCCAAAAAAAAAAAAACATTCTCAGAAAACAGTGTTTTTTTGGAAAATCATTTTTAATTAATTAGTTCTTCCTGTGAATAACCTATTTGGCCACTAGTTGGTGCCATCTACTGCCATACTGAGTTACAGCTACAGCTCCCCCCCCCCACATCGGCTGCTGAATGCTGTAGAAAGCCCAATATTTCAGGGCATTAATCAGCCGGTTTTATAGTTTTAGCTCTTTGGGCATTATGCCCACAAGGCTAAAACTTTGGGGGAACCTTCTGCAGCCCAAAATAAAACTAAATTTGTTTGCAGCAAAATAGTTTAATTTGCTTTTGGTTGCAGAACAGCAGATCGAGATATCTCGATATCGGGGCACCAGATGGTGCCTTTGAAGCTCGAGTTATCTCAATATCGGAAGTGAAGGAGTTAAATAACAATCTTTATTCTGAGATAATATGAAGAAAAAAATAATGCAAAGTTGCTCATTTGCATATCGTGTGGTTTTTTTTTTTAGAAAGGATTTTACCAGGAAGGATACATTGATATTTCTCTCGTTTCCAAGTATGTCCTGGGTGGCGAGTATGTACCGTTAAGGTGTCTTGCCCAAGGACACTTACTGGAGAGGTGCTCCTGCTGGAATTGGACCTATGTCTCCACAGGCTCTCTCCACGCAGAGCAGTGATGTTACCTCTACTCCACCCTGCCGGGACAGTATTGGTTTATTCTTTACAGAAATATAGCTGGTTTAAGAGGATCTAAGCTCTAGATGGCGCCCTTATCTCGCACAATGTCACACTAGGTCTGCATTATCAGCATACAGTCAGAAATGGTCTTTGTGTCAGTAAATATGCTGCAGACAGATAATAAAATATTGAGATCTCCTGCTTATGGGGATTTGTAGTGATCAGAATGAGATTATTAGCAATGCAATATCTGTGTGTGCTGCATAATGCCTGTGTATGGCAATTACAGCAACACCTTGTGTCTGTATGTGTTGCATAATGCCTGTGTGTGGCAATTACAGCAACACCTTGTATATGTATGTGCTGCATAATGCCTGTGTATGGCAACTACAGCAACACCTTGTATCTGTACTGTACAGCGATTTACATTCATTATAACCCCCTGAATCTTATCCCTATACAGCAGTGAGTGACCCCACAGCTCTCCCTGTATTCTGCCAAATATCTGGCTGCTGGAATGCTGCAGTAAAGTTTGTTGAACCTTTTGTTACAGTGAAGATGGGGCTGCAGATTTCAACTTCTTTACAGTAATACAGGTTTACAGGAGTGAGGTCCATCTGAGAATTTAATTTCTCCTCAGGGAGCGCATTTATCTTACATTAAAAAGTTATGCTAATGGAGTTTAGATGTGAAATTTCTATTTTAATTACAATACAAAATCGAGTGAGCTCAGCCTGTGTTTCAGACGAATTGACTAAAAATTCAGACAAATCACAATTCATTAAAACACAAAGGCGCATATCTAATATTCCAGAGTCCATCTGATGGAAATTAAGAGTCATCCTCCCAGCTCCTGCATTTTAAGCCCCGCAGTTCCATCCTCCCACCTAGGTCTTTTCTAATTGTATAGCTCTCCTTTCCAGCTACTTCCGCTTCTCTCTCTTAATACCTTTACAAAGCCAAAGCTTTTGGACATTCTCTATGCCATCCATGACTTATTCTGTCTGCTCACTGACTCCACACTCCTTCTTCTCCCTTTTCCTTTGCTTACCTTTATCCCTTAGATTGCAAGCTCACAGGATCTCTGGCTGAGCACTTGTATAAAAAGCTGTATCAACAGGACAATTATCTTATGGGCAGGGTCGTCTCGTTGTCATGTATCATTATTTATAAGGTCTCATGTTTGTGACTCCCCATTGCAAAGCGCTGCAGAATCTGTTGTTGCTATATAAATACTGCGAATGTAAGATTATACCTTTATTTATGAAACATAACTAATTGCAACCTGTAAACAAAGCACATCGATGTTAAACGCACTGCTTCGTTAGCTCGCATTACAGATATATAAGAAGAAGACACTGAATTATTTCATACTCTGCAAACCCAGCAGAAGCTGCGCATGATACAGTGTACGAGATGTCTGGCTTCATGGATTAACTGAAGCTTCCGTGGAGTTAAAGCAGCAAGCAGAGAGCGAGAGGTCATGCTGAGATTATCCAAGTGAAGAAGAGAAAAAAAGAGGCACTGGCTTCATTGTGTCATGCAAAGAGAACATCTGCCTCAGCTCCTCAAACCCAGGCAAAGAATTATATTAAAAATGTAAAGTATAGGGAACGATGACAGAAAAATAATATAATCTATGGTGAATTGATGCATTGAGATGTCGCAGCCTTGTGATGGCTCTACAGTATGTTCTAACGTTTGAACAATTGGCAAAAAGATGGTATTGCGGTTTTGTAGATATTAATTGTTATGATATAACCTGTGATTATTACTCTTTAACCCTTTGGCAGAGGACCACCAGGCCGAAACACTGGGCTGTCTTTACCATGGACCGCTGCCGGCATCACAAAGATTATTTGTAAGGCATGGTGTTTATACATATATTTCTGTTATACTACATATGTTTACTGATACTATGGACATGTGTATAGATACCGTGTTATGCTCTTCACGGTGTTGATTTATATGACAAGTACTAAAATAGCTGTTGGTTTTATTAGTTTATTATTACTGGGTGTATTTACATTGTTACATAGGCAGAAAAAACCATACGTCCATCGATTTCAGCTTTTCACACATCACCTACTGCTGTTGATCCAAAAGAAGCAAAAAAACTGCAACATACTGTGAAAAAATTCCTTCTTGCCCCCAGAATGGTGTCAGATTTCTCCTTGGATCAAGTAGGCTTTATCTACATATTAAATATTATAACCTTTAATATTCTGTGTCTGCAGGAAGTCATCCAGTCGTTTTTTAAAAGTCTGTACAGACTCTGACCCAACCACCTCAACAGGCAGAGAATTCCACAGCTTTATTGTTCTCACTGTAAAATAACCCTTCCTATGCTTTAGGCTGAATTTCCTTTCATCCAGTCTAAATGGGTGACCTCGTGTCCTTTATATAGTTGAATACCTGTTAATGAATAGGTTTCCTTACATAATGGCCTCGTATATATATATTTATATAAGGTTATCAGATCCCCTCTAAGGCCCCGTATATATTTATATAAAGTTATCAGATCCCCTCTAAGGCCCCGTATATATTTATATAAAGTTATCAGATCCCCCTCTGAGGCCCCGTATATAGTTATATAAAGTTATCAGATCCCCCTCTGAGGCCCCGTATAAATTTATATAAAGGTATCAGATCCCCTCTGAGGCCCCATATATATTTATATAAAGTTATCAGACCCCTCTAAGACCCCATATATATTTATATAATCAGAACCCTCTAAGGTGTCACTTTTCTAAACTAAAAAGGTTTAGCGTGTTAGTCTTTCCTCATAACTTAAATCTTCCATTCCCCTTATTCATTTAGTTGCCACCTTTGCATTTTTCCTAATGTATTTATTAAGGTATGTTACTATTTTTGTTAAAATATTATGTGCAATGTGGGTTCTATGTTATTTAACCTGTATCTAGTAGCAGCACCATAAAAACTTTATAGTGTGATCACAAGAAACGAGATAGAAAGCAGCAGAAACTGTGACACTATAGGGTTATTCAGAGAGAGCCGATCTCGCCCCGAAATGTCACCGAACAGGGAATTTTCACGTACTATGAAATTTCAGGGCCATTCAGCTATTCAGAAAGAAGGCAGGTCGCCAAATTTTGGCAAATTGCCAGCAAAATATGGTGCTGTTTGACAGCAGTGAAATCCCCATAGAGAAGCAATAGTTAATATATTCAGAGACACCGAACAGCAGAGAAATGTCAGTGAAATACCCTGATGTTCGGTGGTTTCATTCAACAGGTTTAATCAGACGAATCCCATAGGTTTCAATGTTAAAAAATATTCCTGTTTCTTTTACAATATCTAATAAACCGTTTATTCTTTAAATCTGCAGCAAAAAGTCTCTTATTTATCTTTTAGGATCTTTTAGGCATTTTTCGGGATTTTGTGAGGATTTTTTTCCGTTTTCTTTTAAATCGTTTTTTTTTCTGTAACAGACCTTCTTATTATCATTCATAGGATCTTATACGTAAATTCCAGACATTTTTGTTCAATAGTTTTTTTCCAAACAGCGTTTTAATTTTGGCACTTTTTTTTAAATTATTTTTTCCTTGTTTGTCAGCTTGTCGGCTTTTTCTGGCGGCTGCTCAGCGCTTTGTGCGGCGGATCATCAGCTTTTTTCGGATTTGTTCTGTTTGTTTTTTGTGGCGGTTCGAAGTGATCTGATACTTCAGATTGTATCGACTGCGGTGTTTTTTGGCAGATTTTTGACTTTTTTTCGGTGGTTTTGCGGCAGATTTTTGGATCCGTTCCCTGTTGAATTTACCACAGGGTCAGGGGATTTGATTCCCCCAAGTGCGGGGAATGAGAGAGCACCAAAATGTCGGTAACATTTTGGTGCTCTCTGAATAACCCCCTATAGTAGTGAATGGGTTAAACCAAAGTTCTATGTGAAAAATGCAATATCTATATATAGAAACGCCAAAGTCCTGACTGACTGACTGACTCATCAACACCCAGCTGAAACCGTTTAGCCTAGGAACGTGAAATTTTGAAGGTACACTGTATTTATGACGTAGGCACCCACTAAGGAAGGATGTTTGGAAACTCCGCCCCTAAGGGGGTGAAAAAGGGGGTTGAATATTTTAAACAGGATACCTATAGCTCAAAAACAGAAGATGCTACAGATGTGAAAATCATTATTTAGATTCAGCTTGAAAAACAAAAAACACGTATTTTTTTTTTTTCACAAATCCAACTGGGGGGCGAAAAAAGTAGGTTGAATATTTTAAACAGGATACATATATCTCAAAAATCAAGATGTTACAGGCCTGAAAATTGGTATTTAAATTCGTCTTGAAAAATAAAAAAACATGAGTTTTATCATTTTCTGAAAATTCAGTGGGGGCAAAAAGGGGGGTTGAGTACGTTTATCAGTATACCTATATTTCAAAAACCGAAGATGTTACAGGTGTGAAATTTGGTATTTACAATCTTTGTGAAAAAAGGCAAACATGTGTTTTACCATTTTCCAAAAATCCAATTCAGGGGTGTCGGGGAAAGGGGTGTGATTACTTTTATCAGTATACCTATATTTCAAAAACCAAAGATCTTACAGGTGTGAAGTTTGGTATTTACAATCTTCTTGAAAATAGAAAAAACAACGTGTTTTACCATTTTACAAAAATCCAAGTGGGGGTGAAAAAAGGGGGGTGAATACTTTTGAACAGGATACCTATATCTCAAAAACAGAAGATGTTACAGACGTGAAAATTGGTATTTACAATCTTCTTGAAAAATAAAAACAGCTGTTTTACCATTTTCCAAAAATCCCAAGTGGGGGGTGGAAAAAGGGGGGCTGAATACTTTTAATCAGGATACCTATATCTCAAAAACAGAAGATGTTACAGATGTGAAAATTGGTATTTAGATTCATCTTGAGAAATAAAAAAAACATGTATTTTACCATTTTCCAAAAATTCAGTGGGGGGTCAAAAAGGGGGGGTTTAATACTTTTATCAGTATACCTATATTTCAAAAACCAAAGATGTTACAGGTGTAAAAATTTGGCACTTACAACCTTCTTGAAAAAAAAAAAACACGTGTTGTACCATTTTCCAAAAATCCCGAGTTGGGGGGTGAAAAAAGGGGGGTTTGAACAAAAAAAACTCATATTTCTTTTAAAAACAAATTTTAACAAATCCCAAAATCCACGCGAGCGAAGCCGCGGGCAAAAGCTAGTATATATATATATATTCATTCTACATCCAGGTTTGGAATAAACCGCAGTAATGACAGAGCGCATCCTTCAAAACCACAGGATCAGAAATTGCTTGGAGTTCAAATGCATGTGTCTTCCAGGATATTCACACAGGGAGATGTGAAGGCTTTAAACTATTTAATATATTGCAAGAACTAGCTATCTGGTCCTTCCAGCCTCTCTATGTGACAGCTTTTACGATTAACCCATGATACTCTGTGGCAAATACCTCTAAATCATTTCCAACGACAACTTCCTTTCTTTTCCCCATATCATAGAGTGGCCAGGATGAAAACCATAAAAAAAATATATATATATAAAGTATTAAGTAAAACACACCATGAAACATCCGTCCGGAATTTTAAGAATGACGGCTTTGTAAAGAATATTATTAAACATGATAAAATATGATCACCTTCCTCCTCACCATCACCTTTGTTTTGGAACTACATTTCTCGCAATTCTCACACACACTGTTTGAGTTGGTTATAGGCATCGTGGGATATGTCATTCTAAAACATCTCAGGGGCCAAGGTTACTGTTCACTGCTTTAGATTGCTAGCTCTTCTGCGAGCTGGGCCTCCTTACCTTTCTGCTTCTGTCTCCCTTTATCTTGTCTTAATTTATTATAACCCCTGTATCGCAATGCAGACCAGATACATATAAAATAATAATACAGTTGTGTTCAAAATTATTCAACCCCCAATGTTGTAAAGGGTTTTAGGGAATTTAGTGTACATTTGTAATTGTATTCAGAATGAAATCCTACAAGGACTTTTTAAAGAACCATATGCAACTAAAATGACATCAATTGGTTTTGTAATACAGTAGTAAATGTTTCTTTTGTGAATTCTTCATTGACACAATTATTCAACCCCTTAAAGACTACCACTCTGAAGAACAGAGGTTCATTCAAGTGTTTTCAATCAGGTATTGAAAACACCTGTGGATGTCACGGAGCAGCAATAAAGCATAATAAGCACCAATTAGGCAGCTTTAAAATGACTGTGATACTCAGCTCCTTCTAGACATTTACTGGTGTGGTTACAAACATGGTGAAGTCAAGAGAATGGTCCAGGAAGACAAGAGAAGAGGTGATTACTCTTCACAGGAAGGGCAATGGCTATAAGAAGATTGCAAAGATGTTAAACATACCAAGAGAGACCATAGGAAGCATCATTCGCAAATTCAAGGCAAAGGGCACTGTTGAAACGCTACCTGGTCGTGGCAGAAAGAAGATGCTGACTTCGACTGCTGTGCGCTACCTGAAGCGTAGAGTGGAGAAAAGTCCCGTGTGACTGCTGAGGAACTGAGAAAAGATTTGTCAGATGTGGGTACTGAGGTTTCAGCTCAGACAATACGGCGCACGCTGCGTAATGAAGGCCTCCATGCCAGAACTCCCAGGCGCACCCCCTTGCTGTCTCTAAAGAATAAGAAGAGTCGACTGCAGTATGCCAAAAGTCATGTGGACAAACCACAGAAGTTTTGGGATAGTGTTCTGTGGACTGATGAAACAAATTAGAACTGTTTGGGCCCATGGATCAACGCTATGTTTGGAGGAGGAAGAACAAGGCCTATGAAGAAAAGAACACCTTGCCTACTGTGAAGCATGGCGGGGGGTCAATCATGCTTTGGGGCTGTTTTGCTTCTGCAGGTACAGGGAAGCTTCAGCGTGTGCAAGGTACCATGAATTCTCTTCAGTACCAGGAGATATTGGATGACAATGTGATGCAGTCCGTCAAAAACCTGAGGCTTGGGAGACGTTGGACCTTTCAACAGGACAATGATCCCAAGCATACCTCTAAGTCCACTAGAGCATGGTTGCAGATTAAAGGCTGAAACATTTTGGAGTGGCCATCGCAGTCACCTGACTTAAATCCGATTGAGAACCTCTGGTGGGACTTAAAGAAAGCAGTTGCAGTGCGCAAGCCTAAGAATGTGACTGAACTGGAGGCTTTTGCCCATGACGAATGGGCGAAGATACCCATAGATCGCTGCAAGACACTTGTGTCAAGCTATGCTTCACGTTTAAAAGCTGTTATAACTGTAAAAGGATGTTGTACTAAGTACTAAGATTGAATGTCAGTTGGGGGTTGAATAAAACTGGCTTGTGCACAAGGGGTTGTGGCCAGCGTGGAACATTTTATCATATGTGGTGGGAGTGTGGGCTGGTAATAGTATTGTGGTCCTCAGTTTTCGCTATGATCTCCAGAGCTCTGGGTCTGCCAGTACCCCCTGACCCCGCTTTGGCCCTGCTTAATAGCCCGTCCCGACGTCATGGTCTGCCTCGCTCCTCCCTTCGCCTAGCCCATCGTATATGTACGTCTACTCGCATATGTATTGCCCGCTCCTGGAAACGAGACCTCCCCTCCATAACGGAGATAGAGGCGAAGGTGTGGTATATATATAAAATGGAACGTTTAACTGCTCAACTGCATGATACGCTTCAGCACTGCACGAAGATCTGGGAACCTTGGCTCTCGACGCAGACCATCCCGTAATTGGTTACAGAACTGTCGGACCTAGAGACCTTGATCTATAAACTTGGGAAATATAATTTTTTTTTTTAATAATTTTTTTCTTTTTTTCTTTTTCTACTCTCCTTAGTTCTTCTCTCTGTATATTATTTATGTAGTTAATGTTGTAAGTTTTATGCAATTGATTCGCATGTCCTCCTGCGGCATAATCATGTCTCAGGGAACGACAGCAGGTTCAGTCTCTTTATATTATTTGCTTACTTCTGTTGCTGCCTCCCTGAGATTATGTATCGCTCTATGGGCTTCCATAAGCGCCGTGTTGCTGTATTACTGAAAAACCAATAAAAATCGTGTTTATAAAAAAAAACCTGAGGCTTGGGAGACGTTGGACCTTTCAACAGGACAATGATCCCAAGCATACCTCCAAGTCCACTAGAGCATGGTTGCAGATTAAAGGCTGAAACATTTTGGAGTGGCCATCGCAGTCACCTGACTTAAATCCGATTGAGAACCTCTGGTGGGACTTAAAGAAAGCAGTTGCAGTGCGCAAGCCTAAGAATGTGACTGAACTGGAGGCTTTTGCCCATGACGAATGGGCGAAGATACCCATAGATCGCTGCAAGACACTTGTGTCAAGCTATGCTTCACGTTTAAAAGCTGTTATAACTGTTAGGCTAGGGTCAGACGAACGCATTTTCGCGTTGTCTGTGAAAAAGTGCGTTCGAACGAAAGGACGCATTTTTTCACGGAATACGCGATAGCAGTCATACGATGCGCATTTGCATCCGTGATTTTGTACGGATCATCAATAAAACACTTTGTGCATCTGGACGTTATGTTGGCCGGACATTAGCAGTGTCTGACGTCTCCAATTCACGCACACACGCCTCTAGCGGACGCAGCGCACTCTGTACAACCGTACTAGAGGTTTTACGTTCTCGACAAAATGCGTTCGTTTTCCACTTGCGTTGCACGGCCGGACTTTTGTGCGACCGTACTTCGTATATTGGCTGTCATTGCCCGGCATTTGCTGCTAGTGCGGCCGTGATTAAGTGCGGCTGCACGCGCGTTCGCACTGCGCTCGTCTGACCCTAGCCTAAAAGGATGTTGTACTAAGTACTAAGATTGAATGTCACTTGGGGGTTGAATAAAACTGATAATGATGTGAGCACAGAAAAGACATTTGTGGTTATTTCATTATAAATGTTATGTTATATTTGTCTGACCTACACGTGCCTCTTTGATTTAATTGTAAGCAAGATGACTGAATGATCAAAATCAATGTCAAACTGGCCAAAACACTCAATTTCAGTGGGGGTTGAATAATTTTGAACACAACTGTAATAATAATACAGTTTTAGTCTAGGGTCAGACGAAAGCATTTTTCCCCGCGAACGTGAAAAAGTGCGTCCGACCGCATTGATGTATTTTTTCACGGAATGCGCAAAAACGGGCAGACGACACGCATTTTCAGGCGTGATTTTGTACGGATCGTCAATAAAACTCTTTTTGCGTCTGGACGTTATGTAGGCTGGACATTAGCAGCGTCTGACATCTCCTAATCACGCAAACACGCCGCTATGCCGCAGCTGCGCACTCAGTACGTCAGTACTAGCGGTTCAGCATTCTCAAAAAAATGCGTTCAAATTCCACTTGCGTTGCACGGCCGGACTTTTGTGCGGCCGTACACCATATATTGGCCGTCATTGCCCGTCATCTGCTGCTAGTGCGGCCGTAATTATGTGCGCCAGAACGCACGTTAAAAGTGCGCTGGTCTGACCCCAGCCTAAATAAAGCCAAAAACCACAAGTAGTTTAGACTGTGCAATATAAATAAATAAATAAACAAACCTACAACCTTGAATGTTAGGTCTTTGCAAACACATTGAGGGTGACAGAACCACATTTCTTCACTCTGCTCCCAGGAACCAGCATAAAGCATACATAGACAGAACCACATTTCTTCACTCTGCTCCCAGGAACCAGCATAAAGCATAGACAGTGGAACCACATGTTTTCACTCTGCTCCCAGGAACCAGCATAAAGCATACACAGACAGAACCACATTTCTTCACTCTGCTCCCTGGAACCAGCATAAAGCATACAAAGATAGAACCACATTTCTTCACTCTGCTCCCAGGAACCAGCGTAAAGCATACACAGACAGAACCACATGTTTTCACTCTGCTCCCAGGAACCAGCATAAAGCATACACAGACAGAACCCCATGTTTTCACTCTGCTCCCAGGAACCAGCATAAAGCATAAACAGGCAGAACCACATTTCTTCACTCTGCTCCCAGGAACCAGCATAAAACATACATAGACAGAACCACATTTCTTCACTCTGCTCCCAGGAACCAGCATAAAGCATACACAGACAGAACCCCATGTTTTCACTCTGCTCCCAGGAACCAGCATAAAGCATACATAGACAGAACCACATTTCTTCACTCTGCTCCCAGGAACCAGCATAAAGCATACAAAGACAAAACCACATTTCTTCACTCTGCCCCCAGGAACCAGCATAAAACATACATAGACAGAACCACATTTCTTCACTCTGCTCCCAGGAACCAGCATAAAGCATACACAGACAGAACCCCATGTTTTTACTCTGCTCCCAGGAACCAGCATAAAGCATACATAGACAGAACCACATTTCTTCACTCTGCTCCCAGGAACCAGCATAAAGCATACATAGACAGAACCACATGTTTTCACTCTGCTCCCACGAACCAGTATAAAGCATACATAGACAGAACCACATTTCTTCACTCTGCTCCCAGGAACCAGCATAAAGCATACATAGACAGAATCACATTTCTTCACTCTGCTCCCAGGAACCAGCATAAAGCATACAAAGACAGAATCACATTTCTTCACTCTGCTCCCAGGAACCAGCATAAAGCATACAAAGACAGAACCACATTTCTTCACTCTGCTCCCAGGAACCAGCATAAAGCATACATAGACAGAATCACATTTCTTCACTCTGCTCCCAGGAACCAGCATAAAGCAAACAAAGACAGAACCACATGTCTTCACTCTGCTCCCAGGAACCAGCGTAAAGCATACATAGACAGAACAACATTTCTTCACTCCTTCCCCAGGAACCAGCATAAAACATACATAGACAGAACAACATTTCTTCACTCTGCTCCCAGGAACCAGCATAAAGCATACATAGACAGAACCACATTTCTTCACTCTGCTCGCAGGAACCAGCATAAAGCATACACAGACAGAACCACATTTCTTCACTCTGCTCCCAGGAACCAGCATAAAGCATACACAGACAGAACCACATTTCTTCACTCTGCTCCCAGGAACCAGCATAAAGCATACACAGACAGAACCACATTTCTTCACTCTGCTCCCAGGAACCAGCATAAAGCATACACAGACAGAACCACATTTCTTCACTCTGCTCCCAGGAACCAGCATAAAGCATACATAGACAGAACCACATTTCTTCACTCTGCTCCCAGGAACCAGCATAACATTATCCAGGATTCAACATGCCATCCAACAGTATTCCCCAGACTGCTCCATTCTTGCAATTGTATTTTATGTGTGCATTTATTAATTTCTGGCTGATTAGTTGTCTTTTAAATCTCCCTCTCTTTTACTTAGTGTATCCCCATCTGCTCCCCCCTCCTCCTATGTCGCACATTCTTTAACAATCTGGGCACTTTTACCAAATCTCAATCTCTCTCTTTCCTCCCAGCATACACAGAACCACATTTCTTCACTCTGCTCCCAGGAACCAGCATAAAGCATACATACACAGAACCACATTTCTTCACTCTGCTATGCCCAAAAAGGTTTTAGAACCTTGTGCAAGACAACTGGGGTGTTAAAACTTTTGGACAGCTCTGAATCTGTGTCTAAAGCAGATCCATAGCTAAGCTGAGACTGAGCTCACTGCTACAGTAACTCCATTTGCCCAGCAGATGGCGACATCTACCTGTCAAATCGGTTGTTACAATAAGGACCACTGTCACGTTTCAAGCCCTGGTCCCTGTTGTGAGCCGACCCGGGATGGCTCTTAACCTTGTCTGGTTATTCCTTACTTGTCCTCCATTCCTGGATTCCCCTGTAGCCAGCCTGGTCTTCAACTACATGATCTGCCTGCACTGCCCTTCTCCCTATTTATATCCAGTTTCTCCCATTGCTCAGGGCTATTGCATAAGGGTCACTTTGCTTCCTGTTATTCTGCCTGTGGTTCTGATTCCAGTTATTTTGCCTCTGTGTTCTTCCCTTTGTATTATATTGTTCAGTTTGTTTCTGATTCTTTGTTTCACTTGCCTGGTTATTTTCCTATGGTTTCTTTGTTATTGTATTTTAGTTCTTTTGTGTTTTCCCTTGTCCCCTTTTCTTGTGTTTTCCCTTGTCCCCTTTTCTGTGTATTGGTTTATCTTGTGTTTTCCCTTGTCCCCTTTTCTGTGTATTGCTTTAATTTGTGTTTTCCCTTGTCCCCTTTTCTACGCATTCGTTTATTTTGTGTTTTTCCCTGTCCCCTTTTCTACGCATTCGTTTATTTTGTGTTTTTCCTTGTCCCCTTTTCTGCGCATTCGTTTATTTTGTGTTTTTCCTTGTCCCCTTTTCTGTGTATTGCTTTAATTTGTGTTTTCCCTTGTCCCCTTTTCTACGCATTCGTTTATTTTGTGTTTTTCCCTGTCCCCTTTTCTACGCATTCGTTTATTTTGTGTTTTTCCTTGTCCCCTTTTCTGCGCATTCGTTTATTTTGTGTTTTTCCTTGTCCCCTTTTCTACGCATTCGTTTATTTTGTGTTTTCCCTTGTCCCCTTTTCTGCGCATTTGTTTATTTTGTGTTTTTCCTTGTCCCCTTTTCTACGCATTCGTTTATTTTGTGTTTTTCATTGTCCCCTTTTCTGCGCATTCGTTTATTTTGTGTTTTTCCTTGTCCCCTTTTCTGTGTATTGCTTTAATTTGTGTTTTCCCTTGTCCCCTTTTCTACGCATTCGTTTATTTTGTGTTTTTCCTTGTCCCCTTTTCTACGCATTCGTTTATTTTGTTTTTTCCTTGTCCCCTTTTCTGCGCATTCGTTTATTTTGTGTTTTTCCTTGTCCCCTTTTCTGCGCATTCGTTTATTTTGTGTTTTTCCTTGTCCCCTTTTCTGTGTATTGCTTTAATTTGTGTTTTCCCTTGTCCCCTTTTCTGCGCATTTGTTTATTTTGTGTTTTTCCTTGTCCCCTTTTCCACGCATTCGTTTATTTTGTGTTTTTCCTTGTCCCCTTTTCTGCGCATTCGTTAATTTTGTGTTTTTCCTTGTCCCCTTTTCTGTGTATTGCTTTAATTTGTGTTTTCCCTTGTCCCCTTTTCTGCGCATTTGTTTATTTTGTGTTTTTCCTTGTCCCCTTTTCTACGCATTCGTTTATTTTGTGTTTTTCCTTGTCCCCTTTTCTGCGCATTCGTTTATTTTTTGTTTTTCCTTGTCCCCTTTTCTACGCATTCGTTTATTTTGTGTTTTCCCTTTTTCCCTTTTCTGTGTATTGCTTTATTTTGTATTTTTCCTTGTCCCCTTTTCTGTGTATTGCTTTAATTTGTGATTTCAATTGTCCCCTTTTCTGCGCATTCGTTTATTTTGTATTTTCCCTTGTCCCCTTTTCTGTGTATTGCTTTATTTTGTGTTTTTCCTTGTCTCCTTTCCTGCGTGTTGCTTTATTTTGTGTTTTCCCTTGTCCCCTTTTCTGCGCATTCGTTTATTTTGTGTTTTCCCTTGTCCCCTTTTCTATGCATTTGTCTATTTTGTGTTTTCCCTTGTCCCCTTTTCTGCACATTCGTTTATTTTGTGTTTTCCTTTGTTCCCTTTTCTACGCATTTGTCTATTTTGTGTTTTCCCTTGTCCCCTTTTCTTTGCATTCGTTTATTTTGGATTTTTCCTTGTCCCCTTTTCTGCGCATTCGTTTATTTTGTGTTTTCCCTTGTCCCCTTTTCTGTGCATTCGTTTATTTTGTGTTTTCCTTTGTCCCCTTTTCTACGCATTTGTCTATTTTGTGTTTTTCCTTGTCCCCTTTTCTGCGCATTCGTTTATTTTGGATTTTTCCTTGTCCCCTTTTCTGTGTATTGCTTTAATTAGTTTTTTCCCTTGTCTCCTTTTCTGTGTATTGCTTTATTTTGTATTTTCCCTTGTCTCCTTTTCTGTGTATTGCTTTATTTTGTGTTTTTCCTTGTCCCCTTTCCTGTGTATTGCTTTATTTTGTGTTATCCATTGTCCCCTTTCCTGTGTATTGCTTTATTTTGTGTTATCCATTGTTCCCTTTTCTGTTTATTGCTTTAATTTGTGTTTTCCCTTGTCCCCTTTTCTGCGCATTCATTTATTTTGTGTTTTTCCTTGTCCCCTTTTTTGTGTATTGCTTTATTTAGTGTTTTCCCATGTCCCCTTTTCTACGCATTCGTTTATTTTGAGTTTTCCCTTCTCCCCTTTTCTGTGTATTACTATATTTCGTGTTTTCCCTTGTCCCCTTTTCAGTGTATTGCTTTATTTTGTGTTTTCCTGTGTCCCCTTTTCTGTGTATTGGTTTATTTTGTGTTTTCCCTTGTCCCCTTTTCTGTGTGTTGCTTTATTTTGTGTTTTCCCTTGTCCCCTTTTCAGTGTATAGCTTTATTTTGTGTTTTCCCTTGTCCCCTTTTCTGTGTATTGGTTTATTTTTTGTTTTCCCTTGTCCCCTTTTCTGTGTATTGCTTTAATTTGTGTTTTCCCTTGTCCCCTTTTCTACGCATTCGTTTATTTTGTGTTTTTCCTTGTCCCCTTTTCTACGCATTCGTTTATTTTGTATTTTTCCTTGTCCCCTTTTCTGCGCATTCGTTTATTTTGTATTTTTCCTTGTCCCCTTTTTCTGTGTATTGCTTTAATTTGTTTTTTCCCTTGTCCCCTTTTCAGTGTATTGCTTTATTTTGTGATTTCCTTTGTCCCCTTTTCTGTGTATTGGTTTATTTTGTGTTTTCCCTTGTCCCCTTTTCTGTGTGTTGCTTTATTTTGTGTTTTCCCTTGTCCCCTTTTCTGTGTATTGCTTTATTTTGTGTTTTCCCTTGTCCCCTTTTCTGTGTATTGGTTTATTTTGTGTTTTCCCTTGTCCCCTTTTCTGTGTATTGCTTTAATTTGTGTTTTCCCTTGTCCCCTTTTCTACGCATTCGTTTATTTTGTGTTTTTCCTTGTCCCCTTTTCTACGCATTCGTTTATTTTGTATTTTTCCTTGTCCCCTTTTTCTGTGTATTGCTTTAATTTGTTTTTCCCTTGTCCCCTTTCAGTGTATTGCTTTATTTTGTGATTTCCTTTGTCCCCTTTTCTGTGTATTGGTTATTTGTGTTTTCCCTTGTCCCCTTTTCTGTGTGTTGCTTTATTTTGTGTTTCCCTTGTCCCCTTTTCAGTGTATTGCTTTATTTTGTGTTTTCCCTTGTCCCCTTTTCTGTGTATTGGTTTATTTTGTGTTTTCCCTTGTCCCCTTTTCTGTGTATTGCTTTAATTTGTGTTTTCCCTTGTCCCTTTTCTACGCATTCGTTTATTTTGTGTTTTTCCTTGTCCCCTTTTCTACGCATTCGTTTATTTTGTATTTTTCCTTGTCCCCTTTTTCTGTGTATTGCTTTAATTTGTTTTTTCCCTTGTCCCCTTTTCTGTGTATTGCTTTATTTTGTATTTTCCCTTGTCTCCTTTTCTGTGTATTGCTTTATTTTGTGTTTTTCCTTGTCCCCTTTCCTGTGTATTGCTTTATTTTGTGTTATCCATTGTCCCCTTTCCTGTGTATTGCTTTATTTTGTGTTATCCATTGTTCCATTTTCTGTTTATTGCTTTAATTTGTGTTTTCCCTTGTCCCCTTTTCTGCGCATTCATTTATTTTGTGTTTTTCCTTGTCCCCTCTTTTGTGTATTGCTTTATTTAGTGTTTTCCCTTGTCCCCTTTTCTACGCATTCATTTATTTTGAGTTTTCCCTTCTCCCCTTTTCTGTGTATTACTATATTTCGTGTTTTCCCTTGTCCCCTTTTCAGTGTATTGCTTTATTTTGTGTTTTCCTTTGTCCCCTTTTCAGTGTATTGCTTTATTTTGTGTTTTCCCTTGTCCCCTTTTCAGTGTATTGCTTTATTTTGTGTTTTCCCTTGTCCCCTTTTCTGTGTGTTGCTTTATTTTGTGTTTTCCCTTGTCCCCTTTTCAGTGTATTGCTTTATTTTGTGTTTTCCCTTGTCCCCTTTTCTGTGTATTGGTTTATTTTGTGTTTTCCCTTGTCCCCTTTTCTGTGTATTGCTTTAATTTGTGTTTTTCCTTGTCCCCTTTTCTACGCATTCGTTTATTTTGTGTTTTCCTTGTCCCCTTTTCTACGCATTCGTTTTTTGTGTTTTTCCTTGTCCCCTTTTCTGCGCATTTGTTTATTTTGTGTTTTCCTTGTCCTTTTCTACGCATTCGTTTATTTTTGTTTTTCCTTGTCCCCTTTTCTGCACATTCGTTTATTTTGTATTTTTCCTTGTCCCCTTTTCTGTGTATTGCTTTAATTAGTTTTTTCCCCATGTCCCCTTTTCTGTGTATTGCTTTATTTTGTATTTTCCCTTGTCTCCTTTTCTGTGTATTGCTTTATTTTGTGTTTTTCCTTGTCCCCTTTCCTGTGTATTGCTTTATTTTGTGTTTTCCCTTGTCCCCTTTTCTGCGCATTCATTTATTTTGTGTTTTTCCTTGTCCCCTTTTTTGTGTATTGCTTTATTTAGTGTTTTCCCTTGTCCCCTTTTCTACGCATTCGTTTATTTTGAGTTTTCCCTTCTCCCCTTTTCTGTGTATTACTATTTTTCGTGTTTTCCCTTGTCCCCTTTTCAGTGTATTGCTTTATTTTGTATTTTCCCTTGTCTCCTTTTCTGTGTATTGCTTTATTTTGTGTTTTTCCTTGTCCCCTTTCCTGTGTATTGCTTTATTTTGTGTTATCCATTGTCCCCTTTCCTGTGTATTGCTTTATTTTGTGTTATCCATTGTCCCCTTTCCTGTGTATTGCTTTATTTTGTGTTATCCATTGTTCCCTTTTCTGTTTATTGCTTTAATTTGTGTTTTCCCTTGTCCCCTTTTCTGCGCATTCATTTATTTTGTGTTTTTCCTTTTCCCCTTTTTTGTGTATTGCTTTATTTAGTGTTTTCCCTTGTCCCCTTTTCTACGCATTCGTTTATTTTGAGTTTTCCCTTCTCCCCTTTTCTGTGTATTACTATATTTCGTGTTTTCCCTTGTCCCCTTTTCAGTGTATTGCTTTATTTTGTGTTTTCCTTTGTCCCCTTTTCAGTGTATTGCTTTATTTTGTGTTTTCCCTTGTCCCCTTTTCAGTGTATTGCTTTATTTTGTGTTTTCCCTTGTCCCCTTTTCTGTGTGTTGCTTTATTTTGTGTTTTCCCTTGTCCCCTTTTCAGTGTATTGCTTTATTTTGTGTTTTCCCTTGTCCCCTTTTCTGTGTATTGATTTATTTTGTGTTTTCCCTTGTCCCCTTTTCTGTGTATTGCTTTAATTTGTGTTTTTCCTTGTCCCCTTTTCTACGCATTCGTTTATTTTGTGTTTTTCCTTGTCCCCTTTTCTACGCATTCGTTTATTTTGTGTTTTTCCTTGTCCCCTTTTCTGCGCATTCGTTTATTTTGTGTTTTTCCTTGTCCCCTTTTCTACGCATTCGTTTATTTTGTATTTTTCCTTGTCCCCTTTTCTGCACATTAGTTTATTTTGTATTTTTCCTTGTCCCCTTTTCTGTGTATTGCTTTAATTAGTTTTTTCCCTTGTCCCCTTTTCTGTGTATTGCTTTATTTTGTATTTTCCCTTGTCTCCTTTTCTGTGTATTGCTTTATTTTGTGTTTTTCCTTGTCCCCTTTCCTGTGTATTGCTTTATTTTGTGTTATCCATTGTCCCCTTTCCTGTGTATTGCTTTATTTTGTGTTATCCATTGTTCCCTTTTCTGTTTACTGCTTTAATTTGTGTTTTCCCTTGTCCCCTTTTCTGCGCATTCATTTATTTTGTGTTTTTCCTTGTCCCCTTTTTTGTGTATTGCTTTATTTAGTGTTTTCCCTTGTCCCCTTTTCTACGCATTCGTTTATTTTGAGTTTTCCCTTCTCCCCTTTTCTGTGTATTACTATTTTTCGTGTTTTCCCTTGTCCCCTTTTCAGTGTATTGCTTTATTTTGTATTTTCCCTTGTCTCCTTTTCTGTGTATTGCTTTATTTTGTGTTTTTCCTTGTCCCCTTTCCTGTGTATTGCTTTATTTTGTGTTATCCATTGTCCCCTTTCCTGTGTATTGCTTTATTTTGTGTTATCCATTGTTCCCTTTTCTGTTTATTGCTTTAATTTGTGTTTTCCCTTGTCCCCTTTTCTGCGCATTCGTTTATTTTGAGTTTTCCCTTCTCCCCTTTTCTGTGTATTACTATTTTTCGTGTTTTCCCTTGTCCCCTTTTCAGTGTATTGCTTTATTTTGTGTTTTCCCTTGTCCCCTTTTCAGTGTATTGCTTTATTTTGTGTTTTCCCTTGTCCCCTTTTCTGTGTATTGGTTTATTTTGTGTTTTCCCTTGTCCCCTTTTCTGCACATTCGTTTATTTTGTGTTTTTCTTTGTTCCCTTTTCAGTGTATTGCTTTATGTAGTGTTTTCCCTTGTCTCCTTTTCAGTGTATTGCTTTATGTAGTGTTTTCCCTTGTCCCCTTTTCAGTGTATTGCTTTATTTTGTGTTTTCCCTTGTCCCCTTTTCAGTGTATTGCTTTATTTAGTTTTTTCCCTTGTCCCCTTTTCTGTGTATTGGTTTATTTTGTGTTTTCCCTCTGCTCCCTCTGGGAGTTCCAGTGACAAATACACTGTGAGAACGTCCAAATATTTCTTCCTGTATAATTAATGTTTTGTTTTTTTCCTTAAAGAAACTGGTTCCTGACAGTGGCGACACAATTACACCACACGGACACCCCTCGAAAACTGTTAAAAACCTTGTTTTTGTATATTATATCTTCTTATTTATTATTATATAATAAATTATTTGTGATATTATAATGATATTGTACAAATGGGCTCATTAAATAGAAAAGAGGGAAAATCGCCGAAAGGACTCGGAAAAACGTGAAAGGGTTAATCCATTCACAAGACTTCATCAATTTTTTGGTGTTTTTTCCGTACATAGCATAAAATCATTAATTGAGCTGGCATCTTATTTTAAAATTATTTTAGATTCCCTTTTTTTTTTTATTTCCATGTTTTTGTAATTTATTTCACTGATATCTGCATTAACACATTGAAGGAAAACAATTCAAAGTATTCACTCTGATCATTTATCAGGCTTTCCAATTAAGTTTTATTACACCCTGTAATCACAATTATGATTACAGATAAGCTAATTATTCCACTATTAGTTAAACACATCCAATATACTAAACACTTAAGCATATTTAGGTTCATCAGTAAGGATTGGGCCGTGCGTCTGCTGATAGCGTGGAATATGCAATCAGAAAGGTGATATTTCTTTTCATTGATTTGGCGTCTTTCATATGTAAAATGATGCTAATTAGAAGAAGATTAAAATAATAAAGAAAAACGTCCAAATTAAATGCTTCTGGTATTTCTACATTGCAAATACGACGAACAGATTTTATCGTAAATCGAGACGTCTTTAGGCGTCTTTATACTAGTAAATTCTCAATATTCTATTATTGTTATAAATAAGTGAATGCAAACTAAAAAAATAAAAAACAAATTATAAATACAAAAAGTAACTTACAAAAAGTAAAAAGACATATAGAATGATAAAAACTAAAGCATTTGCCTTGCGTCAATTCACTATGCCTAGATAGAGGGCCGGCACAACCTCTAGACAATAGATGCAGTCACTCAGGACTCCATCCTGGAGGGGGCCTGAACAGGAAACATGAAATGTTGTACACATGCCTCCACATGGTGAACCTAGTGGTTGAGTTGCTATGTGCAGCTCTAAGTCAACATGCACTCATGCAGTTCCTGTCAGGGTGGTATCTGGCATTAGTCATGGTGGGATCATGGAGGCGAGACATGGAGAACCCTTCAAGCTAGGACACACAGAGACAAGAGTGCTAAATGGTAAGAGTTTATTGAACATAAGGGGTACAGTGGTCATGAGTTCTCCACTCTGTTGGGCAGACACTCTCGGAAATCTCTGCTAGACACTGATGAACAGCACATCTGGAGAAATGGATCTGCTGTACAGCTGGGCAATACTGGAAGGCACAACATGACCTGGAGAGATGTAGAGTATAAGCATGGATTCACTGTACAGCTGGGCAACACCGGAACCAGGAGATAGAGCAGCAGAACTAGCTCCATATTGGGGACTCAACATCATAGCCCTGGTCAAAGGGTGGACTTTAAATGGGGAGTGGGTCAATGCTCTGTTGGCCAGATGGATGGAGACATAGGAGGCTGCAGAGAAGTCCTGGACCTGAATGGTGGGCCAGTCAAGGGTAAGAGCTGGTTTTGATCAGTTCATAAACGGGGCTTCCTAGGTTTCCCATGGGATGGGGTTCAAGGATGGAAGCATGACAATTCCATATGCTGGCTACTCTCCAGTGATGACTTAACAGTATGCCATGAGTTGAACTCTGCCTCAACCTGTCGCTGCCACTAGGACTTTAAGGGCTGCATGTTTCAGAAGGTGAATGCAGTCAGTATATGTGTATGAAGGTTTCACAGTCTATGTGTGTTTGTTGTATCTTTGCAGTGTCTGGTTGTTGTTGGGGGTCTCTCTCAATTTCTGGGGTTCTCTGTGTGTCCCTCATCTTGATTACAGGCCTCTAGTACTCTGTTGTTGGTCCCCAGGCAGAGCAATGATGAGCGTGCTCAGGAAAATGACTGTCAAACACACAAGAAAGTGTATGTCTCCAAATTCATCTGAGCTTATTTAGATCAGAGTGTATATATCCTCACAGACAGGAGGAAGGTGATGTCACAGAAACCATAGGAACCACTCAGCTTACAAGAATTTTCCCTACAGCTAAAGCAACATATACATAGGGAGTAACAACAGCACAATTTCTATGTTTAGTGAGGTTAACAATAGATGTCATTGGAATGTTATCTGGAACATGTTGCAGAAGAGAAACAGGAATTTGGGCTACAGGGTTAATAGGGCCGGAGCGGTGCAAGTTTCAGTTCTACAGATACGTATCTTAAGGCGAGAACAAAACCTTGTGGACAAGGAATAGCAGGCACAGGGAGTGGTGCGATTGGGACAGATGGCTTATGTGAGGAGGAAAATTAATTGCATATTTAAATTATTTCCATTTTGGATAACTTATAAAGTACTTTACAGTTGTGTGTATGTAGGTATCAGGTTGCAGATTCATTCATGGTATGTGTGTGTGGGATGTCAGATTCTACATGTGTGGCGGTGGACGTGGCAGGGTTTGCATGTGTGGGAGGGTGTCAGGGTATGTATGTGTGGGTGGTCTAGGCATGTTTGGGGGTGTCAGAGTGTTTGTGCAGGGGTGTCAGGATTTTGTGAGGAGTGTCAATGTCACTCACAGGGCTATTCAGAGAGAGGTGAAAACCTTGAGAATTGTCAGGAGAATGAACAATCTAGATCAAATAACCAATTTGGAAAGTGCGATAAATGGGAGAATTTTTCTGGTTTGACTATTTTGACCTAGAATTTTCATTCTCAAGGTTTTCACCTCCCTCTGAATAGCCCTGTCAGTGTCGATGTTTAAGGGGTACCAGTGTTTATTTTTGCATGGTTGTTTGTGGAAAGTCTCTGAACTGGAGCTACCTCAAGTTGCCACCAAGCCCAACCACAATTGTGGTATACCATAAAGGGACACACAGGTGAAGAAGAATGGAGGAAACCAGGTGGCATTTCGGTCCTGAAGGACCTTAATCATGATGGTATGATCTTTTTGTTTAACCTTGTGCTCCTCATCTTCATATAGTATTAGTGTTTGTATCATTGTCAGTGTCGCCAAGTCCCTGCCAGTGGTTTTGTCTTCTAGATTTCGCAAAAAAATCCAGAAAAATGGCTAATTTAAAAAAAAAAAAAAAAAAAATATAAATGCTGCCGCCAAAGGTCCCCGAATTGCGGCGATCTGTGGCAAATTGCACTGTATTGCGTACAGTTTGGTGAATTACCAGCTTTCTGAATAGCCGAATTGCCATGAATTGCACTGTACGGCAGAATTCACCATTCAGTGCTCTTCGATGGCAAGTTCGGCTCTTATTGAATAACCCCTTTAGTTTTGTACGACATGACCTCTGCTATAGACCATATCTTGCGTTTTTATGCAAATTAAATGTAAATATAATAATAATCACCCAGAGGTCCTTGTTTAGTAAATGATGCCAACTGAAAGAATAAAAATACTATTTTAGTCTTACTCTGTGTGTTCTATTTAAAGCAAGGGATGTTGAGTTCTGAGTATTATTTCTATGCAGCGAGTTCAATCATAAAATGTGTGTCATTGGGAATGAAAGACAATATAAATGCTGATACATATATTCCTGACATTTAGACTGTAATAAAATGACACATTGTCAGCTTCAAACTTTGTATTAAGTACTACAATGAAAAGATGTTTTCTGGAGCCGGCGGTGTTACCGCTCATTAAATTTGAGTAAAAAGTTTAAAAAAGGCTTTATATAAATATATCTTTAGAAGAAAAATGTGTTAAAAAAAAGGACCGGCTGTCCTAGACGTGCAAGGTGAATTAACATAAAATCCTATCGAGGGAATGAGAAAACGGAAATGAATTATTCCAAATGACAAATTCTCGGCACATTTCAAAGTTCAACAAGACATTTTGGTGCCGAACCTACGGAACATCCCATTAAAGACGTGGTTAGGGTGTAGTAAGTAGGACTATGACTAAAATAGTAGAGCTTATCTAGGTTTGAATTGGTACCTTAATGAAAAAAGATACTTCCAGCCCTAAAGATGCAACATTGTATCTGGTAGTAGGAAAATTATGGTTTTCAAATGATGCCAAGTGCATAAGATATGAGAAAATTAACCCCTTCACTACCAAGTGATTTTCCAAAAAAACATTGTGAGGAACTAGTGTTTTTTTTTGTAAAATCCTGTTTTAATTAATTTTACAGTAATAAATAGCTATTACTGTAAATAACCTAGTTTGGCCACTAGATGGCAACATCTACTGCCAAATTGAGTTACAGAGGTTTGAGTGTCAGGTCTATTTTTTTTGTACCTGCATCGGCTGCTGAAAGCCCGATATATCACAGCATTCATCAGCTGATTTCACAGTATTAGCTCTTTGAGCACTATGATCACAGGGCTAAAACTTTGGGGGTACCTTCTGAAGCCTAAGGCTAGGGTCAGACGAACGTATTTTTCACGTCTACCATTTCACGCATTTTTTCACGGAAGATGCGATAGCGGTCTTACGATGCGCAATTTCGGCCGTGATTTTTATGGATCCAAACCAGGAAACTTTGGGTGTCTGGATGTTGTGTTGGCCGGACATGAGCAGAATCTGACATCTCCTAATCATGCACACACGCTGCTATGCGGACGCAGAGCACTCTGTACATCAGTACTAGCGGTTCGACGTTCTTGCGAAAATGCGTTTGTTTGCCGCTTGCGTTGCGTGGCCAAACTTTCGTGTGGCCGTACTTCGTGTGTGGGCCTGCGTTGGACGTCATTTGCTGCTACCACGGCCGTAATAAAGTGTGGCTAAACGCACGTTCGCACTGCGTTCGTCTGACCCCAGCCTTAAAGCAAACTAAATGTGTTTGCAGCAAACAAATTTCATTAGGTTTTGGGCTGCAGATAAGCAGAATCAAGATATCTCGATATCGGGGCTCCTGAGATGTAATTCCAGCCCTCAAGGTACACGTTTAAGCCTCTTCCTTACCAAGTAATGTTCCATAAAACCACTGGCAGGACCCATTGGTTTTACAGAAAAACACTTTCCATTAACCTCATAATAAATATATACAAAAACATATATGACAGATATAATTCTGTATAAAGTTATTATGTGGATTATTAAAAGTGATTTTCCAAAACACCAATCGGCTCTGACAGTAATTTTATGGAAAGTCGCTTGGTAGTAATTGGACTAGGCTTCATATGGTTTATTGTATCATTTAACGCCGAATCTACCATATACGCTGTTCTCCATGATTTTTATTTTATATTTTTGTGTAACTTTTTTCTTTATTTTATGGAAAAATCGCTTGGTAGTAAAAGAAAGAAACTAGTAACCCCATATTCTTCCTATCCCCCTCTTATTGAACTGCAAAGTGAGTACGTTGACTTCTGGTAAATCCTGGCCTCCAGCAAGAGTGCAGTGTTACCTTTTTATGGTTTGCTTGTTAGTAACTCCTTCATTACTGAGATTGAGATATCTCGAACTTCAAAGGCACCATCTGGTGCCCCAATAACGAGATATCTCAATCTGTAGCTCTGCAGCCGGCTGGGTGGAGGAGAGGTAACATCACAGTTCTGCATGGAGAGAGCCTGTGGAGACATGAGTTCAATTCCAGCAAGAGTAAGTTTCCTTGGGCAAGACACCTAATGATACATACTCGCCACCCAGGACATACTTGAAAACAAGAGAAATCTGAATGTATCGTTCCTGGTAAAATACTTTCTAAAAAAAACCAAAAAAAACAATAAGGTGCCCCCAAAGTTTTAGCCTTGTGGGTATAATGCCCAAAGAACTAAATGTCCTGTCATCGGGACATTCAGCAAGCTGATGCCAGTTGCAGCCCGTGGTTCACTGCAATGGCTGTAACTCAATTTGGCAGTAAATGGCACTATCTACTAGCCAAATATGTTAGTACAGTAAGAAATTAATTGGGAATATGGCCAAATATTTCTTACTGTATATTTAATTAAAAAATATTTTTCAAAAAAAGACTGGTTCCTGATTTTTTGGAAAATCACTTGGTAGTGAAGGGGTTAAGCTTCATATGGTTTATTGTATCATGTATTGCTGTATCTATCATATACCCCGTCATCCAGGATTTTAATTTTATGTTTTTGTGTAACTTTTTCTCTGTCACTTTAAATAGGATAAAAATAAGAATTTCATAAAAAAATTATACATTTTAATACTAAAAATGATGAACAGCTCTGACATATCCCCGTCTATTGTTCTACCTGTAGAAGTTTTAATTTGCCAGATTGCACTTGATATATACAGGAAAAGATGAGAAATTACCCCCACCTTTGTGGCAGGGCTCGGAAGCAGAAATGTTTCCCTGTGTACATATTTTGGTTGCTAAAATGTTCATTTACAAATCTAAAATAAACCTCAGAGCTATGCAAAGCAGTTAAAATCAAATACAGATGTGGAATTGTTCGAAAACAGATGCTGAAAAGCCTTGTCAATATCCTTAAGGAATCTATCCTGCATCAGTGGAAACTCATTTCCGCTGTAAAGAATACAGTTATGTATTGCCATAGCCAGCTTGATTAATGTTTGTTATTAATCAGCAGCAAAGTATACAGATATATCATCTGTGGGTTTTCAGCTTTTTTGGAAATATTTTAAAATTCCCCGTTTGTTAAACTTCCTATGGAGCGTTCTGTCTCCCTCTCTTTTTTTATTGATTCTTGTTTGTTTCTTTTTGTGTATGTTTTATCTCATTTACGGCGAACGAACAAGGAAAAAAGCATAAATACTGCATCTTCTAGACAACAAAAGTAAATAAGGATTAAAAAGAAGGATAACGTTGCATTATATTGGAGGCTATACTGAGATAATCTGGCAAGTTGAATTGCGTGCTGTTTTATTATTATTATTATTGTCATCATTTATATAGCACCAACAGTTTCCGCAGCGCTTTACAATAATCAAAGGGAGCGAGATAAGCAGACATATGATGGAAACAACAGGTGTAGAGGGCTCTGCTCATAGGAGTTTACAATCTAGGGGGATTGGGGTTGAGGAAGACAAGAGGAATTTTATAAGATAGCAGGATCATTAGTGTCAGTGGTATGGGAATCGTGGGGTCATAGAAGCAACTTCAATCATGTGTGCGTCGATCTTATGCAGGGGGTGAGTTGTGTCAGTGATGTGGTACGCTAATCTGAAGAGATGAGTTTTGATGGATTTCTTGAAGGCCTGAAGATTAGGGGAGAGTTTGATAGGGCAAGGTAAGTCATTCCACAGGACTGATGTTGCCCGTGAAAAGTCTTGGAGGCGAGAGTTGGCCGTGCGCGCGTAGACAGATAACAGGAGGAGATCGCCTGCCGACCGGAGTTGTTTGGATGGGATGTGCTTGCGGAGTAATGAAGAAATGTAGGGAGGAGATTAATTATTGAGCGATTTGAATGTGAGCATCAGTATTTTAAACTGTATCCTGGAACGCACAGGAAGCCAATGGAGGGATCGGCAGAGGGGGAGGTATGTGAGGTGCGTCTGGTGAGAAAAATAAGCCTGGCACCTGCATTCATTACAGATTGTAAAGGGGCAGTACGGGAGTTGGGGAGGCCAATAAGGAGCGAGTTGCAGTAGTCAAGTCGTGAAATGACAAGCGCATGAACCAGCACCTTTGCGGTATCTTGTGTGAGAAAGGGGCGGACACGGGCAATGTTTTTGAGTTGAAAGTAACAGCATTTGGTCACTGTCTGGATGTGGGGAGAGAACGTTAGGTCGGAATCAAAAGTGACACCAAGGCAGCGAGCTTGAGGCATTGGGGTAATTGGTGTTCCATTTACTCATAGAGCGATAGGTGGTATTGGGTTCTTCTTGGAGGGAGGAATGATGAGAATTTCAGTTTTGGCAAGATTGAGTTTAAGGAAGCGGGAAGACATCCAATTCGAGATGGTAGAGAGACAGTCAGTGACTCGATCCAGGAGAGCCGGAGAGAGATCTGGGGAGGAGAGGTATATTTGAGTGTCATCAGCGTATAGGTGGTACTGGAATCCAAAGGAGTTGATCAGTTTTCCTAGAGAGGCCGTGTAGATTGAAAAAAGTAGAGGGCCCAGTACTGACCCTTTCGGCACCCCAACAGAGACAGGCTGCCAGGAGGTGGTACTTCCAGCAAATGAGACACTAAACAATCGTTGGGACAGGTAGGAAGGGAACCATGAGAGAACAGTACTTTGAAGTCCTATATCGCTAAGAGTTTGTAGGAGGATTGAGTGGTCAACTGTATCAAAGGCAGCAGAGAGGTCAAGAAAGATGAGCAGAGACTAGCACCCATTAGACTTAGCATTTGCAAGGTCATTGGTCAGTTTCGGAAGAGCTGATTCTGTAGAGTGCAGTGAGCAAAAGCCAGATTGCAGAGGGTCAAGGAGAGAGTGGGTGTTGAGGTAGTCAACATTATTGATACACAGCTTATTTATTTATTTTAAGTTGAAAATGGTTGACAGCCAATAATTTCCCTGTCAAAGCTGAGACCTCAGTCCTGTAGAGCAGTGGTCCCCAACCCTGGTCCTCAGGGTCCACTAACAAACCAGGTTTGCAGGGTATCTGAAGCACAGCACAGGAGATATGATTTGCTGCTCAGGGATTTCAGGATTCATTAATGCATTTCCCCAAGGGATTCCTTAAAACCTGGCCTACTAGTGATACACCAGGGCCAGGGTTGGTTAGGTGAGAAATGCCTGGCTTGAATGTTGAACTTATTGTCGTTTCTAACAAACTCATTGTCCATTGGAATTTATAGATGTATAATTTTTACCTTTCTCTTCCCTTTATCATTCTTATTTTCCCTTTCCTCCCAGGATCCGGTTGAAATGATGACACTTACTTTCAAAGTTCACTACATCTCTATATATCTCTTCTCAACATGGCAAGTTCATCTTGTCTAGGTCCGCCATTGACTTCTGCTTGATATATGTTTCAAATCACATTTAACATTTTTCTGCATCAATGCAAAAAATGTTAAGAGTTCCCATGGGTAAAATGCAAAGTTCAAGAAAAAAATGAGCCCACCCAGTCGAGACAAGACCTGGCAGTTAAAAGTATAGGAACCTGCATCTATGAGTGGATTCGAGCTGACGGAGTGCCACTCAAATGAGTTGCAGTTAAACCCTCACATATATTCAGTGAGCTGTCTCTTTGTAAATAGGATACAGTGCTGGTGCTTTATATCCAGTATGAGAAAGATACACACTGCCTGACCAAAGAAAAAGTCAAACACTGTAATATTTGGCTGTGTCGTCTTTTGCTGTGATTCTGACACGCATTCGTCATGACATTGTGTCGATAAGCTCATGCAATGTCAAAGCATTTATTGGCGTCCAGAGTGGCATTATTTTGTGGCCAAGATCTTGTATTGATGATGGGAGAGTCGCGGCGCTGCGTAAAGTCTTCTCCAGCACATTATCCCAAAGATTAACCTCAATGGGGTTAAGGTCTGGACTGTGCGGTGGCCAATCCATGTGTGAAAATTATGTCTCATGCTCCCTCAACCACTCTTGCACAATTTGAGCCCCATGAATCCTGGCATTGCCATCTTGGAATATGCCCGCTGTGCCATCAGAGGAAAAAAAAAACATTGATGGGAAAACCTGCTCATTTGCGATATTCAGGGCGTCACATTACCTAATTTTTTTGGGCACATAACGTTGCTATACCTAGATCTGACCAACTGAAGCAACTCCAGATCATAACAGGCTTGTATGGGAGGTAGGGAGTTGTTTTTTTTGGCCAGGCATTTTATATAAACAAACATGGTGTAATATTGAAAATGTTTTTAGATTTTTTCTCTACATGGTGTTACATGAGCCAAGCTAAATGGTCAGGGTTACACTATGGTACATTATGGGGTTACATTATGGGCAAAGTAATTTGTTCCCTTTAACTGACTGTATTACACTGTGAACTTTTTTACTATTTTTCACCTCTGTTGATAATTACAGAATTTTACAAAATGTGGAAGTATTTCTGATGGAAAATGCTACAGGCAATAGGATTTAGTTTTGTACGTTGTACCGCAGATATTTCCTGTTTGTGTTAATCTATAGTATAAGAGAGAGCTCAAGGCTAAATTTGTAAACACACTCTGAGTATTTTTTTTGTCATACTTGTTAGTTTAGTCATGTTTTCCGTGAATTAAAAAATGACTAAACATTAAAGCCTAATGAGATTGCATTTTTTAAGGCATTAATGATATGAACTCACCCAGTATGTACATTTTCTCTAATGGACTATGGTCTAATTAACAGCTGAGTATGTGGCCAATTTCTAATAGCACGATCAACAAAAACTTGTACAAGTAAAGTGACGGTCATTAACAATTTCTTGAAATTTACTCCTGTCGTGGTGCGATAATTATCTCGGTGTCATTACGGCTTTGTTATATTTGGATTTTATGGGAATTACATTATTTTATTTTAGATGCTAACTATGCAACATTGATACTGTGTATCTACCCGACATGGAGGGCTGCACTCAAGCAGAACATGCATATCTCATCAACGGCGCTACTGAGACCAATAATTACAATGCACAGAATTCAGAGCACTCCACTCAAACATTACCCAACGATATAAAGGCACTTGACTTTTGAGTGCCAACCTCGGCTATCACTCAACTGCCGTGCAAGGTCGTACAACATGCCAGACTATATTCTATTTATTACACTGTAGCTACAACAACAAAGTGTAACATTGTGCTTAAACAGAAGTTGTGCTCACACTTAAAGCAGTGGTTCTGACAAAACCAGGATACGCCATCTTGTCTTGCTGCCGTAAGACGATCTTCAACATCTACCACCATAAGTGCATATTGACAACATGACATGTCTCATCCTCTGGTGGCTCTTACGAGTTCTCTGCACCTTGTCAGGTCTCCCATCTGGCCAGTGGACACTGAGGCTCCTGTTTCATTTCTGTTCTGGTGGAGCAGCATTGTGGGCGAACTGCTGTGATGTTCTCCGAGGAATGCATTGATGCCAATGTGCTTGGTGAGGACAGGATCTAGGGCTTCAACCTATCTCATCTACTGACCAATGGGGATTCTCATTTTTTATGGCTTATTGTGTTTCCAGGAAGTATTCTTGTCATGGTTTTGGCTATCTTGTAGTGCATTCCTGATACACTTCATGATTGATCTCCTGGTATTTGGCTTCTGGTTCTATATATTGACTTGTCCCGATCTCTCCACTCCTTGACCTTGACTTGTTGGATAACTTGGCTCCATGTTAATGACCTATGCTTGTTTATACGTTTATGCGTTCCTCTCTTGTCCCAGACGGGGCTTGTTTATCTGGTTGTTCTTTGTTACCTAGCCATTTAAGGACTGGTTCTAGCACGGGTCGTTTGTATTGTCTGTGCTTACTCATATCAGCATGCTGAGTTACACTTACCTGCCACATGCAATACTGCAATCTCACTTTAACAGTCTAGCCCAGGGCTGTCAAACTCCGGCCCCCTAAATGCTTCTGAACTACAGCTCCCATGATTCCTTGGCCATCTTTTGCATTCAGAGAATTCAAGGAATTGTAGCCATCAACATCTGTGGGGGTCGTGAGTTTGACAGCCCTTTTCTAGTCTCTAACGGGGACTTAAAGAGACTTGACAGTGTTTGTGAGAGGCAACTTGTTTGCATGTTTGGGAATTTGGATGTACCACCCTCTTTTTCTTTGCTTTGTATTTATTTTTATTGTCTTTTTGCGTGCAGAATAATTTCACTTGTGATCATTCCATTTAAAGTATGAAAATAAGCATAAAAGTGACACAAACCGTCCAGATGACAGATTATTTTAAAAGTGCTAGATGCATTAATATGGTTACAGCCCATTAAAAAAATATATAATTCAATGCGTGATACAAATTGTAAATGTTGACTATGCGACTAACAATGTAACCATTAGCATGACCGACCTCTAGAGTCAACTGGCTGGGGAAAAAAGAGGAAAAAAAGAGAAATAAGGCACTTAGATATGTGTATGCTGTTATGACTAATTTTGTTTTTACCATGGTGCATAAAATTTTAAAATGTATGTTCATATAGCTGTTTATGTAAAAATATGGCCGTGCCGTGTAAATAAGACTATATTTTAAAGAACTCGTTTTTCTTTAAATTGATTTTTTTTTAAAAAAAATTGCTTTTCTTTTTAAGTCCCACTGGCAGCATCAAAGATTGGCAACACATCTGTAGTAAAGATAACAGCGCTGAAATTTAAATAGGAAATGTGAAATCCATCAACATGCAGTAATTTTGCCAGACACATTTTAATCTTATGGTTCATGTTTATTATATAATGTTGACAGCCATGTCCTTTTAGTGACACTGAAAATGCCAATACTGCTTCACAGAGCGGGAACTAGGAAACAGAACAAGAAAAATGCAAATTTCAGGGAGAAAACCTCTGAAACAGGAAAGGAAAATCTGTCTCTTTACAGCCATATGTAGTCATTCTTCCCTTTATATAATTTCAGAGTTTCCAGCAAGTAATTGGGAAATGAGGTCTATATGTTCAGTGATTGGAAACCCAAGCACCTAGAAGTATTATAATAAATAAAAAATGCGACCAATTATAAGGTAAGAAGAATAAAAATTCCATATATAATGGCATAAAAACCAAGATATAAATGGCCAAAGTCTGGGGTTCATACAGAAAGGCAGAAGACTTTCCCCTAACTTCTCTTCCTTCAAACGCTCCCTTAAAACATTCCTATTTAGGGAAGCCTACCACCCAACTCACTGATGCAACCATCAATCACTCTCACCTTGCAGTCCTCTCCTCCTGTTTCCAACCCCAACCCTCCCAGATTGTGAGTTCCTACGGGAATAGGGCCTCATCCCCTCTTGTACTGTTTGTCAAATGTTGTTCAATGTATTGTAACCCTGTCTATACTGTGCCTATTGTACAGCGCTGCGGAATATGTTGGCGCTTTATAAATAAAGAATAATAATAATAATAAAACGCTCCATGTAGGCTCCATAGATAGATTTAATGGACAAACAGCAATGTTTCAGCCATATACTGGCCTTTCGCAAACCCTTTTGTGAAAGGACAGTATATGGACACAACGTCTCTGTTTGTCCAATAAATATATGGTATATGAAGCCTATGTAGAGTGCCTAGACCTTCTTCTTATTGTATGTATACTGGGCATGCTTTGGGTATCATGAATACCTACATAAGTGGGTATTTAAATTTCATGTCATATATTGTAAACATGTGCCGTCTCTAAAAAAATTTGGTTTGCTTCGGATTGCAACAGAATTCAAATATATTGGATTTGGAAATAAAGGAATCAGTCAATTCGAAATATTGAAAGCATCCAATATATTTGTCTGTTTCCGATATTTTGAACATCTATATATATAATACTTAAAAAAATTGGTTAGGTGGGCTAGGGTCAGGGTTAGGATGAGAGTTGGAGATAGGGTTGGCTTAGGGTTGGGGCTAGGGTTATGTCTAGGGTTTTTTTTGAGGAAGGACTTTACCAGGAAGGATACATTGAGATTTCTCGCGTTTTCAAGTATGTCCTGGGTGGCGGGTATGTACCGTTGGGTGTCTTGGCCAAGGGCGCTTACTGGAGAGGTTGCTTGCTGGGATCGAGCCCATGACTCTACGGGCTCTCTCCACGCAGAGCAGTGATGTTACCTCTACTCCACCCAGCTGGTACTGGGTTAGGGTTAGTGTTAAGGTTAGGGCTAGGGTTAAGATTAAGGTGACAGTTTCTCATGATTAGGTCAGGACAAGGGTTAGCTTAGGGCTAGAGTTGACTTAGGGCTAGAGTTAGGCTCGGTTTAAGGGAAGGTTTAGTGTTAGGGTTAGGTTAGGGCTAGGGTTCGAGTTACAGTTTCTGGGTGTCATATGATTAGCACTATGGCTAGATGTAGGGTTAGGGCTAGTGTTAGTGGTAGATTAGGGCTAGGGTTAGGGCTACTGGTTCTTTTCTGATTATATTCAGACCTGGCCAATTATAAAACAGAATTTTTTTTATTGATTTGATTTTTTTTCTTCGGAAAACAATTCAGATCGGACATTCGCAATTAGAATTTGGATCGATCTTAATTGGATCAAAGTTATTTTTTTAAATCCATCACATTCTAGCCACAGGAAAAAAAATGAACAGGTTATGATTTCCTGTCTGTTATTTTGTTTTCGCGCTTCTGGGGTTATTCAGACAGGCCAGTGAGCATTTCTTCATCTTTTTTATCACTACCTGCTTACAGAAAAGATTACAGTAAATTACTCTGATAGGTGAAGATAAAGATAATGAGGATATTGATGACTGTACTGATGAGTGTAAACTGAGACCATCACATTGGAAGAACTTGAACATCATCTCATACAGTCAACAAAAAAAGCATATTTTAATAAATGTTTTCCTGTTTTTCAAGGTTTTTTTAAAAAATTTTTTTGAAAAAGTCATTGCAATCTATTTTGGCTTATCTATGAATAGTTTGGCTGTTTTTTCACTATAATCTCCAAACATTGGTTTAGATGAGCATGGGCCTATATTTGAATATATACGGTATTTTTTTTAATATTGTAGTTCTTTTTATAACAACATAAATCCACGTCACCCTTCTAAGGTAATCGTTTGATAAACTGCAACCAACTTGCTTAATAACCAGGGTGAAAGTTTTATCTGTGCACCAGAGTTCAAAATGTATATATCGGTTACAATATAATTTGTGGTGCAGCATTAAAAATCTTTCAACAATTATATTTTATAAAATAACTTACAAAGTAATTGTATAAAAGTTATTCAAACTCATCAATGAGAAAAGAAAACAAAAAAAATCTTACCTGTAACTTTGAATTCAGCAATAACAACAAAATATCAAAATAATCAAATTCAGTTTACCAGCAAAGTACAATATATCTTCCGAATGGTGGCAGTGAATGTTTTGTCTGTTGGCGACGTGAAAACTTTTATGCATTCAAATGGTTTACTCAGGCTTTAGGTTCTGCAAGAGACTTGACAATATCTCAAGATCGTAGCGACTTGGCAGGTGTAGATTCTCATAAAATGGATCCTAAAGCCATCTGTCTCATTCTCATTCTAAAACACTTGATGGGATAAAGTTATGGTAAGATAATTACTGGATGTTAATGTCGATTGCATCTGTTTACCTTAATATAATCTTTATTTGTTATTCTTTTTCTACCCCCAAAAACCTTATACAGAATTGCTCAGCTTCATTTAAAACCTCCGAAAGACAATATACTGTATATGGACATAAGGACATTACATCAACAGAGAGTATATTGTGAGTTCAATCAGATAAATATAGAAAATACTTGAAAGGAGTTATTCAGTAAGCATTGCTGTGGCAGCAAAGTTTACTGTAGTTGCAAAAAGCTGTACAAGTTACATATTTTTTTTTTCAACTTTGGCTATGCACAGAAGCAAAATCCAACACTAGCAGGCAAGGTTGATACAAACAACCATGAACAATGCTATACATCAGTACCACCATTATCATTCTGTAAAAATTAGTAAACTGTGGCTATTCTCCATTCACGGTGGTTCTGCCAATGTTTGTAACACTGAGGAATATACTTTGGTGATTTTATTTTTTTCAAGTGGCAATCTCCATATGGTGAAAAAAATGGTAAAAACAATGCTTTTTAATGTCTACTGAAAATATGGTGGAAACTACAATGAAATTTACGCTAAATAATTTCTGCTGAAGCTAACGTGGAAACCCCATTGAAAACTACGCAAGGAACTATGCTAGGTTACTTCATCCGACCTGACGGTGCAAAGAAATGATGAGAGAACTTAATAATTAAGAGAACTAACTATATATAAATAATTAACTCAACATAATTTCCCAAAGTTTAATTACCTAAATTCACCATTCTTTTGAGTGAAAGAACGGTGGTTAGTGAAAAACATCTTAATCTCAAAGGTCTATTCACTGAGTGCCAATTTGTAAATGGATTAGATCAATTTTTATTGACAAGATACATTTGTTTGGTTGTGGTTCAGATATTCAAAAAAGGGACACTTCAAAAAGTCTTACTCATTATCACAGCAAAGTATGAGGTGAGGTCCAAAAGTAAGGTTAAAATCAATGAAATAATGATTCTAACTCATATTTTTTTTCGATAGAAAGCCTAATCCTTCTAATACTTGTAAAAAATTGATGTCCCCACAGATGATCATCGAGACGTGAGGTGACTCAACAGATGGTGGTGGTCGACGGGTAGAATTGCTCTACTAATATCATTGTGCTTTCTCTGTGAAATGGTGCTTTGAAGACCTCAAAACCCATCTTTGTGATGAAGCCCCAAGTATCCAAAAGGTCTGCAAGTGGTTTAGCAGATTCAAGTCTGATACATTCTGATGCTTGTGGCGATGATGATGAACCAAAACAGAGAAACCCACACATACATGGATGAGACCATAATGACTAAAGTGAAGGGATTTCTGTATCAGGAACCTCAAACCATTCTCAGAAAGCTTGTGGAAAGGTTTGACATTCCAAAAACAAGCATAGTGAGATTCTTCATGACGAGTTTGCCTTCACTTAGAAGTGCACCCACTGGGTTCCTGATTTGTTGAACACGGAGCAAAAAATAGCTTGAGTTGAGTTTACCAAAAGGTCCTCAACACGTTCAAAGATGGGAGGTCTGACAACTGAAAGGAAATTGTCAATGGAGATCAAGCTATATTGACATGAGGATTTTCGTGAAGTATTTTGTGAAGTGGGCGCGCCTCTTGAAAGAAACATATGAGATTGGTGGTGTGTTGAACTAAGTAAACAAGCTTTTAGTTAATATAATTATTTCATTGATTTCATTCTTTCTTTTGGACTTTCCCTTGTATGTGGCTGCCAAGGCCTTGCATACTTTAGGGGTTATTCAGAGAGCACATTTATTTATTTATTTATAAAGGATTTTACCAGGAAGGATACATTGAGATTTCTCTCGTTTTCAAGTATGTCCTGGGTTCAAGAACATTGAAGTGTTACAGTTACAGAAATACAAAGTAATACAATGCAAGATAATAAAAAAAACAACACAAATATACAGATTAACAGAAAATAAATATGTAGGAAATATAGTCACTAGGTTACATGTTTACAGGTGCATTCTGTATTGAGGTATGTTAGTAAGGAGCTCTTGAGTAGGCTTGTGCACCGATTTTTTTTTTGGTTCGATTCGGTTCGATTTTTCGGATTTTTAAACTTTTCGATTCGACTCGTTTCGACCGATTTCGGTTTCGATTCGATTCGGTTCGGCCCGTTTTTCGGGCACATTTTTTTTTCGGAATATCGACCATTTTTCGTATTTTCGTGTCACTGTGCTCGATTTTTGTATCGACTTTTCGTGATTTCGGAAATTTTCGTTTTTCGGAATTGCACATCTTTCGGAATATCGACCATTTTTCGTATTTTTCGTGTCACTTTGCTCGTTTTTTGTATCGACTTTTCGTTTTTTCGGAAAATTTTCGTTTTTTAGAAAATTTTCGTTTTCAGAAAATTTTCGTTTTTCGGCAAATTTTCGTTTTTCGGAAATTTTTCGTTTTTCGGAACGTCTGTTCTCCTCGTTTGACTTATTTCAAGTCCATTCGAAAAATCCTAAAATATTTCGTTTCGGCTCAGAAAACGTTTCGGATCTGACATTTTCGGATCTAAAAATTTTCGGAAAGTCGGCCGCATCCGAAAACACGAATCGGGAAATTTCGTGAAAATTCCGAAATTCCGAAACCCGAAACGCACATCCCTACTCTTGAGTGACTTAAGACTGGCGGAAGATTTGATGGTGTCTGGGAGGTTATTCCATAATTGTGCTGCTCTGTAGGAAAATGAGGATCGAGCCACTGTCTTTTTGTATTGTGGTATTGCAAGTAAGGTGCTGGTCCTGGATCGGAGATTATAGGATGAGGGAGCTGCTGGGGGAAGCAGTCTATTCAGGTAGGGTGGCAGCTTCCCAGAAATGCTCTTAAACACCAGGCTGGAAAGGTGAAGGGTGCGTCTGGATTCTAGCGATGGCCAGTTTGGCTCTTTTAACATGTCACAATGGTGGGTCATGTAGTTACATTGTAGCGCAAAGCAGCAGAATGAGTTATACAATGTAGTAAGTTTATGAAGGTGTGTTTGCGGGGCGGCTGCATACACTACATCTCCGTAATCAATAGCTGGCATATGCATTTGCTGTACAATCTGCTTTCTTACCGCGGGACTCAGGCAGGATTTGTTTCTGTACATTGTGATGCTCTCTCATTTCCCGCACATTCAGGAATCAATTCCCTGACCCACGACCCTGCAAGGAAAAGCCGCCAAACGGATCTGAAAAAAAATTGCTGCAAAATTGCCAAAAATACACCGAAAATCCCGCAGGTAACCCACCGATACAATCTGAAAATTCGGATCTATCTGAAACGCTGCAGAAAACCCACTGAATGTATCCAACGATCTGCAGAAAACCCGCCAAACACGTCTGAAAAAGCTGCCAATCCGCTGAACAAAGCACCGACCAGCCACTGGAAAAAACTGACAAGCTGAATGGGTAAAAAAAAACTAAAAACATTGAAATTAACATATTAACATGGAACATGGAATTAACATATAAGGTCCTATGAATAATAATAAAAAGGTCTGGGACAGGAAAATATGCTATTTAAAAAAAAATCTGATTTTTTTTGCAGAATACATCCTGAAAAATGCCTAAAAAATCCTAAAAAAGTAAAGAGACTTTTTGCTGCAAATTAAAAGAATAAATGGTTTAATAGATATTGAATAAAAACTGGAATATTTTTAACATTGAAACCTGTGGGATTCGCCTGATTAACCCTTTCGCTGCTGAGGCTTTTCCCGCCTCTGTGCTGAGCTCATTTTTACCGATTTTGCTCATCATGTTTAAACGCGTTTTGAAGGCTTATTTTAGTATATGACCCAGACATATTATATATCGTTCTTTCCATCAGACTCGGCAGATTCATAATATGTTATTATTATATGTATATGTCATGACCTGTCTGTATATTATAACAAAAAATGCAATAAAATATGAATTTTCAATAATTTACAACGTGTAAAGTGTTTTTTTTTCACATTTTAACATGCAAGCAATTGTGGTTATATTTTGTATGGGGTGCGCGTGCTAAAAAAATTAGAGATGGGGTCTCGTTACATTTTTTTTTGGGGAAAATTACGCGATTTTTAACAAACACACCGCATACAAAAATCTTTAGTGCAGTATCATTGTTCACATTATAATTGAAATGGGAACAATATTGCTGCATTAACAAACCAAAAAAAAGAAAAAAAACTTGTTTATTTTTTTTTTATAATTTTATTTTTAAATATTTTTTTATTTTTATTTTTTTTTAAATAAATTTCATAGTCAAGTTTGGTATTGTTGGAACAGCCATGCTCTGGCCGATCCAACAATACCAAACATTAACCCCTAACTGCCACGGATCGGGAGATAGGGGGTTCATTGGAACCCCCTATCTCCACCATTGGTGGCAGTTAGGGGTTAACTCCAAGACTGGCGTCATCGTGCTATGCACGATGACGCCAGTCCTCAGGGGGCATTCCCGGAAGCTTGGCCGACATCCAAGATGTCGGCCAGCTCCGGGAAAGGATCACGAACCGGCGCTTTTCGGCGCCGATTCGTGATCCGGCCCCCATGGGGTTAATTCCAGGTACCATTTGGAAGGGCAGGCTGTGCCCTTCCAAACGGTGCCTGGGTTAACCCCCTGCACGCCACCGATCGGGAGGGAGAGAGGTCCGAAAGACCTCCCCCCCTCCCTTTCAGGCGCCTCCTCCGCACATGCGGGGGGGGCCTGAATTAGGTGTCATCGCACCCCCGCGATGACACCTAATTACTCCGGCGGTGGTTCCAGGTGCTGGGCTGACATCGAGGATGTCAGCCCGCATCGGGGGGGCCAGCGATCGGCCGGAACCCGGCCGAACGCTGACCCCAAAGAGAGGACGCGCTCAGCGCGTCCACCGCATGGAATGCTACATGCGGTTGGACGCGCTCAGCGCGTCCACTGCAGCAAAAGGGTTAAACCTGCCGAATGAAACCACCGAACATCAAGGCATTTCACTGACATTTCTCTGCTGTTCGGTGTCTGTGAATAGATTAACCATTGCTTCTCTATTGGGATTTCACTGCCGTCGAACAGGCACCGCATTTCGCTGGCAATTGGTCAATATTTGGCAAGTTGCCAGGTTTTGAATAGCCAAATGGCCACGCAATTGCAACGTAAGGGAAATTCAATTTCGGGGCCGGTTCGGCTCTCTCTGAATAACCCTGTATGGCATTTTGCTGTGAGGCCCACATGTGGTCTAGGGCGACGGTGGTCAGCATGCAGATATTTTACGAGATGCTGTAGGAGACAATTCCATAGTACCTATAGCAAATAGACTTTTCTTTTGTATACTCAAGCCGAAAACGATAAATATTACAAATATCACAAAGTGTCTTAGACTATATGATAAATTAAATTAAAAATGAAGTAAAGAAAATCTTAAATTGGGCATTATGATAAAATTTAAATTTGAAACCAGTAGAGATGTGCACCGCTAAAAATTTTGTTTCGTTTTGTTTTTTCCCAGGTGTTTTTTTTTGTTTCGGGTCGTTTCGTACCGTTTTTGTTTCGATTCGGTGATTAGATTCGAAATTTCGAATCGATCCGAAATTTCGTGTGGTCGAAATTTCGGATTCGAGATGCCCTCGGAAGCACGAAAATGGTAAATTTCGTAGGGAAAACGAATCTGTACGAAACGAATTGCACATCCCTAGGAACCAGTGGTTGGAGAGATTCATTTTGGGGCCAATTGTTTCACATCATCTTGCATGTTCTTAAAGTGAATCACCATTCTAAACATCTTTTAGCTATAATGCATTTAAATATGAATTTGCACAGCTATTCTTCTTAATCTCTTATAAAGAAATGAGTCTAAATGCATTTCGATAAAATACAGTCAGATGGTTTTTTTTTCCTGAAACTAGGCAAGAGGGAAACATTGGATGATTATAAATTACAAGATGAGATATTATGAACCACCCCACAAAAAACAATGTTTACTTTATTATGGATTCCCATTGAAACATATTGTGTTCCCCAAGAAACACATAACAATGGAAGTCTTTTAAGAGATATGCATGCCAAGAGCAGACTATTTTCTTCACATTATGTAGACTGTAATGGTTCCCATCTCCTCAATATGATAATATACTTCCGCTGGTGGTTAACAGCCTAGTCACATCCATCCAATGTAAAATTATAGCCCTTAATGGATTTCCCTACTAACTTATGAACATTGCTCATTAGGGTTGGTTTATTTTCGCCAACGTTTATGAGACAGGGTAACATGACTGCAATGTGTAAACCGTTGAAGAATTAAGAATGAAACAAACACATAATTGGATTTTTTATGGTTATTTTAGAAAGGAGAGGGTAAATTCCGATTTGAAGCAAAATGCATAGAAAATAATTGAGTTTACAGCACGTATTTACTGAAAATAGTAGTACAGTGCTTTGTACAGTGATGCTGCACTGAGGCAGGCGTGTAATACGTCTAGACCTTATTCTGGCTGATATGAAAAATGGCAAAGCGTACCCATGACCACCAGTCGTGTGAAAAAAGTAAACATGACTTAGTTTGAAGATTATCTGATCATGAGTGCACAGCTCCTCCTTTTCAGATAAGGGACTCTAGAAACCCAGACGTTTCTAAGGCTTTTCTGTGCAATTTGCGCTCCTACACAACTTGTAACTGCAAATTGCATACCGCTATGGGACATACACTTTTTATGTACGCAAGTTCTGTAGCACTTGCTCAAGATGATGGATCGGAGCTGCTCTCATGCACAGATCCATTCCATCAGCTGCCTTTCTATATAGATATAGACATCTTAGAGAGAGTTCAGAGAAGGGCTACTAAAATGGTGTACGACTTGAAGGAGAAAAGTTACCAGGAAAGGGTTAATGATCTTAACATGTACAGCTTGGGAAAAAGACGAGACAGAGGAGATATGATAGAAACATTTAAATACGTAAAGGAAATCCACAAGGTAGAGGAAGGGAGTATGTTTAAACGGAAACAAAGTAGCAAAACAAGAGGACATAGTCTTAGATTAGAGGGGCAAAGGTTTAAAAGTAACATCAGGAAGCATTATTTTACTGAGAGGGTGGTGGATACATGGAACAGCCTTCCAGTAGAAGTGGTAGAGGCCAAAACAGTGATTGAATTTAAGCAGGCATGGGATAGGCATAAGGCTATCCTAAACAAAAGATAAATCCAGGTAAAGTATCCATGTAATTGGGCAGACTAGATGGGCCGAAAGGTTCTTATCTGCCGACATTTTTCTATGTTTCTATGTTCCTGAGAACCCTCGCTTCAGTGATTGGTCTCAGAGGGTGCCGTCGGCATGCTCTCTGTGTGCTAACGTCATTAATGACTGATTTGGTGACTGGCAGCTGTGAAATTCAAATAATCGCGGCTGCTGCTGGTGCCACTGGGTGGGGTGGTGGAAAATCCACCATTTCACTCAGCGATAACACCATAAGAGAGTGGGCTTGAGTAGGGGGCACTCCCTACATCCTGACCACTTTTTAATTGTAAAATGGTCAGTATGTGTAGAGTGTCCCTTAAAGATCATAGTTAAAATAACCTGGGACACCCAAAAGACCTTCTACTGACTGAAATAAAAAACGCCAAAAGAAAGATGCCCAGGGTGTCTGCTCGACTGCATAAAAATGCCATAGGCATGCTGCAAGGAGGCATGAGGACAGTAGATGTGGCCAGGGCAACAAACTGCAATGTCTGTAATGTTCGACAGCTATGACAGCGCTACTGGGAGGCAGGAAGGACAGTTGATTGCCTTGCAGTAGCAAACTGTGCATAACAACACCGGTACAGGATCGGCAGTACATCCGACTATCACACATGTGGGACAGATAGAATATGGCAACAACAACAACTGCCCAAGTTACAACAGGAACGGACAATACATCCATTAATGCACTGACTGACAACAGCAGACTGAGAGAGGCTGGACTGGTGGCTTGGAAGCCACACCAGATACCGGCTGCTACTTTTTCTACTGAATGTTCGGGGACTCATTATTCATTTTTTTTGCTTCGTGTCCGTGAAGCATCTTCGGTTTTTGTCTCAGACTGAGAGTCTTTTTTATGCGGATACGAATATTTACATGTTAGGTTTGCTGTTAATTAAAGCAGTTAATCAAAAAAAGAATTGTCCTCTCATTTTTGAGTTTATTATCATGTATACATTATAGATCACCGTGAGAAATATACACTTTTTTTGTGCAAACCTTACTATAGTTTTTATGTTTTAATCGTTTAATAATTTATCATCTCTTATTATCATTAAAATTGTTCAGTATATATTGCTAGTGCCGACATCATGATTTAATGATGTCATTATTATTATCCATCAATACTAATTAATAATAATTTATTTATTATTATGTTCTATTAATATTATTAATATTATTATTATTATTATTTTCAAAAATTCAAGTTGAAAAAGTTTGTTACTTTTATACATTTGTATATTATTATCTTTAAAATCATAGCTGGTAATTAGCGCTCCTGCCAGCAAACCCTGAGCAACAAAGTATGTAAGTCATGGAAGAGGACATTGATATTACTAATACCTAAAGCAGTAATTCAATAGAGTTATTCAAAGTATTGTTACAATATTACATTTAGAAGCTGTATTTTTCTTGGTATCAATTTTTCAACATAATCATCATCACCGGCATTTATTGCTTAGTAACCCTAATAGGTCATGAGTTGAATATTGACTAGAAATCACTAAGTATCAGGAATCCCTCATTAGGACGTTAATCCTGTAAAAAGGTTGAACAGGTTTTCACTCAGAAATGTTAATAATTGGCATTTATTCTATTTATTCTATTTATAAAGAGCATTTCTGCAAATTCATTCAGGTTCACTTTCATTGAGGCAACACTATTCTGCAAAAGGAAAAAAAATGATAAATAGGTTTGCATTAGGTCTGCAGATACAGCAGCCTCCACTAATATTGACACTTTTGGAAAAACTTAGCAAAGATGGCTGTTAAAAATTGCATTTATGGTTTATCTTTTTGATCTTTTGTCCACAAAATTACACAAACGTACTCTGGTCTCTACTGCTGCTAATATGAGTCCCAGAACATCAATATTGACAAATACAAGAATCTTGCGCTCATCTATGATACAGAAAATACTCTACCCATGGCAGATGATCAATGGTCCTCTGGAGTAATCAACCCCAAACGAGATTCCAGCATAAAAATGATGCTCCTCCTGGATGGCCTCCCACCACCTAAAGATCAACATGTCAAAGACTGAGCTCCTACTTATTCCTCCCTCCAATGCCTCCCCACCTCCTGACTTCTCTGTCACGGTGGAGGGTATCACCATCTCCCCCCTCAAACCAAGTTCGCTGTCTTGGAGTTACACTTGACTCTGCTCTTTCCTTCATCCCCCACATCAAGTCTCTTTCCTCCTCCTGCCGTTACCAATTGCGTAATATTTCCAGAATTCTACCATTTCTTACCGCTGTCACCACAAAACAACTCATACACGCCCTGTAATCTCCCGACTCGACTATTGCAATAATCTCTTATCTGGCCTCCCTCTGTCCCGCCTCTCCCCCCTACAATCCATCCTGAACGCCTCCGCCAGGCTAATTCACCTCACCCGCCGCTCTGTCTCTGCCGCTCCCCTCTGCGAGTCCCTTCATCGGCTCCTTGTCCACTGCAGAATTAAGTTCAAAATCCTTATCCTTACCTACAAAACCCTCACTAACTCAGCTCCCCACTACCTGTCCTCACTAATCACCAAATACACCCCAGCCCGCTCCCCAAGGTCAAACAGTGACCTGCGCCTAGCTTCTCCCCACATCACCTCTTCCCATGATAGACTGCAGGATTTCTCACGCGCAGCCCCCACTCTCTGGAACGCTCTCCCTCGTACTGTCAGACTTTCCCCTAACTTCTCTTCCTTCAAACGCTCCCTTAAAACGTTCCTATTTAGCGAAGCCTACCACCCAACTCACTGACACAACCATCAATCACTCTCACCTTACAGTCCTCTCCTCCTGTTTCCAACCCCAACCCTCCTAGATTGTGAGTTCCTATGGGAATAGGGCCCTCATCTCCTCCTGTACTGTTTGTCAAATGTTGTTCATTGTATTGTATTGTAACCCTGTCTATACTGTGCCTATTGTACAGCGCTGCGGAATATGCTGGCGCTTTATAAATAAAGAATAATAATAATAATAATAATAAAACATAAGAGAACCAGTCACTCCTCAAGAGCAAAGTGGCACTTTGTTAGAAACCAGCAACGGCTCTCGCTAGATCCTGCTGGTTTGCGGACTGGGGACTTTCTTCCCCCAGTCTCTCTCTGCTCCCGACAGCCAGAAGCAACAGATCAGGCCGCCATTCTTGCCGCGGGATGAGAGGTTTATATATATATGTATATATAGATCAGGATTTATTCTTTTTTTAGGGATCCTAAACTATGAATCGATCCCAAATTACAAACGAAATTGTGAAAACAAATCAGTTCCGTTTTACTGTTTCACAAAGCACCCCGTCCCTGTTAATTGGCTGTGGTGCTGAATCTGTTGTATTCAGCACCACAGGCCAATAGACAGCTCAATATTTAAGCTTAGCTTGCCTTGTAACCCTCATGTTCAACCCTAAGCTAACTGTAATTGAGCAGGATTTGATTGATTGTTTTTCTTTTAGTGATCCGAAATTCGAATCGAATCAAAACAAAATTACGAAACAAAATGAAATTACGAAACAAAATTATGAAAATTAAATTATTTTCAAAAGAAACTAAACAAATAAACAAAACAAATTTTTCAGCTGTGCACACCTCCTATGTTTTGTATATTACATAGTCATGTTTGGTATCACTTGAATGGTCAGACAGTATCCTCAAGGATTTATAGAAGTGGATATACAGGAGTCCAAATGACCCTCTCTTCCACTTCCAAATCCTCTCCAGATATCACTGCACTCCAGGGCTTAACTTGGCACCTCATACATCAAAGCTGCTCAACCTTGGCCAACCAGATGTTTTGGAACTCTCACAAGGCTCTGTCGACCTAATGAGTGGCCGAGTATCTTGGGACGTGTAGTTCCAAAACATCTGGGGGGCCACGGCTGAGCACTCCATACATACAGCATGTAATAAGTAGGTATATATTATGCCTGGACTATCTATTAAGAAGAACTATTACCATGTGATAACAATACCAAATATTCAGCTTCCTTTGCAAAGACCCATGCTTTAATACAATCTTTGCAGCTTGTGTTTTGGCTTATTTTTTTCCTATTTCCCTTATGTCACTTTTGCAATTTCTTAGTCGTAAAAGCACCTTTTTTTTAATCAGATAAAATAACACATTCTGTTTTCTTACAAAATTATATTCTAATTGCAGCTTCTTTAAAAAAAAAATGCTATTATTTCATGCAAATAGATCATAGTAATTTCACTATCGACCTGATTTTTTATTTTTTTTTGTATCAAAATAACCCCTATTAACCTGTAATCTCTTTGGAAGCTGAATACTAATCTAGAGCACGCTAACGCTTGTAGCAGAAGTAATAACTTCGTACCTACGTTTCTAATAAGAATGATTTAAAAAATACCTTTAGTTTGCTAATATGAGAGCTGCTGGTTTATATTATTAGACTAATATCAATACAAATGCTTTAAATGTGTTTAACCCCTTCACTACTAAGGGATTTAAAAAAAAAAAAACACTGTCAGGATCCATTCAGTCCATCAATATTTTGTCCGTAGCTTCTAATTTATTGCTGTAATATATTCCTATCTGTGCAGGGTCGGTGCTAGACTATTTTGCGCCCTAGGCAAGACCAGCTACTTGCTTCCCCCCCCTGAAAATATTGTCAACTGATGAAATGCGGGAAGAACACACGGTCGTTCAGGGCCCATCTTACCCCTCCGCTGGTCGGACCTGGGATCGGTCTGTGCCTCTTTCTTTCTGACCTCTATGCCTCTTTCTTTCTTCTGTGCCTCTTTCTTTTGCCTTTTCTTTCCTTTGCCTCTTTCTTTCGTTCATCTGCCTATTTCTTTTCTTTTATCTGTCTCTTTCTTTCATCTGCCTCTTTTTTCTTTCTTTCTTTCTCTTTCTTTCTTTCTTTCTTGTCTCTTCTTTCTTTCGTGACTTTCTTCTTCTGCCTCTTTTTTTCTTTCATCTTCCTTTTGTGGCACCCGCACGTCATCTAGTGGCGCCTGCGTTTCACCATAAGACACCCACCTTCTACGCCGCTAGCGAGGGTCCGCTATGCGAGCCGCCACTGTCGGCTACACAAGCAAACAATGTGGAAGGGGTACAATAATAGAACCCGGGTTGGGGCCGGCTGCACCACTAGGTGTCAGTGCACCCTAGGCGGTTGCCTAGCTTGCCTAGTGGAAGCACCGGCCCTATATCTGTGAAACAATTAACATTTCAAAGCTAAGCAGCGTTTCAAAGCTAAGCAGCGTTCTAATGTATTGTACGTTTTCTATCTCTATTCAAGGTATATATTTTCTACATTTTGTTAACCCCTTCACCCCTGAGATTGAGATAGCTTGGGTCTTGAGGCACCATCAGGTGCCCAATATCGAGTTATCTCGATCTGCAGCTGATTTTTCATACTTTTGGGCTGCAAAAGATACCCTCAAAGATTTAGCCCTATGGGCATAATGCCCAAGGTACAACAACTGGTTAAAATCGGTTAAGGAATGCCCTGAATTGTCGGACTTTACCCAACCGACACGGAGACACAGGTTGCAGTTCTAACAGCAGAAAATCTATTTGGTCATTAGATGGCAACATCTCCTAGCCAAATAGGTTATTACAGTAAGGAATACATTGGGAACATTCCCAAAATATTTCTTACTGTACATTTAATTAAAAATTATTTTCCAAAAATTCACTGGTTCCTGGCAGTGGATTTTTGGTAATTCACTTGGCAGTGACGGGGTTAAGCACAGCATGTGAACAAAATAGGCAACATTTTACAGGGACCTTTCCCAGGCCATGGAATAAAGGATTAAAGCCAATCTCATGGACTAATGGCCTATTTTTGATTGACAAAGTCTACGTATGGTAAGACCTCCAAATCACTTTCCAAATTTCCTCCAAAACAGTAGTTAGGTTCTTTGGTCACCCCCGCATGCTATAGATCAACAATTCATGTCACATATGTCTATTTTTTGGCAGGGATGCACCAAAATTTCAACCAGGGATGCATTTCAGGTGAAAATAGCAGTTATGGCATGCGACCATAAGAAAAAAACACCAAAAATATCAGCCAAAAAAAAGACGCTCCAATTTGGCCACGGCTGAATTAGATTCTCATTTTTGGGAACTATGGTTAGGGTTAGCAATCAGGGCCAGGTTTATAGATTAGGGTTAGGGCTAGGAATAGGTTACTATTTGTCTTTGTGTTGGGATTATTGTTAGGGTTACAGATTAAGCATTAGGGTTAGAAATTAGGATTTGGGTTAGAAATTTGTGTTAGGGTTAGAGCAGTGGTTCCCAGCTGCGGTCCTCAAGTACCCCCAACAGGCCAAGTTTTAAGGATTACCTTGGGAAAATGCAGACTGAATCCTGCAATCACTGAACAGCAAATCATATCACCTGTGATGTGCTTCACATATCTGTAAAACCTGACCTGTTAAGGGTACTTGAGGACCGCGGTTGGGAACCAATGGGTTAGAGGTTGGGTTACAAATTAGGGTTAGGTTACTTTTGGTGCTTGTTTTATGGTTAGGGTTTGTTAGATAGAGGTTCCTCTTTAAGGGTCGATTTCCTATCATTAACCCCTTAAGGGCCGCTGACGTACCCTGTACGTCCTGTCCTCGGGTCTCCCTTAGACCCGCGGACGTACAGGGTACGTCAGCGGCGCCTAATCCCCCTCCTGCCCGATACTCACCTCCCTCGCTGGATCCCTCGGCGATCTGGCAGGGAGGAAGCCTGCCCATGTGATTTACATGGGCAGGCGAGGCTGATGACGTCGCCACGCTGCGTGGTGACGTCATCAGCAGGCGTCACCATGCAAAGCAATGGAGGGGAGGGGGGTGGCTCCTTCGGAGCCCTCTATCTCCCCAACCATTGCAGCTAGGGAGATGCTTTTTACACCGCTGAAAAGGACAGAGTCTCCCCTTTTCAGCAGTGTATAGCATTAACTGTTTCGCCGCCCGATCATGTTTCAGCGCCAATTGGCGCCAAAACGCGATTCGAACCTGGAGGGGGGCTGACATCTTGGATGTCAGCCAAGCCTCCAGGTCCCCCCCACCCACTGACAACCTCACCATATGTGTGAAGATGTCAGTGGGCCAGTTAACCATCTAGTTGCCATGTAGAGATAAGGGGATCCTAAGGATCCCTTTATCTCCCGATCCATGGCAGCTAGATGGTCATATTTGACATCATTTGAAAGGCCTGATTATGGCCTTTCAAATGATACCAAACATGACCAGGTTTGGTTTTAAAAAAAAAATAATAATAAAAAAATTAAATAAAATAAAAAAATGTTTTTTTTTTTTAGAGTTTTTTTGTCTGGGGGGGTTTAATTAAATAGGACCTAGGCTGTCATCTAAAAATAACTAGCACAAAATGGTCAGAATGAGCACAGCGCACATAGGTGAACTGTCTCAGCAGTGAAGGGGTTAAAAAGCAAACGCATGTAAAAATTGGGTATTTCTAGTCTCGGGACAAAATTTTGAACCTATTTAGCCGGGGTCTTTTTGGGTGGTTGTAGATTTTGGGGATTAAATTACGAAAAAGTGTGTTTTTACCATTTTTTCCTCATATTTCATATTTTTTTTATAGTAAATTATTCGATATGATGGAAATAAGGGTATTTCTAGAAAGTCCATTTAATGGCGGGAAAAACTGTGTATAATATGTGTGGGTTGAGTAAACGAGTAAGAGGAAAATTTGACCTAAACACTAACAGCGCAGAAACGTAAAAACAGCAGCGGTCACTAAAAGACGGATTTGTGTAAAACCGCCTGGTCACTAAGGGGTTAGCTGCTTCCTGGACCCGACGACTCTCCACCTGGCTTCCGCTGTTTGCCTTGCTGATATTGTGACACAGAAGTGAGACACACACACACAATTATATTATCATCTCTGTGCGCCGCTTAGAGCTTGCACATATCTTTTATTGAAACGTAAAAGGGAAGGGGAGGGTTCTTTACGTGAGAAGCCCCCAGGAATATTCATAAGCAAAATATGACTTTGTTGTTCTTGTTTTAGTAATCTGCATGTTCTTTATGGGGGAAAAGAGAGCTTATGTTTATGAACATTTTATAATGAAAACATCCTGATGAAATCAAACTGAAAACACTATTTCTATGGTGGCATTATTAACTATTTTGCTACGTCTCCTTACAGGGTTACATTTAGGATTAAGGTTAACCCTAACATTCTGCTCCATTTTTGCTTCAATTTTAGGCAACAGATTCTGCTCTTTACTTTGACATGCGTATCAAAAGAAGAGGCAGAATCTGTTGCCTAAAAAAAAACACTTTCAAAATAAATGGAAGAAAAAAATTTCATTTATGGTTTTAGTTTTCGGTTTCTCTGTTCAGGCAAACACATCTTCAATTTTTGGTTTTACCTTGCAGGGTTATTCAAAGAGAATCGAAAGCCAACGCACGTTCAGTGACTTTTCATTCTCTTCAATTCGGTGCGATTTGGCGATCCCATTTCGGCCACCCTGCGGTGTATTCAGCAAGTACCACAGGGCTGCCGAAATGCAGGGAAAAGTAGCCGCAAACTCACCAAAGACTCACCGCAAAACGAGGGCGAACGCACACCGAAACACGCAAAAACATCTGGATTAACCTGCCGAAATGCCGGAAAAACCCGAGCAGGAGCCGATCACACGCAGCGCAGCCGCTGAAAAAAGCCTGCACCGCAGACGAAGGAGGTGAAGAAAAAAAGAACCCAGTACGCTTGAATGTTTGAAAAGTGAAACGCTGTTTGCAAAGAAACTACTGAGCCAAAATGTCTGAAATGAAATGAAATGAAATGAATGATAACAAAAAGGGCTGTTACAGAAAAAAGAATAACGATTTAAAAAAAAAAAAATCGACAAAACAATTTTTGGCAAAAAAATCCCGAAAAATGCTTAAAATATTACAAAAATCTAAATAAAGAGAACTTTTACTGCAGAATATTACAATAAATGGTTTAATAGATATTGAATTAAAACGGGAATATTTTTAACATTGAAGCCTATGGGATTCGCCTGAATAAATCTGCCTAATTAAACCACCGAATGGCAGGGCATTTCGGGAACCTTTCACTGCTGGTTTTTCTTTGAATAGCTGAAGCATTGCTTCTCTATGGGGATTTCACTGTCCTCGAACAGGCACCGAACAGGCACCGTATGTGCAGGCAATTCGCCAACATTTGGCGAACTGCCTACTCTCTGAATAGCCGAATGGCCAGGAAAGGTAACCGAACGCAAAATTTCAGTGCTCGCTTACCTTTCTGCAGCAATTCGGATCTCTTTGAATAACCCTGTTGGTTTTCATTTTGGTGCATTTTGGTACTTTTTAGGCAGGCTAAGTATCAGGGGATATGTAGTTTCATAAACTATGGGGTCAGTGTTTGCTATAAACTGGGCAAGGAAGGAAAATAACTGGTCATATTTAGGTAGCTGGTGGCATGTTCAATGAACAGCCAAACATTCATCTGGAAAGATAGGATACACAAGTGCAGATGTAATGGTTTGATCACTGATCATGTAACTACAGTGGCAAGAAACAGTATGTGAACCCTTTGGGATTACGTGGAGTTTTGCATGAATTGGTCATAAAATGTGCTCTGATCTTCATCTAAGTCACAACAATTTGTAAAACACAGTCTGCTTAAAATAATACAACACAAACATTATATGTTTTCATGTGTTTATTGAACAGAACATGTAAACATTCACAGTGCAGGGTGGAAAACGTATGTGAACCCCTAGCCTAATGACTTCTCCAAGAGCTAATTGGAGCCAGGAGTGAGCCAACCTTGAGTCCAATCAGTGTGATATTATTGGATGTGTTGCTGAAAGCTGTCCTGCCCTTTAAAAACACACACCAGTTTTGGGTTTACTGGTTTCAAGAAGCACTGCCTGATGTGAACCATGCCTCGCAGAAAAGAGCTCTCAGAAGACCTACGATCAAGAATTGATGACTTGCATGAAGCTGGAAAGGGTTACAAAAGTATCTCCAAAAGCCTTGATGTTCATGTGTCCACGGTAAGACAGACTGTCTACAAATTAAGAAAGTTCAGCACTGTTGCTACTCTCCCTAAGCGTGTTTGTCCTTTAAAGATGACTGCAAGAGCACAGCGCAGAATGCTTAATGAGGTAAAGAAGAATCCTAGAGTGTCAGCTAAAGACTTACAGAAATCTCTGGCACAGGCTAACATTTTTGTTGACACATCTACAATAAGGAAAACATTAAACAAGAATGGAGTACATGGGAGGACACCACGGAGGAAGCCATTGCTGTCCAAAAAGAATATTGCAGCACTTTTGAAGTTTGCAAAAGAGCACCTGGATGTTCCACAGCACTACTGGCAAAATATCCTGTGGACAGATGAAACCAAAATTTAGTTGTTTGGAAAAAACACACAACACTGTGTGTGGAGAAAAAAAGGCACAGCACACCAACATCAAAACCTCATCCTCAATGTGAAACATGGCGGAGGGAGCATCATGGTTTGGGGCTGCTTTGCTGCCTCAGGGCCTGGACGGATTGTTGTCTTTGATGGAAAAATTTATTCCAGAGTTTATCAAGATGTTTTGCAGGAAAACGTAAGACCATCTGTCTGCCAACTGAAGCTCCGCAGAGGATGGGTGATGCAACAGGACAATGACCCAAAGCATACAAGTACGATCCTGACCTCAACCCGATTGAAATGCTGTGGCATGACCTTAAGAGAGTGATTCACACCAGACATCCCAAGAATATTGCTACACTGAAACAGGTTTGTGAAGAGGAGTGGTCCAAAATTACTCCAGATCGTTGTGCAGGTCTGATCTGCAACTACAGGAAACGTTTGGTTGAGGTTATTGCTGCCAAAGGAGGGTCAACCAGTTATTAAGTCCAAAGGATCACATACTTTTTCCACCCTGCACTGTGAATGTTTACATGTTATGTTCAATAAACACATGAAAACATATAATGTTTGTGTTGTATTATTTTAAGCAGACTGTGTTTTTCAAATTGTTGTGACTTAGATGAAGATCAGAGCACATTTTATGACCAATTCATGCAAAACTCCACGTAATCCCAAAGGGTTCACATACTTTTTCTTGCCACTGTACATATATGTGTATTTTTTCTCTATGTTTCCAATTCATTTTCATGACAAAAAAGGCAAGATTGCTAAAATAAACCGAAATGTACAACTTGACTATTATGAAACAAATTCCTCTGTAAATCCAGAATGAAAACATTAATATTGCATGGATATATTTTTAAGAAAGATCAAACTAACTTACTTTCTGCACATAATGTTGCTATACTTCATAGGGGGGATTATGAGATTAAGTTTATTAAATTGCCACCTGCACTGAAAATATGTTGTGCCAGATGGAGCATTGTGAATAAAGGAGAAATATATACGGATTACGTTTTGCTTATATATTTTTTAATAGTGTTTTGTGTGATAACACAATTTAATTGTCATCACTGCTGACAAAACCTAAACAAAAGTTTATGAAGAATACAATTCTAAAGCAACTTTTTTTTAAAATACATTTATACTACTTAACTTAAATCAGGTTAAAATAAAGCGCTGTAATATTCCAGTGTAATCTAAAACACATTATATTAAAAACAAGTTTTTTTAATTAAGTGTGGAGAGTGATTCGTGCAAAATAGCTTTGTTTTAATGGATCTGTGGAACATCTGGATATACCTCTTGATAATTAAGCGTTCTTTGACTTTAATGTGTTAATAGAACTTGCTGTTTTGACTCTCAATGGGATCATAATATGCTTTTTTTGCAGCTTTCACAAATACTAACTACTTGAAATTATTGGGTTTTTGGAAAGTGGTTGTAATGGAGCCTCTTGTACACTGAGTACCTCAGTTTTCAGCTCACCGTAGAATTGCTCAATTACATAGAGTAATCGTAACCAGGTATCCAATTGCTGCTAAGGCTTAATGCACACAGTGTGGGAAAGGAAGGAAACTCATGTATGTTAGTTTAGAGCTGGATCTATAAACAGATTGCATTCCCAGGGAAAGGAAGGAACAGTAGAGCCAATGGGACAACACACAAAGTGGAAGGACAGCCCAACAACAGGTAAAACAAATCTCTGTATTAACCACAGGGCACTCTACAACGAATACATTAGGAAATAATAGATCATTGAATAGGAAACAGAGAACATGGACACCCTGTACCTAGAAGGGATACAGAGTGATTTTAAAATGAGAAAGGGATGGGGAACAACACAAAATTCCACACTGGTGAAAACCTGCAGTCCCACACCTCCCAAAAGCACCTCTAGGTCCATGTACCCCAAGACTTAAGTGACTACCATCGTAGTGGTCAAGCAATCCTTTTCACTTTTGGGCACTGATGATCAATTATCTAGTTAATTCAGGCCAGGTCATGATAGAGGAATGTCTGCTTATTTAGGTTTACCGCTATAGTGTTAGTACTTTTCACGGTGACCAAAAAATGAATGGTTGATCTGCATTGTTAAAAGTGTTGTATTAATAGTACAGCTAGTTGAAAGGTCATTGGTCCACTCTTTTATTGGCATTTACTAGGTATCTGTTCTTGGTGCATTACCTGCTGACCTTTCAACCATGTTTTCCTGACCATAAATTCTATGGTTGTAGGCTTGGAGTTTTGGGAAGGTTTGTTACCTCTATAAATACATACTTTGGTCAGGTCCGGGCTCAACGTCATCGGCAGCAGTGGGATGTCCCCTTCCTTCTCCCTCTTTTTTGGAAGAGCCGGAAAAATGCATAGAGGAGGACAGAGAGGTCTGTTTTACAAACAAAAGCAGCAGTTGCTCTATAATTCTGTTAAAATGTTTAATAATATCTGTCAAGCCTTTTCAAAGATTTAAAGAGGATCGTGACACAAAGTAGTAGTAAGAATATACTTGGGAATCAATTGAATTGTCCTGGACGTGCGTTGGCCAGCAGCGCCGTCTTCGCTGCTCACTGGCCGGCCACTGAATGTTATTGCCGGTGATCGTGGTCGCAGGTCAGTGATGTGGGTGTGGCGTGATAGCGGAGCACCCGCTGGAGTTAAAAACCCAGAGGTGAGTGAGTGTTATTGGCCTGACGTGGTTTATACTTTTCAGTGCGATTCTTGTTCTTGTACTATTGGTATACCGTATATCGACTGCCTTTGTTCCAGATTACTCTCTGGTGTTAACCTTGCTCTCCTTGCTGTATTGTGTACTGACCTCAGGCTTTGTTTGACTATACTTTCTGGTTCTGACTCCTGGCTTTGTCTGACTATCCTTTCTGGTTCTGACCCCTTGCTTTGGATGATTATCTGCTCTGGTTCCTAAATGTGGAGTGTAGGTAGGCAGTGTCTTCGTGTAAGGATTTAATTTGCAGTTAACAAAATTCCTTTGCATTTCCCCATGGAACACCATGTCAACTAATATTGAGGCACCGAGATGTGCCTTGCAGATTGACTTTAATCGATTTGGGTAGTGAAGGAGTTAATTTTAGAATCAAATTTAATGTTAGACTAATTTTAATCTTGAATTTAAGGTCATTTATTATAACTTTAAGTAATACTTGCAAAACTAAACAAAGATGTAAATAGAATAAACTTTGGAATCAATTTAATTGTCCTGGATGTCCATTGGCGGGCAGTGCCGTCTACGCTGCTCACTGTCTGGCCGCCCAATGTTATTGCCGGTGGTCGCGCCTCAATGATTCGGGCGTGGGCAGGGTATTACTATTCCATCATTGTCTGCCTAAACTTACATATTTTTTTTCAAAGTGGAGTTGGTGGAGGTGCATTCTCAAGAAACACGACCTGCTGACTCGTCTGGAATTCGCTGACTCAAGATAACGAGGAGATACCTGTTTTAGTTTGGATATAAATATCTCAAGCCGGTGGAAATTTTGACTATTTTTTAAATTTTTACCTAAATTAAGAATAAAACAAAAGGCTGTTTACGAAGTAATCACTGCTGCTAAAAAGCAGAGCAGAGTCAGCAGTTCACGGCTAATAGTTAACATTTTTCTCATGGGTGCAACACTTCTGAATGATCATTAAATGAGTTACTATCATGTTCTACTAATTACATAAGAATATGATGAGTAAGCTACAAAGGAAAAAACGAGACATCAAGCAATCTGAAAGAATGAACGGTGAACTTAGCTGTTATTTTGCTCAGAACTTAATTCGCTAAAAAGTGATCCACGAGTACAATCTGCGTATGTGTTAGTCAACAAAAATATCCCTTTAAAGTGCCCTGGGTTGACCAGCACATCATCAGTAGTTCATGGATATGTGATAGATTATTTATAAATAAAGGATGATAATAATAATAATTATAATATAGATTAACCATTGCTTCTCTATGGGGATTTTGCTGCCATTGAACAGCACCATATTTCACTGGCAATTCGCTAAAATTTGGCGAACTATGTGCTTTTCTAATAGCCGAATGGCCACGAAAATTGCACCACACAGGGAAATTCAACTGTTTGGTGCAATTTCAGAGCCTACTTGGCTACTTCTCTTTGAATAATCCCGATAGTGCAAGTGCTTTATACTCCTTCAACCTCCTAGCTTTAAATGAAACCTGGCTAACTCCCTCAGACACGGCCTCCGTTGCTGCTCTCTCACATGGTGGTCTACACTTGAGCCATACCCCCAGACCGGGTGAGAGAAATGGTGGCGGGGTCGGAATCCTGCTCTCTCCCACCTGCACCTACCAGCATCTCCCTCCACCCCCATCCCTCTCCTTCTCCTCCTTCGAGACACACTGCACCCGCCTGTTCTCTCCTCTGGCCCTCAGGGTGGCAGTCATCTACCGCCCACCGGGACCAACCTCCCAGTTCTTTGACCACTTTGCTACCTGGCTTTCTCACTTCCTGTCTTCTAATCTTCCATGCCTAATTCTCGGGGACTTCAACATTCCCATTGATGATCCTTCTGCCCCTGCTGCCTCCAAACTTCTTTCACTCACGTCCTCCCTTGGACTCACACAATCCTCCCTACCCACCGCGATGGTCACGCTATTGACCTTGTCTTTTTCAACCTTTGCTCCATTTCTGAGTTCAACTGTCGCCCTTTCCCCATCTCTGACCACCACCTTCTCTCTTTCAACCTATCTGGACTTCCTAAACACCCTGCTCTCCCACCCCGCACACACACTTGCAGAAATCTACATGCGGTGGATCCCCATCAATTCTCCAATCTACTTCATCACCTCCCTCACACCTCATCCTTCACCTGCCCTGGTGCTGCCACTAACCACTACAACACTACTCTTATCTCTGCTCTAGACACTCTTGCTCCTCTTCGACTCTGTAAGGCCCCACGCCGCCAGCTTCAGCCCTGGCACACCCTCCAGACACGCTACCTGCAAAGATGCTCCTGCACTGCAGAGCGTGCCTGGAGGAAATCCCGCTCTGAAGCTGATTTTGTTCACTTCAAGTTTATTCTCTGGTCATACACCTCTGCCCTCCACTTGGCCAAACAATCTTTCTTCTCATCTCTTATATCTATGCTGTCCTCCAACCCTAAACGGCTCTGGTCCACCTTCAACACCCTCCTCTACCCACCTGCACCTCCCCCCTCAGCTGCCTTCAGCGCTCAAGACCTGGCAGACTACTTCCTCAGTAAAACTCTAACTATCAGAAGCAACATCCCAACACAAGGTAGTTATCTGCCACCTCCACTCCCAGAGGTCCCCTCTGCCACCCTCTGCCGCTTCCTCCCAGCCACTGAGGAGGAAGTCAATTCCTTATTGTCCTCCTTACATCTCACCACGTGCCCGCTCGAACCCATTCCCTCACATCTAATTCCTCCCCTCTCCTCCTCCCTCACCCCTGCTCTCACACACATCTTCAACCTATCTCTCTCCACTGGCTCCTTCCCATCCGCCTTCAAACACGCGCTAGTTACCCCTTTACTAAAGAAACCATCACTCAATCCCAACTCTCCATCCAACTACCACCCTGTATCCCTGCTTCCCTTCACATCAAAGCTCTTAGAAAAACTAGTCTTCAACCGCCTCTCCCTCTTCCTGTCCTCCAATTCCCTACTTGACCCCCTGCAATCTGGCTTCCATCCCCTACACTCAACTGAAACTGCCCTCACCAAAGTCACCAACGACCTCCTAACTGCTAAAAAATACGGCCACTATTCTATTCTCATCCTGCTTGACCTCTCGGCTGCTTTTGACACTGTTGACCACCACCTCCTTCTAGAGACCCTCAACTCTCTGGGTCTCGGTGACACTGCACTCGCTTGGGTTGACTCCTATTTATCCAACAGGTCCTTCTGTGTGTCCTTTGCTGGTAACTCCTCCTCTTCATTGCCTCTATCTGTTGGTGTACCTCAAGGCTCTGTCCTTGGTCCTCTGCTCTTTTCCATCTATACCTCCTCCCTGGGAAAAATCAACAGCTTTGGCTTTAATTACCACCTCTACGCTGATGACACTCAGATCTACCTCTCTACCCCTGATCTCTCTCCCCCTGTCCTTTCCAAAGTCAGTGACTGTTTATCTGGCATCTCCTCCTGGATGGCCTCCCACCACCTAAAGATCAACATGTCAAAGACTGAGCTCCTACTTATTCCTCCCTCCAATGCCTCCCCACCTCTTGACTTCTCTATCACGGTGGAGGGTATCACCATCTCCCCATCAAACCAAGTTCGCTGTCTTGGAGTTACACTTGACTCTGCTCTTTCCTTCATCCCCCACATCAAGTCTCTTTCCTCCTCCTGCCAATACCAACTGCGTAATATTTCCACAATTCAGCCATTTCTTACCGCTGTCACCACAAAACAACTCATACACGCCCTGGTAATCTCCCGACTCGACTATTGCAATAATCTCTTATCTGGCCTCCCTCTGTCCCGCCTCTCCCCCCTACAATCCATCCTGAACGCCTCCGCCAGGCTAATTCACCTCACCCGCCGCTCTGTCTCTGCCGTTCCCCTCTGCGAGTCCCTTCACTGGCTCCCCATCCACTGCAGAAATAAGTTCAAAATCCTTATCCTTACCTACAAAACCCTCACTAACTCAGCTCCCCACTACCTGTCCTCACTAATCACCAAATACACCCCAGCCCGCTCCCTAAGGTCAAACAGTGACCTGCGCCTAGCTTCTCCCCGCATCACCTCTTCCCATGATAGACTGCAGGATTTCTCACGCGCAGCCCCCACTCTCTGGAACGCTCTCCCTCGTACTGTCAGACTTTCCCCTAACTTCTCTTCATTCAAACGCTCCCTTAAAACGTTCCTATTTAGGGCAGCCTACCACCCAATTCACTGACGCAACCATCAATCACTCTCACCTTGCAGTCCTCTCCTCCTGTTTCCAACCCCAACCCTCCTAGATTGTGTGTTCCTACGGGAATAGGGCCTCATCTCCTCCTGTACTGTTTGTCAAATGTTGTTCAATGTATTGTATTGTAACCCTGTCTATACTGTGCCTATTGTACAGTGCTGCGGAATATGCTGGCGCTTTATAAATAAAGAATAATAATAATAATAATAGCAAACACATATATAGTGGTGCTGCCAATTGCAATTGGTGCCTTAATGGCGGGAAAAAAAAATCGCACTAAACCTGCCCCAATAAAATGTGCTAAAACCTGTATGTGACCAGAAAAAAATCCTATATGGTGCAAAACTGTTCAGTGTCCAAAAACAGTGTCCAGCTATCATCCCTAGTTAATCATACCCTTAATAATAAACTCCTTAAACCAACATAACCTCCAGCTCATGTCACCCTTTGCAAACATACTTTAACCTCACAAACAACTCGATTGGTCAAAGTATTCATCTCTTGATGCATCACGTTCATGGACCGTCATCACCTTGAGTAATCATCTCTAGGTAATGCAGTATTCATGATATAAAATAGGGCTTAGATTACGTTCAGTGATGATCACTGACTAATATTGATTATATTACCCTCATACGTTATTGGTGTCTCGTTTTACCCACGGTGGGCTTCAATAGGTCAAATCGCCTTCAGTAACCAAGCAATGGTCATTACACACTCCATAAATAAGATTTTGCTTATTACTGCGCTCGGTTATCAAAGGAAGTTTATATTCTTCTGGGAAATAGCCCCTGGTTGCCGCTGTATGCAGTAACCAAATATCACGTTGCTTCAAGTTATCATCCCCGGGCGATATTGCTCTTCCTAAGCCACCCTGGCTAAAATTGCCTTCATAAATCACAGGAGTCTCATTTTACCTTCAGTATGCATCTCAGGCACAAAACGACTTAATAATAATAATAACACTGTATTATCAATCTTTATATAGCTCCACATATTCTGCCGCGCTTTACAAGATCAGTTTTCACAAGGGGTTGATACATTGGAATACCACACATGGATTATGACCGGATTCAGGGGGTTCCTGTTCCCAAGGTGAACTTACAATCTATGAGAAGTACAAGTATTTTGTGAGGAAGGTGCATCCATATCGTTGGGTGTCTTGCTCAAGGACACTCGCTGGTGGCGTCTTCTGAGTGGGATCGGGTCATCTTTCCATGATTGTAGATCAGTGACCTGGTGGTTAGGTTGAACCCGCCCCTCGCAAACTCGAGTCTTGCTTCTCCACACTTGTATTGGAGGGATGCTCTGAATGGGATTTGACTTGCTTGTCCACGGTCGAAGGGTAGAGACGTTACCACTGGACTCCTCCGCCGATATTTTGTGGTAGGTAAGTATGTACCATTAGGTGTCTTGCCCAAGAACACAACAATATTTTTTACTTTTCAATTATAAAGAGAACATTGATGCTGCCCTAACTCACCATCTCATTTCTCATGTCACCAACAAGTGTGGAGGTGATGCACAATCCGTTATTACGAATTGTTACATCAAAAACCTAAACCGCTGCACTGAAGCGAAGAGCTCTGGGGGGACTTTGGAACCCTGCGTCACTAATCTGCATACCACACAAGGTCAAGCGAGGCATCTTTGGACAGGTCAGAGTACGGCCTTTGCATCAATACCTAACGTGACTATGTAAAATCTAAAAGAAAACAAAACAAAAAATACACTTTTTATTTTTAGTTCCAAAGCGATGGTGTTGTCCATTTGTCACGAATAAAATGAGCAATACCACTGCCATTACTCACCTTCTCATTTCCCTTGCTGGGAGCTAGGTCAGTGGTTTATAAATAGTCATATTATTTTCTTAAAACACCATCCTACACTATCCCATTTCACTTTTTTAAACAAGAATTGCCCATATAATATATAACCACAAAGATTTGAATGATAAAATGTGAAAAAATAATTTTACACGCTCTAAATGATTGAAATCTGATGGAAATTTCCTCACACAGTACCTGCCTGGTTAAATATACCCGCCGTATCTGCCTGGTTAGATATACCCATATCTGCAATATTAAATAACCCAAAATATATGTTTTCATTTCACTAAATTCCCCAAAAAAGCCACCAAAATATTCAGCTCCAGGCCCATAGATATCTTAATATGGCCCTGAGGGTACTACAACTTTATATTTAAAATTTTTATTTTAAGTGAGGGTCACACAAACATCAACAAAAGGCCACGCAGGGCCAGAGAAAATGGTCAAATAATCGTGGCAAAAGAAAAACAACAGGAGTCATAACAATAAATCTCAGCTTGAAAATAGAAAATCTAAAGGGGAGGTAAGAGTTGTCTTCCATATCAGCCAAAAAGGGGGCAGAAAGTCCTCGCGTAAAGTAAGATAAGCGTCTTTGCGGGGGGGGGGGAGGTAGGGAACCAAAGCAAAAATATAGTGTCTCTGAGAAGCCAAAATTTATCTCCAGCAAGGAAATGTCAGTGGGAAAAAGGAAATAAAATAGTGGCCGAAGCATCTCTGAATTAAAAAGGGGGCGGGCAACAGTGGGAACACATCAATTTGCCATCACATTTGTAAAGGGGAAAAAATGCAGGCCTGCTGTCAGCCAGTGTCTCGAAAAAGATGGAGTCGTGGGGCAGACAGGGTGAGGCAGAGCAGTCGAGGCCTATTGGCAGGAAAAAAGGCTGGCAAATCAAGTAGGCCCTCACCCGCACCAGGATTTCTGGCCATGCAAGGTAAGGCCGCAAGGTGGCTCCAAAGCAGGGGACCGCAGGAAGGGAGCAGGCGGAATCTCTTTTCCAAAGATGGGGGGATAGTCGGCCCTCAGACCCTCTACCCTCTCCGATAGCTCACCACCATGCGGTACCCTGTGGGCTGCTCGCACCCAAAAACGCCACTGGTCAAGTCTTCGGTTCCCCGGCCGGAGTGCAGTACTGCCAAGACGCAGCGCATATCGCCTCGTGTCACACGGCTCTCGTTGTCCCCAGAAACTGCAGCACAGCGTCCAGCACAGCCAGGAAACGTGGGCCCTCTGTCACCCTGGCCATTGACATGGTCCCCAGCGAAGAACTGGGAGTTAGTGGAATCCGCGAGACAGGCTGCAAAATGGCTGCCAGCGGCATACTTTAGCCGAAGATGGTGTCCAGCAGGTGAGTCTCTGGATGGGAGGGGGGAAACGGGCTCCAGTCAGCACAGTCCAGTTGGCCAGGCACCCAGAGTCCTCGGGCGAGGGTACTCAGCTGTTTAAAGTCTCAAATAAGGCCCGGGGAGAAGAGAACGCCGCGGAGCTCCAACAGCATGCGACCTGTCTCCTCAGCAGCCGGCCACGCCCCCCCCTCGGTACTACAACTTTAGGGGCATGTTCTGGAGCCCAGAGGCAAATGGAATTTCGAATACAATAAATTAAATTCCTTCTGCGGAACACCATCTCAACTATACTCGATATCAGGGTATAATGAAGTGTATACTCGGTCTTGGGAGTGAAGGGGGTCAAAGAAGAAAAGTCCCCAGAATTATTGCTAATTGATCTACTGATAAATAGATCGATGGTGGGATTGCAGGATGTGAAAGTTCCATTAATTGGCAAAAGTTTCTTTAAATTTTACATAAAAGGACGGTTTTCCCCAATTCACGGGTTAAGATACTCTGAGTTGACTTTTTTTCATAGTTTAAAATTCTTGCTTACTATTGTACTATATTCATATAAAACATTAAGTGGCTGAGAGAACAACTTACTGAGTTCAGAAACAATAGCATTACGCGCCAGGACAGCTCTAATGTAGACTTTTCAGCTTGCAGTGAATCTCACGGGATCATTTATCGCCCTGTGCCACCAAATAGACTACTCTATGAAACTTACTGTGACACCGAAAGAAGATTTATGGGTATGAACCTATTTAAATATTCTAATTCATTGTAATTTATTTAAATTGAGTCTCTTCACATCAATTTTTACTGTGTGCCACCAAGAATTTTATAGCATAATCTCTTTGGGGGTTTGAAAGTACATTGAACACTATTGTATAATAGGACACTTTTCTTTCCCTCCTTATCTCTTCCCATCTATGTGAAAGAGTATCAAAAATAATGTTTAGAGCTGAGTAGAACAATGTTGAGTTCTACGCGATACCATATAGAAGGATGCCGAGAAAATAAGCACACTTTCACTTTGTCCCGGGGTTGTTGAAAAAAAACAGCATACGTTCAGTATTCCTCTGACTTATCCTCTTCACTACCAAGTGATCTCCCAAAAATCCACTTTCACGAACTTGAGGTTTGTTGGAAAGTACTTTATAATGAATGATGCAGTAATACATATTTGTCAATATTACCTATGTATTTCTTACTCTAATAAACTATTTGGCAAGGAAATGTCACTAGACATGTGCACGACGGTATTTTTAGTTTCGGACCATTTCGGATTCTTTCAGATCATTTTGTTCTGTTTTTTTGTTTCAGATTGTTTCGGATCATTTCGGATCGATTATTTTTCGTATCAGATCATTTCAAATCAGATTGCGATTCGTTATTTCGGATCGATTCAAAATATCAGACGGCCGATTTTCATTTCCAAAATAACGAAAATTAAAATCTTGGACGAAAACGACGTTTGCGTGAAACAAAATGCACATGCCTATGTCTACAGACCTGTTTATGGCTTACATTGCCTCAAAAAAAAATACAGCCAGTACTACTGTACTACTGGCTGTATATTTTTTGAGGCAATGTATAAAATGATCCATCTAACAAGAAAGCAGTGTATATTCGTCTTGTTCAAATCCACGTGTGCGTTTCACCTATCTTTTCTTGTAGGATTCCAACCCTCCATTAATTATACTGCAGAGAGCTGCTTCCCCACAGTGTGTGGATTCATATGCTGCATTAAAACTTTGTTTTGGATCATTTTGTTCCGGTTTTGTTTCAGATCATTTAGTTACTTTTTTTTTCGTTTCGGATCATTTCGGATTATTTTGGATCATTTCGGATTGATTCCTTTTCGTTTTGGATCATTGCGAATTGGATCGCGATTCGTTATTTTGGATTGATTCGAAATTTCGGATGGCCGATTTTCGTTTCAGAAATGCATCCAAAAATAACGAAAATTGAAATCTCAGATGAAAATGAACATTGAACGAAACAAAATGCACATGTCTAGTCTTCATCTACTGGCAATAAAGGAGTTACTGTAGGTAGAACTGCAGCTTGTGGCTCTATGTTGGCTGGGGAAAGCTCAATTTATCAGGACATTCCTTAGTCGATTATAAACTGTTTTAGTTCCTTGGGCATTATGCCCACTGGGCTAAAACTTTGGGGGCACCTTCTGGAGCCCAAAAGCAAACAAAATTCATTTGCAATAAAGAAATTTAATTTGCAATCATACAGCACAGTCCCAGATTGTGTCAAATCGCTTTAGAGCTGCTGTGTTTGCTAACTCTGATTGTATATACATGATGATGGCATGCAAAGTGTTAAAGAATGCAGTTAGGTCACTCTAGTATCTCGGGTGAGGAGAGACAACACCGTCTCAGAGAGGGGTCATGTTTTTACTGTGCTGATAAAGGCCATTTTCGGCTGCATTGTCCTAAACGACCTATGAGGTCTTCCTTGTTGGGAAACGATCGTGTCTAGAGTCCCCCGAGAGACAGGTTCTAAGCATGACTGCAGTGTCTCTCGTGTCTAAAAAGAAAAAGAGGTCTTGTGTTGTGGTCCTAGTGTCGGTAGCTTGGAAGGATATCAAGGATATCAAGCTAGACACTGAAGCTCTAATTGACTCTGGTTCAGCAGGAAACTTCCTGGATTCAGGTTTTGCTGCCATACACCAGGTGCCTTTGGCCAAGAGAGAGACTCCTCTCATCATGGAGAGTATCGATGGCAGACATTTATTGAGACCATGTTACCCATAACACTATCCCTATATCTTTTTATACAGGTATCCTTCATGGAAAAAAATACAATTCCAAATAATTGAGTCTCCTACGGTACCTATTGTTCTAGGCTAACCCTGGTTAGCCAAACACAACCCCTTCATGAACTGGACTGAAGGGGAATTGGGCTCTTGGAGCTCACAATGTTGGTCTAAGTGTTTTGGGATGAGTACTGTTGTAGGTAGTCTGAAGGTGGCTACTGCACCTCCTCTGTCTACAGAGGTACCAAAGTGGTACAGTGACCTCAAGGAAGTATTTGATAAAAATAAATCTGAGATTCTGCCTTTTCATCACCCTTATGACTGTGCTATAGACCTTCTGCCTGGTACCATGCCCCCAAGAGGCCATTGATACCCCCTCTCACAGAAAGTGAATGACATAATGGAGGAATATATTCGTGATAACCTTGCCTGTGGGTTTATATGCATTTCCTCCTCCCCTGCTGGGGCAGGATTCTTTTTTGTGTCTAAGAAAGAGGGGGACTTACATCCCTGTATGGACTAGAGGTCTCAACCGAATCACCGTGTGCACTGCTTACCCCATTCCTCTGATATCTGAACTGTTTGATCACCTTAAAGGTGCCAAGATCTACACGAAATTAGACCTGCGTGGGGCATACAATTTAGTTCTAGTCAAGAAGGATCATGAATGGAAACTTGTGTTTAACATGAGAAGTGGGCACTATGAATACCTAGTCATGCCATTTGGTCTGTGTAATGCACCCGCAGTTTTCCAAGATTTTATAAACGATGTCCTATGGGACTTCTTGCAAGTGTTTGTTATTGTCTATCTTGATAATATTCTGATTTACACTCCTGACATGGAGACACGTCATGTTCATGTACGCACAGTGTTAAAAAGACTACTAGAGAATGGGTTGTACTGCAAACTAGAGGAATGTTTGTTCGATATAACATCCATTCATTTCCTGGGTTATATAATCACCCCCGAGGGCTTTCAGATGGACCCTCAGAAACTCTCGACCATCAGGGATTGGCCTCTGCCCCAAGGGTTGAAGGCAATCCAGAGGTTTTAGGGGTTCACCAATTATTACAGGAGATTCATAAAAACAAATCCTCTGTGGTTTCTCCCATTACAGCCATGACCAAAAAGGATGCTCAGAAACAAAAAAGGAGCACTCAGTCCATGCAGGCTTTTGACAAGCTTAAAGAAGCATTCACTACGGAACCAGTCTTGTTGCACCCCGAGCCGAGTTTGCTGTTCCAGCTTGAAGTAGACGCCTCCAAGATTGGCATAGGTGCAGTCCTATTCCAGAGAGAAAGTCCTGATAAACCGTTGCATCCTTGTGGTTGTTTTCTCCAGGAAAAATTACGTCTGCAGAAAAAAATTATGACATAGGTAACAGGGAATTGCTTGCAGTGGTCGCAGCCCTGGCAGAATGGCTATATCTGCTAGAGGGTTCCAAAGACCCCATAATCATTATAACTGATCTTAAGAATCTGGTTTACATTGGGGATGCTAAATGCTTGAATGCCAGACAGGCTAGATGGTCTCTATTCGAGTCCAGCTTTAACTGTGTACTTACCTATCGTCCTGGTTCCAAGAATACCAAGGCTGATGCCTTGCCTAGGCAGTATGAAACATACGAGCTTCATGTCTTTGACCAAAGTCTGATTGTTCCTCAAGAGAGATGATTCTCGCTACCACTCTATTTCCTGTATCTTCTCCATTGCTTGAGAGATTACAGTCTGTCCAAGGTACCGCTCCCGCTGATAAGCCACCTTGTAAACTATTCGTTCCTTAAGAGGAAAGAATACAGGTTATGTTGGTTTACCACAATACTAGACCTTTTGGGCATATGGGGATAACCAAAACCATGGCTACACTGGAGAAGCAGTTCTGGTGGCCAGGTATGCGAAAGGATGTTTCTGATTACATTGCCACATGTGAGATATGCTGTAGAGGCAAAAAATCCAAATCCTTGCCCATTGGGTTACTCTGCCGGTTCCTGAGAGACCATGGGTGCAACTATCCATGGATTTTATCACAGATCTCCCTGTAACCCATGGTCATACGGTTATACTTCAACAAAAGCAACAATCCGCACACTGAGCACAGAAGAGGTGCAATCACCAAAAAGGGGCTTCCCAAACATACTTGAAAACGAGAGAAATCTCAATGTATCCTTCCTGGTAAAATCATTTCTAAATAAATAAATAAATAAAATAAACACCAAACAATGAATCAAATCGATTAAGGAGATGCACTCAAATGGAAAAAAAAAAAAACTTTATTAAACTCTCAATATTATAAACACATAAAGTACATGTGTATATATATGACCAAAAGCAGTAATGCTCCACAAGCAAAAAGACAACCAAATGAGAAATATAACATAATGTATAATCAATAAAAATTACCAAACACTTGGAAAAGTGTGAACAGGAGAGCGTAGTCAAGGATCCCAAAGTTTTGACGATAAACGTCTTTGTCAAAGGATAGAAAACTGGTATACGGTTATACTTACCATTTTTGATAGATTTTCTAAGATGGTTCATTTTGTGCCTCTCGCCAAGTTACCCTCCGCCACAGAATTATTGCCAGTCATTATCCAGAACGTTGTCAAGCTCCATGGGTTTCCTCTAGGCATTGTGTCTGATAGAGGCACTCAGTTTGTGTCCAGATTCTGGAGAGGGTTCTGTGAAAATCTGGGTATACAATTAAGCTTCTCCTCTGCCTATCATCCACAGACGAATGGGGCAGCTGAGAGGGCTAATCAAAATGTCGAACAGTATTTATGATGCTTTGTATCTGAAAAACAGAATGAGTGGTCTGACTTCTTAACATGGGCAGAAATTGCTTTGAATAATGCTGTCAGTGAAACCACGGGTCATTCACCTTTTCATACGGTGTATGGGTTCGATCCTCCCATGCTACCATCTAGCTTTCATGATACCATGATACCTGCTCTGGATGAGCATCTGGCCTCATTGAAAGGGACATGGGAGAAAGTCAAGGAAGTTTTTGAGGCCAGTATCCAAAAACAAAAAGAGAAAGCAGACAGATGTAGAAGGCCTGCCCCAGTGTATACTGTGGGGGATAGAGTCTGGCTTTCCACATGTAACATCAAACTCCTGGTCCCTTCTATGAAGATGGCCACCAGGTACATTGGTCCTTATAAAGTCTTGCGCAGGGTGAAACCTGTATCCTATGCCTTGGCACTACCCCCACATTTGCATATACACAATGTGTTCCATGTTAGCCTCCTCAAGCCTCTCACATGCAACAGGCACACCAGGGTTAACGTGCCTCCTCCACCTGTTCAGTCCCAAGGTGAGGAGGAGTATGAGGTCCATGCCATCCTGAAGTCTTGTATTGGTCAGGAGTGTTTTACAGTACCTGGTTGACTGGGAGGGATATGGTCCTGAGGATAGGGCTTGGTTGCCAGCCAGTGAAGTCCATGTGCCTCGTTTGGTACATCTGTTCCATGCTTCCTCACCCCTCTGTGCCTGGTGGTTGTCCAGTGGCCGCCCATAAGGGGGGTTATGTCACACCCTCAGCACCTGGGGGGTCTCAGGAGGGGGTCAGGCACCCAGCGGCATCTCTGGCAGACTGGGTGCCCAGTGTCCATGCTGATTCCAGCGTTTGTGCACCTAATGAGGGGGCAGGGCGCGGCATGATCATGCAGAGCCACCGGTGTTTATAGATGGGGCGCGTGAATTGACTCGTTGCCTTGACGTGGAGATTGTTTCCCGCATCGCTAGTGTATGGTTCATTCGAGTCACTGATTCATTGTTTCATTTGCTACGTTGCTGACCTGGACTGTATCAGGAACCTGATTGTTGCTAACTCGGACTGCCTTCTTGACTATTCTCCCTCTGACCAAGCCTGTATGTATGAAATACCCAGAACAGACTCAGAGTGTATGCTGACTCTGCATAACGCTGGCTCAGTATACTGACCATGCATAATTAAGAACCTGATTGAATGAGGACCCTGTCTGTTGCCAACTCGGATTGTTTACCTGACCATGCCATTTCTGAATTCTTGTGTGTGAATGACTTGCATAAGCCTGGCCCAGGTTACTCCTTGGCTGATGTTAAGATTAACCCTTTGCTGCCTGAATGCATGTTCTGTTCTGAGACCTGCTGCCAATATACCAAGGCTGTACTTTGTGTTTCTGGTGTGTCTGTAACTCCCTTGCTGGGAGCTATAGGATTAGCAGTCCCGACCACTCAAGGATCGGAGGGCTTAGAGGTTTGTCCAAAAGGATCCACACCACGGTTATCGAGGGTGAGCGATACAGCGAACGTAACAGATATGTGTTCCAAAGAGAATTTAGAGAGTTTCCTCACAATATGCTCAACTCAGATCATGTCCATAACAACTATTCGAGAATCTGTGCTTTTGTCTCCAAAGACTAGAGTCTCATAGTGACTAAAAGAGAGAACACAAGGCTCACAACCTTTTGTTGCCTCGGTTTGAAGGTGGTTCTTTTTTTATGAATTAATATCAAACATCAGATTATTTGTTAACTTTGCATACTTGGGACTCTATTACATTCTCCACGCAAATTCGTTTGCGCAGCGCATTTTTTTTTTGCACGCAGTGTTAACGCGTGTAAATTAACGCTGGTATTACGATTCGAGCGCATTTTTTAAATCTGTCAAAAAAATAACGCGCTTAAAAAAGATGTGCAAAAACGTGCACACATTAACGTTGCGAGCAGAAATCGGTGGGCAGAATGCGTTTTCACGTGATTCAGCCAATCAGAATTAAGAACCACAATTGTCTCCCGTTCAGTTTTTGCGCCTGCCAAAATCAATCTGAGTATATATGCTGGAGCAATAATAAAAACACGCACAACTTCTCCATTTTATTGTTTGGGTATGTGTAGAATGTGTAACTATACTGTGCTGTATTTTTTTTCCTGCTGGTGTATTTTATTTCGGCCAGAACGTTCAGATTTACCACCAGCTTTTAAAAGACGTTAAAATATGCGCCAAACGTCGTTCGTAAAAAGTTGCGCATCGATTGTAATACCATCCGCGTACCAGCGCACGAACGCATTTCCGCTCTCAATGTTAAGTATGGGATGCGTTCACACAGGGTTCGCGCGCAGGGCCACTCGCGTTAGACGTTAACGCACATTGTATGCGCGAACGTCGTAATACGACGTTCAGCGCAAAGGGTTTTGCCCTTCGCGTTAATTTGCTTTTGCGCATGCGCAAAAAAGTGCGCAAAGAATGTAATAGAGCCCTCAATGCATTCAAGTGACAGGATAACAACTATATTTCATGGATATCAGTAAAATTAATCTCCAAATTCTATCATTTTTCTGTGTTTTGTTCCCTATTTGATATATTTACATATTTTTACATTTTTGTTACGTATACCAAAACCTTCAAATTTTTTTTTACATTTTTTTTTCCCATTATAGCCTTCATATAATTCGGGTTGATAGACAAAATCAGGAATTTTTCAGCTGTATTTTAGCCATTTTTCAGATTAGGAGATTCAATTTCAAATATTTTTTTCCAGCATTTATGACCTAAAAAAAAATTGTCTCGGATGTCGAGTCTTGCAGCTATATTTTTTTAATGGAAATATCGACTTTATCGACTCATTTCGAATTTGTCGATAATCGATATGCTGATTTCTTAAAGAATATCAAGTGCTGAAAGGTGCAGATAAATGTATTTTCAGGCAGAAATATAGAGGGGATAAGACTGAAATCTTTTTGTAAAAATAGATTTTTTTGAACAGTCGTGTTTAACCCCTTCACTACTGAGATCGAGATATCTCGGGATTCAAAGGCACTATCCGGTGCCCCGATATCGAGATATCTCGATCTACAGCTCAGCAGCCCAAAAGCAAATTAAATTTGTTTGCAGCAAACTAATTTTTTTTCTTATGGGATGCAGAAGGTGCCCCCAAACTTTTAGCCATGTGGGCATAATGCCCAAAGAGCTAAAACTGTGTAAAATCGGCTAACTGAATGTCCTGACATTGTGCATTCAGCAGCAGATGTAGGGGGAAAAATTGAAATTAGACCATCTGCTCAAACTGCTGTAACTCAATTTGGAAGTAGATGGCACCATCTACTGGCCAAAATAGGTTATTTACAGTAAAAAATACAATGGCAATATGCCCAAATATTTCTTACTGTGTAATTAATTAAAAGTGATTTTATAGAAAACCACTGGTTTCTGACAATGGATTTTTGGAAAATCCGTCGGTAATGAAGGGGTTAAAAGGCAAAAATCTGTATGATGCTGGCCAGAAATAGCGTTTTCCTGGCATTTTACCAGCCACCTTTTTTTTGGACCAGCAATGTTTTTTTTTTTTACTATCGGCTCTGGACAAATCAGGTGATATTTTAAAAAATATTGTCCACAAGCAGAATTTTTTTTAATTTTATTTTATTGTTTTAATTTTCTGATGGAATTAAATCGAACCCTATGTCCTGGTCAAAAGAAAATTGATATTCTTTTTAAATTTGCAAAAATTCTGCATTTATTTATTTTGTATTTTTATAGTGACAACATTGTTGGCTTTGGTTATCACAGTAGAGGAGGAAGAGCCTCAAATGCTCAGATTTTCATCATTTAACCTCTGTTCAAAGCTCTGCAGCAGCAAATTGTTGGCTTTACTTGCATCTCTCATCTATCCTGTACTCAGCAGCGTAAATAATGTAATTTGGTTTCTTTTCAAAAATATGTAGTTTTGTGGGTGGATTCCATACTACCCCAATGGGTCAAGCACGATTAACTAAAAAAAAGGCAAAATTATATATTTTAAATATGAAACCTATCGAGTTTGATCCTCTGATGTGAAATAATGCCTTCTGAACCAAAGGAAAAGGAGGTTTGTTGTCCTCACTGTCCCTTCTTCAGTGACAGAAAAAATAAAGGGGTTTTTCATTCCTTTCATTCCACACACTTCAGGGAATCAAATTCCCCGACCCTGCGGTTAATTAATTTACTGCATCTGACCCAAAGGCCATTTCTGCCTGTACGCTGATAACGCAGACCTCGCGTAACATTGTGTGAGATAATTGACGCCATCTAGAGTTTAGAACCTTTCATTCCAGCAATATTTCTGTAAAGGATAAATAAATACATGAAAATTAAAAATGAGCAAATTTACATTAATTTTTTTTTTTAACTCCTAGATCTTTTACACTTCATTTCATTATTAACTTTACATCCCATGTTTCAAATAAATAAATAAATGAATTAATAAAAAAACAATTAAACAAACGCCACTTGGTAGTGAAGGGGTTAAGGAACCAATAACGGTTTTATGGTAATTTTATAATTGTAACACTATGATGTGCATAATGAGTATATCAGCTTCTTTTAAATGAGTACTCTTTCTCCATGAGGTGAAGGTCCATGTCTCCTTCTAAGTGACTTGTGACCAAATCAAAAATGTTTCCTCTCCTGTGTGATATCTATTGTTCACTCCATAGCAAATTTTAAGTAGACTTGACATGCCGGAATCACATTAAAAAAAAATAATCTAATACTCATTTTTTGATTCCAGGATCCAAACTTCATTATCCAATTCCTAGTTAATAAAAAGTAAATAGAGTAAAAAAAATAATAATAAGAAGAAACACAAAAAAGAATAAAAAAGTGAAAACAAGACGAAGCTGACCTTCAAAAACTCTCACTTTTTTAAAAAATAAAATAAAATATTGCTTTGTGTGCTGCACTTTTTTAAATACTCCATTAGTAAGCGGCCCGATGCTGCAAAATACACTGGCGTTTTATAAATAAATAACAATAATAACAATATTTCAGTTTCTGTTGGCTGACAGCTTATGGCAAACTGGGGGACAATTATCCTGTGCACTTACTCTAATGAGCCTTACTGGAACATTTTATGAATAGCACCATGACATAAAATAAAACAGGATGTTAAATATAGGAGAGAAAATATAATAAGGTGTTTTAAAAAGTAAAATGGTTTTAGAACAAAAATGTATTTTTGACGGTATGGCATTTTTTTTTCCAATTATTAAATAAAAAAATATAAAATAAAATATTTTGATATAAAATAAAATTAATATTAATTAAATAATATAACCGAATATATAAAAGTCATATTAATAAAATGTATAATATAATATATAATATAATATGTTACATTTATTCATTTAAAAAAATACATTTCAAATTTTTTTAGCATAACAAAAATTATATTTTAGTCCTTTTTTTTTTCCCCCCTTTAATCAGGATGAGTTCTAAGTAAATCTGCTTTGCTTTAAAAAAAATTAAAATCGGCAGAATATGACTAGGCTACTTCTCGCTAAAGTATTCAAGGGAAAAGCTGCGTTTGCCTGGAGCACAGGCCAGATGCTTTAACTTCCAGCTCTTCCTCCATCAAAGCCTTTGCTAGTTCGGAAAATAAAACCCGCCGCAATAATGAAACATATTAAAATGCATGCAAAGTCTTGAGGGCTTATAATATGCTAAAAACTGGCAAAGCATGTTTACATCCATATATCAAGTTGGATGTGCTGAAAAGATTTAGAGTGTAAAATATGCAAATATGTGTCATATTGTCACACTTGGTCTCTCTAATGGAACTCCCTTTCATCTCGAGTCTCCTTAATTTCATGAATATTGCATGCCCCACACCTTTTACTATGGCTGTTGCTAGGGGTGGAAGGATTATGAAAATTTGTTAAGTGCTGCTTTCAACAAATACAAATTGTACATTCTAAATAGCGACTTTCTTTTAGGAAACACAATTAATAGTCTTTTTGCTCGTGCACGAAGAAGAAGAAGAAACATAACAAACGCGAGCCTCTCATCGTTTGAGAAGTGTTTGAGAATGCTGAGGTTATCCTCTTTTTTTTGGCCACAATTTGTTTATTTGTGTTGGTTTTTAGGTCGTCCTTGGATAATGGCATTTGTTTTTTGTGTAGAGTTCTGCAGCAACGCATTTAACATTTTAATTCCTTAACAAAATGTAATTGTGCCCAGAAACTGCATAAAGGTTCTATTACAACTCTGCTTTTAATGAATCATAAATAAAAAAGAGGCAAAAAGAGTTAATGTGAAATCTATCTATCTATCTATCTATCTATCTATCTATCTATCTATCTATCTATCTATCCATATCTATCTATCCATATCTATCTATCTATCTATCTATCCATATCTATCTATCTATCTATCTATCTATCTATCTATCTATCTATCTATCTATCCATATCTATCTATCTGTCTATCTATCTATCTATCTATCTATCTATCTATCTATCTATCTATCTATCTATCCATATCTATCTATCTATCTATCTATCTATCCATATCTATCTATCTATCTATCTATCTCTATCTATCTATCTATCTATCTATCTATCTATCTATCTATCTATCTATCTATCTATCTATCTATCTATCTATCTATCTGTATATCAATCTATCTATCTATCTATCCATCTATCTGTATATCAATCTATCTATCTATCTATCTATCTATCCATATCTATCTATCTATCTATCTATCTATCTATCTATCTATCTATCTATCTATCTATCTATCTATCTATCTATCTATCTGTATATCAATCCATCTATCTGTATATCAATCCATCCATCTATCTATCTATCTATCTATCTAATCTATCTATCTATCTATCTATCTATCTATCTATCTATCTATCTATCTATCTATCTATCCATATCTATCTATCTATCCATATCTATCTATCTATCTATCTATCTGTATATCAATCTATCTATCTGTATATCAATCTATCTATCTATCTATCTATCTATCTGTATATCAATCTATCTATCTGTATATCAATCTATCTATCTATCTATCTATCTATCTATCTATCTGTATATCTATCTATCTATCTATCTATCTATCTATCTATCTATCTATCCATATCTATCTATCTATCTATCTATCTATCTATCTATCTATCTATCCATATCTATCTATCTATCTATCTATCTATCTATATATCTATCTATCTATCTATCTATCTATCTATCTATCTATCTATCTATCTATCTGTATATCAATCCATCTATCTGTATATCAATCCATCTATCTATTCTATCCATCTATCTATCTATCTATCTATCTATCTATCTATCTATCTATCTATCTATCTATCTATCTATCCATATCTATCTATATCTATCTATCTATCTATCTATCTATCTATCTATCTATCTATCTATCTATCTATCTATCTATCTATCTATCTATCTATCCATATCTATCTATCCATATCTATCTATCCATCTATCTATCTATCTATCTATCTATCTATCTATCTATCTATCTATCTATCTATCTATCTATCTATCTATATATATATCCATATCTATCTACCTATCCATATCTATCCATATATCCATATCTATCCATATATCCATATCTATCTATCTATCTATCTATCTATCTATCTATCTATCTATCTATCTATCTATCTATCTATCTATCTATCTATCTATCTATCTATCCCTCTATCTATCTATATCTATATATCCCTCTATCTATCTATATATCTATCTATCTATATCTATCCATATATATCCATCTATCCATATCTATCTATATATCCATATCTATCCCTCTATCTATCTATCCCTCTATCTATCTATCTATCTATCTATCTATCTATCTATCTATCTATCTATCTATCTATCTATCTATCTATCTATCTATCTATCTATCTATCTATATCTCTATCTATCTCTATCTATCCATATCTATCTATCTGTCTGTCTGTCTGTCTGTCTGTCTGTCTGTCTGTCTGTCTATCTGTCTATCTGTCTATCTGTCTGTCTCTCTGTCTCTCTGTCTCTCTGTCTCTCTGTCTCTATGTCTCTCTATCTATCTATGTCTCTCTATCTATCTATCTATCTATGTCTCTCTATCTATCTATGTCTCTATATCTATCTGTATCTATATCTATCTGTATCTATCAATCTTATTATCCATTTATCCCTCTATCTATCAGTAGCTGCCGATAGATGGATAGATATGGATGGATGGACATATGGATGGGACCGGAACAGAATGGGCCCCCTGCGGCATTTCTGACTCCACACTAGAGGACTGGGAAGCGTGGCAATATGTTGGGCGACATACAGTGCATCCGGGCAAAGTCCCGATACCCGGGGGGGGGGCGTAAGGTATCTTGCAGTAACACAAAAGTCAATATTGATTAATTATGAATTATGACGTTTCCTTTTTATTTTGGAGATGGGGCTCACACATTCCTTACGTTTGCATCGAATAAACATGGATGCCTCTATATTGACTGAATGTAGCTGCACCGTTTTAATATCTATACAAATTCTCTGGGATTTTTTGGATCTTATTATTATTTTCAAACATGTTTCACTGAACTCGAAGCCAAATGGGAAAAAAAATTCACCTGAATGCAGCAAACACAGTTTCCTTCCTGAAGGTCTCCCTTTAGAAAGGGAGACGGTTGTAATGGATTCTGCACGCTGGATGCCAGAATTAAATGTTGCGGGTGAACTACTTTTAAAATTAACATTTTTGTCCACATTGCCAGATAACATAGTCCAAAAAAAGAAAAAAAGCCTTATTTTTGCAGGTAACTCACTTTCAATACGTCCTTCAAATAATAACTTATACATCATTTCACTGAGTTTTCTCCACATTCACTACACAGCTTTCTCAAAAATAAAAAGGAACTGACGCTCAGCAGGAAGTAGCGTTACGGAGCCATTTAACCATTTCTAGACGGATATAGTGTAAAAGAACCTTAAAAATAGCAAAATGACCTGTGTATTAGACTTGTGCACCGATTTCTTTTTTTGGTTTGATTTGGTTCGGTTCGTTCGGATTTTGTAAATTTTCGTTTCGGCTCATTTCGGCCGATTTCCGTTTCGGTTCGGTTCGTTTCAGTTCGTTTTTCGTATAGACTTTTTTTTCGTAATTTCGAAAATTTTCGGGTTTTTCGGTTATATCTGTTCTCCTCGTTTCAAAGTGTCTATTCGTTTTGACGTAAACTAATGGTTTTTCGGATCCGATATTTCTGTCGATACGATAATTCTGCCGATACGATAATTCTGCCATTGAGATTTCTTATGTTTTACAAGAAGGATACATTGAGATTTCTTATGTTTTACAAGAAGGATACATTGAGATTTCTCTGGTTTCCCGGGAAGGATACATTGAGATTTCTTATGTTTTACAAGAAGGATACATTGAGATTTCTCATGTTTTACAAGAAGGATACATTGAGATTTCTCTGGATTTCCAGGAAGGATACATTGAGATTTCCCATGTTTTACAAGAAGGATACATTGAGATTTCTCATGTTTTACAAGAAGGATACATTGAGATTTCTCTGGTTTCCCGGGAAGGATACATTGAGATTTCTCTGGTTTCCCGGGAAGGATACATTGAGATTTCTCATGTTTTACAAGAAGGATACATTGAGATTTCCCATGTTTTACAAGAAGGATACATTGAGATTTCTCTGGTTTTACAAGAAGGATACATTGAGATTTCTCATGTTTTACAAGACGGATACATTGAGATTTATCTGGTTTCCCGGGAAGGATACATTGAGATTTCTCTGGTTTTACAAGAAGGATACATTGAGATTTCTCATGTTTTACAAGAAGGATTCATTGTGATTTCCCATGTTTCACAAGAAAGATACATTGAGATTTCCCATGTTTTACAAGAAGGATACATTGAGATTTCTCATGTTTTACAAGAAGGATACATTGAGATTTCTCTGGTTTCCCAGGAAGGATATATTGAGATTTCTATGGTTTTCCAAGAAGGATACATTGAGATGGGAATGATACAAAATTACAGAATCAGCAATATAACCGAAAAATACGATGTCCGAAATTACTGAAATGGAACCGAAATCAGGAATGGAGCTGAAATCACGAATGGAGTGAAAATGAATTTCGATTTTACACATTTCTAGTCCATTCGAAAACTCTGAAAAGTTTTCGTTTCCGCTCGGAAATTTGTTCGGATCTGCCGTTTTCGGATCCGAAAATTTTCGGAACATCGGCCGAATCCGAATGCACGAATCGGGAAATTTCGTGAAAATTCCGAAATTCCGAAACCCAAAACGCACATCCCTACTGTGTATCTTCAGGGTGTTCTATGCACAAGAGTTGTAACTACAATTTGCATATCTACAGTAAAAAACAGTTCCGCACCTACTCCCTATCCCTATCAGGTCGGCTGCGCGGACCAGAAATATTCAGCCTGTTCCATGTATAAAACATAACAAAAGAGTTAGCATTTACTCCTGTAGCTCCACGCGAAACAAAACACAATCAGAGGTTTTAGTTTACTTGAATGGCCATTAAAGTGTAGGCTCACCCTCCACGTACCCTTGGCACCGCCACCACCTGATATCTTTATATATCTTTTTTTTGGACTTTTTGGACTTCTTACACAGATTGATCATTCAGAAAGGATAACAACTGATGAAGCCTATTGGTGAAAGCGCGTTTTTGTTGATCCTACTTAATTAGTATTTTAACAATTGATTTTATAGTTGAAGGTCTACCTTTTTATTGATTAATAAATGCATTTTAATTGAATTATCTGCCGCTCTGCTGCCTTTTTTTACATCAAGTGGAGAGAAATACCCCCCCCCCTTTTTTCTTGGGATACCGAACAGCTACATCGCAGGACCCCATGCTGAGAGAAGGGGAAAAAAAGAAACACCACTGAAATATAAGTATTCCTTAAGTTATACACATTTATCATAATATAACCACTGTTTTGTTTAATATAAATTCATTTGATGTTTGCACATTGGCCATTTTTGGTTTTAAAAAAAGTGGAAATTTTAGTAAGGTGCGCCTGGAAGTGTTTTTTCTTTTCTATTATATATAAAAACGTTTGTGTCTGTTGACACGGCCTTGCAATCTAAGAGGGTCCTGTTCCCGTGAGTTTATAATCTAAGGGGGCGTGCTCTCAATGAGTTTACAATCTAAGAGGGGTCCTTTTCCCATGAGTTTACAATCTAAGAGGGTCATGTTCCCATGAGCTTACAATCTAAGGGGTCCTGTTCCTGTGAGTTTACAATCTAAGAGGGGTTGTGTTCCCATAAATTTACAATCTAAGAGGTTCCTGTTACCGTGAGTTTACAATCTAAGAGGGTCCTGTTCCCATGAGTTTACAATCTAAGGGTGTGTGTTCCCATGAGTTTACAATCTAAGAGGGGTCCTGTTCCCATGAGTTTACAATCTAAGAGGGGTCCTGTTCCCATGAGTTTACAATCTAAGAGGGGTCCTGTTCCCATGAGTTTACAATCTAAGGGCGTGTTCTCATGAGTCCCCATGCTCAAGACTGGGATGCTAACAGTAATTGAATTTAAGCAGGCATGGGATAGGCATAAGGCTATCCTAAACAAAAGATAAATCCAGGTAAAGTATCCATGTAATTGGGCAGACTAGATGGGCCGAAAGGTTCTTATCTGCCGACATTTTCAATGTTTCTATGTTTCTATGTTTCTATGTTTCTAAGACCTGGCAGATTTCTTCCTCAGTAAAACTCTAACTATCAGAAGCAACATCCCAACACAAGATAGTTATCTGCCACCTCCACTCCCAGAGGTCCCCTCTGCCACCCTCTGCCGCTTCCTCCCAGCCACTGAGGAGGAAGTCAATTCCTTATTGTCCTTCTCACATCTCACCACGTGCCCGCTCGACCCCATTCCCTCACATCTAATTCCTCCCCTCTCCTCCTCCCTCACCCCTGCTCTCACACACATCTTCAACCTATCTCTCTCCACTGGCTCTTTCCCATCCGCCTTCAAACCAGTGTTAATTTTGACAGCAATTAGAATTTTAGTCTTAACCACCTCATTTTCGTCGTATTTTAGGCTAGGGTCAGACTGAGGCAGTGCGAACGCGCGTGCAGGCGCACTTAATCACGGCCGTAGTAGCAGCAAATGCCGGGCAATGACGGCCAATATACGAAGTACGGTCGCACAAAAGTCCGGCTGCGCAACGCAAGTGGCAAACGAACGCATTTTGTCGAGAACGTAAAACCGCTAGTACGGTTGTACAGAGTGCGCTGCGCCCCGCTAGCGCGTGTGTGCGTGAATTGGAGATGTCAGACACTGCTAATGTCCGGCCAACATAACGTCCAGATGCACAAAGTGTTTTATGATGATCCGTACAAAATCACGAACGCAAATGCGCATAGTATGACCGCTATCGCGTACTCCGTGAAAAAATGAGTCCATTCGTTCGAACGCACTTTTTCACAGACAACGTGAAAATGCGTTCGTCTGACCCTAGCCTTAGTCGTCAGAATTATTATTAATTTTAGTCTAATTTTAGTCGAGTAAAATCGAATGTGTTTAGCAGCGAATTGTGACCCCCCCTCCATACTTACAGATGGCCACCGCACTGCTGCAGCAGCCATCACCCACTCACTGCAGCTAAGGCTGCCCCACGGCACAAAGTCCCTGTGGAAAATGTGGGAAACTGACGATCATTTTAAAAGATACTGTGCAATCCTGACACATTGCACATTACAGAGCTCCACAGCAATAAAACTCAATGGAATGTGCAGTGTGTATGAGCGTATTACAGAGCTGCACAGCAATAAAACCCACAGTAATGTGCAGCTCAAACATGGATATGAATTGCCCCCATTAGCTCACACATGTATATTAATTGCCCCCATTAGCTCCCACATGGTTATGAATTGCCCGCATTAGCTCACACATGGATATTAATTGCCCCATTAGCTCACACATGGTTATGAATTGCCCCATTAGCTCACACATGGATATTAATTGCCCCCATTAGATCAAACATGGTTATGAATTGCCCCCATTAGCTCAAACATGGATATTAATTGCCCCCATTAGCTCACACATGGATATGAATTGCCCCCATTAGTTCACACATGGATATTAATTGCCCCATTAGCTCAAACATGGTTATGAATTACCCCCATTAGCTCACACATGGATATTAATTGCCCCCATTAGCTCAAACCTCACACATGGATATGAATTGCCGCCCCCCCATTGCTCACTGGGACGCGGGTCAATAGGGGCCCGGTTTGGGGCACCAGCGGCCACAGTGAGCCCCCACCGGTTTCCCTCTGCCTCCAATGATTTAAATTCATAGGCAGCCAGCGACACTGCAGTGCCGCCTGTAGCAGCGTGCCTACATCCATCCGATCCCATGTTGCACTGGCGCCGCCCCTCACATGACATGTCACGTGAGGGGGCGGCGCAGGCGGCACTGGACTTTTTCACTGTGCACCACTGGCTGCCTGTAAATTTCAATCAAAACAGAGGGGGAACCAGCGGGGGCCCCAAACTGGGCCCCTACTGACCCGTGGGGCACTCGGGCAGCGCCTGAGTGCCTTGATGGGTCTGTCCGACGCTGCATTTTCGTCAAAAATCGTTTGTTTGATGAAAATGGCAGAGTATTTGTGCCATGATTTTTGTCAGGCACACATCATTTTCGTCTTGTTCCGATTTCGTTTCTAGTAAGGAAAAAGTGTGCCTGACGAAAATTATGACGAAAATATTTCGTCGATGAAATTAACACTACTTCAAACACGCGCTAGTTACCCCTTTACTAAAGAAACCATCCCTCGGTCCCAACTCTCCATTAAACTACCGTCCTCTATCCCTGCTTCCCTTCACATCTAAGCTCTTAGAAAAACTAGTCTTCAACCGCCTCTCCCTCTTCCTGTCCTCCAATTCTCTACTTGACGTCCTGCAATCTGGCTTCTGTCCCCTACACTCAACTGAAACTGCCTCACCAAAGTCACCAACGACCTCCTAACTGCTAAAAAACACGGACACTATTCTATTCTCATCCTGCTTGACCTCTCGGCTGCTTTTGACACTGTTGACCACCCCCTCCTTCTACAGACCCTCAACTCTCTGGGTCTCGGTGACACTGCACTCGCTTGGGTTGACTCCTATTTATCCAACAGGTCCTTCTCTGTGTTCTTTGCTGGTAACGCCTCCTCCTCATTGCCTCTATCTGTTGGTGTACCTCAAGGCACTGTCCTTGGTCCTCTGCTCTTTTCCATCTACACCTCCTCCCTGGGCAAAATCATCAACAGCTTTGGCTTTAATTACCACCTCTACGCTGATGACACTCAGATCTACCTCTCTACCCCCTGATCTCTCTCCCCCTGTCCTTTCAAAAGTCAGTGACTGTTTATCTGGAATATCCTCCTGGATGGCCTCCCACCACCTAAAGATCAACATGTCCAAGACGTAGCTCCTACTTATTCCTCCCTCTAATGCCTTCCCACCTCCTGACTTCTCTATCACGGTGGAGGGTATCACTATCTCCTCATCAAACCAAGTTCGCTTTCTTGGAGTTACACTTGACTCAGCTCTTTCCTTCATCCCCCACATCAAGTATTTTTCCTCCTCCTGCCGATACCAACTGCGTAATATTTCCAGAATTCGGCCATTTCTTACCGCTGTCACCACAAAACAACTCATACACGCCCTGGTAATCTCCCGATTTGACTATTGCAATAATCTCTTATCTGGCCTCCCTCTGTCCCGCTCTCCCCCTACAATCCATCCTGAACGCCTCCGCCAGGCTAATTCACCTCACCCGCCGCTCTGTCTCTGCCGCTCCCCTCTGCGAGTCCCTTCACTGGCTCCCCATCCACTGCAGAATTAAGTTCAAAATCCTTACCCTGACTTACAAAACCCTCACTAACTCAGCGCCCCACTACCTGTCCTCACTAATCACCAAATACACCCCAGCCCGCTCCCTAAGGTCAAACAGTGACCTGCGCCTAGCTTCTCCCCGCATCACCTCTTCCCATGATAGACTGCAGGATTTCTCACGCGCAGCCCCCACTCTCTGGAACGCTCTCCCTCGTATGGTCAGACTTTCCCCTAACTTCTCTTCCTTCAAACGCTCCCTTAAAACGTTCCTATTTAGGGAAGCCTACCACCCAACTCACTGACGCAACCATCAATCACTCTCACCTTACAGTCCTCTCCTCCTGTTTCCAACCCCAACCCTCCTAGATTGTGAGTTCCTACGGGAATAGGGCCCTCATCTCCTCCTGTACTGTTTGTCAAATGTTGTTCAATGTATTGTAACCCTGTCTATACTGTGCTTATTGTACAGCGCTGCGGAATATGCTGGCGCTTTATAAATAAAGAAGAATAATAATAATAATAATAAGTTTACAATCTAAAAAGGCCTGTTCCCATGAGCTTACAATCTAAGAGAGGTCCTGTTCCCGTGAGTTTACAATCTAAGAGGGGTCGCGTTCCCATGAGTTTACAATCTAAGGGGGCCTGTTCCTGTGAGTTTACAATCTAAGAGGGTCATGTTCCCATTAGTTTTCAATCTAAGAGGGTCCTGTACCCGTGAGCTTACAATCTAAGGGGGCCTGTTCCTGTGAGCTTACAATCTAAGAGGGGTCGTGTTCCCATGATCTTACAATCTAATGGGGCCTGTTCCCATTAGTTTACAATCTAAGGGGTCCTGTTCCTGCGAGTTTACAATCTAAGGGGTCCTGTTCCCATGAGTTTACAATCTAAGGGGTCCTGTTCCCATAAGTTTACAATCTAAGAGGGTCATGTTCCCGTGAGTTTACAATCTAAGGGGTCCTGTTCCCGTGAGCTTGCAATCTAAGGGGGCCTGTTCCCATGAGTTTACAATCTAAGGGGTCCTGTTCCCGTGATCTTACAATCTAAGTGGGCCTGTACCCATGAGCTTACAATCTAAGGGGGCCTGTTCCCATGAGTTTACAATCTAAGGGGTCCTGTTGCCGTGAGCTTACAATCTAAGTGGGCCTGTACCCATGAGCTTACAATCTAAGGGGGCCTGTTCCTGTGTGCTTACAATCTAAGAGGGGAAAGAGCAGCCGCTCACGTGAGCTTACAATCTAAGAGGGAAGAGGAGCCTGCTCTAATATAGAAATGCGTTTGTAATGCGCTGTCAGCTGCATGTGCCCTCATCACAGCTGCTCACTTGGCCCTCCCGTTGCGGGCAGGACGGCGTTGCAAAAGCATTTTATGTATAGAGATACTCTTGGATAGGACATTGAAAAGCAAATATCTGGACAAGGATTCTGAGCTGGCAACAACAACAATAGACTGCCCTCTGGGCCGGCTTAACAACTAGTCAAATGAATATGAACGAGAACACAAACATGATATGAAGACAAATAATTATGACCTAACAACAGGGCTGCCATCAGAAATCTTGGGGCTACTTGCTGGACTTACAAGAGCCTCGTTCTCCCCAGCTATCCATTTCAGTAAACTATCATGGAGGGGCCCTTATACCTGTGGCCCTTAGACAATCTGCCACTGGGTTTTGTTCTGGGGCTCCCTGGAGCAACCAGAGCCCTTAACATGTCACCTAATGATGACTGACCTGCCTATCAATATCAATTTATCTCAATAAAATGTTGTTCAAAAGCAAATTATCTGATTTATAAGAAATAGTGGGTTCAGACAGTGGCAGGAGAAGCTTCACCAATGAAGCTTTTTCTGTCATCACCTGTTTCTTTTTATTTTTAAGCACTGAAGTTTGTCACGGTTGAAGCTATGGTTATTTTCACCATTGTTTGAAACTATGGCAACACTCGTGCTTACTGAATAATATACCACCACAGTGATTTCCATAAGTATTTATTATAGTTTTCTTATTTTTTATATAAATTTTAATATGGCTGAATTGATTTTAATAACTTTTAATAATATATTTTTATATTTTATTTAACAAAATTAGAATTATTTTATTTAAATAAATTGTAATAATATACTGTATTTTATATATAATATGATAAATAATAACTTACATATAATTTTCTTGAGTGTTATTGCTGTGAAGCTCTGTGATACACTCATACACACCACACATTACTGTGAGTTTTATTGTTGTGGAGCTTTGTATTACACACATACACAGTGCACATCACTGAGAGATTTATTGCTGTGCAGCTCTGTGATACGCTCATAAACACCGCACATTACTGTGAGTTTTATTGCTGTGGAGCTCTGTGATACGCTCATACACACCACACATCATTGTGAGTTTTATTGTTGTGGAGCTTTGTATTACACACATACACGATGCACATCACTGAGAGATTTATTGCTGTGCAGGTCTGTCATACGCTCATACACACTGCACACTACTGTGAGTTTTATTGTTGTGGAGCTTTGTGATACACACATACACAGTGCACATTACTGTGAGTTTTATTGCTGTGGAGCTCTGTAATGTGCAGTGTATCAGCAAAGTAATGTCTTTTAAGCTGATCGGCAGTTTCCCACATTTTGCACAAGGACATTCTGTGCCGTGGTTGAGCTTTAGCTGTAGTGAGTGGGTGATGGCTGCTGCAGCAGAGCGCTGGCCATCTGTAAGTCTGGAGGGGGCACAATGGATTCCCCAATTCGCTGCTGGGTCCAAGTGGATTTTCTTAACTCATTAAAATATTTTTTTTTAACGTGTGTGAAGAAATAAATTCTTTAGCACAGCAATGTACATGTGGGTGTTGCGTAGTATGGGTGGGGTTTGTGTGGGTGTGGCCTCCTGTGGGTGCAGCACAAGGGGGCCCTATGATCTCCTATTGCCTGGGGGCCCCATTAGTTGTCAGTCCGCCCCTGTATAGCTGTATTGTAAAGCTGCTGTACAAAAAGTGATTTTTAGGGAAGCCATATTTAACCCCTTCACTCCCAAGATCGAGACAAATCGGGGTTTTCAAATGCACCATTAGGTGCCCGACATCGAGTTATTTCGATCTGCAGCTGGTCAGGACAAAAGCAAATGAAAGTCATTGTTTGTTGCAAGTGAATTTCAATTCTTTCTGGGCTCCAGAACATGCCCCTAAAGCTTTCACCCTGTGGGCATAATGTCCACGGTGCTTAGACTGTCTAAAATTGGCTGGGGAATATCCTGATATTTCGGACTTTCCCCAGGCAATGCACAGAGCCTGAGTTGCAGTTCTAACTGTAGTAACTCCATTTGGCCACTAGTTGGTGCCGTCTGCCTGCCAAAGAGGTTATTACAGTAAGGAACACACTGGGAAAATTCCCAAAATATTTCTTACTGCAAAATGAATTAAAAAAGATTTTTCCAAAAACACTGGTTCCATTTTTTTTGGAAAATCACTTGGCAGTGAAGGGGTTAATGACTCACTAGCAAACACCAACGACTGATGCATAAAAAATATATATAAAGAATAGATAATGTTCTGGGTGTTATGGGAGAAAAAAAAATCAAGAGAATGTTTGCCTGAAATCGAATTAGCAATAAGAAAGATAAAATCAGGTCTTTACGCTGATTTTAAATTCGTGCCCTTGAACACGACCTTGTAATCGGTGGCAGCAAGTGTGTTCGGTGAAGTAATCTCACGACCGTTCCCATTATCCATTACTTGGTATCAGCTCAAGTGAATTATCAACATATTCCGAATACATTGTGCAGAAAGACGGAAATTAATGGGAAATGACTAACTGGCTGCATTACCAAAGATTTTCAAGACAAATTAGATCTGAGAGCTGTATATCATAATCTCCCTTTTATACGACTTAAAGTGACTCATTCTCCTTCAGGTAGCTTCGAGTTTAAAGGGCCAGTACCACCAAAAAATGCAATGTCCTTATTGTGTTTATTTGATGTTGCTGATATCTTAATAATAGTTAAGATAATATTTTCCTCTATATGTGTAACTGGGTGCATCCATTGTGTGATATTTCCCTCTATATGTGTCACTGGGTGCATCCATTGTGTGATATTTCCCTCTATATGTGTCACTGGGTGCATCCATTGTGTGATATTTTCCTCTATATGTGTCACTGGGTGCATCCATTGTGTGATATTTTCCTCTATATGTGTCACTGGGTGCATCCATTGTGTGATATTTTCCTCTATATGTGCCACTGGGTGCATCCATTGTGTGATATTTTCCTCTATATGCGTCACTGGGTGCATCCATTGTGTGATATTTTCCTCTATATGTGTCACTGGGTGCATCCATTGTGTGATATTTTCCTCTATATGTGTCACTGGGTGCATCCATTGTGTGATATTTTCCTCTTTATGTGTCACTGGGTGCATCCATTGTGTGATATTTTCCTCTATATGTGTCACTGGGTGCATCCATTGTGTGATATTTTCCTCTATATGTGTCACTGGGCACATCCATTGTGTGATATTTTCCTCTGTATGTGTCACTGGGTGCATCCATTGTGTGATATTTTCCTCTATATGTGTCACTGGGTGCATCCATTGTGTGATATTTTCCTCTATATGTGTCACTGGGTGCATCCATTGTGTGATATTTCCTCTATATGGGTCACTGGGTGTATCCATTGTGTGATATTTTGTGTTGTAAACTTCCCCCCCTCCCAGTATCTTTCCATCACTTGCTCCTCACTGTGTGGCTTTGGTCATAGAATGGAGTGAATGGGCTAGTCACCGACTCACATCATTGTATTGTTGTATTCAAAGGACATCACCAGGGGGTAGATTAGAAGTATTTTAAGGTCAGACTGTGACCTTTCTAGTGATGACTCTCTTTGTTTTCCTACTCCTTACCGATCGGGAGGGAGAGGGGTTCAAAGGACCCCACCCCTCCCTTTCAGGCACTCTCCCGGCTCTGCGGCTGGAGGGGGTATAAAGGACACCCCCTCACGTCATCCGCAGCGAAAGGGTTAATGTAATAAATGTGATATCTTTTTTAATTTTTTACAGACCATTTTTTATTTTTATGACTTACAAAAACCTTTTTTATTTTTTTAAAAAAAAATATATTTTTTTAAATCCTACCGTATAGAGAATTCAGTCTGATATATACCGATTCATTTCATTTTGGATGCAGCCGATATGCGATTTATATTTTCTGAAATACTTCCAAAATACGAATCTTCCAAAATTTTGTACAGATTGCGATTAGTCCCGAAATGATTCACGAATAAATCACAATGAAAATTGTGCTATGATACGGGACTTGCAACCTTATGAATGAAAGTTCCGTAGCGTCTTCGCAGAGTGATGGTTCGGAGCTGCACGCGCCTGCACAGATCTGATACATCGACTGTCTCTCTAAGAACACTCGCTACAGCATGTGTTGTCAGGTAGCGTGATGTCGCCACCATCTCTCTGTGCTTATGTCAATAGTGACCGATCTGGAGACTAGCAGCTGGGAAATTAAAAAATCCCCATCCGTCACACTGACATCATCATGCCCGTCACTGCTGGGGGAGAGCCTGAAAGGGGGATTCTCTGGACCCCTCTCCCTCTCGAGCGGCTAAAAGTAAGAAAAAAAAGGCACCGATGGAAAGGGCACAGTCTGCCTTTTCCAGGGGTGCCTCTCTTTAACGCCTTAGGTGGCCGGCTCGCGATAAGGCAACATTGGTCGCCGGATCGCGGTCCTCTCCCTGAGGTGGCTGACATCTTAGATGACAGTCAAGCCTCTGGGGCCTCCCCTCACTCAGTGACTAGCTGCCAAGTGGAGTTAGTTTTTTTTTTTAATCCCCAGATCTCCTGATCAGTGGCCGCTAAAGGGTCATGTTTGGCCAGAGCCTTTCCAATGATAAGAAACATGACTATGTTTGGTGTAAAAAAAAGAAAAAGAAAATTAAAAACTCGTTGGCGCTCGTTAATTAGCAATTCGTAGCGCAAGTTTACTGTACTTTGCGCTCCCTCTACCGAGCATGGGGAGCGCAAAGTGAAAGCACAGATTAACTAGCATTATTATTTTTATTATTATTATTCTTTATTTATAAAGCGCCAGCATATTCCGCAGCGCTGTACAATAAGCACAGTATAGACAGGGTTACAATACATTGAACAACGTTTGACAAACAGTACAGGAGGAGATGAGGGCCCTATTCCCGTAGGAACTCACAATCTAGGAGGGTTGGGGTTGGAAACAGGAGGAGAGGACTGCAAGGTGAGAGTGATTGATGGTTGCGTCAGTGAGTTGGGTGGTAGGCTTCCCTAAATAGGAATGTTTTCAGGGAGCGTTTGAAGGAAGAGAAGTTAGGGGAAAGTCTGACAGTACGAGGGAGAGCGTTCCATTAGTAACTAGCATTAGGACCAAGTGATCCTAAGAGCTGGCGCTAACGAAAAAGTTAACACCAGCTCAGAGGTGTAGCTAACTGATTACGCTGCTGCAGAATCTATTACCTGCAGCTGAAACCCCACAAAAATCAGATATCTCTTATCACGCGGCGAGAATTTCAACCTGATCCGCTGCTTCTGGCTGCCGGAGCAGAGTGAGACTGTGGAAAAAATGTCCCCAGTCTCCCTCCGCGATCACTCTACCGAAAAGCAGGTTCTCGTGAGAGACGAGATCCTGACGGTTATGCGAGCCAGCAGGAGAAGCCTCCATGGAGTCCTGTTTATTCCATGGAGCAGATGCTGGGGACGGCGCGTTAGCGCTGCCTCCATCATCCGCGAACCTAGTGACCGCTATGGGGCAGGCTGCTGGACTCAGCGGCTGCCCCACCCACTGTTAAAACTGGGATGCAAAGGGGAAATTAGCGAACACTAATTTTCCCCTTAGTGTCCGGGTTTTAGCTCAGGGCAGGCGATAGTGCCCTAGGTTTTTTTTAAAAAAAATTGTCTGGGTCCTATAAAAATAACATAGAGGACTTCAAATCACGTTTAAACATGATGAGCATAAAACGGTAAAAAAGAACACAACACACAGATGTGACATGGCATAGCAGTGAAGGGGTTAAAAAGCAAAAACATGTAAAAAAATTGGTATTTCTGAAACTCAGGACAAAGTTTCGAAACTACTGTATTTAGCCAGGGTCTTTAATGGCAGTTGCAGATTTTGGTGGTCAAAGTTCAGAAAAGTGTGCTTTTATCCATTTTTTTCAACATATTTCATAATTTTTTTATTGTAAATTCTAAGATACGATGAAAATAATGCTATCTTTAGAAAGTCCATTTAATGGCGAGAAAAAGAGTATATAATATGTGTGGGTTCCATAAACGAGTAAGAGGAAAATTAGACCTTAACACAAACAGCGCAGAAATGTAAAATCAGCAGCGGGTACTTTCGCATAGACAATAGTAAAACCACCTGGTCACTATGGGGTTAAATATTATGAATGTGCGATACTTACAGTGGGAGGACCAGAACCTTCAAAAACAATAATACAATTTTATGTATCCTGACACATTCACTGAACAGCGGGATTTATTACTAGGGATGAGCTGTTCGGTTCGATCGGTTCGGAGTTCGCATCGAACATAGCCTGTTCCTTTGTTCGTGAACTACGAACATTTCCACGTGTTCGCCCACAATGCACCACAATCGACCACAATGCACTTTCCCACTGGCCTGAAGCTCGTAATTGGCTACAGCCTTGCACCTGACCACAGGTCTGGTGCAAGACAGGTTCAACAGTATGCCAATCACGGCTCAGAGTCCTGATTGGGCAAATTTTGCCCAATCATGGGCTCACAGAGCTAAGTCCCGCAGCACACTATATAAGGTTTCCACGCGCCGCTTCACCACGCATTTGAGAGGAGATTTCATAGGAGATTGTTGTTGTGTGTTCTTACTGCCGGTCTGCCACGCTACTCGGGGGGGTCTGGGGGGTCTCATTTCTACCAAATATCTGGGAATTTAGGTGATGTGTGTCTTGTCACTGCCAGCAAGTATTTTGGGGCTCACTAACTGCTACAAAACATTAGGGAATTGAGGTGATCTTCTGTGTCTTGTCACTGTGCCAGCAAGTATTTTGGGGGTCACAAATTTCTTCAAAACATTTGGGAATTGAGGTGATCTTCTGTGTCTTGTCACTGTGCCAGCAACTATTTTGGGGGCTCACTAATTGCTACAAAACATTTGGGAATTGAGGTGATCTTCTGTGTCTTGTCACTGTGCCAGCAAGTATTTTGGGGGTCACAAATTTCTTCAAAACATTTGGGAATTGAGGTGATCTGTGTCTTGTCACTGCCAGCAAGTATTTTGGGGGTCACAAATTTCTTCAAAACATTTGGGAATTGAGGTGATCTTCTGTGTCTTGTCACTGCCAGCAAGTATTTTGGGGCTCACTAATTTCTACAAAACATTTGGGAATTGAGGTGATCTGTGTCTTGTCACACAGCCAGTACCACGCAGTATTTTGGGGCTCACTAATTTCTACAGAATATTTGGGAATTGTTATAATACGTGTGTTCTCACTGGCTGCCACCCATCAGGGGGTCTCACTGATTTATAAGATTTTTCTGAGATTTGTAATCTGTGGTTTCTCACTGCCACCCATCAAGGGGTCTCACTGATTTATAGGAGGTTTCACTGCCACACATCAAGGGGTCTCACTGATTTATAGGAGGTTTCACTGCCACCCATCAAGGGGTCTCACTGATTTATAGGAGGTTTCACCGCCACCCATCAAGGGGTCTCACTGATTTATAGGAGGTTTCACTGCCACCCAGTGAGAAATAAACAAAAGAACAAAAAGGACAGGCAGACACTCCCAGACACAGATAAGAAGGCAAGCAGCCCCTGTGTCGGGAGGCTGTGCCTCTGGTCGTGGTGTACGTGGTGCATCCTCTGCAGGGGCACGCTTGTCCTTTCTAACTGGTGCTGGCCGTCTTCTTAAGCAGCAGCAACATACAGAGGACTTGGTGGATTGGCTAACCAGCCCATCCTCATCCTCAGAGTCCTCTGCCAGCCAGGCTTGTAGTGCTTTACAGTCCACCTCAGCTGCCAAAGCATCTAATGCAGCCTCCATGTCCACAGCTACTCCTGCCGTAGCCTCGCTATCACACACGGAGGAGTCAGCTGAATTGTTTGACTACAATGACAGTGACATGCTGCTTGAGGATGCGCAGCAAGTACAGTGCTCTGATTCAATCTCTGAGGTTGAGGAAGGGAGTATAATCAACCTAGAGGAAGGGGGTGCCAGTGATGACACACAAATAACTGGCGCTCATGTTGCCCCAGCAGCTGCAGCATACTGCCAAGTTGGCTCCAGTGACGAGGAGATAGGGGGTGATGACAATGATGATGAGGTCACTGACTCCACCTGGGTGCTGTACCACAGTGGCAGGTTCCAAAACGCCATTACTTTTCATGCAAGGCCATTCCAGCACTATACCAGCATGTGGAAGACAATGTTATTGAGTCATTGGGAAAGGCAGTCAACAGCAAGGTGCATGTGACTTTAGACACATGGTCCAGCAAGCATGGACAGGGTCGTTCCATTTCCTTCACGGCACACTGGGTAACTCTGATTGCAGCTGGGAGGGATCCAAGACGGGGCTCTGTGCTGGAGCTTGTTCATCCACCACGCCTCCAGAAAGATGCTTGTATGAAGTCTGTCTGCTCCACCACCACCACCTCTCCCTCTTCCTCCTCCTCCTTCTCTGTCTCTGGCGAAGTGGCAGTTAAACCGATGCCTGACAGGGTCTACGCAATGGCTCAAGCAAAAAGAAGCCATACTGTGCTTGAGCTGGTTTGTTTAGGGGACAGGAGCCACACCGGGCCAGAAATTCTGACAGCTCTGCAGGGCCAGGTGCAGAGATGGTTAACACCAGGCCAGCTTCAGCTGGGAATGATCATCTGTGATAATGGCAGCAACCTTCTCTCCGCCCTACGCAAGGGTAAATTGACGCATGTACCATGCCTAGCACACGTCCTAAATCTAGTGGTACAGCGTTTCCTAACCAAGTACCCAGGGCTGCCAGAGCTTCTCAGCCAGGCCAGAAAAGTATGCAGCCACTTCAGACGGTCATTCCCAGCAAGCGTTCGCCTGGCAGAAATTCAAAGAGAATTCCACCTTCCCACAAACCGTCTGATCTGTGACATGTCCACCAGGTGGAACTCGACATTAGCAATGCTGCAGCATCTGCACAAGCAGCAGAGGGCCATCAACGAGTACCTGTGTGAGTATGGCACAAGGACAGGTTCAGGTCAACTTGTTTTTTTTCCCCCCCGCAGTGGCTGATGATCAATGATGCATGCACTGTACTGTCACCATTTGAGGAGGCAATGAGGATGGTGAGCAGGGACAGTGCATGCATCAGTGACACAATTCCTTTAGTGTTCCTGCTGGAGTACACTCTGCGGAGAATTATAGATGTGGCTCTAGAGGCAGAGCAGCGGGAGGAAGAGGAGGCCTTCCCTAGCTCTGAAGGCCCCAGTCTTTCCGCAGACAGCATTCCAGCAGGTCCTACTCAGATCAGACAGGAGGAGGATGAGGAGGAGGAGGACTATTTAAGTAGTGGGGGCATTGAAGGTGGGGATTCCTCAAGGGAGGTTTTTGTGTGCCCAGAAACAGAAGGGCTTGTGCGTGGCTGGGAGGAGAAAGTGCACGATACGGTCATCTTCATTGACCAGGAAGACTCGGCAGCTAATGCCACCTCCAACCTACACTGCATGGGCTCCCTTATAATGCAAAGCCTGCTAAAGGACCCCAGGATTCGTGCTATCAAGGAGAGGGATCATTACTGGTTGGAAACCCTTCTTGATCCACGATACAAGGGTAAAGTTGCACAGCTCATGCTGCCCGCACAGAGGGAGCACAGGATGAAAAAACTTGAGGACGCTCTAAAGCGACACTTGTGTAACACCTTTCCAGGCACTGGTAGGTTACCAAGTGATGACACACGTGCTTCTGAGGCTGCGGATGATCAGAGGAATAGTGGTGAAGGCCAGGGCCACTTGACTGATGCATTTTTAAAAAATTTTTAGTCCACAATGCCAGGGACGTCAAATGTAGGCACCCATTGCCAGCGTCTTCATCATATGGTGCAGGACTACCTAGGGGCAAGGGCAGACCTGGATACCTTTCCAGCAGATGATCCACTGGCTTACTGGGTGTTGAGATTGGATCACTGGCCAGAACGTAGCCAATATGCTGTGCAGCTACTAGGTTGCCCTTCATCCAGCGTGCTTTCTGAAAGGACGTTCAGTGCCGCTGGAGGTTTTGTCACAGACAAAAGAGTGCGTCTGTCCACCGACTCTGTAGACCGGCTGACATTTATAAAAATGAACCAGTCCTGGATCAGCAGCTATCAACCCCCTGATGCTGACGTAACGGAATAGATCGGGGATGTCTTCTGCATTCACAAAACCTCCAGCACTGAACTCTTCCACAATACCACAAAAGGGTTACGGTGTGAATGCACTAGCTGCCATGAAAGGCACAATATTTGGCTGCACTGACGCCTGTGCCAGATTTATATCATTTTAATTTTTTGAACCGTAGGGTCCAACCCTGCACTCTTCCACAATACCACAGAGGGGTTACTGTATGATTGTACTTGCTGGCCTGGCAGTCTGGCACCAAAAGCACAATATCTGGGTGCACTGATGCCCATTACCAGATTCATATCTTTTCAATATAGGACCACATGGTCCACCCCTGCATTCTTCCACAATACCACAGAGGGGTTACTGTATGAATGCACTTGATGGCCTGGCACCAAAAGCACAATATCTGGGTGCACTGACGCCTTTACCAGATGCATATCTTTTAAATATAGGACCACATGGTCCACCCCTGCATTCTTCCACAATACCACAGAGGGGTTACTGTATGATTGTACTTGCTGGCCTGGCAGTCTGGCACCTAAAGCACAATATCTGGGTGAACTGACGCCCATTACCAGATTCATATCTTTTCAATATAGGACCACATGGTGAACCCCTGCATTCTTCCACAATACCACAGTGGGGTTACTGTATGATTGTACTTGTTGGCCTGGCAGTCTGGCACCAGAGGCACAATATCTCCCCATCAAACCAAGTTCGCTGCCTTGGAGTTACACTTGACTCTGCTCTTTCCTTCATCCCCCACATCAAGTCTCTTTCCTCCTCCTGCCGATACCAACTGCGTAATATTTCCAGAATTCGGCAATTTCTTACCGCTGTCACCACAAAACAACTCATACACGCCCTGGTAATCTCCCGACTCGACTATTGCAATAATCTCTTATCTGGCCTCCCTCTGTCCCGCCTCTCCCCCCTACAATCCATCCTGAACGCCTCCGCCAGGCTAATTCACCTCACCCGCCGCTCTGTCTCTGCCGCTCCCCTCTGCGAGTCCCTTCACTGGCTCCCCATCCACTGCAGAATTAAGTTCAAAATCCTTATGCTTACCTACAAAACCCTCACTAACTCAGCTCCCCACTACCTGTCCTCACTAATCACCAAATACACCCAGCCCGCTCCCTAAGGTCAAACAGTGACCTGCGCCTAGCTTCTCCCCGCATCACCTCTTCCCATGATAGACTGCAGGATTTCTCACGCGCAGCCCCCACTCTCTGGAATGCTCTCCCTCGTACTGTCAGACTTTCCCCTAACTTCTCTTCCTTCAAACTTTCCCTGAAAACGTTCCTATTTAGGGAAGCCTACCACCCAACTCACTGACGCAACCATCAATCACTCTCAACTTACAGTCCTCTCCTCCTGTTTCCAACCCCAACCCTCCCAGATTGTGAGTTCCTACGGGAATAGGGCCCTCATCTCCTCCTGTACTGTTTGTCAAATGTTGTTCAATGTATTGTAACCCTGTCTATACTGTGCTTATTGTACAGCGCTGCGGAATATGCTGGCGCTTTATAAATAAAGAATAATAATAATAATATCTGTGTGCACTGACCAGATTCATATCTTTTTAATAAAGGTCCGCAAGGTCCACCCCTGCATTCTTCCACAATACTACAGAGGGGTTACTGTATGATGGCACTTGCTGGCCCGGCACCAAAGGCACAATATTTGGTTGCACTGCCACTGACGCATGTATCAGATTCATATCCTCAGAGGGGTTACGGTGTGACAGCACTGTTGCCGACGCTAAAGGCCCAATTTTAAAGCACCTATTGTTACTTTCATCCAAAGCCTGCATAAGTTTCACAATAATTTAGCCAAAAAAATCACTAAACTTTTTCTGCGTGTCCGAAATTGTCTCCTCTTTTCATACAGACTGCCGCCCCAAGCACTTGTTTATGGATAGATTAAAGGAAAAGCATTTACCGTCATGTGAAACGTAATTTTTTTGTTTTTAAGTGTTTCTATACATCCTAGAAATCCGCCACTTCATGGGCAGGCCATGGGGACCTCCTAGGCACGATATTTGAAGGAATTTTTCGTTTTTATTTTTAACCCTTATTACATGGAAACCTCACTGTCCCTTTAAAAAAGTTTTTTTTTAACTTTTTGTCCTTGTTTCCTGTCCCCCAGGGCACTACCCAGACCCCCATACACCTTTTATGGCAAATATCTAGCATATATGCCCTCTTGGAGGGCACTCTAAATATCGAACTTTCAGCCCCATTGATTTGTATTGAGTTCGAGTTCGAGTTCGAATTCGAACATTTGGAAAGTTCGAGTTCGAATGCGAACCGAACTCGGGGGTGTTCGGCTCATCCCTATTTATTGCATGCAAGTCGTACATATATAGAAATACAGTATGAATATTTATATGTGTATGCACGTTTTATTCTTGAAATTAAAATACATGTGATATTTTTTATTATTGTATGGAAAAAATCATTTATTGTAGGAAGGAAAAAAGGCTTTTATTAAGGTGCACTCGCTGTCCATTACAGAGATTTTTGATATGTGTTTTGTTGTAGCTTGATTAAACCTGTAAACCTTTTATTTTTTCACCTTTCAGAGGAGTTTTGTGAGGTTTTGTAGCTTCTAATCTGCCTGCTCTTTTCATGGATGCCACCATGTTTTTTCCTTCCTCTCTTCGTGGGGGAGGTTTCAGAGGGATTGCCCCTTTTTTCCTGGACTTCGGACTGATGAAGGCACGTGAGCTGCCGAAACGCGTATCCTCCATCATTTATCCCCCCTTTTTTTCCCTTCCCCTTTGCTATTTTAAATTTCTAATAAACCACGTTAATTTAACCCATCCGTGGTTTTGCTGCCGTCTTTTATGTTTTTTACTTCATCCTCCCTTCTGAGCCAGCAGAAGATCGCCGAAGAGGTGCAGTTAAAGAGGTGACGGTGCCCACCGAGCAAAGGAGCACTGTATGCCATTAAGTTGAGCCTGGAACAAGGCTCCACCATCGGTGAGTGAGACCAACTCTACCCTTACTAATCTAGCCACCATACAATTTGCGCTATGAATACCCTGTTTTTCTATTTTCGAGGTGAATAACAACTTTAAAAGAAGGGCAGAGGCCACTCTATATTTGGCCCAGTGTACTTCGAACCAGAGCCTGGAAGACATAGGCTCTGGAAAGTGTAAGTGTGGACTTTTCTTACTCCTGTTCACGATTAACATACCTAGACAATATTGCACTATTTTTCTTTCCTTTGTCTTCCTTTTTCCCCCGCACTACGAGAACGTGGAATTCACTAGAACACAGAATCCACTAGGGCAACAAGGACAAGACCCTTTTCTCCCCCATTTTGGAGGATCTCCGCATATGGACGGTACAAGTGAGAGGCTCACGCATCTCAAATAAGCCCTCCTTTACCCTTTCACAAACCAGACTTTTTTCATTAGACTTCTATATTTTTCTGGACTATTTTTATTACCCCCTTTTTGCATCGATAAGTGCGCCATTGTAATTGCACTTCATTTTGCACCTTTGCACCAAAGTGTGTGTTGTTTTTTATGTTTTTTATGTGCTTTTATGTGATTTCAGGAACTGTTCTTATTACGAATTTTGTCCTGCCTAAAATTAATGCACTTTTCACAGTACGCTTTCAACGTACACAACGTTTTTAGCTGTCATTTTTAGCTGTTATTTGCACAACGTTTCAACTGTTATTTGCACTATTTGTATTTCCAACGTGCACAACGTTTCTAGTTAACATTTGCACTATATGCACTTCGGACTGCATTTGCACTTTTTCTAGTGTACACTTGAGATAGCACTTTATCATTGGTCCATTCCGAGACTGTGCTCCTACAGTTGATTTTAAACTGCATTCGTAGAACCACTTGTGTTTACAATTACATATACGTTTTTTACGCTAACCCCTCCCCTCATTTGCGCCACTGGAGTAACTCCCACCTTTCTGTATCTCAAACACATTTCTGTCGAGGTTTTGTGTTCTTCTCCTAGTAGGCTGCATACGCATTTACACCAATATTCCATCCATTCTAGCGCCTCCTCCGTACCACACTCTTTGGTGTAGGACTTACAGCAGTTTTCAGATGTGCCTCCTACTTGTTAAGGGACCAAAAGTAATGGGACAGAATAATAATCATAAATCAAACTTTCCCTTCTTAATACTTGGTTGTAAATCCTTTGCAGTCAATCACAGCCTGAAGTCTGGAACGCATAGACATCACCAGACGCTGGGTTTCATCCCTGGTGATGCTCTGCCAGGCCTCTACTGCAACTGTCTTCAGTTCCTGCTTGTTCTTGGGGCATTTTCCCTTCAGTTTTGTCTTCAGCAAGTGAAATGCATGCTCAATGGGATTCAGGTCAGGTGATTGACTTGTCCATTGCATAACATTCCACTTCTGTCCCTTCAAAAACTCTTTGGTTGCTTTTGCAGTATGCTTTGAGTCATTGTCCATCTGCACTGTGAAGCGCCGTCCAATGAGTTCTGCAGCATTTGGCTGAATGTGAGCAGATAATATTGCCCGAAACACTTCAGAATTCATCCTGCTGCTTTTGTCAGCAGTCACATCATCAATAAATACAAGAGAACCAGTTCCATTGGCAGCCATACATGCCCACGCCATGACACTACCACCACCATGCTTCACTGATGAGGTGGTATGCTTAGGATCATGAGCAGTTCCTTTCTGACTCCATACTATTCTCTTCCCATCACTCTGGTACAAGTTGATCTTGGTCTCATCTGTCCATAGGATCTTTTTCCAGAACTGTGAAGGCTTTGTTAGGTGTTGTTTGGCAAACTCTAATCTGGCCTTCCTGTTTTTGAGGCTCATTAATGTTTTACATCTTGTGGTGAACCCTCTGTATTCACTCTGGTGAAGTCTTCTCTTGATTGTTGACTTTGATACACATACACCTACCTCCTGGAGAGTGTTCTTGATCTGGCCAACTGTTGTGAAGGGTGTTTTCTTCATCCACAACAGTTGTTTTCCGTGGTCTCCCGGGTATTTTGGTGTTGCTGAGCTCACCGGTGCGCTCCTTCTTTTTGAGAATGTTCCAAATGGTTGCTTTGGCCACACATAATGATCTTGCTATCTCTCTGATGGGTTTGTTTTGTTTCTTCAGCCTAATGACGGCTTAAATGAACTCTGGGCCTTTTATCTGCACATTGTAATTGGGGTAATGAGGGAATATCACACACCTGGCCATGGAACAGCTGAGAAGCCAATTGTCCCATTACTTTTGGTCCCTTAACAAGTGGGAGGCACATCTGCAAACTGCTGTAAGTCCTACACCGTTCACCTGAGTTGGATGTACATACCCTCAAATTAAAGCTGACAGTCTGCAGTTAAAGCACATTGTGTTTGTTTCATTCCAACTCCATTGTGGTGTATAGAGCCAAAGATGTTAGAATTGTGTCCATGTCCCAATATTTCTGGACCTGACTGTATATATCCCCTTGTGATAACTTGAAAATGCTCAGTTTGTAGGGATTTTTTGTTCACTTTCAGCTCTGAGGAAGTGTCTCCTGCTGTGAGAGCCATAAATCTCTCGCCAGGGAAACACGTCATGTGGCATGCCACAGCACTGAGAGAAGACAGGAAGCCTGGAGAGTTTTCTTTACAAGGGTTTTTGAATAAAATATCCATCTGTCAGCAGTTTGGCTAACACAACGTATGGGCAGATTTGGGGGATCTTTCAAATGGGCATGCTATGCCACCCCGTGGTGTTCAGGCCTTCCAGTCTCCTGGCGCTGCCATCTTTAAAGGGTTATTTACAGGGCAAAAAGTGGTGGAGAAAATACATTATTGAGGCAATACATACTATTACTATTATCCATTTATTAATGTATATCATATACAAAGTGCAGGATGTGAGCAGCCAATCAGATTCAGTGATTTCTCAGAGAGCCTTTTCAAGCAGCATCTAGGAAGCGGTCAATCGAAGTCTCTAGTGATGTTCAGTGCACTTTGTGCCAAAGTTTATATGGAAGCTCTTACTTATTTATGTTTTCATAAAATCTGTCCAACGGATAATGGAAATAATAACAATTTGACGTCATTTTAGGGCTCAGAGACACTCGAAGCTAAAGTGAATCCATGTAGGAATAAAACGGACACAGAGAACTCTCATCTCTCATTTAAAACTTTGTGCATTTATTTTATTTTCTGCCTTCCTCCACCATTCATCCTTTATGATTCCATTTTCCATTTGACAGCGATTGTTACGCACTTTGGTAAAGAGTTACGGCAAAAAATGATTTACGGATTGAAATGGAATTGTTTTACATGACAGTCTGTCATTTTTTTGATGTCAGTGATTGAATTGGTTACATTTTTGTTAAAGAGTTTTATCATAGAATCTGTCATGCCAAAGTGAATAAAAAAACGTATAAAATGGCTTTATTTCTAAGGTTATTTGGAAATTAGCAAGTACGCACACATCTGTTTAACCTTTTCACATCCTAGTGTTTTCCTAAAAAATACACCGTTAAGAACCAATGTTTTTTTTTTTAAACTATTTTTAATTAATTATACAGTAAGAAATATTTGGGAATATTCCCAGTGTATTCTTCACTGTAATAACCCTATTTGGCAGGGAGAAGTCGCCATCTAATGGCCAAAAGAAGTTACTGCAGTTCTGGTCTCCATGCAGGTTCAGCTGAGGAGAAGTCTTTCAGACACATGCAGCTGGTTTTAAAAAAGTGTTTGTAACTTGGACATTATGCCCATGGTGCTAAAACTTTTTTTAGGGCATGCTCTGCATTCCAAATGCAAATTAATTTTGTTTGCAATAAATAAAATCCCTTTGCATTGCTCATTTGGAGCACCATATTGACTATACTCAATATCGGGGCACCAGGAGGTGACTTGCATTTTTAGTATAGTCGATCTTGGTAGTGAAAGGGTGACAACTGGGGGATCACACATCTACTGGTATGTATTATTGAAGAATGTCAAAGCACTAGGTTATGTATATAAAGGGCTCATAGCTAATTTGTCATCTGAAACTGATTTTTGGAGTCACTATCAGGGTTATCCAAAGAGATTCGAAAAGTCACCGCACGTTCGGTGACTTTTCGTTCTCTTCAATTCGGTTCTTGTTGCCGATCCCATTTCGGTGACCCTGCGGTGTATTCAGCAAGCACCACAGGGTCCCCGAATTGCAGGGAAAGGCTGCCGCAAACCTGATGAAAACTCACCGCAAAACCCGGCGAATGCACGCCGAAAACCCTCAAAAACATCTGGATTGATCCGTCGAAGACGCCGGAAAAACCCGAGCAGGAGCCGATCACACGCAGCGAAGCTGCCGGAAAAATCCAAGACCACAGACAGAGGGAGGTGAATAAATTAGCAAAACAGTTTGTATGAATGTGAAAGTGAAAAGCTGTTTGCAAAGAAACTACTGAGCGAAAATGCCTGAAATTTGCATATGAGGTCCAGGGAATGATAATAAAAAGGGCTGTTACAGAAAAAAGAAGAAAACTAAAAAAAAAAAAAATCGGACTTTTCAAAAAAAAAAAAAAAAATGCTTAAAGTATCCTAAAAAATCTATAAATAAAGAGACTCTTTACTGCAGAATTTTATAATGAACGGTTTATTAGATATTGAATTAAAACGGGAATATTTTTAACATTGAAGCCTATGGGATTCTCCTGAATTAACTTGCCGAATTAAACCACCGAATGACAGGGTATTAGGAGAACCTTTCACTGCTGGTTTGTGTTCTCTGAATAGCCGAAGCAGTGCATTTTCATGGGGATTTCACTGCCTTCGAATAGGCACCGAACAGACACCGTATGTGCAGGCAATTCGCCAGGATTTGGTGAATTGCCTGCTCTCTGGATAGCCGAATGGCCAGGAAAGGTAACTGAACGCTGATTTTCAGCGTTCGGTTACCTTTCTCAAGCAATTCGGATCTCTTTGGATAACCCTGTGTGTAGACAGAGGGATCACAGACTAGTCATTCAATGTACAGATTTACTGCAGTGTATAGGATTAATACACTGCATCAATTATACTGCAGAGAAGTGCTTCCCCACACTGCAGGATTCAGACGCTGCAGGAATTATACTGCAGAGAAGTATGGATGAGCTGTTCGGTTCGGACCGCTTCGGAGTTCGATTCGAACTTTGGCCTTTCGCAAGTACGCGAACTTCGAACTTTTTGGCGTGTTCGGTTCGAGTTAGAATTTTTTTTTTGAAAAAAGTATAGAAAATGCTTAAAAAATACTAAAAAATCTAGAAATAAAGAGACTCTTTACTGCAGAATATTATAAGCAACGGTTTATTAGATATTGAATTAAAAAACGATCTAATGTCATTGTCTAGGTGCAAAGATTCTCACCTCTAAATGACCTGTGCTCTCAAACGGCGTAAAAAACAGGTGTTTAATTAGTGTTTGGAAATAACATGTGCTTCTAATTAGCAATTAGAATTTGATACATTGCTTGCAGACTGGCTGGGGGCTCCTCACTGGGTGGGGGCTTCTGCACATGTATGAACAAACACTGTTTTGAATTCTAAGAAGTGTTCATTTCTACTATATGATCCTCTCTGATATGCTGTTTAACCCCTTAAGGACCAGGGCTCTGTAAAGCCAATCATTAATGATGTAGATGTTACGTCATTTGTCATCAAGGGCTTAATAAAATCTTTATCAGACTCCTTAGATTTAAACGTAATATTACAGTATTTGTATGTCATATACCTCTAGGGTTGCCACCTTTTCAATTAGCCAAACCCGAACACTCCAGTGTTGGGTTCGAGAGGACATTTTTTTTTATGTAGAGTATAAATTATGGCACATGGTATGCATGGCAGACTGGTATTATGCATGGAAGACTGGTATTATGCATGGCAGACTGGTATTATGGCAGAGTGGTATTATGCATGGCACACTGGTATGGATGGCAGACTGGAAAGGCTGGCACACACTGGTATTATACATGGCAGACTGGAAAGGCTGGCACACTGTTATGGCACAAACTGGTATGCTGCATGGCAGACTGGAAAGGCTGGCACACTGTTATGGCAGACTGAAAAGGCTGGCACACTTATGGCACACACTGGTATTATGCTGCATGGCAGAATGGAAAGGCTGGCACACTGTTATGGCAGACTAGTATGGCTGGCAAACTGGTATGGCACACACTGGTATTATACATGGCAGACTGGAAAGGCTGGCACACTGTTATGGCACACACTGGTATTATACTTGGCAGACTGGAAAGGCTGGCACACTTTATGGCACACACTGGTATTATTTAATATGCTGCAGCAGACTGGAAACAAAGGCTGGCACACTCACTGTCTGCGAACCTCCCTTGAGTTGACTGGCAGGCGGCGGCGTCAGAGTGGATGGAGTGGAGAGCTGCTGGCTGGTCTGGCAAGATCGACCGCATCCGCGTTCCAGGAATGGAATCTGGATGATGACATCACAGAGCACTTCCTCTTCTTAGCTGCTCGCTCTGCACACTGCCTGGCTGGGATGCCTAGGAAGGGAGCAGCCCGCAGGCGCACGAGCAACAACGTGAAATGACGTCACGTGAGAGTGAGCCCGTTGAGCCTGCGCGACCATGACAGTGGCTCAGAGGATGACACGTGACGCAGACCAGCCAATCCCTCTACAGCCTGGAAAAAATGGAAGGAGGAAAAGACCGTGGCGCCGGGGGAACGCAGGAAATGTAAGTATAACCTTGGATTTATGTGTCCGGGTGGCAGAGGGTGTCAATCTCGGACACATGACTCCAAACCCGGACGGTCCGGGTCAAAAATGGACAGGCGGGAACCCTATGTACCTCTCCCGAAGGGCCTATGTGAGCATACAATTATTATTGTGTTAGAAATGTCTATCATAAAGCGTACATGCTGAGTCCCTAGAGTCTCTGACTATCCATTGTCATATACCTTGCTTTATACATATAATACATTCCCTCATCTAACAGGATAGTAGCCAGTCCCTGTGCATTTTAACCCCTTAAGGGTGGCTAGGTGCCGTGTGTGGGTCTCTGATGGCAATGTTTCTATACATCCTACAAATCCGCCACTTCACGGGCAGGTTATGGGGACCTCCTAGGCACGATATTTTAAGGAATTTTACGTTTTTATTTTTAACCCTTATTCTATGGAAAACTCACTGTTCCTTTAAAAACGTTGTTTTTTAAACTTTTTGTCCTTGTTTCCTGTCCCCCAGGGCACTACCCGGACCCCCGTACACCTTTTATGGCAAATATCTTGCATATATGCCCTCTTGGAGGGCACTCTAAAAACTGAACTTTTGAGTCCCATTGACTTGCATTGAGTTCGGTTTGAGTTCGCGTACGAACTCGAACTTTTGAAATAGTTTGAGTTCGAATGCGAACCAAACACAGGGGTGTTCGGGTCATCCCTACAGAGAAGTGCTTCCCCACACTGCAGGATTCAAACACTGCAGGTATTATACTGCAGAGAATGCTTCCCCACACTCAGGATTCATACACTGCAGGAATTATTCTACAAAGAAGTGCTTCCCCGCAGTGTGCAGGATTGATACGCAGCAGGAATTCATACAGGGTTATTCAAAGAGCTCCGAATTGTGGCCAGAAGGTAACCAAACGCTGAAATTCAGCGTACGCTTACCTTTCCTGGCCATTCGGCTATCCAGAGAGCAGGCAGTTCGCCAAATGTTGGTGAATTGCCTGCACATATTGTTACCGGAATCCACTTGGTTCACACGGGACGAGGCCGGACCGGACACGAGCAAGGATTGTCTGAACACTAGTCTCTTCAGGAAAGGCAAACTTTATTGTGACGTCACACAGAATGCTCACACAGGATTGAATCGCAAATAGTGAGCCCCGAACTCCCCCCGACAAGGGGTCTTATAACCCGAATACATAATTAGGTACATCCCAATTAACCCACCTCCCGGTGACACTATCCCACCCCACGTGGGTTAGTACCTCCCTTGGTCGATTACAAAGACATTCCATACATTGGCCGTAAATTGGCAAACTTCATGTAATTTGGGCTTGCAATTTGCAAAGGATATCCCGCCCCAGGAGTTGGATGGGACATTCGGGCATATACAAAAATTCATGTTCTACATTATGCCCACTCACACTACATTTTCGTGAAGCAAGAAAGGGGTACTTAGCGGACACCCCCATTGCTCCCATAATATCAACCTCATTTCCCATTGGGGGTGCAATTTGCTGTGTTACAACAGAATATTCGGCACCGGTGTCAACCATAAAAATGTCATCTTTATTTCCCACTCTCATAGTGACCGTGGGCTCGTGATTACCGAGCGGGATGGGCCCAGGTCCGTGTCAATATGCACCCTGCCCTACAAATGACGTTCCCGCCAAATCAACAAACCCTGCACCGGCACCCTCACTTCTCTCATATCTGCCGTTTGTTACCTGACCATTGGAGGCTTGACCTCCCGATTCCCCAGCCTCCCCCTGCACCCCAAATTTAGCCAAAAATGCAGGACAATCATTTTTCCAGTGACCTTCACCCCGGCACCAGGCGCACTGGTTGGGTCCCAGGGGTTCCCTAGGGGCTCCCCTACCTCTACCTCCCCGACCCCTTGCACTCCCTCTTTCCGGGGCACCTCTTCCTCCATTTCCCATATAACCGACCACACCTGTATGCCCTTTTTGTCTCCTTATGTCCTCCCGCTTTTCTTCCAGATCCCGGTTATGAAACACTTTATTAGCAATTTCAACTAATTCGCTAATACCTTTACCTAGAAACCCATCTATTCTCTGTATTTTATTCCGTATGTCCCTTTGTGACTGTCCCACAAAAGAAGAATTAATTAACCTCTGATTCTCCACCGCTTCAGGGTCAATAGGACTATACAGCCTATATGCATCTAGTAATCTTTCTAAAAATGCACTTGGGGTTTCTTTAGAATCTTGCACAATATCCGCTATTTTCCCCGTGTTCGTGGGTTTCTTCCCTCCTGCTTTAACACCCATTATTACCGCTGTACGGTACGTCTGTAGGTGAGCAATGCCTACAGCAGTATTGTATGGCCATTTGGGATCTGTTTTGGGGTAGTGTTCCTCTGCCCACGCTTCTGGCTGGGCTTTGGCATCTTCTACGACTTGGGCAAGTAGAATTTTCCACGCGCTACTATTTATTCGGGCTCTTTCCTCAGTTGTGAACATTGTCAGCATTAGTTGCTGACAATCTGCCCATGTGGGGTTATGTGTAAGCATAACTGACTCTATCATACTAGCCACTGCCGCGGGGTTAGTGGAATACAGTGGTGTGTGCGTTTTCCAGTTAAATAAATCTGTTGTCGTGAATGGGACATATGTCTATTGTACTGGCCCAGGTGCTCCGTTCTCCAGTAAAGGACATGACACCTCCCGCAGGGGCATTTACATTTTACTTTTACCGGGGTTGTGCTGATATGGTTCTCGGGGTTTATATATATTGTTCACTGCGCGAGGGGTGGCACCCTGATTTACATCTCCACTCTCATCATCACTGCCTCTTGGGTTACTAGTTTATATACGTTCCCATTGGGCATTTCAATCTTTCCTGGTGGGACCTCTCTGTCTCCTCCACCCGCTGCCCCCTGGTCTTCTTCAGCAATACCGCGTGCCGGCGGGGTAATAGCAGCTGCCCGCTCCCCCCTCTCCGCCTGCGCAACCGCGGCACTCAAAGCTTCTCTAGCTGCCCCATAACACGATGGATAGGGTGGGGGCAAGGAGTCAATCTCCTCCAGATGTTCTACCAACACTGGTTTCCCTTTTTCATCATTATCTTCTTTATTTGGGGGTACCTGTCTCTTGCTCTGTCCCGCCATCATTATAAAATGACTTTTATCTTTTACACAATACCTCCATATATCTATATATGGGTACTGTTCAGGATGTCCGCATTTCCCGGTTACTTGGGAATGCACTTTCTGTATTAACTCCGGTCCATTGACCCCTGCTCCGGCCAGTCTGGAACCAGTAGTGGCCATACTATGGTGCACATTAATTTCAACTTCTCTTTACTCAACTCTACACCATAATCATGTGTTGAATACAACACTTCAAAATTCCGCACCATATACTCCAAGGGCATCTCACCCTTCTTAACCTTCTTGGGTTTGGACGACCCATTGCCCATTGTTACACTTAAGGGCGGTAACCTTCTCCCAATGCAGATATTACTTTTAGCACATGTTAGGTACTCACTCTGTAAAGAGGTGCCGTGAAGTGGCGAGTGAACTTACGTTGCAATAGCCATTGAAACAAACAAAAACCTCAGTTTTGTTGTACATGGAACACATAGAAACGAGCGCAGATGACACCTTTTTTCCTTGTTATGTTTTTATACATTAACTGGGCTGTTACTCCTGGCAGTTGCTGCCGCTCCGGTGAGTATGGGCGCGATGCCATTTTTTCTGTATTTATGTATATCATGCTTGTAACACCAGTCCGTCGTTCTGCAGCTGTTCCTCTTTCCATGTTTTTGTTTTTACTCCCAAATGGGAAGTGTTTGGTGCATGTATAAATAAAACCCACCATCTCTGCCTCTCCTTGGCTGAAAAGCAGCAGGAGGGGCTTGGAGCTGCTCAGTAGAGCGGCCTTTTGGTACATGTTAGGTACTCACTCTGTAAAGAGGTGCCGTGAAGTGGCGAGTGAGCTTACGTTGCAATGGCCATTGAAACAAACAAAAACCTCCGTTTTGTTGTACATGGAACACATAGAAACGAGCGCAGATGACACCTTTTTTCCTTGTTATGTTTTATACATTAACTGGGCTGTTACTCCTGGCAGTTGCTGCTGCTCCGGTGAGTATGGGCGCGACGCCATATTTTCTGTATTTATGTATATCATGCTTGTAACACCAGTCCGTCGTTCTGCAGCTGTTCCTCTTTCCATGTTTTTGTTTTTACTCCCAAATGGGAAGTGTTTGGTGCATGTATAAATAAAACCCACCATCTCTGCCTCTCCTTGGCTGAAAAGCAGCAGGAGGGGCTTGGAGCTGCTCAGTAGAGCGGCCTTTTGGTACATGTTAGGTACTCACTCTGTAAAGAGGTGCCGTGAAGTGGCGAGTGAGCTTACGTTGCAATGGCCATTGAAACAAACAAAAACCTCCATTTGTTGTACATGGAACACATAGAAACGAGCGCAGATTACACCTTTTTTCCTTGTTATGTTTTATACATTAACTGGGCTGTTACTCCTGGCAGTTGCTGCTGCTCCGGTGAGTATGGGCGCGACGCCATATTTTCTGTATTTATGTATATCATGCTTGTAACACCAGTCCGTCGTTCTGCAGCTGTTCCTCTTTCCATGTTTTTGTTTTTAATACCAAATGGGAAGTGTTTGGTGCGTGTATAAATAAAACCCACCATCTCTGCCTCTCCTTGGCTGAAAAGCAGCAGGAGGGGCTTTGAGCTGCTCAGTAGAGCGGCCTTTTGGTACATGTTAGGTGCTCACTCTGTAAAGAGGTGCCGTAAAGTGGCGAATGAGCTTACATTGCAATGGCCATTGAAACAAACAAAAACCTCAGTTTTGTTGTACATGGAACACATAGAAACGAGCGCAGATGACACCTTTTTTACTTGAAATTTACTGTCTGGTACTCAGTCAACAATTCATATATATCGTATTCGCTTCCTCCGTCAGTAGCCGATTGTAGTCGCCTGAACCGGAAACGTACCTTGGGAGTCCACTCTCAAGTTTGCTTTCTCGCTAGGTGAGTAGGTGCTCAATCACTCACAGCACTCTCAGCATTGACAGCACGTACTTGTACCAGATACATTCAGCACAAAACAATACATAAACAATTCTACTCTCTCTACTAGCCGAGGGCACGCCGTCCCTTCTCTTGGCTCCTTTTACCCAATTGATTGAACTCAACTCTTGTCTGCTTGTGACTATGTGCACCCCGTTCTATAACAACACTCCCATCTGCAATTCCAATTTTCCTATGGGTAATCTACCCACCCGGCACCCCTTCCGCTGCAGCTATCGCTGACCTCAATTGGCCCTTTTCACTACATGACGTACACACTAGCACTGACTCAGGGCTCTCAGCCCAGTCACAGAAATCCCTCCTCCTTTCCTTGTCCACGTGCAGAAGCTCTATTTACAAACACTGACTATGACTACGCAACTCCACGTGGCTACCCTCTTTTACAGAACTATCCTTTAGTTAACATCCGATCCCCCGGGTTCAGACACACGCTAGCCACTTTGGCTCCTTTGCTTGTCCGTGCTGTCGGCAGCGGGTTCGAATGGCAACGAGACCGTGGCCGCGGGTCTCCTTATCCAACTATGGTCGGACGTTTCCATTTATACCGGTATCTCTGATACACATACAAACATAGAAGACACTTTACCTATCGCCGCGCTGCTCGCTGTTTCCTCAGACTCGGTGGTGTCCCAGCTTCCCGGGCCGGGGGTCCATTTGGGATGAGACGAGGTCCACTGAACAGGAAATCCTGCTTGGCGCCTGCAGATGTCAGCTCACCTTCAACGGACGCCCAACCGACGGGATCACTCGCACCTGCAGTCAACCGCTACAGTGTTCAGCAGTCGTTGCTGTGCCGGCAAGGGCCGTATCCCGGCTCACGAGCCCCCAAGAAATGTTACCGGAATCCACTTGGTTCACACGGGACGAGGCCGGACCGGACACGAGCAAGGATTGTCTGAACACGAGTCTCTTCAGGAAAGGCAAACTTTAATGTGACATCACACAGAATGCTCACACAGGATTGAATCGCAAAGAGTGAGCCCCGAACTCCCCCCGACAAGGGATCTTATAACCCGAATACATAATTAGGTACATCCCAATTAACCCACCTCCCGGTGACACTATCCCACCCCACGTGGGTTAGTACCTCCCTTGGTCGATTACAAAGACATTCCATACATTGGCCGTAAATTTGCAAACTTCATGTTGGCAAAGTTCATCCATCCACTGGCCAGTGGACTTAGTACCCGGGTACCCTAGGACAAAACTAATAGCTACGCATTTCTAAATGGGACTTTGAAGCAAAGGACTGAGGGTTACATTAACGGTTTAGTCGCTATACAATTAAAAGTTCATATTACCCATCATTTATATCGTAGAGTGCTTTATTCTTAAAGTTAAAGTTGCATGTGTAATTATTGAAATTATTGCCTAAAGTACATTATATCCCAGAAAATCTATAAAGTCATTAACTGGTGTGCAGTTAATTGTTAATGCGGTGAGACAGGTTCCGGGTTATTCAGCAGCTCCTTCGGGGGTGAGCGCTACAGATTGTATATGTAAATTTTTTCGTTCAGTAGTTTCTTTGCAAACAGCGTTTCACTTTTCAAACAGTCAAGCCTACTGGGTTTTTTTTCACTCCATTCGTCTGCGGTGTTGGCTTTTTCTGGTGGCTGCTCTGCGCTTTGATCGGTGGCTGCTCGGGTTTATCCAGCATGTTCGGCGGGGTTAATCCAGATGTTTTTGCGTGTTTCAGTGTGCGTTCGCCGGGTTTTGCGGTGGATTTTCCCTGTACTACGACGGCCCTGTGGTGCTTACTGAATACGTTGCAGGGTCGCCGAAATGGGATCGCCGAATCGCACCGAATTTAAGAGAACGAAAAGTCACCAAACCTACGGTGTCTTTTCGATTTTCTTTGAATAACCCTGATACTGTCTTTATGAATTGCTTTTCCCCAGAAGCCTGTGAATTCTGCATACTGCAGTGGAAAGTTGTTTTTTTAAAAAGATATTTTCCATTAAAAAGAAGTTATGTGTATCCTGGGTAATCTGGATACTGTCACAGTGAGCCTATGAATTGTGATTGACAGGCTGGAGGTGACAGAATTTTTGTAGTATTTAATAAAAATTACCAACACAAAAACATGAGGATATTTAAAGTTCTGCTGTTTAAAGTAAGCCTGGGTCATTGTAATCAGATTCACTAACCTGATTAAGTTCTCCTGCCACGTCTACATGCATTTCCCTGGCAGTTCGACAGTTTCAAGTTAGAGAAGTGTATCCACTGAAGTTGAGACATTCAGGGTTATTCAGAGAGTGCCGAAATGTCACCGACGTTGCTCTCTGATTCACGGCATTTCAGCGAGTCCAATTCGCTGACCCTGCAGTCAGGGCCGGATTAACGTAGGGGCGGATGGAGCGGCCGCTCCAGGCCCCTTCCATTAAATAGGCCCACAGCTGCCCCAAGAATAGAGGATCCACCGGCCGTCCGACAGATCTGCCACACGCGCGCACACACACAGCACACACACACCGTGATGAAGCCGATCCTCTCAAGCGGCCCCACCGTGTTGTAAAATGTGCAGGAGTATTTTGGGGCAGAGCAGCCACTAGGTGTCGCTCATCAGCTGCTCTGTGAGACGGCTGCTCCTCCCCATCCTCCAGCACCTCTTCCTGTTTCCAGCCATGTGGAAGGAAGGCGACTGGTAAGGAGAGCAGCTGAGCAGCAGCCAGGGAGAAAGGTAAGCTTCCCCAGCTGATGATTCACCCGGGCAGCTTTTTTTTGTAATTTACCTTCACCCCTTATCCCACCCCGCAGCTCTCCCTCTGAACTCATTCGGAAGGAGGGGGGCAGCATGCAGGGGGACAATAAAGACACAGACAGGAAGAGGGATCACAGACACAGAGAGAGAGGGGGATGAAAGAAAGAGAGAAGGTGATGAAAGAGAGAGGAGGTGATGAAAGAGAGAGGAGGTGATGAAAGAAAGAGAGGAGGTGATGAAAGAAAGAGAGAGGAGGTGATGAAAGAAAGAGAGAGGAGGTGATGAAAGAAAGAGAGAGGAGGTGATGAAAGAAAGAGAGAGGAGGTGAAGAAAGAAAGAGAGGAGGTGATGAAAGAAAGAGAGGGGGGATGAAAGAGAGGGGATGAGAGAGGGGGGATGAGAGAGGGGGATGAAAGAGAGAGAGGGGATGAAAGAGGGGGTGAATGAGAGAGAGGGGATGAATGAGAGAGGGGGATGAATGAGAGAGGGGGATGAATGAGAGGGTATGAATGAGAGAGGGGATGAATGAGAGGGGATGAATGAGAGGGGATGAATGAGAGAGGGGATGAAAGAGAGGGGATGAAAGAGGGGGGATGAAAGAGAGAGAGGGGATGAAAGAGGGGGATGAAAGAGAGAGGGGGATGAATGAGAGAGGGGGATGAATGAGAGGGGATGAATGAGAGGGGATGAATGAGAGAGGGGATGAAAGAGGGGGGATGAAGAGGGGGGATGAAAGAGAGAGAGGGGATGAAAGAGGGGGGATGAAAGAGAGGGGATGAAAGAGGGGGGATGAAAGAGAGGGGGATGAAAGAGAGGGGTGGAATGAAAGAGGGGGATTGAAAGGGGGGTGAAAGAGGGGAGATGGAAGAGGAGTCACAGAGAGACAGGAGTCACAGGGATGAGAGGAGTACAAAGAGAGTGAGGGATGAGAGGAGTACAGAGAGGGATGAGAGGAGTACAGAGAGGGATGAGAGGAGTACAGAGAGAGGGATGAGAGAGGCGTACAAAAAGAGCGAGGGATGAGAGGCGTACAGAGAGAGAGCGAGGTATGATTGAGGAGTACAGAGCGAGAGATGAGAGAGGCGTACAGAGAGAGTGAGGGATGAGAGAGGAGTACAGATAGAGCGAGGGATGAGAGGAGTACAGAGAGAGCGAGGGATGAGAGGAGTACAGAGAGAGCGAGGGATGAGAGAGGAGTACAGAGAGAGCGAGGGATGAGAGAGGAGTACAGAGAGAGCGAGGGATGAGAGAGGAGTACAGAGAGAGCGAGGGATGAGAGAGGAGTACAGAGAGAGCGAGGGATGAGAGAGGAGTACAGAGAGAGCGAGGGATGAGAGAGGAGTACAGAAAGAGGGGTGAGAGGAGTCACATAGAGGGATGAATGAGAGATGAGTCACAGAGGAGTCAGAGAGAGAGACGGACGGAGGAAAGGACTCAAAGATGTGTGACAGGGGTGGGAAAGAGTACACAGAAATGAGAGATACTACTTATACATACAGCACACATTACTGTGAGTTTTATTGCTGTGGAGCTCTGTGATACGCTCATACACTGCACATTACTGTGAGTTTTATTGCTGTGGAGCTCCGATACGCTCATCTGTGAATATATTATTCATGACTTCTCTATAGGACAATTTCACTGCCACTGAAGATTGTTGAATTTTGACGAATTGCACCGTATTTCGCTGTCAATGAGCCAGTATTTGGCGAACTGACAGTTTAGTAAATAGACGAACTGACACGAAATTGCACCATAGGGTGAAATTCACCGTTCGGTGCAGTTCGGTGGCAAGTTCGGGGCTTAGTGAATAACCCCTTCTGTTAACGCACTCCTACGTCAGTCGCCCAGCCACAAATCCACTCCTAGTTCACTCCAGCCACACACATTCATCAATCTCTATGACGCATAGCCCCCATTCACATCACATTCGGTCACTTTCACTCCTATGAATGATTTTTTTTTTCTGCAGCAGATATTTTTATTATTTATGGGACCTTTTTTATCATTTAAACACATTTTAATGCATTTTTATTGGTTTAAATACAAGAATAGTGTAGTTCCATTTATTGTTTTTGTCTGCAGTCCAGCGGGCTTCAGTGGCGTTCGGCTGTCAGTCCGGCAGCATTTGGCTGGGACCCTGGGTTGTCCATAGTCACTTGCAGTAGACAACCCAGGAAGTCTGCCATCGTACGACCTAGGTTGTCCGTAGTCTGACGACCACGTTGGACGTCAGAATATGGACCCAGTGGACGGTCAGCCTAAGTCATGTTCCGTTGTAGTGCTATAAGTAAATTTTTAAAAAAGGTGTAAATATCCTTTCAGATAAGCAAAGCAACGCGGATCGATGGTTGCCTAAGTATCTAAAAATAGGCCCACTGAAATCCTCAGCACCAGGCCCATGATACCCTTAATCCGGCCCTGCCTGCAGTGAATGCAGCATTCTCTGCAGGGTCCTCGAAGTGCAGCTAGTCGGCCGCCAAATGCCGCCGCCAACCCAACGGATAGCCGCCGCAAACCTGCCAGACGCCGCCGCAAACCTGCCGGCCGCCACTGGCAACCCTCTGGACAGCCGCCGCCAAACTAAGCCAACAAGCCGCCGAGCACAGTGTTGACCAGCGGCATAAAAAAATCTGACAGGGCGTGGCCAGCAGCGGATGAGAGAGGTCGCATGCAGTGAGAGCTCTGCTGTGATTTCAGCATTTCCAGCATTTTTTGACAGATTTTTAGCGATCCTCTCCCTCTGCTTTCAACTTGTTGGTGACCTGACACCCGCAGCGCATCGGAATCGCTGTTCCTCGGGCACGCAGAGACATTTTTGGGACGGTCGAAGTTCGGGCCTAGTTCGGCCTTGCGGTGGCGGCCATTTTGAAGCCTGGGGAGTTTCCTGCTGCACGTAGCGGATCTGAATCCCGGCCGTCGGCTCACATTTTTACCCAGAGGGCCCCAGACAAAGAGACATCAGAGGTTTTTTGGCGTGGGACTGATTCCCGGCGGTCGACCATTCCTCTCTCCCTGAAGATGGGAAAAAAACGCTACTTAAACGGAGCAGCGGATCGGTGAGTTCCAGACAGCGGGACATCAGGGAGTCCTTGGGGGGTGGATGCCCTGCCAGAGCGACAGCCATCGCTTCTACCCTTCCCCTGGGGTATGGCTCGTCGGAAGAGGAGGATGGTTCCTGGTTATTGGGGTGTCTGCCTGAGACTGACTGGTTGCCCTCGGGGTCCCGAGGCCGAGCTCCGGCAGCAATGAGCCCTGCTGCGCGGAAGAGGGCACAGAAAAAGCGCAAGAAGACTGTGGTGGCGACCTCTCCCGAGCCCGCGGTTCTTGCCCCTGACCCCCTATTGGGCTATACTGACGCAAACTTACCGCTCACAGATGACGGGGATTTACCGCAGCCTGCCGTTCGCTCTCCTCGCTATGAGGTCCTGCAGCGGTTGCCCGCAGGGGAGATGGGAGCTCCTTCTGAGGAGGCGACTTCCTCTGGAGAGGATACTAAGGATGCCTCGGATGATGCACGTCCCACAACGATGAGGGACTACCGGAGCTTCATCGCCGAAATTAAGTCGCTGCTGTCCACGGAGATGTCTAAAGTGAAAGCTGATGTGGAGGTGATACGATCCCAAGTGGTGGCGGTCCAGGCCCAAACTACGGACCTTGCGACTGAGCAGGTGGTTCTCTCGACCCAGGTGTCTGCTCTACAATCTCAAGTTGATCTGCTGACACGATCTGTGGAGACACTGGAATCTCGCCATCGTCGACGCAATGTCCGAATCCGTGGTATCCCGGAGTCGATCTCTGCTGCGGACTTGCTCGTCTATGCTAATCGTCTGGCTCGTCAGGTATCCGAGTCCCCACCCGATAAAGCAGACGTGTTTGGGGGGGTGTACCGTATCCGCAAAGCTGCGACAGCCCCCAAGATGCCCCGAGGGATGTTATCGCAGTAGCCGCAGATGTGGCAACTAAGACGCGACTCATGTCGGCCCCTGGAGCTAGAGCACCTGTTCGATTTGACGGAGCCCTACTGACGATATATCAAGACCTGCCCTTCATGACCCTGGTGGCACGTCGACGGTTCCGAGACGTGACAGCCTTCCTACGGCATAAGGGAGTCCGCTACCGCTGGGGGCTAGCTGGCTCACTAGCGGTTACCTACATGAACGTTCTCTACAATATACCGGAACCGGCTGAAGCCTGGCCAGTGCTTTTAGGAGCGGGTCTCGCTCCGGATCGGGCGGTTACTGACCCGGGTTGAAAGCCACACTATGGGGACCTCTTTTTGTCCCCCCCCTGGGCCTCTTCTCCTCGCTGAGTTGTGGAAAATCCCACCGAGCTATTTTTTCTTCCCCCGCTTGGCATTTTTTTTTTTTTTTTTTATTTTTTTTTTTCTTCTTTCGCTTTCTCTTCTATCTGTCCTTTACCGCAGATACAGCTGACTCTTTGATGATATCCCCGGCTGGGGACATTTTTTTTTTTTTTAATTTGGCTATTCCGGGACATCTCGGACGCAACCGTGGCCTGGTGCCCGGCTTGCTCCTGAGCGCCCGGGCCAGGTGCCGTTATTCCCTTGGCCTCCCTGCGGCCTTATGGACCGTCTGGGTAGTCGCCAAGGCAGGCACATTTTTGGCCTTTGCCATCTTTTTATTCCCTCCCCCCCCCCCCCTTTTTTTTTTTTTTTTTTAACAGCTTGATGTCCCCGGCTGGCTATTATTATTAATTTTTTATGTTTATGTTTCTGTTCCCTACCTGAAGACTTTCTCTGGCTGTTAATAGCCATTAGTTCCCTATAACTTGCTTTTTGGATGAGACCCCCCTAATAGGGGATGATTTTGTTGAGTGCATTCCTTGTAGATGACGTTGAAATCTTAATGTGTTTTTCGCAGATGACTTTAAACTCTAGAGTGTTTTTTGCAGGAGACCTTACATTTACATGTGTTTTCCGAGAATGATCTTAAATTTCTTTTTTTGTTTTTCTTCTATAGTTTACCAGTTGACTTATTTTGGCCCTGCGAGGTCTTTTTCATTATATGTTGACTCTCTATGTCGATGCAAACTTCCAAAAATAAAGAATTTAAAAAAATAAAATAAAAAAAAAAATCTGACGATCTGCCGCACACAGCGCCCACCAGCAGCAAAAAAAGCTGATGTGCCGAGTAAGAATTTTTTTTTGAATGCTGTTTGCAAAACAAAATACTGTACGAAAATGTCTAGAATTAGCCTATAAGGTCCTGTGAATAATGACAAAAAGGTCTGTTAACAGCAAAGAACGCTATTTAAAAAAGATCTGAAATAAAAATTGCAGAAAAAAATGCCGAAAAATGCCTAAAAAATCCTAAAAAAATATATTAGTAAAGAGACTTTTTGATGCAGATTTTAAAGAATAAACTGTTTAATAGATATTGAATAAAAACTGTAATATGTTTAACATTGAAGCCTATGTGATTCGCCTGATTAAATCTGCCGAATGAAACCACCAAACACTAGGGCATTTCACTGACATTTCTCTGCTGTTCGGTGTCTGTGAATAGATTAACCATTGCTTCTCTATGGGGATTTCACTGCCGCCGAACAGGTACCGTATTTGCTGGCAATTAGCCAAAATTTGGCGAACTGCCTGCTTTCTGAATAGCCAAATGGCCCCGAAATGTCACCGTACAGAGACATTCCCTGTTAGTTGCAATTTCGAGGTCAGATCAGCCTTCTCTGAATAACGTCTATTATGCACAGCACCGGTGGACTGAGAATAAACAAAGTTCACTTTTTCTAGTGCAGAATAATGGTGGTGACACTTTGTAGCATTATTCTGTCATTGTTCGCCGTTGTTTGCACTTCTCCTGCCATTGTTGAATTTCCTTTCTCTGAATGGCTGAAGTTCTCCATACGTCACACAGCCCTGATTTTTACTTAAGGGTCTATTCACAAAGCACTGAAATTGCCCGCAATTTCAGTGCTTGTGTTTCGCCGCACTTCAGTGATTTTATTTTGCTGAAAATACAGTGAAATCACTATTTAGCGAAATTGGAGTCACCGAAGTAGTTATCGGACGTCAGTGAAAATTGCTTCAACAACCATGGAATTGGCATCGGCGAATCCCACCGAATTGGAAAACAAAAAGGAAGTCCCTTATTCTTCTGATAGGAGTTTAGATCAATAAAAATGTTGTAAAAATGTGTCAAAATAATAAACAATAAAAAAGTTGCATTAAAAAATAATAAGAAGGTATGATAAAAATAAAAAACAACTTTTAAAAAATGAATAAAATAAAATAAAAAATGTCGCCTAAAAACGTCAGAAAAATACAGTTATTTAAAAAAAATTAATAAAAAGGGTTTCTGCACAAAATAAAAGAATAAGTGACCTTTAAAATTAAAAAAAAAGGATATGACTTTTATTACATTGAATCCTATGGGATTTGCCTGTTTGAACCAGGAATAGTACCAGAGGATTGGAGAAAAGCTGACGTGGTCCCTATATTTAAGAAAGGTTTAAAATTTGTGCCTGGGAATTATAGACCTGTGAGCTTAACATCTGTGGCTGGGAAAGTATTTGAGGGGTTACTAAGGGATAGTATTCAGGAATTTATTGGGAGGTATAATGTAATTGGCAAAAATCAGCATGGTTTCATGAAACACAGATCATGTCAGACTAACCTAATTACGTTCTATGAGGAAGTAAGTGTCAGTATAGATCAGGGGGTCGCAGTGGATGTGATTTACTTAGATTTTGCCAAAGCTTTCGACACAGTTCCACACAAAAGGTTACTATTTAAATTAAGAAAAAATGGTCTAGATGAAAATACTTGTTCTTGGATAGAAAACTGGCTAAAAGATAGGGTACAGAGAGTGGTCATAAATGGTACATTTTCAAGATGGACACCAGTGGTAAGTGGTGTCCCTCAGGGGTCTGTTATAGGACCAATACTATTCAATTTATTTATAAATGACCTTGAGATAGGCATTGAAAGTCATGTATCAGTGTTTGCAGATGACACAAAGCTAGGAAAAGTAATACAATGTGAGGAGGATGTTACTTCGCTGCGGAGGGATTTAGATAGATTGGGGGACTGGGTACTTATATGGCAGATGAAATTTAATCTAGATAAATGTAAAGTTATGCACTTTGGAGTGAAGAACACACAAGCAATGTATACCCTAAATGGTACGGAGTTAGGGAAATCCAAGCAGGAGAAGGATTTGGGAATAATCATAGACTTCAAACTAAGTAACAATGTGCAATGTCAAACAGCAGCCGCCAAGGCCAGCAAAGTACTGGCATGCATTAAAAGGGGAGTTCACTCACGGGATGAAAACATAATTTTGCCTCTGTATAAATCAATGGTCAGGCCGCACCTTGAATATGCCGTGCAATTTTGGGCACCTGTCTTAAAAAAAGATATTATATCGCTAGAAAAAGTGCAGAGACGGGCAACTAAATTAATAAGGGGGATGGAAGGGTTAAGTTATGAGGAAAGACTAACAAGCTTAAACCTGTTTAGTTTAGAGAAACGGCGCCTTAGAGGGGATCTGATAACCTTATATAAATATATACGGGGCCATTATCAACCATTGTCTGATAACCTATTCATTAACAGGACTATACATAGGACAAGGGGTCATCCATTTAGACTGGAAGAAAGAAAATTTAGCTTAAAGCATAGGAAGGGTTATTTTACGGTGAGAACAATAAAGCTGTGGAATTCTCTGCCTGTTGAGGTGGTTGGGTCAGAGTCTGTACAGACTTTTAAAAAACGACTGGATGACTTCCTGCAGACACAGAATATTAAGGGTTATAATATTTAATATGTGGGTAAAAAGCTTCTTGATCCAAGGAGAAATCTGACTGCCATTCTGGGGTCAAGAAGGAATTTTTTTGCCCAGTGTGTTGCATATTGGCAAGCATTCAGACTGGGTTTTTTGCCTTCTTTTGGATCAACAGCAGTAGGTTATGTGGAGAGGCTGAACCCGATGGACGCATGTCTTTTTTCAGCCTATATAACTATGTAACTATGTAACTACTATGTAACCTGTCGAACTGAAACACCGTAAATCAGGGTATTTTGCCACAATTTCGGTGCAATTTGACGTTCTGTGAATAGAAGACATGACAGTATTCTATGGGACAATTTCGGTACCACTGAATTGCGGTGAATTGCGGTGAATTGCGCTGTATTTCGCTGTCAAATCACCAGTATATGGTGAATTTTAGAATAGATGAATTGCCCCGACATTGTACCGAATGGTAAAAATCAACGTTAGATGTAATTTTGGGGCCAATACGGAGTTTAGTGAATAATCCCTTCAATTCATGCTTAATGAATAATCCCGTGTCTAAAACACACCTCCCCAGCTGATTCAGCATGGTACCCCAGCTGCAGTAGCGTCTCTTGGCCAGCAGATGGAGATGTCTACACGTCAAATAGGGCTACTACAGTAAAAAAATACATTGAGACTTATTTTTAATTATTTTTTTTACTGTACGATTACTGTAGATACTCGAGTATACCGCTAGATTTTGGTGACAAAAAATTACCTTAAAACTGTAGGGGGCGTGTTATATTCGAGACAGCTGCATCGCGTGTAAAAGAAAAAAAAACTTGCCTTGCTCTGGATCCCAAGTCTCCTGGAAGTTCCGATAGTCTCGCTGAAGTGTATACAGGCTCCCTGATGCTTGCGAACACTTCAGGAACTTCCGGATTTGGGAGAGGTGGGATCATCACGGACAGAAGGCCCTCTCGGTTTAAGCCAATCATTCACCTTGCTCGCCTCTGCCAGCCATCTAAATCGCTAGTAAAGAAGATGGGTGAGTGGTGGCTTCATATTTGGTAACAACTGCAATCATTCTACAGCGGAACATTCTGGCCTGAGGGGTAGCCTGTGTTAGGAGAACCTGGAAGAATTTTAATTGTTTACCGGTATAGTAAAATTTTGTTCCTTGCGTTATATTCGAGTCTTGAATATTCCCTCATTTCCATAACAAATCTCTATCCATCGCATTATATTCGGGTCGCGCTATACTCTAGTATCTACGTAATGAAAATGGATTTTCCTATATACCACTGCTTCCTGGCTATGGTTTTATGGAAAATCCCTTGGTGGTGAAGGGGTTCATAGTAGAAAAAAATGGTAAGTAAAAGAGGATCGCACCCCGCGAGGATATGTACTCATTTTTTCCCCAGCCAATTTCTTAACAAACTGCTAAATGCTCAGTCAGTATTCTCTAAGAAGCCTAAAAGTTCTCCATAGTCTGAATATATAGTATATCTCATGAAGCGTGATGCTGTGTACCGTTCTAATTTCTTTTAATTTAATCATAATTCCAACCATGTTTCTAGGGAATAGTGATATAGCTCCATTCCTTTTGGGCTTTGTATACACCATTGAAAATACTGCGAGATGATAACATTGAAATGCAAATCCCCAGTTTCAATTAGGTAAAACCGAAATCATGCCGTGACTTCATTAAATATCATTAAGAATGATCAAAATATTGCTCCTAGGAAAAAATACATTAAAGCCAGTACATTCAATATGCGGTTTGTGAAATCCCACAAACTGCTGGAAAATATTAGAAGGAGATGAAAAACGGCAAAGTATATTTTTTTAGGACGCAAATAGACAGTTCCAAAAAATAATAAATAAAAGAAGCCACGGAAATCCCCTAAACTGTATCTAAAAGTAAATAATAGCAACAGAAAAGCAAATAACATATATTGTATATTTTTCTGCATTACTTTTTTTAAGATTGATTTTCATATAGAACGGTAAAAGTAATTTAATAATATTTTTTCTCAGAAGAGCTGATAATGGGTGGTCACAGCTGATAATGAGTGGTCACAGCTGATAATTGGTGGTCAGAGATTTTAATGGGTAGTCACATCTGACAATGGGTGGAAACAGCTGTTAATGGGTGGTCATTGCTGTTAATGGGTGTTCAGAGCTGATAATGGATGGTCAGTGCTGTTAGTGGGTGTTCAGAGCTGTTAATGTTTGGTCAGAGCAGATAATGGGTGGTCATAGCTGTTAATGGGTGGTCATAGCTTTTAATGGGTGGTCAGAGAAGATAATGGATGGTCAGTGCTGTTAGTGGGTGTTCAGAGCTGATAATGGGTGGTCAGAGCTGTTAATGTTAGGTCAGAGCAGATAATGGGTGGTCAGAGCTGTTAATGTTAGGTCAGAGCAGATAATGGGTGGTCATAGCTGTTAATGGGTGGTCAGAGAAGATAATGGGTGGTCAGAGCTGTTAATGCATGGTCAGAGCCATTAATGGGTGATCAGAGCTGATAATTGATGGCCAGAGCCGGTAATAGGTGGTCACATCTGTAAATGGGTGGTCAGAGCTGTCAATGGTTGGTCAGAGCTGATAATGGGTGGTCAGAGCTGTTAGTGGATGGTCAGAGCTATTAATGTTTGGTCAAGCAGATAATGGGTGGTCATAGCTGTTAATGGGTGGTCAGAGCTGTTAATGGGTGATCAGAGCTATTAATGGGTGATCAGAGCTATTAATGGGTGATCAGAGTTGATAACTGATAGTCAGAGCTGGTAATGGGTGGTCAAAGCTGTTAATGGGTGGTCAGCGTTGATAATGGATGGTCAGAGCTATTAATGAGTGGTCGGAGCTGTTAATGGGTGATCAGGGCTTATAAGTGATGGTCAGAGCTGATAATGGGTGGTCAGAGCTGATAATGGGTTGTCAGAGCTGTTAATGGGTGGTCAGAACAGTTACTGGGTGGCCAGAGCTGTTAATGGGTGGCCAAAGCTGTTAATGGGTGGTTGGAGCTGAAAATGGGTGGTTAGAGCTGTTAATGTTTGATCAGAGCAGATTATGGGTGGTCAGAGCAGATAATGGGTGCTCATTGCTGATAAAGGTTGGTCAAAGCTTTTAATGTTTGGTCAGAGCTGATAATGAGTGACCAGAGCTGTTAATGGGTGTTCAGAGCAGATAATGGGTGGTCAAAGCTGTTAATGGGTGGTCAGAGCTGATATTGAGTGGTCAAAGCTGTAAATGTTTGGACATAGCTCATAATTTGGGGTCAGAGCAGATAATGGGTGGTCATTGCTGATAAAGGATGATCAGAGCTGTTAATGTTTTTTCAGAGCTGATAATGAGTGGCCAGAGCTGTTAATGGGTGTTCAGAGCAGATAATGGGTGGTCAAAGCTGTTAACGGGTGGTCAGAGCTGATAATGAGTGGTCAGAGCTGATAATCGAGTAGTCCGAGCTGTTAATGGGTGGCCAGAGAAGATAAAGGATTACCATAGCTGATAATGGATGGTTAGAGCTGTTAATGTTTGATCACTAGCAGATAATGGGTGGTCAGAGAAAATAATGGATGATCATAGCTGATGATGTGTGGTCAGAACAGATAATGGGTGGTCAGAGCTGTTAATGTGTGGTCAGAGAAGATACTGGGTGGTCAGAGCTGTTAATGGGTGATCAGAGCTATTAATGAGTGATCAGACTTGATAATTGATGGTCAGAGCTGGTAATGGGTGGTCAAAGCTGTTAATGGGTGGTCAGAGCTGATAATGGGTGGTCTGAGCTATTAATGAGTGGTTGGAGCTGTTAATGGGTGATCAGAGCTTATAAGTGATGGTCGGAGCTGATAATGGGTGGTCAGAGTGGATAATGGGTTGTCAGAGCTGTTAATGGGTGGTCAGAGCTGTTAATGGGTGGTCGGATCTGTTACTGGGTGGCCAAAGCTGTTAATGGGAGGTTAGAGCTATTAATGAGTGGTCAGAGATGATAATGGATGGTCAGACATAGATTGACTCTCAGAACAATTCCTATTAAAAACTAGTAATGACATAATTGCTTATTGCCTGATTATTAGGAATTCCCTGTTTTTTATTATTAATGATAATTTAAAAAATATTTTATATAGTAATATTCTTGTAATTTCTTGGCTAGCAAATAAAACAACCAACCTCTGCATTGATTAACTGTGGCAGCATGTTTCTATCATAAAAATATTCATAATTCAGAGCTATTATAATAGTTGGCTTTGGAAATAAATGATGGTGATTTGTTTACAGGATCATACATTGCATAAGCCTGAAATTATGCCAATGTGGCCCACCATAGTAGGTCCTTAACTCATGGCTGTCCTTAAGAGGAACACTCACTCACATGGCTTATACATCTCCCTTGGGTTCCCAAAAACACTTGCTGATGAGGTGCTCTGGCCAGGGTTTGAACCTGCATCTTCACAGTTGTAGATGTCATGCCATCTGGTGGTTTACAGTGCTTTCTGTAACTTGTCCGGTCGCCCATCTCTCTAGTGGCCAGGGAGGCTCCTGTTTTGAAAGTGATGAAAGGTGCAGAGGTCTCTGCTCACAGGAGCAAGAGTAGAGGATAACAAGAGACGTTACCATCCTATTAACAGGACCGGATTTATAACTAGACACCAGTGACGTGCGGTGAGGTCAGTGGCTGGTGAGGCACTGGCTAGTATCAGAGCCAGGTATACACAGGGTTACGCAGTCTCAATTTACGCATTTGATCATCGTTATATAGGAGAATAGAGTTTCACTATTTATAAAGTAAAGTTTGCATTTTTATTTTAGTTTTAAAAACATGCACTTGCAATACTGACTAATTTTAGGGCGCTATTACAACTCTTTAAAATAAAGTTTGCATATAGGTTTTAGTTCTAAGTCAGAGCATGCACTTACAATACTGACTAATAGAGGGCGCAATTACACACATGCTGATTGCTGAGCTCTGCCTGCCCGCCCCCCTACGACTGACGAGGACAGTCACATGACTGTCCTGCGTCAATCAATCCATGGGGAGCTCTGCCTCCAATGGGGGGTGTTTTTTTTTTAAAAAAAAGAAGTGCTTGAGACCAATGGAGCTTTTATTATTATTATTATTATTCTTTATTTATAAAGCACCAGCATATTACGCAGCGCTGTACAATAGGCACAGTATAGACAGGGTTACAATACATTGAACAACATTTGACAAACAGTACAGGAGGAGATGAGGGCCCTATTCCCGTAGGAACACACAATCTTTCCCATTGGCTCAAGCTTTCAATTGCTCTCAGTGCCTCTGGAGGCACTGACATCGTAGAACCAGGAAATCAGCTTGAGCTACGCAATTAGTGTAGCATTCAGCTGAAAAAATTGCGTAGGCTAGGCTGGTTCAGTGCTCCCCCTGCTGTCTATGTAGTGAATCACACACACACAGCAGCCGGCAAACTGAAAGTGCAGGGGAAAAAAAAGCGGAGGACAGAGAAGCAGCGAGGGAGCGTGGAGAGGTGAGTATGAGAACTTTTTTCAATAAATAACATTTTATTTACAGTTTAAATATACACACATGTCATTACAGCACAATGAGCACATTAATTTACTGGAATGGCAGGGGAGGCTCTGCCTCCTCTGACACCCCTGATTGCACATCCTTGCTAGACACAGTAGGCATGTGCCTACAGGCGCCTGCCACAAGGTGGCGCCTTGTTCTGTAAAAAAAAAGAAGAAAAAAATTACAATCAATTAGACCCCTCACACCATAGACACCATTCTTTCAGTGTACCTGTCCTTAAGCTTTGGATAAGGGCTGGTGAAGACAGGAAAGACTGCTACCAGGATAGCAGGGATTAGGCAAGGTAGCAGCATTAACAGATGTGACCCAGTTGGGGTATGGAGATCTGTTACACTATATATATGCACTTCCTGGCAATTAAAACATTCACTCTAATATTCAATGTGTCATTGATTCGTTAAACTCATGCAATGTCACAGCATTTATTCGCGTCCAGAGTGGCAATCACAATTCTCCAAAAAGAAAACTGTGTCCAAATTCCTATTTATTCTGCTGCTTGCCCTGGCAAATGATGTTGAATCCAACCCTGGTCCAACAGATGACGCCACGTTTAGTCTCCCCACTAAAAAAAGGCCTCTCCTTTGTGCACTGTAATATCCGCAGTTTACTCCCTAAACTGGACGAGCTTAAAGCTTGGTGCCTCCATTACAAACCTAAAGTCATTGTGCTGACAGAATCATGGCTAACCCCTAAAGTACCAGACTCTGCCATATCAATACAAGGGTATTCATGTTATAGAAAGGACAGAGCAAAGAGAGGAGGAGGAATTGTTATTTATGTTCATGAGTCCACAAAGTTCACCCCTCTGCAAAACTCTAGCTCCCCAGCCACTTTTGATTTCCTTTCTGCTATTATTGAGATCCCATTCAGTAAACCAATTATTGTTGCTGGATTATATCGCCCACAGAGCTCCCCAGTACACTCCCTTTCTGACATAACCCAAATCCTTAGTAATTTGGTAGCTCAAAACCAAAAGAGTGAACTGCTGGTGCTCAGCGATTTTAATGTTGACTGGCTGAATCCTAAAAACAATAAACACTACTCCCAGTTTAAGGCTTTCCAGTTAACACAATTAATCTCCTCCCCCACTCGCATTAATATGAAAAGCCTTAACCATACCTTGCTAGACTGGATTCTCTCCTCATGTCTAGGGATGAGCTGTTCGGGTTCGGACGGTTCGGCGTTCGACCCGAACTTAGCCTGTTCGAGTAGATCGCGAACACCGAACATTTCCGGGTGTTAGCCGCATGTTCGACCACAATGGACCACAATGCATTTTCCCACTGGCCTGAAGCTCGTAATTGGCTACAGCGTTGCACCTGACCACAGGTCTGGTGCAAGACTGGTTCAACACTATGCCAATCACCGCTCAGAGTCCTGGTTGGGCAAATTTTGGCCAATCATGGGCTCACAGAGCTAAGTCCCGCAGCACACTATATAACGTTTCCACGCGCCGATTCTGCACGCATTTCAGAGGAGATTTCAAAGGAGATAGTTGTGTCTTGTTACTGCCGGTCTGCCACGCTACTGGGGGGGTCTGGGGGGTCTCATTTCTACCAAATATCAGGGAATTTAGGTGATGTGTGTCTTGTCACTGTGCCAGCAAGTTTTTTTGGGGTTTACAACTTTCTTTAAAACATTTGTGAATTGAGGTGATTTTCTGGGTTTTGTCACTGTGCCAGCAAGTCTTTTTGGGTCTCATTTCTACCAAATATCAGGGAATTTATGTGATGTGTGTTTTGTCACTGTGCCAGAAAGTTTTTTTGGGGTTTACAACTTTCTTTAAAACATTTGTGAATTAAAGTGATCTTCTGGGTCTTGTCACTGTGCCAGCAAATCTTTTTGGTTCTCATTTCTACCAAATATAAGGGAATTTATGTGATGTGTGTCTTGTCACTGTGCCAGCAAGTTTTTTTGGGGTTTACAACTTTCTTTAAAACATTTGTGAATTAAGGTGATCTGTGCCTCGTCACACATCCAGTACCACGCAGTATTTTGGGGCTCACTAATTTATTTAAAACATTTGTGAATCGAGGTGATCTTCTGTGTCTCGTCACACAGCCAGCAAGTTTTTTTGGGGCTCACTCATTTCTTTAAAACACTTGTGAATTAAGGTGATCTGTGTCTCATCACACAACCAGTACCACGCTGTATTTTGGGGCTCACTAATTTCTTTAAAACACTTGTGAATTAAGGTGATCTGTGTCTCGTCACACATCCAGTACCACGCTGTATTTTGGGGCTCACTAATTTCTTTAAAACACTTGTGAATTAAGGTGATCTGTGTCTCGTCACACATCCAGTACCACGCAGTATTTTGGGGCTCACTAATTTATTTAAAACATTTGTGAATTGAGGTGATCTGTCTCTTGTCACACATCCAGTACCACGCAGTATTTTGGGGCACACTCATTTCTTTAAAACACTTGTGAATTAAGGTGATCTGTGTCTCGTCACACAACCAGTACCACGCTGTATTTTGGGGCTCACTAATTTCTTTAAAACACTTGTGAATTAAGGTGATCTGTGTCTCGTCACACAACCAGTACCACGCTGTATTTTGGGGCTCACTAATTTCTTTAAAACATTTGTGAATTGAGGTGATCTGTGTCTCGTCACTGGCTGCCAGCTGTCAGTGTGTCTCACTGAGTTATACCAGAGTTATTTAAATCTTTATACCAGAGTTGAATCAGAGTTCTGTATATATTAATCTATAAATCACTCACCGTGCCTGAAAGAACAAAAAAGACAGGCAGACGCTCCCAGACACAGATAAGAGGGCAAGCAGCCCCTGTGTCGGGGAGGCTGTGTCTCTGGTCGTGGTGGACGTGGTGCATCCTCTGCAGGGGCACGTTTGTCCTTTCTAACTGGTGCTGGCCGTCTTAAGCAGCAGCAACATACAGAGGACTCGGAGGATGAGGATGGCCTGGTTATCCAATCCACCGAGTCCTCTGCCATCCAGGCTTCTAGTACTTTACAGTCCACCTCAGCTGCCAAAGCATCTAATGCAGCCTCCATGTCCACAGCTACTCCTGCCGTAGCCTCACTATCACACACGGAGGAGTCAGCTGAATTGTTTGACTACAATGAGAGTTACATGCTGCTTGAGGATGCGCAGCAAGTACAGTGCTCTGATTCAATCTCTGAGGTTGAGCAAGGGAGTATAATCAACCTAGAGGAAGGGGGTGCCAGTAATGACACACAAATAACTGGCACTCATGTTGCCCCAGCAGCTGCAGCATACTGCCAAGTTGGCTCCAGTGACGAGGAGATAGGGGGTGAAGATGACATTGATGATGAGGTCACTGACTCCACCTGGGTGCCTGATCGATCTGAGGAGTCAAGTGAGGAGGAGGAGGCACAGCAAACACGAGGCACAACATCCTCTGTGACCAACCGTAGCACTAGCCAGTCCAAGGCATCACATGTCAGAGCTGCTCCAGTGCAGAGCGCTGTTGTCTCAAAGAACACATGCAGGAACTCTGCTGACTGGGAGTTCTTTAAGAAATGTGCAGCAGACCCCACCATTGCTATTTTAATCTATGTCAGATGAGGCTGAAGCGTGGGATAAACACCGGACACTTGGGTACCACGTGCTTGAGGCGACATATGAACAAGTGCCACACATCCCGTTGGCGCAAAACTTTGCGTAGGTCCTTCTCCTCCTCATCTGTCTCTACCCACACTGTATGTCCTGCCATGTCATTGCCTACAACCTCCACCGACAGGGATGATGTTACAGTAATGGATGTACTAGCAGGTCCTTCCTCACAATGTGACATCATCCCAGTAGCTGAAGATTTACGCAGTCAGATTACGTTGCCGCAGCTGCTGCAGCGAAAGAAAAAATATAGTCCCAACCATCCCCAAGCACAGCATCTAAATGCCAGCTTAGCAAAATTACTCGCATTGCAGCTGCTGCCTTTCCAGCTGGTGGACTCTGTTCCCTTCCGTGAATTTGCTGAATGTGCTGTACCACAGTGGCAGGTTCCAAAACGCCATTACATTTCATGCAAGGCCATTCCAGCACTATACCAGCACGTGGAAGACAATGTTATTCAGTCATTGGGAAAGGCAGTCAGCAGCAAGGTGCATGTCACTTTAGACACATGGTCCAGCAAGCATGGACAGGGTCATTACATTTCCTTCACGGCACACTGGGTAACTCTGATTGCAGCTGGGAGGGATCCAAAACGGGGCTCTGTGCTGGAGCTTGTTCATCCACCACGCCTCCAGAAAGCTGCTTGTATGAGGTCTGTCTGCTCCACCACCACCACCTCTTCCTCCTCCTCCTCCTCCTCCTTCTCTGTCTCTTGCGAAGTGGCAGTTAAACCCACGCCTGACAGGGTGTACGCAATGGCTCAAGCAAAAAGATGCCATACTGTGCTTGAGCTAGTTTGTTTAGGGGACAGGAGCCACACCGGGTCAGAAATTTTGTCAGCTCTGCAGGGGCAGGTGCAGAGATGGTTAACACCACGCCAGCTTGAGCTGGGAATGATCGTCTGCGATAATGGCAGCAACCTTCTCTCCGCCCTACGCAAGGGTAAATTGACGCATGTACCATGCCTAGCATATGTCCTAAATCTGGTGGTGCAGTGTTTCCTAACCAAGTACCCAGGGCTGCCAGAGCTTCTCATCCAGGCCAGAAAAGTCTGCAGCCACTTCAGACGGTCATTCCCAGCAAGCGTTCGCCTGGCAGAAATTCTAAGAGAATTCCACCTTCCCACAAACCGTCTGATCTGTGACATGCCCACCAGGTGGAACTCGACATTACCAATGCTGCAGCGTCTGCACAAGCAGCAGAGGGTCATCAACGAGTACTTGTGTGAGTATGGCAAAAGGACAGGTTCAGGTCAACTTGTTTTTTTCCCCCCGCAGTGGCTGATGATCAAGGATGCATGCACTGTACTGTCACCATTTGAGTAGGCAACGAGGATGGTGATCAGGGACAGTGCATGCATCAGTGACACAATTCCTTTAGTATTCCTGCTGTAGCACACTCTGCGGGGAATTATAGATGTGGCTCTAGAGGCAGAGCAGCGGGAGGAAGAGGAGGCCTTCCCTAGCTCTCAAGGCCCCAGTCTTTCCGCAGACAGCATTCCAGCTGGTCCTACTCAGATCAGACAGGAGGAGGATGAGGAGGAGGAGGACTATTTAAGTAGTGGGGGCATTGAAGGTGGGGATTCCTCAAGGGAGGTTTTTGTGTGCCCAGAAACAGAAGGGCTTGTGCGTGGCTGGGAGGAGAAAGTGCACGATACGGTCATCTTCATTGACCAGGAAGACTCGGCAGCTAATGCCACCTCCAACCTACGCTGCATGGGCTCCCTAATGATGCAAAGCCTGCTAAAGGACCCCAGGATTCGTGCTATCAAGGAGAGGGATCATTACTGGTTGGCAACCCTTCTTGATCCAGGATACAAGTGGAAAGTTGCAGAGCTCATCCTGCCCGCACAGAGGGAGTACAGGATGAAAAAACTTGAGGATGCTCTAAAGCGACACTTTTGTAACACCTTTCCAGGCACTGGTAGATTACCAAGTGCTGACACACGTGCTTCTGAGGCTGCGGGTGATCAGAGGAATAGCGGTGAAGGCCAGGGCCACTTGACTGATGCTTTTTTAAATTTTTTTAGTCCACGACGCCCAAGGACGTCAAATGTAGGCATCCATTGCCAGCGTCTTCACCATATGGTGCAGGACTACCTAAGGGCAAGGGCAGACCTGGATACCTTTCCAGCAGATGATCTACTGGCTTAATGGGTGTTGAGATTGGATCACTGGCCAGAACTTAGCCAATATGCTATGCAGCTACTAGGTTGCCCTTCATATAGCGTGCTTTCCGAAAGGACGTTCAGTGCCGCTGGAGGTTTTGTCACAGACAAAAGAGTGCGTCTGTCCACCGACTCTGTAGACCGGCTGACATTTATAAAAATGAATCAGTCCTGGATCAGCAGCTATCAATCCCCTGATGCTGAAGTAATGGAATAGATAGGGGATGTCCTCTTCTGCATTCACAAAACCTCCACCACTGAACTCTTCCACAATACCACAAAAGGGTTACGGTGTGAAGGCACTTGCTGCCATGAAAGGCACAATATTTGGCTGCACTGACACCTGTGCCAGATTTATATCATTTTATTTTTTTGAACCGCAGGGTCCAACCCTGCACTCTTCCACAATACCACAGAGGGGTTACTGTATGATGATACTTGCTGGCCTGGCATTAAAGGCACAATATCTGGGTGCACTGACGCCTATTACCAGATAAAAAACTTTTCAATATAGGACCACATTGTCACGTTCCCACGTTCCAAACCTGTCTTCCCGCCCTCTGTATTTGTATTTTGTGTTTTTTCCCTTGTGTTTCTGTTGCTGCCAATTCCTGGGTGGCCTCCCAGGGGTTAATTGGTGTTCTGTGTGCTGCTCACCTGTTTACCCTTGCCTTGATTCCCCTGACTATATTAGAGCAATGTACCTATAGGACATTGCTGGGTCATTTTTACTTTGCCTGGTCTCCTTGCGACTTGTGTCCTGAAAGCTCCTTGCTGTGTTCCTGATATCCTCCGTTTGTTCATCCTTGTTTAGTTTTTGCCTCTGTTATTTCTGTTCCAGTTTATGTCAGTTCCTTTTGTGTATTTAGTTCTGTCCATTGCTGTATTTTGGTTTGCTGTTTATGTTCCATTCTGATTCCCCGGTTACCGATTTTGGCTTGGCTGACTTCCCTTCTGGTTCCTATTCCTATATCCTGTATGACGTACTCTCTCTGGTTATGACCTTTTGGCTTTCCTCTATATGACTACTCTATAGTATTTTCCTTGTCTGTACCGTTTCCAGGTAACCCTGTCATCTGTATACAACAAAAGACTCTGTACGGCTTCAAGGTAATACTTTCCTTTAGTTTAGATCCGGCTATCCTAAAGACCGGCCTTTCAGTGCAGGGAATCTTTGGTATTGCCGTACAGAGGTCTTTTGTTAACCCTGTGTTGCTTTCATCTGTCCTTGCAGTTTACACTGCATCTCTGCATATAGGGGCTTCTCTCAGGAACCAGGGCCTCACCTTGTTGCGAGTTCTATTCATAGGGATATATATATACAGACCGACCACTTCCAAGGATCGGAGGGCAAGGATAGGGTGGAGCGTGCCTGGTGGTACTGCCACCATGACACACATGGTCCACCCCTGCACTCTTCCACAATATCACAGAGGGGTTACTGTATAATGATACCTGCTGGCCTGGCATTAAAGGCACAATATCTGGGTGCACTGACGCCCATAACCAGATCAAAAACTTTTCAATATAGGACCACATGGTCCACCCCTGCACTCTTCCACCATACCACAGAGGGGTTACTGTATGATGATACTTGCTGCCCTGGCAGTCTTGCACCAAAGGCAGAATATCTGGGTGCACTGACGCCTTAACCAGATGCATATCTTTTTAATATAGGACCGCAAGGTTCACCCCTGCACTCTTCCACAATAACACAGAGGGGTTACTGTATGATGATACTTGCTGGCCTGGCATTAAAGGCACAATATCTGGGTGCATTGACGCCCATTACCAGATAAAAAAAACACTTTTCAATATAGGACCACATGGTCCACCCCTGCACTCTTCTACAATACCACAGAGGGGTTACTGTATGATGATACTTACTGCCCTGGCAGTCTATCTACCAAAGGCAGAATATCTGGGTGCACTGACGCCCATTCCCAGATTCATATATTTTTAATATAGGACCACATGATCCACCCCTGCATTCTTCCACAATACCACAGAGGGGTTACTGTATGATAGTACTTGCATGCCTGGCACTAAAGGCACAATATCTGGGTGCACTGCCACTGACGCCTGTATCAGATTCATATCCTCAGAGAGGTTACGGTGTGACGGCACTGTTGCTGATGCTAAAAGCCCAATTTTAAAGCACCTATTGTTACTTTCATCCAAAGCCTGCATAAGTTTCACAATAATTTAGCCAAAAAAATCACTAAACTCTTTCTGTGCGTCCTAAAATGTCTTTTCATACAGGCTGCCGCCCCAAGCAGTTGTTTATGGATAGAATTAAGGAAAAGCATTTACCGTCATATGAAATGTCATTTTTTATGTTTTTAAGTGTTTCTATACATCCTAGAAATCCGCCACTTCACAGGCAGGTTATGGGGACCTCCTTTCTTTTTGTCCTTGTTTCCTGTCCCCCCAGGGCACTACCCGGACCCCCATACACCTTTTATGCCAAATATGTAGCATATATGCCCTCTTGGAGGGCACTCTAAAAAAACGAATTTTCAGCCCCATTGACTTGCATGGGGTTCGAGTTCGGGTTCGGTCCCGAACAAATGGGAAGTTCGGGTTCGGGCTCGAACCGAACTCGGGGAGTGTTCGGCTCATCCCTACTCATGTCCTGATAGAATACAGCAGGCAGGCGTGCTCGCTAATAGCTTCAGTGATCACTGTCTAGTGTACTGTGTGTGCAAAATAAAGGCCACAAAATTTCCCCCAAAGGTAATAATCACCAGGTCCTTCAAGAAATTTAATCTTGAATCCTTCCTAAATGATCTCAATTGGCTCACGTGGTACAGGCTAAACCTAATCCCAGACCTGGACTGTGCAATTGAATACTTTCAGTCAGAACTCCTGCAAGTCTGGAATGCCCATGCTCCGCTGCGTAAAGTGCGAGTCAAAGGGGCACATCTCCCCTGGGTTACAGCTGACCTCACACACATGTACCAGCTTAGAGATTCACTCTGGTCAAATTTCGAGAGTACTGGATCCATGAACGATCACTGTGAATACCGAAAATGGCGGAATGCATGCACAAAGCAAACAAAAATGGCCAAAGCCCAATACTTCAATGAAAATCTAAACAATAACATATCAAACCCGAGAAATTTTTGGAAAATCATAAATAACATACAATCGCCCCCTGTCCACTCCCAACCAGCTGCTGTCAAAGTAAACAACCAAACCCTGCAACACCCCCTAGATGTAGCAAATGCCTTTAATAACTATTTTGTTGGATGCACCAACACCCTGATTGCTAAGCTAGCAATTGAAACACATCCAGAAAGGCAGCACACAAGTCAGATCCTTCCAACTGTGCCAAAACCCTGTATCAAAGAGAAATTCAGTTTTAGACCAGTGCTTGTCAGTGCCATTACTAAACTTCTCTGTAACCAAAAAATGAAACACCAGTCAGGACCTGCCCAAATCCCAGCAATGCTGCTGAAAATCAGCGCGCCGGCAATTGCAAAGCCTGTCGCAACCCTAATCAATGAATCACTGACGACTGGAAATATACCCAAACTCTGGAAGACTGCGAGAGTGGTACTTATCCATAAAAGTGGAGACAATACTTTGGTATCCAACTACCATCCAATATCATTGCTTCCTGTAATGTCAAAAATTCTGGAAAAATGTGTTTACTCTCAATTACGCAATTACTATCAGTATTGGAACTATTTAACCCCAGATCAATCCGGCTTCCATCCAAATCATTCAACCACAACTGCCCCTTTAAAGGTTTCCAATGATATCCAGGCTGGCATGGAACAAGGAAACCTAACTGGAGCCATCTTCCTTGATTTTGCCAAGGCCTTTGACACAGTAGACCATGGCATCTTATTACAAAAAATTAAAAACTCTGGTATTGGTGATCGCATGCTAACCTGGTTTCAATCATATGTGTCTGATCGGTCACAATATGTGTCCATTTCTGACAGCACTTCCCTCCCCCTCCCTGTCACGTGCAGTGTACCCCAAGGCTCGATACTCAGCGACCTGCTATTCACAATATTCATAAATGATCTGCCCAATGTCTGCAAAGCCTCAACTGTACACATGTACGCAGATGACACTGTAATCTATACCAGCAAACCAGATCTCCCACAGCTGGAGGCCATGCTGCAAGAACAATTCACAGAGGTAGAAAAGTGGATCAAATATAACAAACTTTTTCTAAATGCTGACAAACCTGTTACAATGCTCTTTGGAACAGCACCTAAACTACACAAATTGCAAACTCCCCATCTATGTGTCAGGACAAAATCAAATGGCACGCTGACCACAGCCACTTCTCTCAAATATCTAGGTATGTGGTTAGACCCAAATCTATCCTTTGGCCCCGACATCGTAAAACTCTCATCTAAAATTTACCCCAAACTAGTTGCCCCATACCGAAACAAATCCTGCCTGAGCCCTGCGGTAAGAAAGCAGATTGTACAGCAAATGCTTATGCCAGCTATTGAATACGGAGATATAGTGTATGCAGCCGCCCCCCAAACGCACCTCCAGAAACTTACTACATTGTATAACTCATTCTGTCGCCTTGTGCTACAATGTAACTACATGACCCACCATTGTGACATGTTAAAAGAACTAAACTGACCATCGCTGGAATCTAGACGCACCCTTCACCTTTCCAACCTGGTGTTTAAGAGCTTTTCTGGGAAGTTGCCACCCTACCTGAATAGGCTGCTTCCTCTAGCAGCTCCCTCATCCTATAACCTCCGATCCAGGACCAGCACCTTACTTGCAATACCACAATACAAAAAGCAAGTGGCTCGATCCTCATTTTCCTACAGTGCACCGCAATTATGGAATAACCTCCCAGACGCCATCAAATCTTCCCCCATTCTAAAGTCCCTTAAGAGCTCCATATTAACATACTTTACCTCAATACGGAATGCACCTGTAAACATGTAACATAATGACTTTATTTCCTACATATTTATTTTCTGTTAATCTGTATATTTGTTTTGTGTTAATTTCTTGCATTTTACTACTTTGTATTTCTGTAACAATGTTCTTGAACCCAGGACATACTTGAAAACGAGAGAAATCTCAATGTATCCTTCCTGTTAAAATCCTTCATAAATAAAATAAATAAATAAAATAAATTACTTTGTCACCAAGATCTTGTGTTGATGATGGGAGAGTCGCAGTGCTGCGTAAAGTCTTCTCTAGCACATTATCCCAAAGATTCTCAAATGGGGTTAAGGTCTGGAACGTGCGGTGGCCAATCCATGTGTGAAAATTATGTCTCAGGCTCCCTGAACCACTCTTGTGCAATCTGCAATCTGAATCCCGGCATTGCCATCTTGCTGTGCCATCAGGGAAGAAAAAACCCATTGATGGAAAAATCTGCTCATTCAGTATATTCAGGGAGTCACATGACCTTATTTTATGCCGAAACATATAAATAATTATCCAATGGAAGGCGAGCACCTATTGGCTTGGTTACATCCAGATGGGGACTTTGTTTTGGCCAGACAGTCTGTATTTTCTTTCTGTAACCTTTTATTTTATGTGTATCGGATTGCACACTTTTAAGAAAGAACAAAAAGGGAAAATAACTTTCTTTTCTCTTCTACTTTTACCACTGCCTAAAATTTAATTGACACTTTGTATGTCAAGAAAGTCCTTGTTGATTTTACCAGGGCTTGTGGTCAGTACTAATGTTGGTAATAAAAGTGATATCTTATCCAATATACACACCAAGATTACCTACAGATAGGTTGGGAAATTTAAAATTGCAACCATAAAACTAGATGTAAGTTATATAGAGCCGTGTATAAATATATAGAGGTTGTTTAGATCTGTGTGTGTGTGTGTGTGTTTGTTGGAAGCAAAGTTACTGCTCATTGTAAGATTGTAAATCAGGGACCTTCTCGCCGAGGTGTTTTACATTTACCCATCAGGTGCGTTACACCTTATTCCCTTTTTTCTTAAAAATTGCATCTCCCTCTCCTCTAAATTATGTTGCGCAGCGATGCAGGACAATTTCTTGGCACGCGCCGGGCTATAAGCTAATTTCTTTCGCTCCTTTGGCACATGATGACGAACAGGTGTGCTTAAATGCAAAGGGGGCTTGTAGTAACCGCTGGCAGGTTATCGCGTTTGGCACCTTGCTACAGCGAGCTGCTACAGCCGTATTACAGCTTAAAGTAGAAGGCAAGCTGTCAAACTGATACCGTTACTGCCCCGCGCCTCCATCCAAGCCCTCCGGGTACCCATAGCTACCTGCAAAACAGAAAGCCTGTGGCACATGCAAAATATATTATGGTCTCATGTTCCTTCTCTCAAACTGTCTTCAAGGTGTTTAAAAAGAATGTGCACCTGCTATATTGTGAATACAAATATATGGAATTATTGTAAGTATTTCAGTTATCAGTAAAGGCGTAATGACTTCCTTTTAATCTTTAATTATATATTACGCAAAGTGGGATAATTACAGGATACCTTGCTTTGCTACTATATATATAATCACGAGTATAGCAGTACGTGGTGATACCTTTTTTATTTGACTAACGTTACATTTAAAAGACCAAACTTTCAAGAGTATACCTCTGGTCTGGATGCTATACTAATCAGTACCGAGAATTGTACATTAAGACATTAAGAGGCACAGGTGTGGAGGGTTAGATGTCGTAAATAGCAAAAGTCAAATGGTATGTTCACTGTTTACGACATCTAACCCCCCACCCATGTGCCCCTTAATGTCTTAATGTTCAATTCTAGGATACTGATTAGTATAGCTTCCAAACCTGAAGAAGAGAGGTTACTCTCTCAAATGCTTGTCTTTTAAATGTAACGTTAGTTCAATAAAAAATGTATCACTACTAAAGAACGCTATTTAAAAAAAAAAAATCGGGAAAATATATTTTCCCAAAACAAATCCCGAAAAGTGGTCAAAGCCAGTTGCATAAACCTTATCTCTGCTAAAAAGCCATCTAGTACGGCGTGGCATTGATTTAAGGGTTCTGTGTAATAACAGACCCAGGATGCATAAAAGTGAGACAGATGTCATTTGCATATCCTACCCAGAATTCCTTTCTGCATACGGGGAATGTGGCACATCTGGGATGCAATTCTTTGAATTGCTGTGATGTGCAAGTGGCTTCTACAATAATAAACGTAACTAGTTATAGCGTGGAGGCTTTTTATCTCACTTTTTTTCCTTCACCACAACCCTTGTAAGCACTATATATATATATATATATATAAAAAGTGTGTTTAATGTTACAGAAGCCACTTGCACATCATAGCAATTCAAAGAATTGCATCCCAGAGCTCCTGTGTCACATTCCCCATATGCAGCAAGGAATTCTGGGTAAGATATGCAAATGTCATTTGCATATCTTACCCAGAATTCCTTGCTGCATATGGGGAATGTGACACAGGAGCTCTGGGATGCAATTCTTTGAATTGCTATGATGTGCAAGTGGCTTCTGTAACATTAAACACACTTTTGATAGTGTGGAGGCTTTTTGTCTCACTTTTAGTCCTTCACCACAACCCTTATAGACACTTACTTATATATATATATATATATAACAGCAAAAGGTTGCACTCAACCTCAAAACTAAGCAGGTACATCTAAGACATCAAATACAAAACACCAAGAAAGAGGACTCCATATTATTGACCACCTTCTTCTATCATTTTCTGTGAAAAAGAACACAGTTTTTTAAAAAAATCCTGTCAAAGATGGGGGACATTGGCGACTGTGACAGTTTAAGCAAATTATGATCATAACTTTGTGAACTGAATCCCCATCATTTTACCTCAGTAAGGTTTTTTGAACATTTTTAAAACAGGTTTTTTTTTCCCACAGAGAATGATGGAAGAAGGTGGTCAATAATGTGGAGTGCTCTTTCTTGGTGTTTTATATATGGGGTGCGCTTGTTAAACAAATTAGAAATGGGGACTCGTTACTTTTTTTGGGGGGAAATTATGTGCTTTTTAGCAAACGCCCCCATAGAACAAATCATTAGTGCAGCATCATTGTTCACATTATAATTGAAATGGGAACAATATTGCTGGACTAACAAAAAAACTGTTTATTTTTTTATTATTTATTTTTTTATTTATTTTTTATTATTTTTTCTTTTAACTTAACCACTTCGATGCTGAGGACGCGCTCAGCGCGTCCTCAGCATTCCCGCTGGTATGCGGAGGACGCGCTGAGCGCGTCCTCCCATTGGGGTCAGCGTTCGGCCGGGTTCCGGCCGATCGCTGGCCCCTCCGGTGCAGGCTGACATCCTGGATGTCAGCCCGGCATCCGGAACAGCAGCCGCCGGAATTTGGTGTCATCGCGGCAGCGCGATGACACCTAATTCAGGCGCCCCCCCGCATGTGCGGAGGAGGCGCCTGAAAGGGAGGGGGGGAGGTCTTTCGGACCTCTCTCCCTCCCGATCGGCGGCTCTGCGGGGGTTAACCCAGGCATCATTTGGAAGGGCACAGCCTGCCCTTCCAAATGATGCCTGGCATTAACCCCTGGGGAGCTGGATCGCGAATCGGCGCTGAAAAGCGCCGGTTTGCGATCCTTTCCCGGAGCTGGCCGACATCTTAGATGTCGGCCAAGCCTCCGGGAACTCCCCCTGAGGACTGGCGTCATCGTGCGTAGCACGATGACACCAGTCCTGGACTTAACCCTTAACTGCCACCAACTGTGGAGATAGGGAGTTCCAATGAACTCCCTATCTCCCGATCCGTGGCAGCTAGGGGTTAAATTTTTGTATGGTTGGATCGGCCAGAGCATGGCCGTTCCAACGATACCAAACATGAAAGTAAAAAATTTTGTAAAAAAAAAAAAAATGAAAAATAAAAATAAAAAGAAATTAAAAAAAAATTATAAAAAAAAATAAACACTTTTTTTATTTTTTGGTTTGTTAATGCAACAATATTGTTCCCATTTCAATTATAATGTGAACAATGATGCTGCACTAACGATTTTTGTATGCGGTGCGTTTGTTAAAAATAGTGTAATTTTCCCCCAAAAAAAATGTAACGAGACCCCATTTCTAATTTTTTTAACAAGCGCACCCCATACAAAATAGAACCGCAATTGCTCGCATGTTAAAATGTGAAAAAAAACACTTTACACATTGTAAATTATTGAAAATACATATTTTATTGCATTTTTTGTTATAATATACAGACATGACATAACGTATACATATAATAATGACATATTATGAATCTACCGAGTCTGACGGAAAGAACGATATATAATATGTCTGGGTCATATACTAAAATAAGCCTTCAAAACGCGTTTAAACATGATGAGCAAAACCGGTAAAAATGACCTCAGCACAGGGTGGGAAAAGCCTCAGCAGCGAAAGGGTTAACATGGTCATGTATGGTATCATTGGAAAGGCCATGCTCTGGCCATTAACCACTAGCTACCACGGATCGGGAGATAGGGGGTTCATTGGAACCCCTATCTCCACCATAGGTGGCATCTAGGGGTTAACTCCAGAACTGACGTCATCGCGCTATGCGCTGTGACGTTAGTCATCAGAGGGAGATCCCAGAAGCTTGGCTGACATCCAAGATGTCAGCCAGCTCCGGGAGGGGACCGAGATACGGCACCTGTTGGGGTAAAAGACAGCCGCCGCTTGGAAGGGCAGACTGTGCCTTTCCAAGCAGTGCCTGCCTTTTTGGGCTGCCCCGCACGGATGGGGGGGAGGTGCCTGAATAGATGTCATCGCGCACAGCACAATGACATCTACTGGTGCCCGCTGGGGTCCCGGAGGCTGGGCTGACATCAAAGATGTCCCGCACCAGGGGGTGGCACAGTGATCGGCCGAGAAACCGGCAGATCGCTGGCTGCAATGGGAGGACGCACTCAGCCAAGACTTTGCTTGTCCTCCACAGCGAAGTGGTTAAACTGTGTTCACAATCCGTCACGTCATGCGAACTCTAAAAAAAAAACAGAAACATAGTCAAAACATTAAATCTGAAAAACAAAGACGGTGAGAGAAAAAAAGTTAAACTTAAAGAAAAAAAAAGCGCATTGTTGCCATGCCATTACACAGAGAAAATTTCATTACACAGATGGAAACAACGCAATGTCTGTCATAAAAACACAGCAGGCATAAATGATTTTCAAGTCCATACCGACTATAAAATTACACTAATACTAATGTCACTGTAAACTTCATTATGGAGAATATCATTTTATGGCAGAGTTTGGCACTTAGTGAGGTGAAATTGAAAAAGCATATAAAAGCTATGAATTAGAATAACGCACAAAAAAGTTCCTGATTGATACTTTTAATATAAAACTTTTAAGTCGATTTATTTACTTTTTTATATATTTTTTATATTTCTATTACCAACATTTAGAAATGTACTTTTTTACCCACGAAAATTTTTGGTATGATGAGTTATAAAGTGGTCAGGATGTTAGGAGTGCTCCCCTTCTCCCATCAAGCTCCCCCTATCTGGAGAAATTGTGGGTTGAAGCAGAGGAGTTTCCTCCACCCCACCCATCAGCACCAGCAGCCCTGATTTTTTAATTTCCCAGCTGCCAGTCACCAGATCGGTCGCTAGTGATGTCACACACAGAGCGGTCAACGTCACCATCTGAAACAATTACTGTAGCGAGCATACTCAGAGAGGCAACCTATGGATCGGATCTGTGCAGGCGTGCACAGCTCTGATCCATTGTTGTCATGGCACAAGGTATCGGATTGGTACCGGTCTGGTGGGATGAACCCAGTGTGCAGTGATACATACAATTGTTGGACGGCGCTTCACAGTGCAGATGGACAATGACCCAAAGCATACTGCAAAAGCAACCAAAGAGTTTTTAAAGGGACAGAAGTGGAATGTTATGCAATGGACGAGTCAATCACCTGACCTGAATCCCATTGAGCATGCATTTCACTTGCTGAAGACAAAACTGAAGGGAATATGCCCCAAGAACAAGCAGGAACTGAAGACAGTTGCAGTAGAGGCCTGGTAGAGCATCATCAGGGATGAAACCCAGCGTCTGGTGATGTCTATGCATTCCAGACATCAGGCTGTGATTGACTACAAAGGATTTGCAACCAAGTATTAAGAAGGGAAAGTTTGATTTAGGATTATTATTCTGTCCCATTACTTTTGGTCCCTTAACAAGTGGGAGGCACATCTGCAAACTGCTGTAAGTCCTACTCCGTTCACCTGAGTTGGATGTGCATACCCTCAAATTAAAGCTGACAGTCTGCAGTTAAAGCACATTGTGTTTGTTTCATTCCAACTCCATTGTGGTGGTGTATAGAGCCAAAGATGTTAGAATTGTGTCGATGTCCCAATATTTATGGACCTGACTGTATATATATCTGCGTGTTGATATATATACATATATGTCTGTGTGTGGTATCAATGCATCCCTGCTCTATACACGGCGCTCCGTGTCCCTATAATATATATGATCAGGGGTTACCTTTTTTTATATTTTTATACTATTCCTATTAAATTACCAGTAATTGTTGATGTATTTTATTCAGTAGAAACTTTTTTTGCCTATATAACATGTGCTTTGTGAAAATAAAACGGTTTTGTGTGTACATTTTAATTTAGTTAGTGGATTCCTGTCCAGTGCGGTGAGAAGCAAACGTAATGTAGTGTAGACACGCTGCGAGGCGGAACGGAGTGAAGTCAAGCCTGCAAAATGTTTGCTTCTCTTCACTTCGCTACGCTGTGCATCGCTACACGCTCAGTGTGTCTCAGCCTTTATTCCCGCATCGCTAGCTTAGGCTAGGGACAGATGAGCGCATTTTCTGCGGCCACCGTCAAAATGTACGTCGATGCGTGCGCACGCATTTTTTCACGGAATACGCTTAAGTGGTCAGACGATGCGCAATTCTGGACGTATTTCATGACGATGGGGTGAAAAGAAGTCTAGGGAAATCCGGCTGTTTGAACGTTATGTTGGCCGCACACTAGCAGCGTCTGACATCTCCTAATCACGCACACACGCTGCTATGCGGCCGCAGCGCACTCTGTACGTCAGTACCAGCGGTTTAACGTTCTCGAAAAAATGCGTTCATTTTCCACTTGCGTTGCGCGGCCGGACTTTTGTGCGACCGTACTTCGTATATTGGCTGTCATTGCCCGTCATCTGCTGCTAGTGCGGCCGTGATTATGTGCGCCAGAACGCGCGTTCGCACTGCCTCAGTCTGACCCTAGCCTTACCGAATCAGTTTGTATACTTGTTACTGACCCTGCTTGTTCTGAGGACCCGATCTGTTGCCGACTTTGCCTGCCATTTGACTGTTCTCTCTGTGTATTCCCTGACTGTTCTGTTTGCTTCCTGTTGCTACTTTTGTGCGCCGATTCTCACCATATACAGTAGCGCAGTACAAGTGCCTAAACATTGCTGACCCGGTTTTGTTATAGCTGCTGATGTAACTGAATAGATCGGGGATCTCTTCTGCATTACCAAAACCTCCACCACTGCACTCTTCCACAATACCACAGAGGGGTTACTTACGGTGTGAAGGCACTTACCGCCACCAAAGGCACAATATTTGGGTGCACTGCCTCACTGACGCCTATACCAGATTCATATCATTTTAATATTTGACCGCAGTGTCCAACCCTGCACTCTTCCACAATACCACAGAGGGGTTACGGTGTGACGGCATTGTTGCAGACACTAAAGGCCCAATTTTAAAGCATCTATTGTTACTTTCATTCAAAGCCTGCATAAGTTTCACCATAATTTAGCCAAAAAATCACTAAACTTGTTCTGCGTATCCTAAAATGTCTCCTCTTTTCATACAGGCTGTCGCCCCAAGCAGTTGTTTATGAAAAGATTAAAGAAAAAGCATTTACCGTCATTTGAAACGTAATTTTTTTTAAAAAAATGTTTCTATACATCCTACAAATCCGCCACTTCACGGGCAGGTTATGGGGACCTCCTAGGCACGATATTTGAATGAATTTTTCATTTTTATTCTTAACCTTTATTTCATGGAAAACTCACTGTTTTTTTAGAAACATATTTTTTTTTACTTTTTGTCCCTATTTCCTGTCCCCCAGGGCACAACCCGGACCCCCATACACCTTTTATGGCAAATATCTTGCATATATGCCCTCCTGGAGGGCACTCTAAAAATCGAACTTTCGAGTCCCATTGACTTGCATTGAGTTCGGTTCGTGTTTGAGTTCGAACTCGAACTTTTGAAATTGTTTGAGTGCGAATGCAAACCGAACACGGGGGTGTTCGGCTCATCACTAGTCTGGAACAAGCTGAAGTGACAGGAAGGAGGCTGCCAGGGGTCACGGCATGGCTGGATGAGTCTTGCCACAGCTCTTGCTGTGTATACCCCATGGTGCTTGGCACAGGCGCTACGGGTGTTGAGTAAGTAAAGTGCCGAAGTCCCGCAGTGGTGAGCGATTTGTGGTTCCTACGCTACGCAAGTTGCGTAGGAGCGCAATTTATGTAGATAAACTTCAGGGACTTCTGGAGTCCCTGAGCCGTAGAGGAGAAAATGTGTGAGGGATAAATAATTAAATAAATAATTAAAATAATTAAATAATTAAAAGGTCATCAGCAGGAGCTGCCCAATTATTTAAAGACGAAATAAAAGGGACTCTATTTTATTAAAGAATCCCTTTAATAGATCACAATTAACAAACTGTAATTTGTTATTCAGCATATTTAATAAGGGCATAGCGATAACCTGATAAAAGTTTGGCTCAGCTATAGTCACTTGCACCTATACTCGCTAATGAAAACTCGGGCTTTACGATTATTCTCATTTATCAATAAGCCAGTTTTACAATAATTATCAGGTGCTTAAAGGGGTTTTTAGGCTGAGGACAAAAAATTTTGAGTGAATTATTGTGAAAAAATAATGCTCGAAACATTTTCAAAAACACACCCGAAACAATTAAGTCTAGCCATGAGTTGCGTCATGTTTGCCCAGTCGCTATATCCTCAGTCTCCTGATATACCCTGGAGGTACATCAACACGCTTAGTCGCCAAACTGGCACTTATTCAGCTCAGAGTCTCTTCCGAACCTGTCGACCTGCTTCATTCATATAGTAATGGTGCTGCGGAATGATTCACATAAACACCTTTGTATAACAAACAACCCAAGCGTCACTGTATTGACCCTACTTGGTGTCAGCGCAACAACACAATGCAAACACAATAGACGCACACAGATGATGTCATCCAATGAGACAACTTGCCCCGATATAAACCTCCAGACCCCTCAGACCTTGCTCTATTGTGGCTCTTTCTAGACCCTTTAACGCCATCATATTGTTTGTTGATTCTCTGTTAAATTGACTGTGGCCTGTTTACGGACTACTCTAGTACCCATGACTCGGCTTTGTCTCCTCGATTACCTGCTCCTCTGTTGACCCTTGACCTCACCTTGCCTATTTCCAACTCTTTTCTGTGTCCTCCATGTTTGTCCAGCCTGGTCACTACAAGGGCCAGTATTCGATCTTCTGCTGGTTCTGTCTTTTCATACTCTACGTCAGGTCTGTCAAACTCACCGCTCCTCAAACGTGGATGGCTACAATTCCCAGAAATCTTTGAAAGCGATAGATGGACCGGTAATCATGGAAGTTGTAGTTCAGAAGCATCTTGTTGGCCAGTGTTTTCCAGCCCTTCTCTACATGTTTGGGCCTACATTAATCAAGTTGGACTTCTGAAGGTCGTTGAGGTCTGTCAACCGTTGGCCAAATGCATTTGTTATTTCTTTTTCAATAGATGAAAGCTTTAACTATAAACACAATTAAAATATCCTCTTTTCGTTCCTTTAGATGGTTTATTTTAGAGGCGGCCATTTTTTTCTCAATTTTGGGGCAGAAGTGGTATCATCACTTTATTCTTCATATACAGTATCACCACACTTTTTTACAGCTTGTTAATGTCTTTTGATTTTCTTTTCTGCTTTTTCTCTCGCAAAAATTCTCCAAAACAAACTTGACATCAGTGTAATTCCACGAATAATAGAATAAACATCTACTTGCTTTTCATAAAAACCCGAACACAAGATAATTATTTAACGTAAAACTAAAAGTGTTGTTGCTTCGTTGATGCATTTGCTTTACTTTTTCTTGTTTTTTCTGAATATCTTTAAAATAACTTTTTACTTTGCCAAATAAAATCTTTCTGGGACCCGTCAAACTATCTTCAACGCCAGCTTAACTCGGAATACGATTTTTTTTTTATTATTTATGTATCTTTTTATTTTTAATTTCTGAGATAAGGATTGTAAATACAGATTGTATCTCTGTACTTATCCTGGAACTAGAAATTTACGGCTTGTACGAAGCAAGAATACCCCGACATAAAAAGTAGCCATTTTCCCTGATCGCATCTTTCATTTTCAAGCTGAAATAACTGCCGTGCCGGTTGGCTGAAACACATGCATTTGCAGAAGAAAAAGTTCCTATCTTGATTTTTTTTTTCCGACTCGGCCCGCGGAAAAAAATTATAAAAGAAATGATATATTGGAAAGAACTTTCCTGTTACTAAATTTTTTTTTCATGCTGATATGCGAGATGAACCCTTTCAAGGAATTCTAGGTGATCGACACGTCGATGTATAAAACATCGTAATCTACTACAAAACAAATGGAAAACACAATCTGCATCACCAAACAATAGCCAAGAGTCAACAAAGCATGTTATTAGGTCAATGGACCTCAACAGGAAGATGAGGAGTTGACTGGAATGGATTAAAACTCACTTCACCATTGATTCTTACAAACTCGGCATTGGATGTTATTTACAAAAATCATGCAGCATAAAACATCTCCAGCTCCGTTTAATGTAAAAACCTTTTGAAAAGAAAATTGCTGAAAAAATCCGGAAAAATGCCTAAAAGATCCTAAACAATCAATAAATAAAGAGACTTTTTGCTGCAGAATAAAATAATAAACAGTTTATTAGATATTGTATTAAATCGGGAATATTTTTAACATTGAAGCCTATGGGAAATCTGTTAGTTCCACTGGAGTCTTTCCTTTGATTTGAGAGATTGTCTTAACACAATCTGAGCTATGCTGCATCATTACAAATTAAATTCAATTATTGCAAAGAAATTTCATTTGCTTTTGGGGTCCTAAATCTAATCCTAAACTTTCAGCACTGTTGGCCTGATGCCTGAGCTGTTAAGACTTTTTAAAACCAGCTGGGAACGTGTCTCACTGACATCTCCCCAGCTGAACCTGCACGGAGCCCAGAACTGCAGTAACTCCTTTTGGCCAGCAGATGGCAGCATATACCTGCCAAATAAGTTATTACAGTAAAGAATACAATGGGGATATTCCAAAATATTTCTTACTGTATAATTATGTAATAAAAAAATAATAATAAAAGAATTGGGGTTCCTTAGAGGTTTTTGTTTGCAAAAGGGTTATTCAAGCAGTGACGGACTTGCCACCGAATTGCACTGTAAGTGTCACAATGGGGGTCGGGGACCTGACCTGACAGAGAGGGGTGTGAGCCTAAGGGGCAGTGAAAACAGGCAGAAATCCAGAACTAGAAAACATATACTGTATATTTATTGTATGGACCATGAAAGAACAAGGCTAAACTTAAACCCAAAACAGGGATCCAGAACACAATAAACAGAGCCTTTAAACAAAAGGTAAGAAATATAAAGAAAACCAGATATAAACAAATAGGCAACTAAACATTGGAAAGCAGAACTAAACATGGGAAGCAGAACTAAACATGGGAAGCAGAACTAAACATGATACTACAAGAAGGCAAGAAAAACAGGACAAACCAGACATAAACCTGTAAACAGAATGAACAGGTAGACAGGCTTAACAGGATAAATCTAGACCAGGGCAAAACCAGACATAAGTTTGAAGACAGACAGACTGAACAGGATTAATCTAGACCAAAGCAACCCAGACAGGAGCTTGAAGACAGACAGACTGAACTGAATGGATGATTCAGGATGAATCTAGAGCAAGGCAAACCAGACATGAGCTGAATGACTGATACAGGATTATTCAGGATGAATGAGACCGCACCCTACTAAGGGAGTGGTCTTCATTTATACAAAATGGTCCAGGGTGAACCAATGGAGTCCAGGTACTGATCAGGCTTGGAATCCAAGAAATGAACGAAACAAAAAAGTCCAAAAGCAGCAATGTCCATTACTGCCAGAGGGGGCGCCAGAGACCCAGGACGTCACATTAAGTTGCAATTAAATATAGGGTGAAATAGAAGTTTTGCACAGAAAGTATTATTCTGAGATAGTTAAGTTACAGTAAGGAATACACTGGGAATATTCCCAAATATTTCTTACAGTACAGTTAATTAAGACAAAAATAACACAAAAAATGGTGAAATACAAAAGTACTTAGCTTTTTTGTTGTATGGGAAAATCCTCCAGAAGGTGGTTCTCATCCTTCTAATTCTGGTAATAGGTAGACACGGAGGATATACAATCCTATGAGAATGCAGTCAAATAGTTTGCAGTGTGGATAGGCAATTCCAATTGTGTGACGGTGGCCCCCGCACACCCCCGGCGCCTGGCAGCGGCTTCCTCGCTGCTCGCTGGCCAGGCGCCGAGTGATATCGCGGAACGCTTCCGCACACGTGGGGCGCCGGGGGGCGGGGCCAGGCGCATGACGCGGACCCGCAGAGTTTAAAGCCCGGCTTCACATTCTCGCTGGTGCCCTGACGTGGTAGTTACTTCCCGCAGAGCTCTTGTGTGTTATTGGCAAAACGATTATTCTGTGTACCGAACCCTGGCATTGGCAAAACGATATTCTGTGTCTCGACCCCTGGCATTGGCAAAACGATTATTCTGTGTACCGAACCCTGGCATTGGCAAAACGATTACTCTGTGTACCGAACCCTGGCATTGGCAAAACGATTATTCTGTGTCTCGACCCCTGGCATTGGCAAAACGATTATTCTGTGTCTCGACCCCTGGCATTGGCAAAACGATTACTCTGTGTACCGAACCCTGGCATTGGCAAAACGATTACTCTGTGTACCGAACCCTGGCATTGGCAAAACGATTATTCTGTGTCTCGACCCCTGGCATTTGTATCACTCCTCTATTCTGGTACGGAGGTCAGTCCGTGTGGCACCCCAAGCACACCAGACCACCCCTTGTATGTTGTATGTGCTCTGTACTACCATCCTAGTAGCCTGTCTAGACGTGCCGACCACTCTAAGGATCGGAAGGGTAGTGAGCGGTCTGCGTAAAGGGACCACCATCTTGGTAATCAGGGGGATCCGTGACATTACGTCAGGGCCAATGGATCCCGCAGACCTCTCATCTCAGTTGACAAGAATTGCAGCCCGACAAGAAGAGCAGGACCACAGGATGGACCAAATTGCTCTTGCTCTGCAAACCCTGTTGAATCGATCCACTACTGGTGCTGCAAGTCCTCCAGAACCAGTAGTACCTAGGGCCAGTTCGGCCTCACCCGAGGGGTGTAGGCTCAGTATGAAGGCGCCCGTACGCTATGATGGTACGCCTAACCTGTGTCGGGGTTTTTTGACCCAACTAGAGATTCTATTCGAGAACAATCCAGGGTCCTGTGTATCCGATAAGGCCAAAGTAGGCTACCTAATTAACCATTTAACTGATAAAGCGTTACTGTGGGCCACGCCATTGTGGGAAAACAAAAAGCCCGTCATATATGACTATGAGGGCTTTACCTCTGAACTAAAACGTACGTTTGATCCCTCTAGAAGGGCCACCAATGCAGGCAGGTCCTTATTCCACATTAAGCAAGGTAATAGGAGAGTCTCCGACTATGCTATAGAATTTAAGACCTTGACTTCTGAGGTACACTGGCCTAACGACGTTCTAACCTTGGCATTTACCGAAGGCCTGAACGAGGCCTTGATGTTTGAGCTGGCTCCCTTGAAGTTGCCAGAACATCTGGACCATTTGGTTGATTTCTGTATTGCCATGGACGACCAAATTAGGGACAGGAGGCATTCTAGAGACAGACCCAGAAGGGTTTTGCCTCCTTTACCCTTGGTACCCAGACACACCAATACGTCAGGTACTCCAGAGCCAGTAAGAACCGATCTACCGGTCGTGGAACCTATGCAGATAGGTAGAACAGGTATTTCAGAGGCTGAGAGAACTTACAGAAGGGAAAGGGGCTCTGTTTCTACTGTGCCGGGGCAGGGCATTTTCGTCTTCAATGTCCTCAAAGACCCAAGGGTGGCAGGGGTGACACTGGCAAGCCGGGCCAGAGAACACCTACTAGCCAGGTAATCGGTTCGCTCTATGCCTCCTTTGTCGATAACGAAAAAAAAAAAAACCCGGATTCTGGTGCCCATCTCCTTAACCTGGGAGGGGGTACACCTCGAGACTGAGGCGTTCCTAGACTCTGGAGCCTCAGGCAACTTTATGGATAGGGTGTTTGCCTCCAAGAACCTCATGCCTCTAGTTCTCAAAGAAAGACCTCTACTGGTGGAGGCCATAGACGGGAAACCCTTGTCATGTCCCCATATCACCCACGACACCATAGAGGTATGCATGAAAACAGGGGTTTTGCACCAGGAAACCATACGGTTCCAGATTATTGACTCTCCCTCATGCCCCGTCGTCCTAGGGTTTCCATGGTTGACTAAGCATAACCCGGTGATTGATTGGGTCCAGAGAGACATAAAATGTTGGGGTCCCAGTTGCCAGTTGAAATGCATGGGCAGAGTCACCGTTATTGGTAGCCTTAATATCGCCACAGCACCTCCTTTATCCACAGTAGTCCCTGACTGTTATCAGGCATTAAAGGAGGTTTTTTCGAAGGCCAGGACTGAGGTTTTACCACCACATCGCCCGTATGACTGTGCCATAGAGTTACTCCCCGGTACTATGCCTCCCAGAGGACATGTATACCCCTTGTCGCAAAAGGAGAACGATATTATGGAGGAATATATAAAAGAGAATCTTGAGCGTGGATTCATTAGACGGTCCTCCTCCCCAGCAGGAGCTGGTTTCTTTTTCGTCTCCAAAAAAGAGGGAGACTTGCGACCATGCATAGATTATAGAGGTTTAAACAGAATAACCATAAGAAATGCATATCCTATCCCCCTTATAACAGAGTTGTTCGACCGACTGAAAGGGGCCGTATATACACGAAGCTCGATTTACGCGGGGCCTACAATCTGATAAGGGTGAAAAAGGGGCACGAGTGGAAGACGGCTTTTAATACGCGTAGCGGGCATTACGAATACCTGGTGATGCCCTTGGGTTATGTAATGCTCCAGCTGTGTTTCAGGATCTCATAAATGACACCCTAAGGGATTTTCTGCAAACATTCGTCATAGTGTATCTCGATGACATCCTGATATACTCTCCAGATAAGGAGACCCATCACGCCCATGTGCAACAAGTGTTAAGGAGACTATTGAAGGCCGGCTTATACTGCAAATTAGAAAAGTGCCTATTTGATTTAGAGATGGTGCACTTCCTTGGGTATATCATAACCCCTGAGGGGTTTCAGATGGATCCTGGTAAATTGTCGGCAATCCTCGACTGGCCCCTACCCCAAGGTCTTAAAGCCATCCAGAGGTTTCTAGGTTTTACCAACTATTATCGAAGGTTCATCAAAGACTTTTCGGCCTTGGTAGCTCCTCTCACGGCCATGACTAAGAAAGGGGTGGGGAATCAGAAATGGACACCCCAGGCCAGGCAAGCCTTCGAGGTCCTCAAACAGGCATTCACGACTGCCCCTGTTCTCCGACATCCTGATCCGGCTCTGCCTTTTCAAGTTGAAGTTGACGCCTCCGAGCTAGGTCTTGGCGCAGTCTTGTCCCAAAGGGAGGCACCCGACAAACCCTTGCATCCATGCGGCTTCTATTCCCGAAAGTTGTCCCCGGCAGAGAGGAACTATGATATCGGAAACAGAGAGTTGTTAGCAGTTATCGCAGCCTTGACGGAGTGGAGATACTTATTGGAGGGGTCTAGGGACCCCATTGTCATCATTACCGATCATAAGAATCTCACGTACATTGGTGACGCTAAACGGTTGAATGCCAGACAAGCGAGATGGTCATTATTCCTTTCAAGCTTTAATTTTGTCCTCACATATAGACCTGGGTCAAGAAACATTAAAGCAGATGCGTTATCTAGACAGTACGAATCCTATGAACATAACGTTCAGGATCAACATCCCATTGTACCTCAGGAAAGGATTATAGCCTCTACCACGATCAGTGTCTCATCCCCTCTGATGATTCGATTGCAGACTATCCAAGATAAGGCTCCGGGGGGGAGGCCTCCCGCGAAGCTCTTTGTACCTGAGAAGGAGAGGAAAGAAGTCCTTAAAATTTACCATGACAATAAAACCTCTGGACACATGGGGATCACCAAAACGGTGGCTAGCATCCAAAAACTGCTATGGTGGCCCACGATGCGCCGGGATATTAAAGATTACATAGCCGTATGCGAGGTGTGCACAAGAAATAAAAGTCCTAAGACAGCGCCCATTGGTTTACTCCAGCCCCTGCCTATTCCCGAACGACCATGGTCGCAGATAGCCATGGATTTTATAGTAGAGTTACCCGAGTCCAGAGGGAATACTGTTATACTCACGATTATAGATCGCTTTTCCAAAATGGGTCACTATGTTCCTCTTCGGAAGCTACCGTCAGCAGCCGAGCTGGTGCCCATTTTCGTCGCCAACGTGGTCCGCATACACGGTATCCCTCTTGGGATTGTTTCTGATAGGGGGACCCAGTTTGTCTCCAGATTCTGGAGGGGGTTCTGCAAGAACGTGGGAATAGACCTGTCCTTCTCCTCGGCCTATCACCCCCAAACGAACGGGCAGCAGAAAGGGCCAATCAAAATATTGAGAAATATCTCAGGTGTTTCATATCTGAACGACAGGATAATTGGTCAGACCTGCTACCTTGGGCCGAGTACGCCCTAAACAGTGCCGTGAGTGAAGCCAGTGGTTATTCCCCTTTCTTCACAGTTTACGGATTTGATCCTCCCGTGCTTCCCTCTGCATTTCCTGATACCGCGATTCCTGCTCTGGATGAGCACTTGGCGTCATTGACTGAGACCTGGAGGAGGGTTAAACAGGCACTAGAGAGGAGCAGTATTGTCCAGAAAACGAAGGCCGATAGACGTAGGAGACCAGCACCTGTGTATCAAGTCGGGGACAGGGTTTGGCTTTCTTCGCGGAACATTAAGCTCTTAGTGCCATCGATGAAACTAGCCCCCAGATACATAGGCCCTTACAAGATACTGCGGCGACTCAGCCCGGTCTCCTATGCCTTGGCACTGCCCTCCCATATCAGGATACACAACGTGTTCCACGTGAGCCTTTTAAAACCGCTTTTGTGTAATCGATACACCAGGGCCCATGTCCCCCCTCCTCCGGTCTCTGTGGAGGGCGAGGAGGAGTTTGAGGTTAAGGCCATTCTGGACGCCAGGGTTTCTAGGGGGGTCCTTCAGTACTTAGTGGATTGGGTGGGTTACGGTCCGGAGGACCGCTCTTGGCTTCCGGCTACTGAGGTTCATGCCCCTCGCTTGGTGAAGGCCTTCTATTTGGCTCATCCCTGTGCCCCTGGGGGTCGTCCAGTGGCCGCCCGTAGAGGGGGGGTTCTGTGACGGTGGCCCCCGCACCACCCCGGCGCCTGGCAGCGGCTTCCTCGCTGCTCGCTGGCCAGGCGCCGAGTGATATCGCGGAACGCTTCCGCACACGTGGGCGCCGGGGGGCGGGGCCAGGCGCATGACGCGGACCCGCAGAGTTTAAAGCCCGGCTTCACATTCTCGCTGGTGCCCTGACGTGGTAGTTACTTCCCGCAGAGCTCTTGTGTGTTATTGGCAAAACGATTATTCTGTGTACCGAACCCTGGCATTGGCAAAACGATATTCTGTGTCTCGACCCCTGGCATTGGCAAAACGATTACTCTGTGTACCGAACCCTGGCATTGGCAAAACGATTACTCTGTGTACCGAACCCTGGCATTGGCAAAACGATATTCTGTGTCTCGACCCCTGGCATTGGCAAAACGATTATTCTGTGTCTCGACCCCTGGCATTGGCAAAACGATTACTCTGTGTACCGAACCCTGGCATTGGCAAAACGATTACTCTGTGTACCGAACCCTGGCATTGGCAAAACGATTATTCTGTGTCTCGACCCCTGCATTTGTATCACTCCTCTATTCTGGTACGGAGGTCAGTCCGTGTGGCACCCCAAGCACACCAGACCACCCCTGTATGTTGTATGTGCTCTGTACTACCATCCTAGTAGCCTGTCTAGACGTGGCCGACCACTCTAAGGATCGGAAGGGTAGTGAGCGGTCTGCGTAAAGGGACCACCATCTTGGTAATCAGGGGGATCCGTGACAAATTGATACTGAGACTCCCAGAGTCCCCAGGAGAACTGGCTTATATCTGGAACTCCCGTATGACCAAATATATAAAAAAAACACGGGGTACCAAAATAATGAAATTTATTCAATGAAATAAAATAATTACAAGCATAAAATGCCCATAAAGATAAAAGCCTGACGCGTTTCGTCTGACTAAACAGACTTTATCAAGGGTAGTACAATCAAGTATAAAAAAACAAATACGATTCTTTATTCTTGATTGTACTGCCCTTGAGAAAGTCTGTTTAGTCAGATGAAACGCGTCAGGCTTTTATCTTTATGGGCTTTTTATGCTTGTAATTATTTTATTTCATTGAATAAATTTCATTAATTTGGTACCCCGTGGCGATTTTATATATTTGGTCATACGGGAGTTCTCAGGAATAAGCCAGTTCCCCTTGGGGACTACCTAGTACAATTAATTAAAAATGATTCTCCAAAAAAAAAAACACTGGTTCCTATTTTTTTTTTTTAATCGCTAAAAAAGAGGTTAAAAACACTGCTTTAAAAAAATGACTGATACCCATACGTGCTAATCAGAATATCTTATTGAAATCATGTATCTGCCGTCCTGTGCTTTGCCGAGGCTGGTGTGTATCATTCTTCTACAATACTTCAGCACTATTGTAATTCTAAATGGGAATTTATGCTGAATAGGTTGGCGTGATGACACACAGGGATAATATAGATAAAACTGGAGTAATGACATTGACATGGAACACTAATGCAATTTAAGCACAAAATAGCACTGGCCCGAAGCAATTACTCTTAAAATTGGGAATAGGTAGGAGAAAACACACTTGTCATTTCTTGACTTAATTGTGTGAGTTTATGAGATGTCTGGCTAAATAGATTAAAGTTACTTTTAATAACGCCGGCTTTGAGGAGAATTTTATTTGTAATTTCCCATCAGGGAAGTATAGAAAACAGCAGGGATCCTTCGCCTCCCCACCCTTTATTCCTTTAGTGATCTTTTTCTCTGTTAAAAGTATCTCGACTGGTCGTAAAAAAAAAAGGAGGAATATTGTCATATTTATAAACAAAGAGAACACAATGAAATGACACAAATGAAAGGATATAAAAGGTACATTAAAAACAAAGATTATTAGAATGCCGCGCCATTCCTTTTGCTTGGCGGCTATAAAAACGCTTCCAAAATTGTCTTATGAAGCAAAATAAATTATATTTTCGGGTCGTCAAAGCCATCATGACATTATTTTATAGCTGGAGCAGGATTGCTTGTGTACAAAGAATTAATAAAGGCAGAACATTAGCATTATATTAAATCTTACAAGCGATTCTTTATTCACGCTCTTATTCATTCCCGATGTATATTTAAAGGCATCGGGCTCTGTCAGCTGGTGTGAGCTAAAACGCCAACGCTGCATGAAAAATCTAGTGCGAGTCGCTAAAAGGTAGCGCCCGACAACAAACCAACAGATCACCTTGTCCGCGGTAAGATTCATTAGCACACGCTATGGAAACGCTAAGACCCGGGCTGGGAACTAGTGATGGGCCAAACACCCCGTGTTCGGTTCGCATTCAAACTCGAACACCCGAAGTGCGGTCTAGCTCCAGTGGGGCCGCCATCTTGGATGGCGGCTCCACCCCGGGTCCCCCATCACTGCCTGACGACCTCACGGATAGCGGGATGATGTCAGATAGCCGGGGAACCCCTAGCTGCTCGGAATCCCCTGGTGGAGATAGGGGGTTCATTTGAACCCCGATATCTCCAGAACCGTGGCAGCATGGATGGTGTCAATCGAAAGGCATGGGCATGGCCTTTCGAATGATACCCAACATGACCAGGTATAAAGTAAAAAAATAAAAATAAAAAAACATGTATTTTTTTGTGTGTTATTTTTATTAATGCAGCAATATTGTTCACATTTCAATTATAATGTCAACAATGATGCTGCACTAATGATTTTTTTTCTATGGTGTGCGTTTGCTAAAAATCACATAATTCCCCCCTCAAAAATTTTTATAAGTCCCCATTTTTAATTTTTTTTACAAGCGCACCCCATAGCAAATATAACCGCAAATGTTCATGTGATAAAAGGTGAAAAAAAACACTTTACACGCTGCAGATGATTAAAAATTCAAATTTTATTGCATTTTTTGTTATAATATACAGGCAGAACATGACATATACATATAAAAATTACATATTATGAATCTGCCGAGTCTGCCGGAAAGAACGATATATAATATATATATCGTATAATAAAATGTGGCTTTAAATCGAGTTTAAACATGATGAGCGAAAGCGGTAAAAATTAGCTCAGCACACAGTGGTGAAATGCCTCAGCAGTGAAAGGGTTAAAGGAACAGTGAGTTTTCCATAAAATAAGGGTTAAAAATAAAAATGAAAAATTCCTTCAAATATTGTGCCAAGGAGGTCCCCATAACCTGCCCGTGAAGTGGCGGATTTGTAGGATGTATGGAAACATCACCATCACAGACCCACACACAACACCTAGCACTCCCAGTCTACATACAATGTATCAAATTCATGAGACCGGACTAATTAGAAGCACATGTTATTTCCAAACACTAATTAAACACCTGTTGTTTACGCCGTTTGCGAGCACAGGTCATTTAGAGGTGAGAATCTTTGCACCTACACGACATAATATCTAATAAACCGTTGCTTATAATATTCTACAGTAAAGAGTCTCTTTATTTCTAGATTTTTTATTATTTTTTAAGCATTTTTTATACTTTTTTAAAAAAAAAATTGAACTCAAACCGAACACGCCAAAAAGTTCGAAGTTCGTGAACTTGCGGACGGCCAAAGTTCGAATCGAACTCTGAACTGATCGAACCGAACAGCTCATCCCTACTGGGAACCAGCGCTAATGCGTCGGGAAACGTGAGACGATGAATTGAATAGGAAAACCTGCTGTGTGCGAAGTCCATAGGATTCAATGTAAAAAATATTATCGTTTTTATTTCTTTATTTATTCAACCGTTTATTATTTTGCATCCACCGCAAAAGTTTTTTCATGTATTGAATTTTTAGAATTTATTTGTTATTTTTCGACGAAATTTGTAGTTCCGATCTTAAAAAAAAATAGTTTTTGCACTTTTTTTTTTTCTTATACCTGGCCAGCTGCAGATGTATGATAACAGACCTGACACCATCCATTCACTTGTGTTGGTGTAGTGGCTCGACTGGTTAATTCAGTGTGTTAGAATGCAAGAGGAAGTATCATTGATCCCCCACAGAGAAATTCATAATTTTTTTAATATCTTCCTATCCTTATAATAATAATAATAGCAGCATTATAATAGTTAATTAATAATTAATAATAGCAGAATTATTATTATTATAAGATTGTATATTGAATAATAGTAGCATTATAGTAAAATTATTATTATAATGATACTATTATCCATAATACAATCTAATAATAATAATAATAATAATAACAGCATTATAAATATATAAGGCATAGGAAGATGTTAAAAAAAAATTCTAATTTCTCTATGGGGGATCAATGATACTTCCTCTTGCATTCTAACAGTGTAGGATTTTTAAGAGAGCACCGAAATGTTGTGATATTTCGGTGCGCTTTCGTTCCCCGCACTGCGGGGCGATTCGGCGATTCTAGTTCGACGACTCTGTGGTGTATTCAAGTACAACCGCAGGGTCCTTCAAAATTAAAACGCTGTTTGCAAAAAACTACTGAACGAAAATGTCTGGAATTTACACATACGATCCAATGAATGATAATAAAAAGGGCTGTTACGAGAAAAAAGAAAATAAGATTTTAAAAAAGAACAAAAAAATTGCTGAAAAATGTCTAAAAGATCCTAAAAAAATCTATAAATCAGAAGACTTTTTGTTCCAGATTAAAATAATAAACAGTTTATTAGATATTGAATTAAAACGGGAATTTTTTTAACATTAAAACCTATGGGATTCGCCTGAATAAAACTCTGATTTAAAACACTGAACAACAAGGCAATTCACTGACATTTCCCTGCTGTTCAGTGTCTCTGAATAGATTAACCATTGCTTCTCTATGGAGGATTTCACTGCTGCTGAACAGGCACCGTACATGGAGGCAATTCGCCAAAATTTGGTGAACTGTCTGCTCTCTGAATAGCCGAATGGCCCCAAAATGTCACCGTACACTGAATTTCCATGTCCGGTTACATTTCGGTGACATTTCGGATGTCTCTGAATAACCCCTAGTGTATTAATCAGTTGAGCAAATACACCAACACAAGTTGACGGTTGGTTTAAGGTTTCCATATCAATCTGTCCATATTTATCTACACTATATTGCCAAAAGTATTCGCTCACCCATCCATATAATCAGAATCAGGTGTTCCAATCACTTCCATGGCCACAGGTATATAAAATCAAGCACCTAGGCATGCAGACTGTTTTTACAAACATTTGTGAAAGAATGGGTCGCTCTCAGGAGCTCAGTGAATTCCAGCGTGGAACTGTGATAGGATGCCACCTGAGCAACAAATCCAGTCTTGAAATTTCCTCGCTCCTAAATATTCCACAGTCAACTGTCAGCTGTATTATAAGAACGTGGAAGTGTTTGGGAACGACAGAAACTCAGCCACGAAATGGTAGGCCACGTAAACTGATGGAGCGGGGTCAGCGGATGCTGAGGCGCATAGTGCGAAGAGGTCACCAAGTTTCTGCAGAGTCAATTGCTACAGACCTCCAAACTTCATGTGGCCTTCAAATTAGCTCAAGAACAGTGAGCAGAGAGCTTCATGGAATGGGTTTCCATAGCCGAGCAGCTGCATCCAAGCCATACATCACCAAGTGCAATGCAAAGCTTTGGATGCAGTGGTGTAAAGCACGCCGCCACTGGACTCTAGAGCAGTGGAGACGCGTTTTCTGGAGTGACAAATCGCACTTCTCCGTCTGGCAATCTGATGGACGAGTCTGGGTTTGGCGGTTGCCAGAAGAACGGTACTTGTCTGACTGCATTGTGCCAAGCGTAAAGTTTGGTGGAGGGGGGATTATGGTGTGGGGTTGTTTTTCAGGAGCTGGGCTTGGCCCCTTAGTTCGGTGAAAGGAACTCTGAATGCTTCAGCATACCGAGACATTTTGGACAATTCCATGTTCCCAACTTTGTGGGAGCAGTTTGGAGCTGGCCCCTTCCTCCTCCAACATGACTGTTCACCAGTGCACAAAGCAAGGTCCATAAAGACATGGATGACAGAGTCTGGTGTGGATGAACTTGACTGGCCTGCACAGAGTCCTGACGTCAACCCGATAGAACACCTTCGGGATGAATTAGAGCAAAGACTGAGAGCCAGGCCTTCTCGTCCAACATCAGTGTGTGACCTCACAAATGCGCTTCTGGAAGAGTGGTCAAAAATTCCCATAAACACACTCCTAAACCTTGTGGACAGCCTTCCCAGAAGAGTTGAAGCTGTTATAGCTGCAAAGGGTGGACCAACGTCATATTGAACCCTATGGATTAGGAATGGGATGTCACTTAAGTTCATATGCGAGTCAATCCAGGTGAGCGAATACTTTTGGCAATATAGTGTATCTTTATCCATCCATATCTAGCTATCCCATATCTATCTATCTATCTATCTATCTATCTATCTATCTATCTATCTATCTATCTATCTATCTATCTATCTATCTATCCATATCTATCTCTCTATATATCCATATCTATCATATATATTCTTGACAAATCTCTCTATTGCACTAAATATTATCAGACTTTAGTAATTATTTTCTGAAATTATGTTTAATGTGCCGTGGGGGGTAATAGTTTTTTTTTTAAATTGTCCTTCGTAAAAATAGGAACATTTCTTCTTTAAGTTAAATTTTTCACAAATAAATTTTCAGCCTTTATAAGACTCTCTGCTCTTGGGCATGATTTAGATTGCGGTACATGAACCCAGTGAAGGAGATTCTATTTTGGGAAGGTTTTTAGGTACATTCCATTTAATTGAACAGTTAATATCTTCCATTTGAGAGATAACCTTAAATTCTGTATTCAAGCCTCGGGATCGTATTTATTTAATTCTTTATTTTTTTTTTAAACCATTCGTCCTCTATCTGGATATGCTCCTATAATTTGTTAAAATGACACACATAAGCAATCAAGCAAGTCATCGTCTGCCATAACAATTAAACCATTCTCTTTCTACATGGCGACCATTGATCTCTTTAATAAAACCCATGTCATTCGGCTCCATATTGCACGATCTTATAATCACTTTTTCAGGACTATTAAAGTCAAGTCAGAAAGAATCATTGACTTATTGTCAACAAATCCAATCTGCTACCTTAATATATACCCATATCCTCACGAGTTCATTCATCCACCAATGCTAAGGAAATGTACTTACTGCATGATCACATGAAGATTATATAAGAAGAGTATATATATAATATATAAATAATCCTAAACCTAAAATTAACCGTAACCTATAATAGTTACATAGGATGAAAAAAAGTTGTGCGTCCATCGGGTTCAGCCTTTCACACCTACTGCTGTTGATCCAAAAGAAGGCAAAAAACCCAGTCTGAAGCCCTCGCCAATATGTAACACAATGGAAAAAAATACCTTCTTGACCCCAGACGGCATCAGATTTTTCCTTGGATCAAGAAGCTTTTATCCACATTTTAAATATTATAACCCTTAATATTATGTTTTTGCAGGAAGTCATCCAGTCGTTGCTTAAAAGTCTTTACAGTCTCTGACCTAACCACCTCAACAAGCAGAGAATTCCACGGCTTTATTGTTCCTTTCGTCCAGTCTAAATGGGTGACCTCATGTCCTGTGTATAGTCCTATTAATGAATAGGTTTCCAGACAATGGTTTGTATTGGCCCCGTATATATTTATATAAAGTTATCAGATCCTCTAAGGCCCCGTAAATATTTATATAAAGTTACCCCAAACCAGGTGCCCCGTACAGAAACAAATCCTGCCTGAACCCCACGGTAAGAAAGCAGATTGTACAACAAATGCTTATGCCAGCCATTGAATACGGAGATGTAGTGTATGCAGCCGCCCCGCAAACACACCTTCAGAAACTTACCACATTGTATAACTCACACTGCCGCTTTGTGCTACAATGTAACTACATGACCCACCATTGTGACATGTTAAAAGAACTAAACTGGCCGTCACTGGAGTCTAGACGCATCCTTCACTTTTCCAACCTGGTGTTTAAGAGCTTTTCTGGGAAGCTACCACCCTACCTGAATAGGCTGATTGCCCCAGCAGCTCCCTCATCCTATAACCTCCGATCCAGGACCTGCACCTTACTTACAATACCACAATACAAAAAGACAGTGGCTCGGTCCTCATTTTCCTACAGAGCACCGCAATTATGGAATAACCTCCCAGACGCCATCAAATCTTCCACCAGTCTAAAGTCACTCAAGAGCTCCTTACTAACATACCTCAATACAGAATGCACCTGTAAACATGTAACCTAGTGACTATATACAGAATGCACCTGTAAACATGTAACATAGTGACTATTTCCTACATATTTATTTTCTGGGTTAATCTGTATATTTGTGTTGTTTTTTAATATCTTGCATTGTATTACTTTGTATTTCTGTAACAACTGTAACATTTTAATGTTCTTGAACGCAGGACATACTGAAAACGAGAGAAATCTCAATGTATCCTTCCTGGTAAAATACTTTATAAATAAATAAATAAATATCCCCTCTAAGGCCGTGGCATCACAAGGGGGGCGGGGGTGCGGCTCGCACCAGGTGAGACCACACCCTAGGGTGACACCCAAAAAAAAAAAAAATTTTTTGTTTCACAAAAATATTTTACTAGGAAGGATACATTGAGATTTCTCTCATTTTCAAGTATGTCCTGGATAGGCAAGGCCTAGGTTTGCACTTTCAAGGGCACGGCAAAAAAAACCACCAGTAAAGGGGATATTCACAGAGCACCGAAGTGACGCAGACATTTCAGTGTTCTGTTGTTCCCCGTACTTTGGGGAATAAAATTTTCCAGGTGAATTCACCACAGCAGGGTCCCTGAAGTGCAGGGAATCAGCCACCGAAAGCCGCCGCAAACCCGTCGCCCGCTGTTTTCAAAAAAGAACTACTGAACGAAAATGTCTGGAATCAACATATAAGGTCCTATGAATAATAATAAAAAGGTCTGTAACAGAAAAACCTCTATCAGAAAAAAATTGGGATTTTTTAAAAAAAAATGCCTAAAAGATACTAAAAAAAAATCAATAAACATACTTTTTACTACAGATTAAAGGAATAAACAGTTTATCAGATATTGAAAAAAAACAGGAATATTTTTAACATTGAAACCTATGGTGTTCGCCTGAATAAACCTGCCGAATTAAAACACCGGACATCAGGACATTTATCTGCTGTTCGGTGTCTCTGAAAAGATTAACCATTACTTCTCTATGGGGACTTTAAGCGCCTTCGAACTGGCACCATACTTGCTGGCAGTTTGCCAAAATTTGTGTGTGAGCATATGAGAGAGCTTCACAGCAATAAACCTCACAGTAATGTGCCCCGTGTATTATGAGCTCTCAGTGTTATATGGGAATACTGATTTACGAGTAAGAGTAGTTAAAAAAAAACGTAAAACTCGGTGGGGGGGGGGGTGTGACACCATAGGTTACCGCAATGGGTGACACCAGCCCTAGTGACGCCACTGCTCTAAGGCCCGTATATATTTATATAAAGCTATTAGATCCCCTCTAAGGCCTGTATATATTTATATAAAGTTATCAAACCCCTCTAAGGCACTATTTCTCTAAACTAAACAGGTTTAAACGTGTTAGCCTTTCCTCATAACTTAAATCTTCCCCCATAAATATTTATATAAAGTTATCAGATCCCTCTAAGGCCTCGTATATATTTATATAAAGTTATCAGATCCCCTCTAAGGCGCCATATATATTTATATAAAGTTATCAGACCCATCTAAGCACCATATATATTTATATAAAGTTATCAGACCCATCTAAGGCACCGTGTATATTTATATAAAGCTATCAGATCCCCTCTAAGGCGCTATATATGTAAATAAAGTTATCAGACCCCTCTAAGGCCCTGTATATATTTATATAAAGTTATCAGATCCCCTATAAGGTCCTGTATATATTTATATAAAGTTATCAGATCTCTCTAAGGCGCCGTTTCTCTAAACTAAACTGGCTTAAGCTTGTCAGTCTTTCCTCATAACTTAAACCTTCCATTCCCTTTATTAATTTAGTCGCCCGTCTCTGCACTTTTTCTAGCGCTATAATATCCTTTCGTAAGACAGGTGCCCAAAATCACACGGCATATTCAAGGTGCGTTTTACCATTGATTTATAAAGAGGCAAACTTATGTTTTCATCCGGAGAGTGAATTCCCATTTTAATGCTGTTACCTTGCTGGCCTTGGCGGCTGCTGTTTGACATTGCGCATTGTTACTTAGTTTGAAGTCTTTAATTATTCCCAAACCCTTCTCCTGCTTGGATTTCCCTAACTCCATACCATTTAGGGTATAAATTGCTTTTGTGTTCTTCACTCCAAAGTGCATAACTTTGCATTTATCTACATTAAACTTAATCTGCCATTTAAGTGCCCAGTCCCCCAATCTATCTAAATCCCTCTGCAGCGAAGTAACATCCTGCTCACATTGTATTACTTTTCCTAGTTTTGTGTCATCGGAAAACACTGATACATGACTTTGGAAGCCTATCTCAAGGTCATTTATAAATTAATAGAATTGGGTAATATAACCCTAAAAATAGCCCTATCCTTGAAAATAATCCTACCCTATAACATAATCTTAAAAACAACCCTAACCCAATCCTTTAAAATAACCCTAACCTATAATATAAAACTAAAAACAGACCTAACCCTAAAAGTAAACCTAACCTTATAAATAATGCAAACCTTTATCTAACCCAAACACTAAAATAATCCTAACACTTAAATAATCCTAACACTTAAAATAACCCTAACCCTAAAAATAACCGTAAACTTTTAAAATAACCCTAAAAACCCTAACCTATAAAATAACCCTATCCTAAAAACACTACCCTAAAAATAAACTTAACCTTATATATAGCACTAACTTTTAAAATAACTCCAACCAAAAAACCCCTAATCCCTAAAATAACCCAAACCCTTAAAATAACTCCTACCCTAAAAATAACCCTAACCTATAAAGTAACCTTACCACTAAAACAACTTAATCTCATAAATAACCCTTTTAAAATAACCCTAACCCTAAAAATAACCCTATCCCTTAAAATAATTCCAACCCTAAAAATAACCCTACCCTATAAAATAACCCTAACCCTAAAAACACCCTAACCCTATAATAAACCTAACCTTATAAATAACCCTAGCCTTTAAAATAACCTAACCCTTGAAATAACAATAACTACATTTTTGTCCGTTTTAAGATAGATATATTTTTAGGGTTAGGGTTACTCGCATTATAAACTACATACATCAATCTGCATACTCTATATCAATCTACATAATCCGCTGCTTTTTTCAAAAATAAAAAGATACGAGCCGAACCTATCAATATATATATATATATATATATATATATATATATACTGTTAAAATTAAATTGAGCCTCAAGATTTAAAACTTTGGGTGACGTTTTCTGATGCATTTTGTATGGTGTATTTTTTCTTTTAATTTCAGGTTTACTTTTTGCTTGTGATTTGACTTTTTTTTCTCTACTATATTTTTAGATTAAATCATGTAATATAGAACGACATTGGATTAAGCAAATAACTGCTGTGATTTAATGGATCGCCCAAGAAATGTTTCCCCTAGTTACATCTGATGTCACTTTACTAAGCTCTCCTAATGTGAGGTTCAGCAGTGTTGTCACCTAAATGATGCACAATGGCATTTCCTTAATCACAGAAGCCACGTCCGGGTAATTTTTAAGCTCATTAAAATTTTCTTCACATTTTATTCAAATGTGTGCTCGATGAAAGGCTTAAAAAAATTTCCCAAACCCCTTCCCTTCCAAAGATCCAGAAAATTACAAGGATTCTCTGCCTCCCTCGCCTCAGGTCAAAGTGACAAGAAAAGAGAGAGGCAGAGACAATGTCTCAACCAACGTTACAAGCATTGGCTGAGACATTGGAGCACGTTGCACGTCCGTGGTCCGTAAGGGTTTAATAGTGTATCCCTTTATTGATAAATAACACCATAAAACTAAAGGGGTATACAGTTGTCACATACTTGCTTCCCTCCAGAAGGTCACAAGACATGGCAAAGTGTGTGACCGGTTAAAAATCACCATTCGTCTGCACTAGACCCAAGATAATGACTGTGTAACCCATTATCCCACTTTCCTTAATTAACTACTGACACCACAGGTTTTCTAATATATATGCCTAATATATGAAATGGAGGTGACCTGAAATGCCCCGTACAGTTAAACGCACAAAAACACAGTTTAGCAGAGTGACCCCACCAAATCCAATTTAGTAGATTGTCCCGAAGCTCAAGGCTATTATAACAAATGTCTCTTCAAGTAACGTGATTCTTAGATTAGTCTTTCCTCATAACTTAACCCTTCCATTCCCCTTATTAATTTAGTTGCCTGTCTCTGCACTTTTTCTAGCGCTATAATATCTTTTTTTAAGACAGGTGCCCAAAATCGCACGGCATATTCAAGGTGCCGTCTGACCATTGATTTATACAGAGGCAAAATTATGTTTTCATCCCGAGAGTGAACTCCCCTTTTAATGCATGCCAATACCTTGCTGGCCTTGGCGGCTGCTGTTTGACATTGCACATTATTACTTAGCTTGAAGTCTATGATTATTCCCAAATCCTTCTCCTGCTTGGATTTCCCTAACTCCGTACCATTTAGGGTATAAGTTACTTGTGTGTTCTTCACTCCAAAGTGCATAACTTTGCATTTATTTACATTAAATTTCATCTGCCATTTAAGTGCCCAGTCCCCCAGTCTATCTAAATCCCTCTGCAGTGAAGTAACATCCTGCTCACATTGTATTACTTTTCCTAGTTTTGTGTCATCTGCAAACACTGATACATGGCTTTCAATGCCTATCTCAAGGTCATTTATAAATAAATTGAATAGTATTGGCCTATAACAGACCCCTGAGGGACACTGCTTACCACTGGTGTCCATCTTGAAAATGTACCATTTATGACCACTCTCTGTACCCTATCTTCTAGCCAGTTTTCTATCCAAGAACAAGTATTTTCATCTAGACCAATTTTTCTTAATTTAAATAGTAACCTTTTGTGTGGAAACTGTGTCAAAAGCTTTGGCAAAATCCAAATAAATCACATCCACTGCGACCCCCTGATCTATACTGACACTTACTTCCTCATAGAACATAATTAGGTTAGTCTGACATGATCTGTGTTTCATAAAACCATGCTGATTTTTCCAATTACATTATACCTCCCAATAAATTCCTGAATATTATCCCTTACAGGGTTATTGAAAGAGATCCGAATTGCTTGAGAAAGGTAACCGAATGCTGAGAATCAGCATTCGGTTACCTTTCTTGGCCATTCGTCTATCCAGAGAGCAGGCAATTCGCCAAATCCTGGCGAATTGCCTGCACATATGGTGCCTGTTCGGTGCCTGTTCTAGGGCAGTGAAAACCCCATGAAAAAGCACTGCTTCGGCTATTCAGAGAACACAAACCAGCAGTGAAAGGTTCCCCTAATGCCCTGCCATTCGGTGGTTTAATTCGTCAAATTTATTCAGGAGAATCCCATAGGCTTCAATGTTAAAAATATTCCCGTTTTAATTCAATATCTAATAAACCGTTCATTATAAAATTCTGCAGTAAAAACTTTCTTTATTTATAGATTTTTTAGGATATTTTAATAATTTTTCAGATTTATTTATTTTTAAAAGTCCAATTTTTTTTTTTTTTTTTAAGTTTACTTATTTTTTCTGTAACAGCCCTTCTTATTATCATTCATTGGATCATATGTAAATTTCAGACATTTTCGCTCAGTAGTTTCTTTGCAAACAGTGTTTCACTTTTCAATCATTCAAGCAAACTGTTTTCCTAATTTATTCACTGCCTCTTCTGCTGTGTCGGAGGCTGCGATCAGCTCCTGTTCGGGTTTTTCTGTGGTTTTCAGCAGGTTAAACCAGATGTTTTTGAGGGTTTTCGGCGTGCATTCGGTGGGTTTTGCGGTTCGTTTTCGTTGAGTTTGCGGTGACTTTTCCCTGCAATTCGGGGACTCTGTGGTGTTTGCTGAATACACCGCAGGGTCACCGAAATGGGATCGGCAAAAGGAACCGAATTGAAGAGAACAAAAAGTCACCGAACGTGCGGTGACTTTTCGAATCTCTTTGAATAATCCTGTGTGTAACCCCTCAAATACTTTCCCAGCGTGAAGTGAATAAATTAGCAAAACAGTTTGCTTGAATGTTTGAAAGTGAAACGCTCTTTGCAAAGAAACTACTGAGCGAAAATGTCTGAAATTTACATATAAAATCCAATGAATGATAATAAAGAGGGCTGTTACAGGAAAAAATAAGTAAACTTAAAAAAGAAAAAAAGAAAAATCCGATTTTTTTTTTAAAAAAAAAAAATCCAGAAAAATACTTAAAATATCCAAAAAAATCTATAAATAAAGAGACTCTTTACTGCAGAATTTTATAATGAGCGGTTTATTAGATATTGAATTAAAATGACAATATTTTTAACATTGAATCCTATGGGATTCTCCTGAATAAATCTGCCGAATGAAACCACCGAATGGCAGGGCATTAGGGGAACCTTTCACTGCTGGTTTGTGTTCTCTGAATAGCTGAAGAATTGCTTCTCTATGGGGATTCACTGCTCTCAAACAGGCACCGAACAGGCACCGTATGTGCAGGCAATTCGCCAGGATTTGGCGTATTGCTTGCTCTCTGGATAGCCGAAAGGCCAAGAAAGGTAACCGAACGCTGATTTTCAGCGTTCGGTTACCTTTCTCCAGCCATTCGGATCTCTTTGAATTACCCTGTAAAAAAGTAATTAAACGCACATTTTGATGATGTCTCTTCAGAAGTCGTTTTACCGTGCTTGATGTTGAAAGCAGGGGAGAGTTTCTTTTTTCCACTAGTGAAATATTCTGCGCTAATAGGCCTAAAAAAAGAGTTAATGAACCCAAATATAAATGTCCTTTGACAGGACGCGTGGCTTCCAAGCTTCTGACAGAAATACTTGGTTTTTGAAAGATGCTTTCCTCTAGGGATGTCATTTGATTTCATTTTTTGCCAAATTAAATTAGTGAAAATGGGTTTATAACCCTCATGGGAAAGTACATGTTCTTGATAGAATGACGAATTACCAAAGTAAGTAACTTTTGAATAATAAATCTGAATTTCCTCGTGTAGACGTAGGCATGTTCACTTTTAATTAAACGGTTGGACGTAACGATAATGGCAAAAATAATTCATGTGCGCAGGCAGGGAGGTGGCGTTTTTTTTGCTCTTTTTTATTTTGAGTGTTATTTAATAATATTAAGGTAAATATTAAAGTGAATAAAGTAAACTTGAAAAAAAAGACTTCACAGGTAATATCCCAATAACCCCTTCAAAGCCGCAAATTATTATTATCCTTGATTTATATAGCGCCACAAATTCCGCAGCGCTTTACAGGATCAGTGTACAAGGTGTTGATACATTGGAATATCACTCATGGATGATATGGCCTGATTCAGGGAGTCGCTGTTCCCAAGGGGACTTCCAATCTATGAGATGTACAAGTAGGTTGTGAGGTAGACGTATCATATCACCATATCATTAAGTGTCTTGCCCAAGGACACTCGCTGGTGGCGTCTTCTGAGTGGGATCTGAGTTGTCTTTCCATGATTGTAGAGCAGTGACCTGGTGGTTATGTTGAACCTGTTTCTCGTAAAGTCGAGACTTGCTTCTCCACAGTTGTATTGGAGGGATGTGCTGAACGGGATTTGACTCGGTTCTCCACTGTGGAAGGGTAGAGACGTCACCACTGGACTCCACAATCGATATTGTGCGATAGGCAAGTATGTACCGTTAGGTGTCTGACCCAAGAACACTTACTGGAGAGGTGCTCTATCCAGGATTCGAACCTGGGTCTACACGATTATAGAGCAACGATGTTGCCTCTGCTCCCTCCAGCTGGTACACATGCAAATGTGTATACACGATCAGCAGTGGCAGACACAGCCTCCTGAAACTGTGTTAAAACGATGTGGGGCTGTGTTGTATCACTGCAAATGAAATCCATTTGTTGCAAAATAATTTTATTTGCATTTTGGCCTCCAGCAGATGCCTTCTAAAAGTTTTAGCAGTGTGGGCATGATGCCTGGGGTGTTAACTGTTAACACTTTTTAAAACCAGCTGGGGAATGTCTCCAATGGACATTTCTCCAGATGAATTATTGTGGAAGAGAATGGTAAGCACACACAATATAACCCCCGAGTACCCAGCCACACCAGATGATGAGTGGTTTCCCCCAAACTAATAGACAAGATATACAAAATACGTATCTGGTCAGCGCGAGTATACGCTAGGGGACTCGGACGGTTTCTCCAATGACGTCGCCAGTAATATTGAATAATGGGATATACAAAAGAGAGAAACAAGATCTGGGTGCAGTAGAACAATAATTGTGTAAATATTGACAGTATTTGTGTGGTTAATAAACTCACAAACAGAGAGCCTATAACACCGGCTCTGAGTGGATGATCGCCTTTGGGTTGTTAATCTGGGATATCTTCACATGTAACCCACTCCTTGGCTATAGAAAATCTTCACCATATTCGGCGAAACGCGTCCTGGACCAGAGTCTAGCTTTTATTTTGTTTTATTCCTTTAAATAAATTTTAAAGAGAACCAGTTCCTGCATGCTTGCTATTTATTGAGTTTGACCAACGAAACCCATATGCCTTCCGTTTCGAGTTTGGAATAGCTCTAGCAAGTGTGAGTTTCCATTTGTTACGTTATTCATTGCAACATTTTGGCGTCAGATACACACAGAATCCTGTTTCTGTTTTCTCTCCTTATTGCCCAATGAATATGGTGAAGATTTTCTATAGCCAAGAAGTGGGTTACCTGTGAAGATATCCCAGACTAACAACCCAAAGGCGATCATCCACTCAGAGCCGGTGTTATAGGCTCTCTGTTTGTGAGTTTATTAACCACACAAATACTGTCAATATTTACACAATTATTGTTCTACTGCACCCAGATCTCGTTTCTCTCTTTTGTATATCCCATTATTCAATATTACTGGCGACGTCATTGGAGAAACCGTCCGAGTCCCCTAGCGTATACTCGCGCTGACCAGATACGTATTTTGTATTTCTCCAGCTGACCCTAAACGGAGCTCAGAACTGAAGTGACTCCTTTAGGCCAAGATTTTATTTGTTTCAAACTAGTTTTGTTTGCATTTGGTCTCCTTAACACGTCCCCCAAAGTTTTAGCACCTCTGGCATGATCCCCAAGGTGCTAAAACCTTTTAACCCCTTAGTGACCGGGCGGTTTTACGCAAATCCGTCCTTTAGTGCCCGCTGCTGTTTTTATGTTTCTGCGCTGTTAGTGTTTAGGTCAAATTTTCCTCTTACTCGTTTATTCAACCCACACATATTATATACCGTTTTTCCTGCCATTAAATGGACTTTCTAAAAATACCATTATTTCTATCATATCTTATAATTTACTATTAAAAATATACGAAATATGATGAAAAAATGGTAATAACACACTTTTTTGTAATTTAATCCCCAAAATCTACAACCACCAAAAAAGACCCCAGCTAAATAGTTTCAAAATTTATGCTAATTATTTTTAGATGACAGCCTAGGTCCTATTTAACCCCTTAAGGACCCCTGACGTACCCTGTACGTCCTGTCCACAGGTCTCCCTTAGACCCGCGGACGTACAGGGTACGTCAGCGGCGCCTAATCCCCCTCCTGCCTGATACTCACCTCCCTCGCTGGATCACTTGGTGATCTGGCAGGGAGGAAGCCTGCCCATGTGATTTACATGGGCAGGCGAGGCTGATGACGTCACCACGCTGCGTGGTGACGTCATCAGCAGGCGTCCCCATGCAATTCAATGGAGGGGATGGGGGGCTCCTTCGAAGCCCTCTATCTCCCCAACCATTGAAGCTAGGGAGATGCTGTTTGCACCACTGAAAAGGGGAGAGTCTCCCCTTTTCAGCGGTGTATAGCATTAACAGTTTTGCTGCCGGATCACGTTTCGGCATTAATTGGCCACGGGTCGGGAGATAAGGGGATCCAAAGGATCCCCCTATTTCCACATGGCAGCTAGGGGGTTAACTGGCCCACTGACATACACACACATATGGTGAGGATGCCAGTGGGTAGGGGGTGACCTGAAGGCTTGGCTGACATCCAAGATGTCAGCCCCCTCCAGGTTTGAATCGCGATTCGGTGCAAATTTGCGCCAAATTGCGATCCGGCAGTGAAACAGTTAATGCTGTACACCGCTGAAAAGGGGAGACTCTAGCTTAAATGGTTAGGGAGATAGAGGGCTCCAATTGGGCCCCCTCCCCTTCCTGAATTCTGCCCACCGGCGCCAGCCGATGACGTCATCATGCTGCGTGATGACGTCATCTGATCGGGCGGCCCCCAGGAAATGGTAAGGAAACGGCAAAGCTTCCAGCTTGCCATAGACGCCGTGGGAGCCAGTAAGGGAGGTAAGTATCGGCGGGACAGAGGTTAGGAGCCCGCTGACGTACTATGTACTATGTGTCAGTGGTCGGGAAGGGGTTAAAATCAGCAGAGGAATGTGTCTGAATGACATCTCTCCAGCTGATCCTGCATGGCACCCAGAATTTCAGTAACTGCTTTTGGTTGGATGATGGGGACATCCACCTGTCAAATAGGTTATTACAGTAATGAATACACTGGGAATACTCCCAAATATTTCTTACTGTACAATGAATTAAAAAGGTACCCCCCCCCCCAAAAAAAGGAAAACCTGGTGCCTCGAAGTCTGTAATTAGTTTTAAACCACTTGGTAGTGAAGGGGTTAAGCAATGGATATAAAATTGACCATTATGATCGAGGAAATATTTAAATGGTGGAAAACGTGTTATCAGATATGAAAACGGCACCATCTCACCATGTCTTGTAACTCCTCTGATCCCTAAAGTGTTCTTGGAACCAATGCACACAAATCTGAAAGGTAACACCAATGCAGTCCATGAAAGAGTGTAGTCAAAACCCCACAAGATTCCAGCACGTGGCCCAGTTGTGTGTTCAAGGGCTTATTTCTCCATCCCAAGTCAAAACAATGGCCTTGACTCTCTAAAGGTCATTGCGGTCATAAACAGAGTCGTCCATGGTTGAGAAGACTCTTATACATCACAATGTATCTAAACATGTTATCAAACTGATAGTGGGCATAACTGCCAGGTAAAAAGTCAACCGCGATGTCACACTAGACACTTGGCACAAGAAGTTTCAGCATCTCCCTGCTGTAAAGGAAGCAGTAACAATGGGTCAGCTAGAGAATAGCGAGTAGACATGTGCACAGGCCAACATTTTGGATAGACAAATATTAACCTGAAGAGTTTCAGATTTATTTCAGATTTTACGGAATTTGCAGATTTGGGTTGATTTGAAAATTTTCGGGATGTCAGAAATTTTAGCAGCACACTTATTTTTAAGCCCCTATATTCCCTCTATACATATCTCTATACCTCAACCGACTCAAACCCTCTATATCCCTTCTTTACCTCCTCAAACCACACCTCTATATTACCTCTTATGTACCTATTAGACAGTGTTTTAGGGTTAGCCCTAGGGTTAGGGGTAGGGTTTGGAATAGGGTTAGGATTAGGGATATGTTTTTGCTATGGTTACTGTGAGGCTTACTGGCCCTGTTTGTGCTAGGGTTATTGTTAGGGTTACAGTTACTGTTTCCACTTTCCATATGTATTAGGGCTTGGGTTAGGGTTAGTATTGCACAAAAAGTGCAACTTTTTCAGTTACCAAAATAATTCTGAATTGATCCGAACATTTTCAGATCGATTCGAAAACATTTCATTATATTTGTTCGTTTCAACTTTTCAGCAATTCATAATTTCAGGTGGTCCGGAATTGCCAAAAAGCCGATATTTAGTCAGAAAATTAATTTGGATGAAACAACAGGAACACCTGCCTAATACCTAATAGTGAGCTATTCCCTAGTAGCTCGATATTCTCGGCTTGAGCCGGTATGATACCCTTGTTTTAAAAATCCATTACTCATTACCGGCGCAGTGGACAGCTCAATCCACCACACCCATGGTCCCATATAGGTCCTAGTGTCCTTCCATGGCCCCTGTGCAACCCTGCATAAAAAACGTACAGAGATCGGGCAGGGTCATGTTCCTTTCCATGGAGTCCAAAACATCAGTTTATTAAACATTTAACCACTTCGCTTCGGAGTACGCGTCAGCTGAGCGCGTCCTCCCTTTGCAGCTAGCGATCGGCCGGATTCCGGACGATCGCTGTGCCCCCCAGTGCGGGCTGACATCCTTGATGTCAGCCCACACCGGGGGGCACAGCGATCAGCCGGAATCCAACATCCTTGATGTCAGCTCACACCGGGGGGCACAGCGATCAGCCTGAATCCAACATCCTTGATGTCAGCTCACACCGGGGGGCACAGCGATCAGCCGGAATCCAACATCCTTGACGTCAGCCCAGCATCCAGGACCGCCGCGGGCACTAATAGATGTCATTGTGGTGGCGCGATGACATCTATTGCAGGCACCCCCCCTCCGCGAGTGCCAGGAAGGTGCCTGAAAGGGAGCGGGGGAGGTCCTTTGGACCTCTCTCCCTCCCTTTCCGTGTTAGGGGCAGCAATCAAAGCCAGGCACCGTTAGGAAGGACACAGCCTGCCCTTTCAAACGGTGCCTGGCTTTAACCCCTTGGGGACCGTATCGCTATTCAGCGCCAAAAAGCGCAAGATAGCGATCCTCTCCCGGAGCTGGCCAACATCTTGGATGTCGGCCAAGCTTCCAGGATCTCCCCCTGACGACTGGCGTCATCGTGCATAGTGCGATGACGTCAATTCTGGAGTTAACCCCTAGCTGCCACCAATGGTGGAGATAGGGGGTTACAATGAATCCCCTATCTCCCGATCCGTGGCAGCTACATGAACATGTTAAAAGTTATGGAAAAAAAATGAAACTAAAAAAATATTAAAATATAAATAAATAAATAAAAAAATAAACATTTTTTTGTTTTGTTTTTGTCAATGCAGAAATATTGTTCCCATTTCAATTATAAAGTGAACAATGATGCTGCACTAACGATTTTTGTATGGGGTACGTTTGTTTAAAAATCGCGTGATTTTCCTCCCAAAAAAATGTAACGAGTCCCCATTTCTAATTATTTTAACAAGCGCAACCCAATTTTTTTTTTGGCGGTTTTGCAGCGATTTTTCCTTCCGATTCAGTGGTTTTGCGGCGGTTTTGTGTATGCGTTCAGTGGATTTTCCCTGCACTTCGAGGATTCTGCGGTGGAATTCCGGTGCTCTTTGAATAACCATCCTAGTGGAAGCTTTTGTGGTTTTGTGTTTTCTTTTGATGGGGTTACCAGATATCTTTGTATCAACTGAAAAGTAAATCTTGTGTTTGTCATACAGGACGGGCATGTGGCCACTAATGTGACCTTCACAAAAAGAAGTTCCTGGAAGCCTGTTCTCTATGACTAGCTCAGTATATCACCAGTAATTACAAGTGGCATGAAAGCGGGCAGGAAGTTAATTTGCATGGGAATTAAGCGAGCAAGTGATACAGTTACCTACCGTCATGATAATTAATAGGCTCGTTTACATATTTCACCGGATGACGATTGTGATGATCATCTCCATTTTTTAAACCTCATGTGCAGATTAATGAAGCAGACCCTTGTTGTCTGTCGACACGATGATGACATCGCGACCAGAAATGCGTGGAAGGCCCACGTTTTGCTTCTGCACCTTTTTATTGACTTATTTTACTTTTAACATACAAATTAATATTTTCTTATGGTAAAAAATAAGTATAGACCTACTTTAAGATAATATATAGGCACATGCATAAAATGTGCTATTCTGTGAATCTGTATCCTATAGGTTTTTCCTCGGTTCATTAGTGTCAATTTAGTCGACTAACATTTGACTAAAATTAATAGCATTTTACTCAAAGGACTATGACTAAAGGGGTTGTTCAGAGAGAATTGAAATGTCGCCGATATTCAGTGCGCTCTCGTATGGCGCACTTTGGGGAATCACAGTTCCCCACCCTGCGGTGAATTCAGTATTCACCGCAGGGTCCCCGAAGTGCAGGGAGTCAACTGCTGAATGCCGCCGCCAACCCGCCGAACGTCTGCCGCAAACACGCAGGAGGGCCACCAAACACAGCCGACGAGCCGCCGAACACAGCGCAGAGCGGCCGCAAGAGAAAGCCGACAAGCCACCGGACGGGTAAAAAAAAACGGAAAAAAAAAACAATATGTATGAAAGTGTCAAAATTTAAATGCTGTTTGCAAAAAAATACTGAACGAAAATGTCTGGAATTAACCTATAAGATCCTATGAATGATAATAAAAAGGTCTGTTACAGAAAAAAGAAAAAACACTTTTAAAAAAAGAACGGGAAAAAAAAATCCTGAAAAAAATCACGAAAAATGCCTAAAAAATCTAGAAATGAAGAGACTTTTTACTGCAGAATAAAATAATAAACGGCTTATTAGATATTGAATTAAAACGGGAATATTTTTAACATTGAGGTCTATGGGATTCACCTGAATAAACCTGCCGAATGAAACCACCAAACAGCAGGGCATTTCACTGACATTTCTCTGCTGTTCGATGTCTTTGAATAGATTAACCATTGCTTCTCTATGGGGGATTTCACTGCCCTCGAACAGCACCGTACTTTGCCAAAATTTGGCTGCTCTCTGAATAGACAAATGGTCCCGAAAAGTCACTGTGCGAGGAAATTCCCTGTTTGACATTTCGGGCCTAGATCAGCTCTCTCTGAATAACCCCTTAATACTAAATTAAAATTAGTCACACCCTAAGATTTTTGTCTAGTTTTAATCAGTCAGTTGAAAATAGATTTTGGTCATAGTTTTAGTCGTCATAACTAAGTTGACGCCATTTTTTTCAGTGTCGAAAACTAGACTATAACTAAAAGGGTTACTCAATAAGCGACAAACTTGCAACCGAATTGCACCGAATGGTGAATTTCCCTGTATGGTGCAATTTCATGGCAGTTCGCCTATACAGAAAGCTGTCAATTCGCCAAATATTGACAGTGAAATATGGTGCAGATCGCTGTAGATCGACATAATTCGGTGATCTTCGGTGGCAGCAAAATTGTCGCATAAAGGAATAACAGTCAATCTATTCACAGAACACTGAGCTGCACCGAAGTGTCAGTGAAATGCCCTGATTTTTGGTGATTCAGTTCGACAGATTTAACCACTCTGGTGCGGAAGACGCGCTCAGCGCGTCCAGCCGCATCGACACTTGACTGTGAAGGACACGCTTAGCACGTCCTCCCATTGCAGCCACAATTGGCCGGGATCCCGGCCGATCGCTGCGGCCCCCCGGTGTGGGCTGAGATCTAGTATGTCGCCCAGCCTCTAGGATCCCGGCAGTCAGGAATAGCGTTGGTGACGTCCATTCCAGGCTCCCCCCCCCGCCAGAGCGGGGAAGGTTTGATTGGAATTTTAATTTTAAGTTTATTATTAGGGTGTGCTTTCAAATTGTTTTAAAATTGTGTAATTGGGAGTTTAAAATGGCTCGAACCTGGATGCGGAAGATAGCACGATGACTTCAGTTTGGGAGTTAACCCCTAGCTGCCACCTATGGTGGAGATAGGGGTTCCAATTAACCCCCATCTCCCAACCCGTGGCAGCTAGGTTGTTTATTTATTTATTTATTTGCAAAGTATTTTACCAGGAAGGAAACATTGAGATTTCTCTCATTTTCAAGTATGTCCTGGGTTAATGTTTGGTATCATTGGAACGGCCAGATCATGTTAAATATAAAGAAAGAAAATTTTAAATAAAAATAAAATTAAAAAAAATATATATATATATATTTTTAAAAAACAAATACATAACTGTTTTGTTTTTTTGTTTGTTTTATTAATGCAGCAATATTGTTACCATTTCAATTATAATGAGAACAATAATGCTGCACTAATGATTTTTTCTATTGGGGACATTTGCTAAAAATCATGAAATTTCCCCCCAAAAAAATGTAACGAGTCCCCATTTCTAATTTTTTTAACATGCGCACCCCATAGAAATTATAACCGCAAAAGCTCGCATGATAAAATGAGAAAAAAATAACACTTTACACGATGTAGATGATTGAAAATTCAAATTTAATTGCATTTTTTGTTATAATATTCAGGCAGGACATGACGTATACATATAATAATGATAAATTATGAATCTGCTGAGTCTGCCGGAAAGAATGGTATATAATTTGTCTGGGTTGTATAATAAAATGTGACTTCAAATCGCGTTTAAACATGATGAGCGAAACCAGTAAAGATTAGCTCAGCATTAGGGATGTGCATGGCTGAAAAATTAGTTTTGTCTTGTTACGTTTTTAAATAATTTTATTTTCGGAATTTCATAACTAATTTTGTTTCGTAAAAATCAGCATGGTTTCATGAAACACAGATCATGTCAGACTAACCTAATTACGTTCTATGAGGAAGTAAGTAGAAGTATAGATCAGGGGGTCATAGTGGATGTGATTTACTTGGATTTTGCCAAAGCTTTCGACACAGTTCCACACAAAAGGTTACTATTTAAATTAAGAAAAAATGGTCTAGATGAAAATACTTGTTCTTGGATAGAAAAGTGGCTAAAAGATAGGGTACAGAGAGTGGTCATAAATGGTACATTTTCAAGATGGACACCAGTGGTAAGTGGTGTCCCTCAGGGGTCTGTTATAGGACCAATACTATTCAATTTATTTATAAATGACCTTGAGATAGGCATTGAAAGTCATGTATCAGTGTTTGCAGATGACACAAAACTAGGAAAAGTAATACAATGTGAGCAGGATGTTACTTCAATGCAGAGGGATTTAGATAGATTGGGGGACTGGGCACTTAAATGGCAGATGAATTATAATCTAGATAAATGCAAAGTTATGCACTTTGGAGTGAAGAACACACAAGTAATTTATACCCTAAATGGTACGGAGTTAGGGAAATCGAAGCAGGAGAAGGATTTGGGAATAATCATAGACTTCAAACTAAGTAACAATGTGCAATGTCAAACAGCAGCCGCCAAGGCCAGCAAAGTACTGGCATGCATTAAAAGGGGAGTTCACTCACGGGATGAAAACATAATTTTGCCTCTGTATAAATCAATGGTCAGGCCGCACCTTGAATATGCCGTGCAATTTTGGGCACCTGTCTTAAAAAAAGATATTATATCGCTAGAAAAAGTGCAGAGACGGGCAACTAAATTAATAAGGGGGATGGAAGGGTTAAGTTATGAGGAAAGACTAACAAGCTTAAACCTGTTTAGTTTAGAGAAAAGGCGCCTTAGAGGGGATCTGATAACCTTATATAAATATATACGGGGCCATTATCAACCATTGTCTGATAACCTATTCATTAACAGGACTATACATAGGACAAGGGGTCATCCATTTAGACTGGAAGAAAGAAAATTTAGCTTAAAGCATAGGAAGGGTTATTTTACGGTGAGAACAATAAAGCTGTGGAATTCTCTGCCTGTTGAGGTGGTTGGGTCAGAGTCTGTACAGACTTTTAAAAAACGACTGGATGACTTCCTGCAGACACAGAATATTAAGGGTCATAATATTTAACATGTGGATAAAAGCTTCTTGATCCAAGGAGAAATCTGACTGCCATTCTGGGGTCAAGAAGGAATTTTTTCCCAGTATGTTGCATATTGGCAAGCATTCAGACTGGGTTTTTTGCCTTCTTTTGGATCAACAGCAGTAGGTTATGTGGGAGAGGCTGAACCCGATGGACGCATGTCTTTTTTCAGCCTATATAACTATGTAACTATGTAACTATGTAACTATGTATTTCGTTTCGTTTCGGATTGATTTGAATTGATTTCAAATTCGATAGTTGATATCCATTTGATAGTTCATTTCAAATTCTATAGTTGATATCCATTCGATAGTTCATTTCAAATTCGATAGTTGATCCATTTGATAGTTCATTTCAAATTCGATAGTTGATATCCATTTGATCATTTGATAGTTTATTTCAAATTCGATAGTTCATTTCAAATTCGATAGTTGATATCCATTTGATAGTTCATTTCAAATTCGATAGTTCATTTCAAATTCGATAGTTGATATCCATTTGATAGTTCATTTCAAATTTGATAGTTCATTTCAAATTCGATAGTTGATCCATTTGATAGTTAATTTCAAATTAGATAGTTCATTTCAAATTCAATAGTTCATTTCAAATTCGATAGTTGATATTCATTCGATAGTTCATTTCAAATTCAATAGTTCATTTCAAATTCGATAGTTGATATCCATTTGATAGTTCATTTCAAATTCGATAGTTCATTTCAAATTCGATAGTTGATCCATTTGATAGTTCATTTCAAATTCGATAGTTGATATCCATTTGATAGTTCATTTCAAATTCGATAGTTGATATCCATTCGATTGTTCATTTCAAATTCGATAGTTGATCCATTTGATAGTTAATTTCAAATTAGATAGTTCATTACAAATTTGATGACACAGTGTAAAACAAAATAAATTTGTTATATACCGTTTTGTTTTGTTTCAAATTCGTATTGTATCGATTCGTTATTAGGAAGTACTTCCAAAATACGTATTATCAAATTTCGTTCCAAATTCCGAATTTTTCCGAAACGAATGCACATCTTTACTCAGCATGCACACAGGAGTGATGTGACGTCCAGGGTCCAGGGAGGCAGGCAGGAGGACCCTGGAGGAGCCGTTCCGCCTGGCCAGGTGCCAGGAACTCCAGCGGCACCCGGCATGTCTGCAACCAATCAGGGGGTGGGGCGCACCCTCATGACGCGGCGCCGCCGAGCTTCAAAGCAGGAGCGTGCGCATTAGCCCTTGCCTTGTCGTGGACTTTCATTCCTACATCGCTAAGCTGTAAAAGAGTTTGTTTATCTGATATTGACCCTGCTGTTCTGAGGACCCGAATTGTTGACGACCTTTTTGCCTGAACTTCGACTACTCTCTCTCTCTTTCTCCCTGCCTGTACTGTTGCCTCCTGGTGCTGTTAGTGTGTGCTGTTTTGACTCTGCCACATATACTATAGCGCAGTACAAATTGTATATTACGTTGCTGACCCGGTTTGGTCATACGTCTGTTCCTTCCCTCTGTGTCCCTGTCTGGTTTATCTGCTACTGCTGTGCGCTATCTGACATTGCTAAGTATACCATAGCGCAGTAAAACTATCCGTAGATTTCTGACCTGATTTTGGTCAAAATATTATTCTGTGTTCCCATCTAGTATATCTGCTACTAGTGCGTTAGCAGTAGCGCAGTATAAGTGTCCGTATTTTGCTGACCCGATTTGGTCCAACAATTGCTCTGTATCCCTGTATGGTAATTCGCTGCCAGTCTTTCAAGCTGAGTACTGCATAGCTCTGTCGTATACTGTTACGCAGTATAATCTTTCTGTGTGTTGCCATTTTCTCTGGTCCCTGTGTCTGCTAGAGGTTAGGGTTAGCGGTCCCGACCATTACAAGGATCGGAGGGCTAGAGGTCTGTTGCCAGGTATTCCAACAGGTCTGTCCCGGGGAACGTCAGAGGTGAAATGGCTCAGCAGCGAGGGCGTTAAACAGGCGAATCCCATAGGTTTCAATGTACAGTAAATATTACTTTTTTTTAATTCAACCGTTTATTATAGGGTTGCACCGATACCGATACTAGTATCGGTATCGGGGCCGATACTGGGTACTGCAGGAGTACTTGGTACTCGTGTAGTACCCCCCGATATTTTTCCCGATACCGGAAGCCGGCATTGAGCTCTCTGCGATACTTACCTTCCTGGGCACCGCCGGGAATGTCTCCGCGCACGCGCTCGTTGGAAGGACCACAGCCGTGACCACGTGGGACCATGTGATCGCGGCTGGGGGCCTTCCAACGAGCGTGCGCGTGGAAACTTTCCCGGCGTCGCTCAGGAAGGTAAGTATAAACACAGTGAGCAGCTGCAGGGCCTGTCCGAATGCTGATAGAGCATTCGGACGCCCTGCAGCTGCTCTCCGCGATGATACTCACCTTCCTGGGCGCCGCCGGGAATGTCTCTGCGCACGCGCTCGTTGGAAGGACCCCAGCCGCGATCACATGGTCCCACGTGGTCGTGGCTGGGGTCCTTCCAACGAGCGCCTGCGAGGAGACATTCCCGGCGGCGCCCAGGAAGGTAAGTATTGTCACGGGGGGGGGGTCCATGAGCTGGGGGGCATAACCATGTTTGAGCTGTGGGGGCATATCCATGAGCTGGGGCATGGGGCAATACCCATGTGTGAGCTGGGGGGCATACCCATGTGTGAGCTGGGGGGCATACCCATGTGTGAGCTGTGGGGGCATACCCATGTGTGAGCTGTGGGGGCATATCCATGAGCTGGGGCATGGGCAATACCCATGTGTGAGCTGGGGGGGCATACCCATGTGTGAGCTGGGGGGGCATACCCATGTGTGAGCTGGGGGGCATACCCATGTGTGAGCTGGGGCATATCCATGAGCTGGGGGCAATATCCATGTGTGAGCTGGGGCAAATCCAGGTGTGAGCTGGGGCATATCCATGAGCTGGGGCATATCCATGAGCTGGGGCATATCCATGAGTGAGCTGGGGCATATCCATGAGTGAGCTGGGGCATATCTATGAGTGAGCTGGGGCATATCCATGAGTGAGCTGGGGCATATCCATGAGTGAGCTGGGGCATTATCCATGTGTGAGCTGGGGCAAATCCATGTGTGAGCTGGGGCATATCCATGTGTGAGCCGGGGCAAATCCATGAGCTGGGGCATATCCATGTGTGAGCTGGGGCATATCCATGTGTGAGCTGGGGCAAATCCATGAGCTGGGGCAGTATGAATATATATATATCTTGGGGGGGATATATACATGTGAGCTGAGGGCATTTTTATATGGTCTGTTCTTATTGGAAAGCATCACATGATATTAAAGAAAAGTATCGGTACTCGGTATCGGTGAGTACTTTTAAAAAGTATCGGTACTCGTACTCGGTCTTAAAAAAGTGGTATCGGTGCATCCTTAGTTTATTCTTTTCATTTTCAGCAAACCGTCTTTTTTATTTATTTTTTGGAACATTTTGTATTTTTTAGGCGAAATTTTTGATTCCCATTTTATTTTAAAGGCATGTTTTCACATTCTGTAACAGACAGTTTTTTGTTTTTTTTATATGATCTTTTTTATTATTTCCACCCATTTTCATGCATTTTTAACACCTTTTTAAAGAATTATCAGAGGTTTTTTTTTTCCCAGTTCGATGTCAATCGGCGGCATTCAACGGTCTGTTCTGCAGTCAGCCATGATCTTCGGTGGATCCCGTTCAGCGCACTTCGGGAGCCTTCTGGTTAATAATGAATTTGGCGGACTGGAATCAACAAAGTGCGTTGAACAAGAAAGCACAAAAGTTTCACATGCCTACTCTGCCTAGTTATAAATCTGGCCCTGCAAACATACATACTATATATACTGTATATGAATATTTTTTAAAGCCTTTAAATAATAAAATATGCAGTAAGTTCCATTTTTTACATTTCCCTTTTCAGTATTGAATTTATTTTTCCTGTTACTATACGTGTCCTTGTAGGTATCAACTTTATTTCTTTATTATTCTGCCACCGCCGTTCGATTTATCTTATTTTGTGTAATTACAAAATCTAGACGTTTGCAGTGAAGGTAGCCAAAGGGTAAAGCTAAAAAGCATCACTTAATTTCGTTCATGACAGATAAAACATGTTTGATTGGAATTTTAAGTATATTATCAGGGTGAACTTTCAAATTGTTTTATAATTGTGTGATTGGGAGCTTGAAATGGCTCAAACCTGAATGTGGAAGATATCCTACTTATAGAATGTTTTTCTGAATACATTTCAGGCTCTACATGACATATATTTTTAAAAGCAATAATAATGAAATAATAAAATAATAATAAAAAAATATATATAGATACATATATTAACCCCTTCACTGCCAAGTGAGATTTGTTGTAAAATATTTTATCATAACATTTATTTGAACCATGGGATACGGAGATAACAATTAAATATAGGGTAAAATAGACATTTTGCACAAAGATTGTTGTTCTGATAAAGATAAAAGAAATCAAATAATAGAATTTTGCTAATTTTTAATTCTTCATGTATTGGTTTACCTTTTACAGAAATGCAATGAAATATCTGTATGTGCTGCATAATGCCTGTGTATGGCAATTATGGCAACATCTTGAATCTGTATGTGCTGCATAATGCCTGTGTATGACAATTACAGCAACACCTTGTATCTGTATGTGCTGCATAATGCCTGTGTATGGCAATTACTGCAACACCTTGTATCTGTATGTGCTGCATAATGCCTGTGTATGGTAATTACAGCAACACCTTGTATCTGTATGTGCTGCATAATGCCTGTGTATGGCAATTACAGCAACACCTTGTGTCTGTATGTGCTGCATAATGCCTGTGTATGGCAATTACGGCAACATCTTGAATCAGTATTGCTGCATAATGCCTGTGTATGGCAATTACGGCAACGCCTTGTATCTGTATGTGCTGCATAATGCCTGTGTATGGCAATTACTGCAACACCTTGTATCTGTATGTGCTGCATAATGCCTGTGTATGGCAATTACAGCAACACCTTGTATCTGTATGTGCTGCATAATGCCTGTGTATGGCAATTACAACAACACCTTATATCTGTATGTGCTGCATAATGCCTGTGTGTGGCAATTACAGCAACACCTTGTATCTGTATGTGCTGCATAATGCCTGTGTATGGCAATTACAGCAACACCTTGTATCTGTATGTGCTGCATAATGCCTGTGTATGGCAATTACAGCATCACCTTGTATCTGTATGTTCTGCATAATGCCTGTGTATGGCAATTACAGCAACACCTGTATCTGTATGTGCTGCATAATGCCTGTGTATGACAATTACAGCAACACCGTGTATCTGTATGTGCTGCATAATGCCTGTGTATGACAATTACAGCAACACCTTGTATCTGTATGTGCTGCATAATGCCTGTGTATGGCAATTACTGCAACACCTTGTATCTGTATGTGCTGCATAATGCCTGTGTATGGTAATTACAGCAACACCTTGTATCTGTATGTGCTGCATAATGCCTGTGTATGGCAATTACAGCAACACCTTGTGTCTGTATGTGCTGCATAATGCCTGTGTATGGCAATTACGGCAACATCTTGAATCAGTATTTGCTGCATAATGCCTGTGTATGGCAATTACGGCAACGCCTTGTATCTGTATGTGCTGCATAATGCCTGTGTATGGCAATTACAGCAACACCTTGTATCTGTATGTGCTGCATAATGCCTGTGTATGGCAATTACAGCAACACCTTGTATCTGTATGTGCTGCATAATGCCTGTGTATGGCAATTACAACAACACCTTATATCTGTATGTGCTGCATAATGCCTGTGTGTGGCAATTACAGCAACACCTTGTATCTGTATGTGCTGCATAATGCCTGTGTATGGCAATTACAGCAACACCTTGTATCTGTATGTGCTGCATAATGCCTGTGTATGGCAATTACAGCATCACCTTGTATCTGTATGTTCTGCATAATGCCTGTGTATGGCAATTACAGCAACACCTTGTATCTGTATGTGCTGCATAATGCCTGTGTATGACAATTACAGCAACACCGTGTATCTGTATGTGCTGCATAATGCCTGTGTATGACAATTACAGCAACACCGTGTATCTGTATGTGCTGCATAATGCCTGTGTATGACAATTACAGCAACACCTTGTATCTGTACTGTACAGGGATTTACACTCATTATAACCCCCTGAATCTAATCCCTGTACAGCATTGAGTGACCTAACAGCTCCCCCTTTATTCTTCCCTCTCCCTGGCAGCTGTAATGCAGCAGTAAAGTGTTTGCACTTTTTGTTACAGTGAGGTATGGGGCTTCTATTTGCTGCTTGTTTTATCTCCCTCCAGGATGCGGGGGGGGGGGTAAACCAAAGGATTTTGTTTATCTATAGAGGGCACACTAATCCTGCTTTTAAAAAAGTGTGAATTTTTTTGATATGCTGAGTTAACTTTGCTAAGGGAGTGAAGGAGTTAAATGCGGTTGCTATATATAACATATAATTATAACTACTGGAGATTGTATTTGTAATTAGACTAAACAAAAAGGTATGAAACGAATCAGACTGATTTTGCTTGATTTAAATTCAGTGCTTCCACAACCACCTGCAAATCTATTGCGTGCTTCAGGTCTGTCTAAAAAGGTGATGATTTAAAGAGTCCAGTCAATTTTCTGCAACAATGTTTCAGATTCAAAATATAAAGCTATCAAATCGTCTAATAACCATAGTATTTTTTTTAGTAAATGTATATACAGCCATCAAACACTGATAAGCCTCAACAATAAACCTACTCCCAGGTAAAGTGAATCATATTAATTTTATGTTACATGGTACCTATCAAGGGGTGGATTATATTGTCAGGGAGTGGAATATATTGTCATGGGGTGAGATATATTGTCACCGGGTGGGATATATTTTCACAGGGAAGGATATATTGTCAGAGTGTGGGATATACTGTCACAGGGTGGGATATATTGTCACAGGGTGAGATATACTGTCACAGGGTGGGATATATTGTCACAGGGTGAGATATACTGTCACAGGGTGGGATATAGTATCAACAGGTGAGATCATTTGTCACGGGGTGAGATATAGTGTCACAGGGTGGGATATATTGTCACAGGGTGAGATATATTGTCACAGGGTGGGATATACTGTAGTATCACCAGGTGAGATCATTTGTCACGGGGTGAGATATAGTGTCACAGGGTGGGACATAGTGTCATGGGGAGAGAATTTTGTCACGGGGTGGGATATAGTGTCACAGGGTGGGACATAGTGTCATGGGGTGAGAATTTTGTCACGGGGTGGGATATATTGTCACAGGGTGAGATATAATGTCATGGGGTGGGATATATTTTCACGGGGAAGGATATATTGTCAGAGTGTGGGATATACTGTCACAGGATGGGATATATTTTCACAGGGTGGGATATACTGTCACAGGGTAGGATATATTGTCACAGGGTGGGATATAGTGTCACCAGGTGAGATCATTTTGTCACGGGGTGAGATATAGTGTCATGGGTGGGATATAGTTTCACTGGGAAGGATTTATTGTCACGGGGAAGGATATATTGCCAGAGTGTAGAATATATATTAGGAGGAAGTGAGCAGTCAGTTTCATCTGTTGGAAACAGAAAAAATGGGCGGAAAGATCTGAGTGACTGCGACACGAGCCAAATAGTGACAGCCAGACGTTTGAGTCACGGCATCTCACAAACGGCAAGTCTTGTGGGGTGTTCCCGGTATGCAGGGGTTAGTACCTACCAAAAGTGGTGCAACGAAGGACAACCAGGGAATCGGCGTTAGGATCGTGGACAACCAAGGCTCGTTGATGCACGTGGGGAATGAAGGCCAGCCCGTCTGGTCCCATCACAAAGAAGAGCTGTTGTATCTCAAATTGCTAAAAAACGTAATGCTGGCCATGGTAGAAAGGTGTGTGCACACCTGTGACACCCTCACGATTTCCGCCTGGTGACAACAGATTGGCAACAATAGACCGGCTTTCCATACTAACACCACCACAAAGGTTTTTTGCACGGACATTCCAAAGATTTCACACTCTGAACTTTCATCTCAAGTGACGTTCATTCCTATATAAATTTATTTCATATCTGCTTTCTATTTATAAATGAGATGCATTTGATATTGATTTATTGCTGTATTTAAGAGCTTGGGGAGCATTTATATTTGTGTATTTCTGTATGCTCTTTTGGGTGTCGAGCATATTCAAAATGACAGCATGCTTGGGTAATTAGTCCCTTAATTCTGATTTTAGCACATACATTTGCAGTATCACTATATACACTCTCAGTTTAGTGCCAGGAGCTACATATCATGTTACATGTTAATCCCGTTAGAATCTGGGGGTTATTCAGAGAGCAGCGTAATGTCGCAAACCTTTCAGTGCTCTCTCTCATTAACTGCACTTCCCTGCACTTTGGGGAATGAAAGTTCCCCACCCTGCGGTGAATTCAGCATTCACCGCAGGGTCCCTGAAGTGCAGGGAAAACCTGCCGCAAACTCGCCAAACAACCAGCGAAAACTCACCGAAAACCCACCCGAACCGCCGCAAAAACCACGCCAAACACGTCGGAAAAAGCCGACAAACCAACGATCACAGTGCATACCAGCCACCGGAAAAAGCCGACAAGCTCACGAACGGGGTAAAAAAACAAACAATACGCTTGAAAGTGTCAAAATTCAGCATTCATCGCAGGGTCCTCGGAGTGCAGGGAAAACCTGCCGCAAGCCCACCAAACACCCACTGCAAAAAAACACGACACATGCTGGAAAAAGCCAACGATCCACCGATCACAGCGCAGACCAGCTGCTGGAAAAAGCCGACAAGCTGACAAGCGGGGATAAAAAAAACCACGATACGCTTGAAAGTGTCAAAATTCAGCATTCACCGCAGGGTCCCCAGAGTGCAGGGAAAACATATCGCAAGCCCACCAAACACCTGCCGAAAACCTGCTGCAAAAAACACACCGAACACGCCGGAAAAAGTCTACTATCCACTGATCACAGCGCAGACCAGCTGCCAGAAAAAGCCGACAAGCTGTCTGTTACATAAAAAGAAAAAAATATTTTAAAAAAATGGAAAAAAATTGCTGAAAAAATCCCAACAAATGCCTAAAAGATCCTACAAAATCGATAAGTAAAGAGACTTTTTGCTGCAGATTAAAATAATAAATGGTTTGTTAGATATTGGTTTAAAACAGGAATATTTTTAACATTGAAACCTATGGGAATCGTCTGATTAAACCTGTCGAATGAAAACAGCAAACAGCAGGGTATTTCACTGACATTTCACTGCTGTTCGGTGTCTCTGAATAGATTAACCATTGATTCTCTGTGAGGTCTTCACTGCTATCGAAACAGGCTTCATACTGGCTGGAAGTTCGCCAAATTAGGCAAACTGCCTGCTCTCCGAATAGCCGAATGGCCCTGAAATGTCAGGGGAAATTTCCTGTTCGGTGACATTTCGGGGCCAGATCGGTTCTCTCTGAATAACCCTTCTGAGTAAATTATGCACACATCTGAAATTTCAGAAATCCATATACCATATATCATTTTGCAGTTGGACCAAATCGGCAATTACAAAATTTTTCCGAATGCGATAAACTGGCGTTGATTTTTTTAAATATTTTTTTAACTGAAACAAATTTTATCTCAATTTTTTCAGCTGAGCAAATACGTAACAGCCTTTTAAAAGTGTCGATAGGTGAGTGGGCTTTGAACACGCTCCGTCCTATGATCTGAGTATCTTCCGCTGGTATAACAAACCAATTAGATCTTATCATATAGAGCAGTGGTCCCCAACCATGGTCCTCAGGTTCCACTAAGAGGACATGTTTTAAGGGAATGCCGACTGAATCCTGCACTCACTGAGCAGCAAATCATATCACCTGTGCTCAGAGACAGTTCGAGAGGTAGTGAGACCTTAGGAAAAGCTCCACTGTGAGGCCCCATTATTGTGCAAAAAAGAAGAAATTACCCCCTATAATTCATAATAATTAATGACGTCTGTCAGTGGCACCAACTGAAGAAGCTGTACTAGCGAAACGCGTTTTGTTGAACTGTTTTACTATTTTATTAATAAATATTTTGCCTGATTTTACACCTATCCTGGGTCCTCTATACTTTCATTCGCCGAGGAGGTGGCTGAGGCTGATGGGTGACCCAGTGCACCTTACTTGCAATACCACAATACAAAAAGACAGTGGCTCGATCCTCATTTTCCTACAGAGCACCGCAAATATGGAATAACCTCCCAGACACCATCAAATCTTCCACTAGTCTTAAGTCACTCAAGAGCTCCTTACTAACATACCTCAATACAGAATGCACCTGTAAACATGTAACATAGTGACTATATACAGAATGCACCTGTAAATGTAACATAGTGACTATATACAGAATGCACCTGTAAACATGTAACACAGTGACTATATACAGAATGCACCTGTAAACATGTAACATAGTGACTATATACAGAATGCACCTGTAAACATGTAACATAGTGACTATATACAGAATGCACCTGTAAACATGTAACATAGTGACTATATACCGAATGCACCTGTAAACATGTAACATAATGACTATATACAGAATGCACCTGTAAACATGTAACATAATGACTATATACAGAATGCACCTGTAAACATGTAACACAGTGACTCTATTTCCTACATATTTATTTTCTGTTAATCTGTATATTTGTGTTGTTTGTTTTTTTTTAATATCTTGCATTGTATTACTTTGTATTTCTGTAACACTTCAATGTTCTTGAACCCAGGACATACTTGAAAACGAGAGAAATCTCAATGTATCCTTCCTGGTAAAATCCTTTATAAATAAATAAATAAAATAAATAAATGAAGTCACTGGCTGCCTGAACATCTGGTGTCTGATTGATGAGACACCAGCAAACGTGAGTAATATATTTTCTCCCTTTATATACTCTCTGCATATACGATATCACTCTATGTGAGATTCGTTTACTCTTTGAGGACCACAGAAGAGTCGAACTTCTCATAGAACCACGCAGCGAGCCCAAGAGTGCACCATGAGGGAGGCCTCAATAGGACAAGATGTGCCAACTCCACCACGTTCTCCTTGCACACAATTAATGACGGCTGAGACTGCGGTCTTGGCAAACTGGTGTACGTAGATGTAGGAGTGTGTTTATGTGGAATATCAGTGACGTGAACACGTACAGGTTGAAATTCCATGCAAACCATATCAGGTGAGGCCCCTGTTTGAGTGTGACCTAAAGCGGCTGCCTGTTTTGACTAATTAGAGAGCTGCCTCTGCCTGTGCTGTTCTTCAGAAATCCTGCAAACCTGAGCTCATAGGTGGACCTGAGTAGCAGGGTTGGGATACACCGACACAGAAAACAACTTGCAAACGTTGGCCAACTAGCTGATGCTGAATTGCACCTGCCAGCAGCAAGGAGCTGTCCGACCTATGCAAATCTTTATTCAGGAGCAGCTGAGGGACCAAGATAGCACTCTCCTGCTACAGCGCAGTTCCACTGATTTGTGCAACTTCATTATGTATCTCTGCAGAAATTCCATAGACGTTGATAGGAGGTCGTCTGCTTAGGAATAAATCGGAATTTCATTTTTAAGAATAATAATCCATTACAGCTAATGCATTTTCACATGTGACGCCTCGATACATCAAAAGTTATAACACAATATATACACATTAGGACTTGATTGTTGCTCGGTGCCGGGTCGTCACAAATAAATATGTATAATTGTCAGTAAATAAATAAATAAAAATAGATTAAGTCGAGTCTTTTCGCTCGTGAACCTGTAAATTTATTTGAATTGAAATTGAGTTATGACAGCTTCACGTGTAATATACATGATTGTGTTTAAAACCTTTAAAATGCAATAAATCAAAATACGGAGAAGGCGGATGAATGCGGGAAATAAATATATGATGTTAATTGAAGTGACATTTCAAAGAAATCCCATTATAAACATATCATGGTAAAGGGAGAGACAATTAAATGACTTTTTCGCAGTCCCAGATAACCGCAGCTCTTCTCTTCTTGACTTGGATTGGTATTCTCTGTTTGATGCTATCAGTGTATTGAGTTTAATATATTCAGTTCTATATATACAGTATATATATTTTTTCATATTTGGGTGAATGTCATGCGCCATGATTCAGGGAAGCAAACATATTTAACCCCTTCAGTACCAAGTGATTTTCCAAAAACAGCACTGTCAGGAACCAGTCGTTTTTTTGGGAAAAACATTTTTAATTAATCATATAGTTAGAAATATTCGGGAAGATTCCAAATGTATTCCTTTCTGTAATAACCTATTTGGCAGGCAGATGTCTCCATCTACTGGCCAAACAGAGTTACTGCAGGTAGAATTGCATCTTGTGCCTCTGGGGAAAGCCTGATATGTCCAGACATTCGCTAAAGACTTTTTATCGGTTTTAGCACCCCGGGTGTCATGTCCGAAAGGCGGCTAAATCTTTTGGGGGCCCGAGATTGTGTTAACACGAACTCAGGCTGCTGTGTCTGCTACCGATGACCGCGGTAGTGAAGGGGTTAATTAACAGGCTGGAATGAGAAGAGCGAGTTATTCCAACGTAATTCATTCTTCTCATCTGGAGCTGATATCTCTGAATGAAATATCAACTGTCAGAACTTGATGTTAATCACCAACCATAATAAATAATAAGTGGCAACTAACCTCGAAGTCAGGAATTCCACCAACACATCACGGGTGCCAACACACATCGGGACAGGCAAAATCCCACAGTAACAAAAGACGAATAAGGACTCAACAAGAAAAATCTGTAACTAGAATAGCGTGACTCTGTAAATCAAGAAGGTTCTAAATCACACGATACAAGAATTTTGCAAACCAGATAGATAATGAAATAGTCTTATCTGACTATGGTTGTTTGTAGTGTTCCCCCACCCTGCTTCTCCGGGCTCACAAGCTCCTGCAACTATTTATCCGCTGGATCCTTCCAGATTTACTCACTCCACTTATCTTCTCCAAATAAAAAGGGCTCAGAGACTCAGGATGACTGGATATATATGTACAATAAACCTGAAACAGCTGTCCAGGAGTGGCTTTGACCAGTTGCATAAACCTGATCTCTGCAACAAAAAAAAGCCAACTGGTAGGGCATGGCATTGATTGGAGGGTTCTGTGTGAAAACAGACCCAGGATGCAAAAAAAGAGAAATTACAGACGTCATTTGCATATCTTACCCAGAGTTCCATTCTGCATATGGGGAATGTAGCACATGAGCTCTGTAATGCAGATCTTTGAATTTCTGTGATGTGTAAATGACCTCTGCAGTAATAAACTATATTATTTGCAGCGTGGAGGCTTTTAATCTCATTTTTTGCCCTCCAACACAACTTAAATGAGTATATATATATATATATTATCCACACACGATCAACGCGGCACTCCAAGCCTTTTTAAAAGCTAAACTTTATTGATCCATAGGACAAAGGTCAAGGTTTCAGCTCCTACTCAGGACATGTCCTGAAGAAAGCTCCGGGTAGGAGCTGAAATGTTGACCTTTGTCCTATGGATCAATATAATCTAGCTTTTAAAAAGGCCTGGAGTGGCTCGGTGATCATGTGTGGATACATTTTCAATTCGGAGCGTGAGTGCATGACACTTGAATAAATATATATTCATGAAATGCAGGTCCCAACGCATTTCATCCATTCACAAGTTAGTCTCAGACCTCATCGGGGTTCGAACAATCTTACTGACAGTCATTGCTTATATTTACAAAAATCTCACAGTACTTATCCAAATTAGGAGGTGACACGGGCCTTCCGACTTCTTAGCAAGGACAAATTTAGTGAAGCTGCACCAGAGGTCGACGTTTCGACTCTGTGTGAATCTTTTTCTATTCTTGACTTGAAAATGACTCAGAGTCGAAATGTTGTCTTGAACTCTGATTTAGTTCACTAAATTTGTCCTTGCTAAGAAGTTGGAATTCGTGTGTCACCTTCTTTTATGGATAAGAACGTGGTGTTAAATGAATTTGCTTTTGCAGACTAAAATACCCCCCCCTCACCAAAATCCAATTCTTGGCTCGATTATACGTTAAAGAGGGCTGTGCGATCTGACTCTTCCTTTCACTGTACGCAGAGGAGCAATGGAAACAAATTGATCCCAGTGTCCTTCTGTGCATCCACCGCAGCTCCTTTGCATGAAATGAATCCACTATTGCTGCTCATGGCAGGGTCAAGTTTGTCTCCAAGAAGTCCTATGCACTCTTGGAGTGCATACCAGTGGTGACACTACCCATATCTGTCAGATCTTTCCTGTTGTAATGACTCTAGCCGCTAATGCAGTGTAACAGAGCTCCTAACTTAACTCTAGTCTCTCAGTTAAAGCAATGCCTTCCGTAGTTATCTGGCGAACCACATCGACCCTTCCCGAATACGATGGCCACTTCAAGTCGTTGCAATACAATAATTGCTGCAACTGAGGTCAACAATAGGGATGGGCTGCCGGTTCGAAGTTTGATTCGAACATCGGATGTTCGAAAACTTGCAAACTTCGAACTTTTTGGGACGTTCGCGGAAAATTTGAGGAAAAAGAAAGTCCAAAAAATGCTTAAAAGATCCTAAAAAATCTAAAAATAAAGGTACTCTTTACTGCAGAATATAATAATAAACTGTTTATTAGATATTGAATTAAAACAGGAATATTTTTAACATTGAATCCTATGGAATTCATAAACATTTCCCACTCATTCCCCACATGAGTGTTGCTCAATCATTTCCCACTCCTTGTTGCTCAAACATTTCCCACTCCTTGTTGCTCAAACTATTTCCCACTCATTGTCGCTCAAACATTTCCCACTCCTTTTTGCTCAAACATTTCCCACTCATTGTTGCTCAAACATTTTCCACTCCTTGTTGCTCAAACATTTCCCACTCCTTGTTGCTCAAACATTTCCCACTCCTTGTTGCTCAAACATTTCCCACTCATTGTTGCTCAAACATTTCCCACTCATTGTTGATCAAACATTATTTTTTCATTGTTTCTTGTCCCCCAGGGCAGTACCCGGACCCCCATACACCTTTTATGGCCAATATCTTGCATATATCCCCTCTTGGAGGGGACCTCAATTTTTGAACTTTCTTGCCCCATTGACTTGCATTGTGTTCGAGTACGCTGTCAAACTTTTTCGGGTGTTCGAGTTCGAATGTAAACCGAACACGGGGGTGTTCGGCCCATCACTAGTCAACAATGGTATATAGCTGCCATCCAAACCATGCGTCAGAATAGAACTGTTTTTTTTTAGGACAAGCACAGATATTTATGTGGTCGAACAGGGGTCATTTACATTCACAAAATCCCAACATCTTCTAGGGGAGTTTTTTGTGTAATCTAATTAGATTTAGAAATCTACAAACAAATCTACAAAATTTACAAACAGTGAGAACATTACTCAAGCTTTCTTAACGAACTAAGACAATGGCGATTAATAAACAGATTATTTTAAAACAACAGATAACACCTAGGGCCATATTACATAGTTGGTACTAACTTAACCAGAGCTGTTGTAAACTTAAAACCTCCATAGGCTATAATGCCTCTGGGAAGTTTACAACAGCTCTGGTTAAGTTAGCACCAACTATGTAATATGGCCCCAAATGCTTGTCTGGCAACAAAGATTATCAGGGTTATCCAAAGAGATCCGAATTGTTTGAGAAAGGTAACCGAACACTGAAAATCAGCGTTCGGTTACCTTTCTTGGCCATTCGGCTATCCAGAGAGCAGGCAATTCGCCAAATCCTGGCGAATTGCCTGCACATACGGTACCTGTTCGGTGCCTGTTCGAGGGCAGTGAAATCCCCATGAAAATGCACTGCTTCGGCTATTCAGAGAACGAAAACCAGCAGTGAAAGGTTCCCCTAATGCCCTGCCTTTCGGTGGTTTAATTCGGCAAGTTAATTCAGGAGAATCCCATAGGCTTCAGTGTTAAAAATATTCCTGTTTTAATTCAATATCTAATAAACCGTTCATTATAAAATTCTGCAGCAAAGAGTCTCTTTATTTATAGATTTTTTAGGATATTTTAAGCATTTTTTCTTAATTTTTTTTTTAAAAGTCCAATTTTTTTTTTTGTTAAGTTTACATCTTTTTTCTGTAACAGCCCTTTTTATTATCATACCCTGGACCTCCTGTGTAAATTTCAGACATTTTCGCTCAGTAGTTTCTTTGCAAACAGCTTTTCACTTTCACATTCATACAAACTCTTTTGCTAATTTATTCACCTCCCTCTGTCTGCGGTGTCGGCTTTTTCTCGGCTTTTTCCGGCGGCTTCGCTGCGGGTGATCGGCTCCTGCTTGGGTTTTTCCGGCGTCTTCGACGGGTTAATCCCGATGTTTTTGTGGGTTTTCGGCGTGCATTCGGCAGGTTTTGCAGTTAGTTTTCGTCAGGTTTGCGGCAGCTTTTCCCTGCAATTCGGGGACCCTGTGGTGCTTGCTGAATACACCGCAGGGTCACCGAAATGGGATCGGCAAAAGGAACCGAATTGAAGAGAACGAAAAGTCACCGAACGTGCGGTGACTTTTCGAATCTCTTTGGATAACCCTGTATGTTTGCTAAAGACAGCAATGGAATAGTGTCCATTCTCCATAGATCAAGATTATTGATATAGATATTCATTGAAACAATGTGGCAAAGCAATATTTTAATTCCAAGATTGATATGAAAGATTCTAACTGAAGATTAAAAGATAATAGCATTCCAGATACTGGAATTAGGATGTTCAGTGAAACAATTCATTGTCCTGATTGGGAACACGGAGCAGATCTTGTAGTGAATTTCTGATAATTTAATGCAGAATATTTTGATGACTTTCTTAATGATTTGGGGATATGTGATTCAGAGCATGTACTCGGTCAGACTTGGAATCCTCCGATTATTTGATTCATAATGTTTTCTTATCTCTGATCTACAATGTCAAGACACAAAGAATTACGACAGCCGGCAAACAATCAAAGAACAAACTTTTTCCAAATAAACAGTTTTTGTTTGCATCCACCGAATTTATAATTTGACTTTTAATGTGATCCAGGAACATCTTTCCAAATAAACCATGGTAGTGATGTTTACCAATGCTGTTTACTTGCCTTTATTAGTATAATAAAAACCTTAAGACAGTATGCAGAAGAGCTATGTAATATCCTAAAATGACTCCATGTACCACGCTGCTACAGATGGTGGTGAACTATCTCAATTTATCACCTCTTTAAAATAAACAGAAGAGAACTATCATGCTTAAAGAATGGAACAAACTGTCTTCTGTTAGGTGGTACCATTGTTGTTTACAATAAAAGCTCACGTTATCCTGTATTATTGGCTTTATCGCCTTTAAAACCCTGTGTTTGGTTATCGTACGCTAATGCGGAGGACTCGTCTATTTGTAATTTGCATTTAAGTTGATACGTGTGATCATGGAGGCTGATAAGTTAGCACAGTGGTAAGTACTCCAACCAGTGTATTTCAGGGTACAAATGTTATTCCCAACAAGGTCAAGTTATCTTTTGATCCGTCTGAACTGTATAGGAGAAGACTAAGAATGCCATTGATGCTTCGGGATTTAGGCTCCCGTGAAAACTTAGTGGCATACCTTGCCTTTGAATTGTCTTTCAAATGGTAATTTAGTATTTAAGTTGACTTTGTTCTTTAAGATATGAAAAAAATTAATGTAATTAGATGTTTCTCTCTTTTATACACAAATTTAATTTACTTAAATGATTGAAGGTAAAAGTCTAATCTCATTGACCTCTGTAATATCAAAACCAAATCAAAAATCACACACATATTTAAGATTAATCAACTACTCCAAAGGACGGTAAAGAATAACCACTGACCAACTGATCGATCAACTTGATAAATTGTCACCTGTGTTCTACAGTAGGGATGAGCCGAACACGCCCGAGTTCGGTTCGTATTCTAAACCGAACTTTCCAAATGTTCGAATCCGAACCCGAACCCGAACTCAATGCAAGTCAATGGGGCTGAAAATGTGTTTTTTAGAGTGCCCTCCAAGAGGGCATATATGCTAGATAGTTGCCATAAAAGGTGTATGGGGGTCCGGGTAGTGCCCTGGGGGACAGGAAACAAGGACAAAAAGTAAAAAAAAAAAGTTTTTAAAGGGACAGTGAGTTTTCCATGAAATAAGGGTTAAAAATAAAAATGAAAAATTCCTTCAAATATCGTGCCTAGGTGGTCCCCATAACCTGCCCGTGAAGTGGCCGATTTGTAGGATGTATAGAAACACTTAAAAACAAAAAAATTACTTTTCAAATTACGGTAAATGCTTTTCCTTTAATCTATCCATAAACAACTGCTTGGGGCGGCAGCCTGTATGAAAAGAGGAGACATTTTCGGACACGCAGAAAAAGTTTAGTGATTTTTTTGGCTAAATTATGGTGAAACTTATGCAGGCTTTGGATGAAAGTAACAATAGGTGCTTTAAGGCTGGGGTCAGACTAGCGCACTTTTAACGTGCGTTTAGGCGCACTTAATCTTGGCCGCACTAGCAGCAAATGACACGCAATGACGGCCAATATATGAAGTATGGCTGCACGAAAGTCCGGCCGCGCAAAGCAAGTGGAAAATGAACGCATTTTTTCGAGAACGCTGAACCGCTAGTACTGACGTCCGCATAGCAGCGTGTGTGCATGATTAGGAGACGTCAGACGCTGCTCATGTCCGGCCAACATAACGTCCAGACACCCAAAGTTTCCTGGTTTGGATCCGTAAAAAATCACGCACAAAAATGCGCTTTCCGTGAAAAAACACCTCAATGCGTTCGGACGCACTTTTTGACGTTCGCTGCGAAAAATGCGTTAGTTTGACCCTAGCCTAAAATTGGGCCTTTAGCGTCGGCAACAGTGCCGTCACACAGTAACCCCTCTGAGGATATGAATCTGATACAGGCGTCAGTGGCAGTGCACCCAAATATTGTGCCTTTGGTGCCAGGCCAGCAAGTGCCATCATACAGTAACCCCTCTGTAGTATTGTGGAAGAGTGCAGGGGTGGACCATGCGGTCAGGGCCGGTGCTAGACTATTTTGCGCCCTAGGCAAGACCAGCTACTTGCACCCCCAAAAAAAAAACGACACAACATGAAACTGCTAATTTTCTTTTTACTTAAGAATAAAGTTTGAAAAGCACCAATAGTGAAGGTAAAATAAATATAAATAAACTGTATTAAACCATTTTAAATTAACTCTATTAAACAAATTAAAATTAATTGTATTGAACAAATATAAATTAACAAAATAAAAATAAGAGTTGTCACGTAAGTTTCAATTTCAGACACATCAAAATTTCACTTTGCGTGCCTTATCCTTTGCAAATTTTCATCATGCGTATATATATATATTGCCCAGGCCAGCTCACATCATGCGTATATATTTTGCCCAGGTCAATCCCCTGGTGGAGATAGGGGGTTCATGTGAACCCCGATATCTCCAGGCATCTAGTGGGTCATGGAGGGTGTCAATCGAAAGGCCTGAGCATGGCCTTTCGAGTGATACCCAACATGACCAGGTATAAAGTTAAAAAAATAAAAATAAAATAAAAACATGTATTTTTTTTGTGTGTTATTTTTATTAATGCAGCAATATTGCTCACATTGCAATTATAATGTGAACGATGATGCACTAATGATTTTTTTCTATGGGGTGTGTTTGCTATAAATCACGTAATTCCCCCCACAAAATGTAACAAGTCCCCGTTTCTAATTTTTGTACAAGCGCACCCCATAGAAAACATAACCGCAAACGCTCATGTGCTAAAATGTGAAAAAAACAACACTTTACACACTGCAGATGATTAAAAATTCAATTTTTATTGCATTTTGTTCATAATATACAGCCAGGACAGGACGTATTCATATAAAAATGATATATTATGAATCTGCGGAGTTTGCCGGAAAGAACGATATCTAACATGTCGGTCATTTAACAAAATGTGGCTTCAAAAGCGTGTTTAAACATGATGAGCGAAAGCGTTAAAAATGAGCTGAGCACACAGCGGTGAAATACAGCATATTAGAAGTTTTAGGAGGGAAATTAACACTTCTCAAATCTCAATCAGAAGCAGACACCACCCCACCCCCTCAGTATAGTCTACAATGTATCAAATTGATTAGACCATTGATAAGTCCTGCACCTGACCTGGACTTTGCCCAATCAGGGCTCAATATTGAATTTGAGCCCTGATTGGGCAAAGTCCAGGTCAGGCGCAGGACTTTCCCCAATCAGATCATTTTGCATGAAGACGTGGGGTAGAGAGGAGCCGTGGCCAGACGGATTGGAGGAGTTGACGGACTGGGGATCAGGAGTCCGGGACAGCTGCAGGACAGGTGAGATACTGGGACCGGGGGCCGCAGCCACAGGTCTCCTAAATGTACCGGCAGCCACCGGTACATTTAGGAGACCTGTGGACGCATTTTTTATTATGGAATGTCCGCGGTCAAACAAACCGCGAACATCCCATAATGATTGGCGTTCGTCGAACGCTCGAACGGCCGATGTTCGATTCGAACTCACGTTCAAATCGAACCGAACACTCATCCCTAATCTTGACCACAGATTTTCAATGGGATTCAAGTCATGACTATTTCCAGGCCAGGGAAGCAGAGGATCTTTCTTGTCAACCAAAACTGACAAAATCTTAAGGTGTATCCACAATTTTAGCCACTAGTGTAGGCACTCAGGTAGAGGAGATCTTGGGAGCCTATATTTTGGCCACATCTCACATGTCGTTTCAACTCAACACACTGCTGTTTTCACTTGAAAAAGGCTCTTTATTGACCTGAAATGTTGTGTGAGATGTGTCCAAAATAAAGACTCCCAAGATCTCCTCTACCTGAGTGCCCAGTTCATTTGTTCATCTCCTATTCTGCTGGAGACCTGGCCCACCCTGTTCAGTGTGGCATCCAATATTGGGATTATTATTATTAAGTGGATAAGTATTAAGCCCTGCCTTCCTTGGTTAAAGATATGGCAAAGAACATGACTTTTTTAGAATATACAGTCAGGTCTGAAATATTGGGACATCGACACAATTCTAACATCTTTGGCTCTATACAGCAGGATGAATTCTGAAGTGTTTCGGGCAGTATTATCTGCTCACATTCAGCCAAATGCTGCAAAACTCATTGGACGGCGCTTCACAATGCAGATGGACAATGACTCAAAGCATACTGCAAAAGCAACCAAAGAGTTTTTGAAGGGACAGAAGTGGAATGTTATGCAATGGCCAAGTCAATCACCTGACCTGAATCCCATTGAGCATGCATTTCACTTGAAGACAAAACTGAAGGGAAAATGCCCCAAGAACAAGCAGGAACTGAAGACAGCTGCAGTAGAGGCCTGGCAGAGCATCACCAGGGATGAAACCCAGCATATGGTGAGGTCTATGCGTTCCAGACTTCAGGCTGTGATTGACTGCAAAGGATTTACAACCAAGTATTAAGAAGGGAAAGTTTAATTTATGATTATTATTCTGTCCCATTACCTTTGGTCCCTTAACAAGTGGGAGACACATCTGCAAACTGCTGTAAGTCCTATACCGTTCACCTGAGTTGGATGTACATACCCTCAAATTAAAGCTGACAGTCTGTAGTTTGTGTTTGTTTCATTGTGTTTGCTTCATTCCAACTCCATTGTGGTGGTGTATAGAGCCAAAGATGTTACAATTGTGTCGATGTCCCAATATTTCTGGACCTGTCTGTAATATCTTTTTAAATGATGATAACATTTCTGGAAACTCATGTTCGTCAGTATCTCATTGCAAACAACACCAGTGACAAAGATTTCCATCTGTCTGGCCTTGCAAAAGTAGAAGATTAAGAATCTTAAACTCAAGGTACGTAACATCACTAATGGTGCACCACATAGAAGACCCTATGAAGTCTACTGGAGAGGCTGTGGTGACAAATGGACTTCTTACCACATGTGGTGGTGTTACCCAAGAGTAGCAACATTTTGGGTCAATAGAGCCATCTGACGTCCTCTCTATACTGATTTATTTCTCAGAAGACTCCTTATTTCCAATCCTGTTGATCCTCACACTTCATAAACTCATTAGAAAACTTGGCAGCACATAGGGAACCTTTCAAGTCTTGGAATCTCCATGATCTATGATTCTTCATCAGATAAGAGGTACAAATGTGCTGAATAACCTGACTGCCATGGTTCAGGGATAAACGTTATCATTTTGAAAAGTTTGCCCCAAGGTCCACAGGCAGCCAGCCCATTGTAGCACCATGCGCCAGATGCTTGATAAAGGTCCTTTGATAGAACCAAACTGTTGCCTGTTTTCCAGTAACTCTTGCTCCTGTTTTTAACACACCCTGTCTGTTGTGACCGGTTCCTTTTTTGGTACGTAGACAGTGTCATAGTGCACTGCCAACCCACCCTTATAGAGTTGGTGGATTTCCCACTTCAGATATGGTAGCCCAGACTCAGAAACTCTTGCCTTTGCCACTCCCCTTTCTTATTTTTCCTCTTTTATTCTTTTTCCAATTTTGTAATTATTTTGCCCATTCGTTTATTGGTGTAATTTTTGAAGATTTATGACACTTTACCCCTTAACTCCCAAGATTGATATAATTCTGTTCTTCAAAGTCGCAATCAGGTGCCCAATATCGAGTTATCTCGATCAGCAGCTGTGCAGAACAAAAGCAAATTAATTTTTGTTTGTTGCAAATAAGTTTCATTTGCTTTTCAACAGCAGAAGGTGCCCCCAAAGTTTTAGCCCAAGGTACTAAAACGATTTAAAATTGTATGTCCTTATCTGACTTTTCCGCAGCTGATGCACGGAGCCATGAGCTGCAGTTCTACCTGCAGTAACTTCTTTTGGCCAGTAGATGGGGACATATGTCTGCCGAATAGGTTATTACCGCAAGGAATACATTTGGAATCTTCCCAAATATGTCTTGAAATGATTTTCCAAAAAATTGGAAAATTGGAAAATCCCTTGTAATGAAGGGTTTATTGTGTGTGTTGACTATGTTGGTGCTTTATATCAACTGCATTGTTATCCTCTTAAATAAAATCGAGATCAAAACGAAGCTACAGACGACTTTAAAGCCAAATAGAAGAAATGTTTTCATGTCTAGGGGCTTCAGTGTTTTTGCTTTTGCTTTTACCTTAACTCTGGCTTATGAACAGTAGGACTTGCCCATAAAAATATGCCCAAAGAAAACATTGCATTCGGAATCCTCCAGGGTGTGCACTAAGACAGCCCTCCCGTGTAGCAACATGTGATTATCTCAATATTTCTGTTGAACAGATTTCCACTTCAGCTACTTTGACATCTTTATAAAAAATATTACTGCAATGCACTGCATTTCCATTCGGGAATTAATTTTCCGTTCACTATCGCTGTATAAAACCTTTATCCTCGAAGCACGGGGTTGTTTATATATTTATTTTTGCATATTCCCAAATCAATGTTTGTACAGTTGTTTTATTTTAATTAGCTTAAATTATTTTTATGTAAAATAATAAAACAAACTCAAGGAAATTTATAACGAAAATTAGGTTTAACCTTTGTAGAGAGAGACGCAGACGTATTCCTGATTATGTAACGTTTCACCGCAGTGGAATTTATCTACTTTCACATTGGTTTGGCATTACTCATCCTCAAAGTACTAAAAAATGGAGAATATTCATTATTTCCTGTTATGATCAACACGAGCTAATTAAAAGAAATAAAATCTTTCTGTTATAGATGTTTCACAGCCTATATTATGACATTTTTATGGATGTATATAATTTGAAGTGACACCAGACAAAAGATTGCATTATTTTAGCGATCATAAAATTATCTAATTTTATGACACAAATAACAAACGTCCTATAGATAACAAAGATGCTGGAAGAGATTCACTTGCTCTGAATATTATTTTTTTTACTGAAAAAAAAAAAAAGGTATCGCTGAACTTCTATTTAAATATTTAAACGGTAAATTCCACATTTAAATATTAGGCAACAATTTTCTCATTACAACAAATATTACAAAAAAAATTCACAAATAAACATCTTGATGACTATTAAAAATCTGCTAAAGTGTTTTAATATTTTTTTACATTGTTTTAGCACATGCTTATTTTTAAATGACTACAAAATCAAAGATGCTAGCCCGAAAAAAAAAGACAAAATCAAACTTGTTTCTCTGGGTTTGTCATGCCCCATGGCTGCCACCATCCTGAGACCCCCCCCTGGTGGTTCACTTCCATCCTGTTCCTGCCCTGCAGCCAACACCCAGCATCCAGCAGTGTAAGAGTTAAACACCAAACACACGTGACTCACGAAATAAAGGGCTCAGCCCCGCACACACACACTGCTGGTTCATTACGGCTCATGCTCACCAAGAGTGAACATCCTTGCTACGTTGCTATTCTGCTACCTGATCCTGATTCCCCATTTCTGGTTCCTGAAAATTACAACGTTCATCCCCATCATCCTCTGCAATCAACCTGGTTAGTCTTTATTTCCATTCACCCTCCACCATCCATATCCTCTGTTTATCAGTGCAGACTAGGGATGTGCGTTTCGGGTTTCGGAATTTCGGAATTTTCACGAAATTTCCCGATTCGTGTTTTCGGATGCGGCCGAATTTCCGAAAATTTTTAGATCCGAAAATGGCAGATCCGAAAAGTTTTCCGAGCCGAAACGAAATATTTTCGGAATTTTCAAATGGACTTGAAATGTGTCAAATCGAAATTTATTGCTTTGAAACGAGGAGAACAGACGTTCCGGAAAAACGAAAATTTCCGAATTTACGAAAAGTCGATACAAAAAACGAGCAAAGTGACACGAAAATACGAACAACGGTCGAAATTCCGAAAATATGTACAATTCCGAAAAAAGAAAATTTCCGAAATTCCGAAAAGTCGATACAAAAACGAGCAAAGTGACACGAAAATACGAAAAATGGTTGATATTCAGAAAAAAAATGTACACGAAAAACGAATCGAGCCGAACCGAATCGAAACAGAAATCGGTCGAAACGAGCCGAATCAAAAAGTTTAAAAATCCGAAAAATCGAACCGAATCGAACCGAAAAAAAAATCGGTGCACAAGCCTAGTGCAGACCACTGCACGCTGGGCTCATACTCTCCTCACCCCTGGTGCCACCCCGGTGCCATCCCTAACCGTGACAGGGTTTATGAAGGAAGGTGCAAAAGTAAGGTTAAAAATCAATGAAATGATAACATAATTTAGGCAGTTAAAAAGTAATCAGTCCGCCCTTTATAACATTTAAGACCAGCTCCACTGAGCCTTGGCTTTTGTGACATCCCCAAGTGGCATTCTTAAGTGGACGCGCAGAGTTGATTCCTGGAGTTGCGGGACTGGAGGAAGGAACTGCAAGGCCCAATTTTACTCTGGGTAAACGCACGTCTATATCATGCTTTCTCTCACGCTTCTGCTCTTTACTTCTACCTTTCTAATTAAATGGAACTCCTGCCCCTCTACCACCGACCCATGGGCGTCCACAGCATAGGGCAAGGGGGGGCACTCGCCCCCCCCCCGGATCAACAGGCTTAAATTATAATTTATTCACTTCACGCTGCAGTTCCTGGGCTCTCCACTAGGCTGCACCAGCGTCACATCCCCACTCCACCTCCAATCCACCACGTGCTCTCCCTCACTTTGCATGCTGGGAGAGGCAGGGCTGAGATGCAGCTGCTACTATGGGCCACAGGAAAAAAGGTAATGATTGTCAAATAAATACTTTTTTACTAAGCTTGATGCCAGTGTCTTTATTTATGAGAGTTTACAGAGTTTACAATCTAAGTAGAGGGGACCCTGCTAAGAGGAGAAAGATTGTAAACTCTGGAGCAGGATCCTTTCTCCTCTTAGATTGTAGGCCCTGGAGCAGGATCCCCTCTTAGGACCCTGCTCCAGAGCATACAATCTAAGAGGAGAGGGGACCCTGCTCCAGAGTTTACAATCTAAGAGGAGAGGGGACCCTGCTCCAGAGCTTCCAATCTAAGAGGAGAGGGGACCCTGCTCAAGAGTTTACAATCTAAGAGGAGAGGGGACCCTGCCCCAGAGCTTACAATCTAAGAGGAGAGGGGACCCTGCTCCAGATCTTACAATCTAAGAGGAGAGGTGACCCTGCTCCAGAGTTTACAATCTAAGAGGAGAGGGGACCCTGCTCCAGAGCTTCCAATCTAAGAGGAGAGGGGACCCTGCTCAAGAGCATACAATCTAAGAGAAAGGACACTGCTCCAGAGCTTACAATATTTCTCTTAGATTGTAAGCTCTGGAGCAGGGTCCCCTCTCCTCTTAGATTGTAAACTCTTGAGCAGGGTCCCCTCTCCTCTTAGATTGTAAGCTCTGGAGCAGGGTCCCCTCTCCTCTTAGATTGTAAGCTCTGGAGCAGGGTCCCCTCGCCTCTTAGATTGTAAGCTCTGGAGCAGGGTCCCTTCGCCTCTTAGATTGTAAGCACTGGAGCAGGGTCCCCTCTCCTCTTAGATTGTAAGCTCTGGGGCAGGGTCCCCTCTCCTCTTAGATTGTAAGCTCTGGGGCAGGGTCCCCTCTCCTCTTAGATTGTAAACTCTGGAGCAGAGTCCCCTCTCCTCTTAGATTGTAAGCTCTGGAGCAGGGTCCCCTCTCCTCTTAGATTGTAAACTCTGGAGCAGGGTCCCCTCGCCTCTTAGATTGTAAGCTCTGGAGCAGGGTCCCCTCGCCTCTTAGATTGTAAGCACTGGGGCAGGGTCACCTCTCCTCTTAGATTGTAAGCTCTGGGGCAGAGTCCCCTCTCCTCTTAGATTGTAAGCTCTGGGGCAGGGTCCCCTCTCCTCTTAGATTGTAAACTCTGGGGCAGGGTCCCCTCTCCTCTTAGATTGTAAGCTCTGGAGCAGAGTCCCCTCTCCTCTTAGATTGTAAGCTCTGGAGCAGGGTCCCCTCTCCTCTTAGATTGTAAGCTCTGGAGCAGGGTCCCCTCTCCTTTTAGATTGTAAGCTCTGGAGCAGGGTCCCCTCTCCTCTTAGATTGTAAGCTCTGGAGCAGGGTCCCCTCTCCTCTTAGATTGTAAGCTCTGGAGCAGGGTCCCCTCTCCTCTTAGATTGTAAACTCTGGAGCAGGGTCCCCTCTCCTCTTAGATTGTAAGCTCTGGAGCAGGGTCCCCTCTCCTCTTAGAATGTAAGCTCTGGAGCAGGGTCCCCTCTCCTCTTAGATTGTAAGCTCTCGAGCAGGGTCCTCTCTCCTCTTAGATTGTAAGCTCTGGAGCAGGGTCCCCTCTCCTCTTAGATTGTAAACTCTGGGGCAGGGTCCCCCTCTAGATTGTAAACTCTGGAGCAGGGTCCCCTCTCCTCTTAGATTGTAAGCTCTGGAGCAGAGTCCCCTCTCCTCTTAGATTGTAAGCTCTGGAGCAGGGTCCTAAGAGGAGAGGGGACCCTGCTCCAGAGCTTACAATCTAAGCGAGGCTTGAGGAGAGGATGTGTGTGTGTGCAGGGAAGGTGAGTGTGTATATGTATATATATATATATATATATATATAATTAGTATGTGTGTGTGTGGGAAGGGGGGCTGGTGTGTGTGTATGTATATATATTTATATTTGGAGTGGGGAGCCTGGTGTGTGTCATGGTTTGTGTATACAGAGATGGCCTTAAAAACCACTTCCCTTAGTGCCTTGATCCTGGGTGTGTGACTAGTTCGGTGCATTGAATGGCATTAACAGACTAGAAAATGCAACGCTCTGATCAGACGCTTACACCTTTTATTCTTCTTTTAGACTTCCTTCATGTTTCGCAGCCTTTGTATTAATACGCTTTATTTTATGACTGTCCCCTTCATGACATTGTCAAAACGGCAGAATATGGATGCCATTAAAATTTTGCCCCCCCCTGGAAAAATTTCTGCGGACGCCCATGCACCGACCCCTACACTATCTTCATCTCTCCCTCCCTCCTCTCGTCCCACATGATGGCCTCACATGAGCTCCTTTGTTTCCTCAGAACATGGTCTCCCTCTAACTCTCGTGCTGCCAATCACTCCCACAAATCCCATTCCCACCTTCTCTTTCTCACCCTCCTGCTGTTACTCTATTCAGGTGACATATCCCCTAACCCTGGCCCCACAACACATCCAATACTTCCCTCTCATCCTATCTCCATCGCACATAAATCACCTCCCTGCAAGCCCAGCAACCTCATTCCCATAATCCCTCAGCGCCTGTCCTCTTTCTCCTGCGCCCTCTGGAACGCTCGCTCTGTGTGCAACAAACTCACAGCAATCCATGACCTCTTCCTTTCAAACTCCTTCAACCTCCTAGCTTTAACTGAAGCCTGGCTAACTCCCTCAGACATGGCCTCCGTTGCTGCTCTCTCACATGGAGGTCTACACTTGAGCCATACCCCCAGACCAGGTGAGAGACATGGTGGCGGGGTCGGAATCCTGCTCTCTCCCACCTGCACCTACCAGCATCTCCCTCCACCCCCATCCCTCTCCTTCTCCTCCTTCGAGACACACTGCATCCGCCTGTTCTCTCCTCTGGCTCTCAGGTGGCAGTCATCTACCGCCCACCGGGACCAACCTCCCAGTTCTTTGACCACTTTGCTACCTGGCTTTCTCACTTCCTGTCTTCTAATCTTCCATGCCTAATTCTCGGGGACTTCAACATTCCCATTGATGATCCTTCCGCCCCTGCTGCCTCCAAACTTCTTTCACTCACGTCCTCCCTTGGACTCACACAATCCTCCCTCCTCCCTACCCACCGCGATGGTCACGCTATTGACCTTGTCTTTTCCAACCTCTGCTCCATTTCTGAGTTCAACTGTCGCCCTTTCCCCATCTCTGACCACCACCTTCTCTCTTTCAACCTATCTGGACTTCCTAAACACCCTGCTCCCCCACCCCGCACACACACTCGCAGAAATCTACATGCTGTGGACCCCCATCAATTCTCCAACCTACTTCACCACCTCCCTCACACCTCATCCTTCACCTGCCCTGATGCTGCCACTAATCACTACAACACTACTCTTATCTCTGCTCTAGACACTCTTGCTCCTCTTCGACTCTGTAAGGCCCCACGCCGCCAGCTTCAGCCCTGGCACACCCTCCAGACACGCTACCTGCAAAGATGCTCCCGCACTGCAGAGCATGCCTGGAGGAAATCCCGCTCTGAAGCTGATTTTGTTCACTTCAAGTTTATTCTCCGGTCATACACCTCTGCCCTCCACTTGGCCAAACAATCCTTCTTCTCATCTCTTATATCTATGCTGTCCTCCAACCCTAAACGGCTCTGGTCCACCTTCAACACTCTCCTCTACCCACCTGCACCTCCCCCCACAGCTGCCTTCAGCGCTCAAGACCTGGCAGACTACTTCCTCAGTAAAACTCTAAATATCAGAAGAAACATCCCAACACAAGATAGTTATCTGCCACCTCCACTCCCAGAGGTCCCCTCTGCCACCCTCTGTCGCTTCCTCCCAGCCACTGAGGAGGAAGTCAATTCCTTATTGTCCTCCTCACATCTCACCACATGCCCGCTCGACCCCATTCCCTCACATCTAATTCCTCCCCTCTCCTCCTCCCTCACCCCTGCTCTCACACACATCTTCAACCCATCTCTCTCCACTGGCTCCTTTCCATCCGCCTTCAAACACGCGCTAGTTACCCCTTTACTAAAGAAACCATCCCTCGATCCCAACTCTCCATCCAACTACCGCCCTGTATCCCTGCTTCCCTTCACATCAAAGCTCTTAGAAAAACTAGTCTTCAACCGCCTCTCCCTCTTCCTGTCCTCCAATTCCCTACTTGACCCCCTGCAATCTGGCTTCCGTCCCCTACACTCAACTGAAACTGCCCTCACCAAAGTCACCAACGACCTCCTAACTGCTAAAAAACACGGCCACTATTCTATTCTCATCCTGCTCGACCTCTCGGCTGCTTTTGACACTGTTGACCACCCCCTCCTTCTACAGACCCTCAACTCTCTGGGTCTCGGTGACACAGCACTCGCTTGGGTCGAATCCTATTTATCCAACAGGTCCTTCTGTGTGTCCTTTGCTGGTAACTCCTCCTCCTCATTGCCTCTATCTGTTGGTGTACCTCAAGGCTCTGTCCTTGGTCCTCTTCTCTTTTCCATCTACACCTCCTCCCTGGGCAAAATCATCAACAGCTTTGGCTTCAATTACCACCTCTACGCTGATGACACTCAGATCTACCTCTCTACCCCTGATCTCTCTCCCCTGTCCTTTCAAAAGTCAGTGACTGTTTATCTGGCATCTCCTCCTGGATGGCCTCCCACCACCTAAAGATCAACATGTCAAAGACTGAACTCCTACTTATTCCTCCCTCCAATGCCTCCCCACCTCCTGACTTCTCTATCACGGTGGAGGGTATCACCATCTCCCCATCAAACCAAGTTCGCTGCCTTGGAGTTACACTTGACTCTGCTCTTTCTTTCATCCCCCACATCAAGTCTCTTTCCTCCTCCTGCCGATACCAACTGCGTAATATTTCCAGAATTCGGCCATTTCTTACCGCTGTCACCACAAAACAACTCATACACGCCCTGGTAATCTCCCGACTCGACTATTGCAATAATCTCTTATCTGGCCTCCCTCTGTCCCGCCTCTCCCCCTACAATCCATCCTGAACGCCTCCGCCAGGCTAATTCACCTCACCCGCCGCTCTGTCTCTGCCGCTCCCCTCTGCGAGTCCCTTCACTGGCTCCCCATCCACTGCAGAATTAAGTTCAAAATCCTTATCCTTACCTACAAAACCCTCACTAACTCAGCTCCCCACTACCTGTCCTCACTAATCACCAAATACACCCCGGCCCGCTCCCTAAGGTCAAACAGTGACCTGCGACTAGCTTCTCCCCGCATCACCTCTTCCCATGATAGACTGCAGGATTTCTCACACGCAGCCCCTACTCTCTGGAACGCTCTCCCTCGTACTGTCAGACTTTCCCCTAACTTCTCTTCCTTCAAACGCTCCCTTAAAACGTTCCTATTTAGGGAAGCCTACCACCCAACTCACTGACGCAACCATCAATCACTCTCACCTTACAGTCCTCTCCTCCTGTTTCCAACCCCAACCCTCCCAGATTGTGAGTTCCTACGGGAATAGGGCCCTCATCTCCTCCTGTACTGTTTGTCAAATGTAGTTCAATGTATTGTAACCCTGTCTATACTGTGCCTATTGTACAGCGCTGCGGAATATGCTGGCGCTTTATAAATAAAGAATAATAATAATAATAATAATATTTTTTTTTTTTTTAAAACAAAACTTGTTTATTCAACATAATCGCCAGCAGTCCCCACACATTTTTAAAATGGTGCACCAACGTCTCTGAACACCCCTTAAAATCATCTTCTGTCGACGCGTAACCAACTGCATGTTACAGATTTCCAACGGATATACAGTATATATAGAATGATCCCTGTACGCAGGGTTGCCCTAATCTTCCGATCCTTATAGTGGTCGGTTAATAGAGACTAAATAAGAGAACAGCCAGAGACAAGAATAAAATATATAAATATATATTTAGCCAACAGATGCCAGATAATTGTATCTATAATTATGCAGAACCAGAGCTCTAATCACTGGAGTAATAGATAACCAAAACCAGGCGTCAAAACACAAGAGTAGTCGATATCCAAAGCAAGAGGTCTAAACACAAGAGTAGTCGATATCCAAAGCAAGAGGTCTAAACACAAGAGTAGTCGATATCCAAAAGTCAGAGGTCAAAACACAAGAGGGGTCGATTTCCAAAGCCAGAAGTCATACACAAATCAATTCAATTCAAATAAACACTTGGAAGCACTGTGGGAGTGTGAGAACACGACAGAGCGCCGGTCTCGGCTAACAGAAGGGCTTATATACCAGATTGCTTGCTTTCCTAATGAGCCCCGCCCCTACGGGCGTCACGTGATCAGCGCCGGCGTGCATTTTATCCGGCATCCTGCAAGCGAGCAGCCTGGAGGACGCTGCTGGGCTCCGGAGGTACGTGACACTGCACCTGTGACAATTGCCTTGAATCCCATCTTCGAACGTGATGGGAAACGTTTTGGCAAACTCAACTATAGCAGTTTTTTCTTCTGTGTCCAACAAACATGGAACCTGACGGGCTCACTTCTTGGCGAAAAGTCATCATGAAGAATCCTCAGAATGCTTATTTTTGGAATATGCAACTCCCCCAAGCTTTTTGAGAATGGTTTGAGGTTCCTGATCCAGGAATTCCTTCATCTTGGTCAATGTGGTCTCATTCATGGCCGTGCTTGCCTCCTTCACTTGTTTCATCACAGATGTCAAAATGTCAAGACTAGAATCTGCTAAACCACTTATGAACCTTTTGGAGACTTGAGACTTCATCATCTCGATGAGTTTTCAAAGCACTATTTCGCAGAGAAACCATAATGAAATTAGTAGCGCATGATGGTCTATTTTTGCTCTGCCATCTTTTGAGTCACCTCACGTCTCTAGGATTGCTTTTGGGGATATTAATTTATTAGAAGTATTTGGCTTTGTTTGAATTTTTTTTAGTTAGCATCATTATTTCATTAATTTTAACTGTACTTTTGGACCTCACCTTGTTTGCCTTATAAAAAAAATAGATACCACAACTTTGTTCATTTCTATAGAATATTTATTGCTAATTGTTTATTGCTAATTGCTAATTTATAGCTTTATTGCTATTATTATTTATACTGCACCAACAGTCTCTGCAACAGGTTATGATATAAAGTGTGGAATTTAACTAAGGGATTGATTTAATTCTGTCAACCGATATTTTAGGAAGAATATTGACTGCTTGTGTCAATATATACACAGTGAGGGAAAAAATGATTTGATCCCCTGCTGATTTTGTATCTTTGCCCAGGTGTATATATATATATATATATATATATATAGACAATTTTTTAAAAAAAAATGTTACATGGTCATGTTTGGTATCATTAGAAAGGCCAGACTCTGACCTGTCCAAAGACACCTAAAGTGACTTTGTGGGGTATAAAGAATGGAGATACACGAGTCCAAAGTACCCCCACTCCCCTTGCAGCGGTGTGGTGGCTTGTGTTTTAGATGGACAAATGCATAATAATGCATTGCGCCAACACCACCACATTTAGACCTGGTTTGGGAAATGAGAAAGTGAGTCAGTATCGCAGCATTGTTTGCTTTTCAATTAAAAGCATAAAATGCCAATGCCTTAGAACAGAGACAAGAAGAGTACAGCTTGCAATTTTAATTTTTTTCCATTTTTACAGGTTCCGTGGTCATATTTGATATGGTTGGAAAGGCCAAACTCTGACCTTTCCAATGACACCTCACTTGACTTTGTGCAGGGCAAGGATTAGAGACGCAGGGTTCAAAAGTACCCCTAGCGCTTCTTGCTGCAGTGCAACAGTTTAGGTTTTTGTTGAAACAATGCGTAACAAAACATTTTGCCATCGCTTCCACACTTGCTGGCAACATGGGAAATTAGATGGTGAGTTAGTGCAGCATCATTGTTCACTTCAAAATTGAAAAGTAAACAGTAGTGATGCATTAGAATTAAATAGAAACAGTGCGTCATCACAATCACCTGAGGTAAACTCTCCCAGGAAAGGGAACAGAGGCTTCAGGAGAGAGAAGCTTCCCCTGCAGCCTGAAAGGGTTAAACTGCAGCCTGTAAGGGTTAAACTGTGACATGTTGTGATGTTGTGTTGCTTCAATGGTTACGGCGTTGGACAGAAGTGGTTTACCCTGACGGCCTCTACCGATGCAAGTCTGTTTTTCAGGATCGGATGACTCCCGTCTTCTTCTTCCTCCTCTGCAGCTGGAGCTTGATACCTGCGTTCACAGGATTTACACCCGAGCGATTACAGCCAGTCACGGGTTACATCAGCAGGTCAATCACAAAGTTTAAGGATCGGATGACTCCCGTCTTCTTCCTCCTCCTCTGCAGCTGGAGCTTGATACCTGGGTTCACCGGATTTACACCCGAGTGATTACAGCCAGTCACAGGTTACATCAGCAGGTCAATCACAAAGTTTCAGGATCGGGTGACTCCCGTCTTCTTCCTCCTCCTCTGCAGCTGGAACAATACCTGCATTCACAGGATTTACACCCGAGCGATTACAGCCAGTCACGGGTTACATCAGCAGGTCAATCACAAAGTTTAAGGATCGGATGACTCCCGTCTTCTTCCTCCTCCTCTGCAGCTGGAGCTTGATACCTGCATTCACCGGAGTTACACCCAAGCAATTACAGCCAGTCACAGGTTACATCAGCAGGTCAATCACAAAGTTTCAGGATCGGGCGATTCCCGTCTTCTTCTTCCTCCTCTGCAGCTGGAGTGATACCTGCGTTCACTGGGTTTACACCCGAGCAATTACAGCCAGTCATGGGTTACATCAGCAGGTCAATCACAAAGAAACAGAAGATGTTACAGGGGGCGGAGCCGACTGTTGCTGAGTGTGGACGTGGTTCTGCTGAGCTCTCTGACGAACTGGTCTTTTAGGCATTATTTTTCACGTCCCACTTTCGAGGAAAGCTGCTGTTTTTGTACCCCGAGATCCTGCCGCCCTGGGGAGATGTTTGAGACCTGAGGTACCGCTCTGCAGATCTTTATTGCACCGCTTGAACGCCGTGCTGCTTTTTGCAGCCTAGCTGCAGGTGGCCATTTTGACAGCCTGCTCTGGAGTTGCGGGCACGATCTGGTGGTGAACTCGAGTGCCATAGAGACTGCTAGCCTTCCAGCACCTGTGCTACCACCGGGGCTGCCTCCCTCCCCACTGCAGCTGTCTGATGATGACCTTGATTCCCCTCTTACTAAAGGGATGCTAGCGGACCTCATGGAGGAGATGCGGAGGCTCTGGCGCGACACTTGGCGGGAAGCTGGCTGGGCCTACGTCGTAGGTTTGGCTGTGAAGGAGTATGATTGCCTTGCGGAGCTGGAGGTGGAGCCGCTGCCCTGTGATACTGCGGGGCCTGTGATCGGGCCTGAGGCCGGCGTCCAGTGCGACTTGCGACCTCACCTGGCTGCACATGTCGTGGAGTTCCCCCTGCAAGCAGCTTACCTGGAGATTCCTATGGCTGGAGGTTGGTTGCGACTCGCTTCTCTGCCGCCTGCTGTGCCGTCCTGTTTCAGCGGTCCCTCGGCGGGATGTTCTGCAGCCCTATTATGCGGAGAGGAGCTGGCTGGCTTTGTTGATTGGCGGCTGATCCTGGTGCTGCAAGGGCTCTACTCCCTCGTGAAGCTGACTTGTCTGGGTGCCCTATTTGTTCTCCTGCGGGCCATTACTCCCTTTACTGTCCTGGACACTGGCTGATGTCCCACTGTGTCGTGCCTATTCTCTAGTTGATGTCCTCTGGCTATACCTTGTTCACCCCATTTACCATGACCATGTTTATTCTATGAGAAATGATCCCCTCCATGATGACACCCCCCCTGCTATTTGATGAGACACTTTCTGTGACCATTGCGGTGTTATGTTTTATTTTTACTCGCCCCTCTCCCTCTTAACACTCCTTTGCTGACTTTATCTTTCATGGCCGGAATGTGGTAATTTGTGGGCATCTGGGTTTTTATATATATATATTTTTCTTTCTTTTTGTGTGTGCGGGACAATGGGTGGACCTGGGTGAGCCATTGGAATGGGTACCATGGCTCTGACCACTTTTTCTGGCCCCAGGTTGTCCGGCCTTGTGGCCTCTTCTGTGGCCTCCAGTTCCCCGTGGGGTTACTGGAGCGAGCCGGGAATGCCGCTCTTTATTAGGTGGTCCCCCACCCCCCTTTTTTTAAATTTTATTTGTCAACCCAGGCAGTTCGCCCGCTATTTGACTGCAGGCTCCACCTCCTTCCTGAAAATGCTGACTTGTGTCGAAGTGTCCTTCCCCCTTTCCCGTCCACCCTTACTGTTGATAACTTTGTTGACCCTAGCTGACTATTATTATTTTTCCTTTTTTTTATTTACGTTGAATTTCCTGATGACTAGCCTGCTGTGGCCCTGCGCGGGCATTTTCTGTTTGTTGTACTGATGACTTTGTTACAAAATAAAATTTTGAAATACAAAAAAAAAAAGAATTAAATAGAAAACCCAAATAATTAATTTTTGTTTTCTTAATTTTTTTTTTTACAAACCATCTGGTCATGTTTAATATCACCGGAAAGGCCATTCTTTGGATTTTCCAATGATGTCTCCCATGAACCTCTAGCTTATATGGTTCAGGAGATACAGGGGTCCAAATGACCCCTGTATCTTCTCGAAAGAGAATTTCCTGTCCGGCCAGGGGGGAGGTCCCTTCCTGACATCATTGAGCCCATGCGCGGTGGCGTTAGTGAGCGGGGGCAGAATTCAAGCCATGGGACTTCATTGATGTGCTGGAGAAGTCCTCCGCATGCAATGAGGAAACGGAGGCTGTTTCCAGCACGATGTCAGCAGCAAAAGGGTTTACTATTTACATTTTTTGTAAAACCCCTTTTTATTTTTTAGAAGACCTTTTTGTATTTCTTAGATGATATTTTTTATTTTTTAAATATTTTGTTATTATTTTTTAAAGGACTTTTTTCTTATTTAGACATTTAGGGCCCTATTACACTCTGCACACTGCGTAAGCACTACCGTTAGCTGCGGTGTTCAGGGCATATTACAATCCAAACGCAAACGTTTTTTTTAACCCGTTTGCGTTTGGGACCTTGTGCTTCTCAGCGCGAGGTCACTGCACTTTGCGCTCCCTATACTTAGCATGGGGAGCGCAAAGTGTTAATCAGCGCTGGTATTACAAAGTCCCAGCGCTGATTAACGCCTGGCTCTGGTCAACGAAAAGTTAACCAGAGCCAGGACTTGGTGTTAACGGATTCCGCTGGTGCAGAATCTGTTAACACCAGCTTCAAACAGTAAAAAAAAAAAATCACATACTTACCCTGTGTCCCACGGTGAGGACCGCGGCTCCAGTCACCTCCTCTGGCCGGCGGGAGCAAGGAAAGACAGGGGGGAAAAATCCGCCTTGTCTCTCCCTGCATAGCCATATGCCGACCGGCCGGATCTCGTGATGCGAGATCCGGCCTGTCACGTGACCGGCAGAGAGGAACTCAATAGAGTCCTATGGACTCCAGCGAGTGGATGCTCGCGGCTGCGCTCAGCACTGCCGCGAGCATCCTGATTTTTAACGGGCACTACAATGCAGGCAGCATTTGTTTGCGCCTGCATTGTAATCTGGCGTTAAAAAGCAGGCACAAGGGGGAAAACTGCGAGCGCAAGGGGAAAAACTGCGGGCACAGTTTTTCCTCCCTTGCACCCATGTTTTAACGCCCAGATTATAATAGGGCCCTTAATCTCCTATTAGGGGACTAGGAGACCTCCTTTTTTTTTTGTTTTCATAGTTACATAGGCTTAAAAAGACATACGTCCATCGAGTTCAAACTTTCTCACATCACCTACTGCTGTGGAGCCAAAAGAAGGCAAAAAACCCCAGTCTGAAACGCTCGCCAATATGTGACACACTGGGGAAAAAATCCTTCTTGACCCCACAATGGCGTCAGATTTCTCCTTGGATCAAGAAGCTTTTACCCACATATTAAATATTATAACCCTTAATATTATGTTTTTTGCAGGAAGTCATCCAGTCGTTCTTTGAAAGTCTTTACAGACTCTGACCCAACCACCTCAACAGGGAGAGAATTCCACAGCTTTATCATTCTCACCATAAAATAACCCTTCCTATGCTTTAGGCTGAATTTCCTTTTGTCCAGTGTAAATGGGTGAATCTGTGTCCTGTGTATAGACCTGTTAATGAATAGGTTTCCAGACAATGGTTTATAATGGCCCCTTATATATTTATATAAGGTTATCAGACCCCTCTAAGGCCCCGTATATATAAAGTTATCAGACTCCTCTAAGGCCCCGTATATATTTATATAAAGTTATTAGACCCCTCTAAGGCCCCGTATATATTTATATAAAGTTATCAGACCCCTCTAAGGCCCCGTATATATTTATATAAAGTTATCAGATCCCCTGTAAAGCGCCATTTCTCTAAACTAAACAGGTTTAAGCTTGTTAGTCTTTCCTCATAACTTAAATCTTCTATTCCCCTTATTAATTTAGTTGCCCATCTCTGCACTTTTTAAAGCGCAATAATATCTTTTTGTAAAACGGTTGCCCAAAATTGCACGGCATATTCAAGGTGCGTCTTACCATTGATTTATAAAGAGACAAAATTATGTTTATATCCACGAGGGAATTCCCCTTTTAATGCGATACCTTGCTGGCCTTGGTGACTGCTGTTTGACATTGGGCATTGTTGCCGAGTTTGGAGTCTATGATTATTCCTAAATCCTTCTCCTGCTTTGATTTTCTAACTCTGCACCATATAGGGTATATAAGTTTCATGTGTGTTCTTCTTTACTCCAAAGTGCATAACTTTGCATTTATCTACATTAAATTTCATCTGCCATTTAAGTGCCCAGTCCCCCAGTCTATCTAAATCCCTCTGCAGTGAAGTAACATCCTGCTCACATTGTATCACTTTACCGAGATTTGTGTCATCTGCAAACACAGATCCATGACTTTCGATGCCTATTTCAAGGTCATTTCTAAATACTCTGGTACGATTCCTGAAAGAAAACCATGTTGAAAGATTAAAAAGAGAAGTTTACATATTTCAACACATAGCTCCCTCAGTACTCCAGTTTGGTGGAATTCACTAATGACAATTAGGAGGATATAGGTGCAATTTGGCGGTTTTTGCTGACGCCTGATAACTGCTTCGGTGACTCCAATGTTGGCAAAATACGGTGAACATTTGCTAAATAGTGACTTTACCATATTTTAGGCGAAATGGGATTACCGAAATTGCATGCAATTACAGTGCTTTGTGAATAGACCCTTAACTTAACCCCTTAAGGACGGGAGTAATTTTACAAGTTCGGCGCTGTTTCGAAGTAGAAGTTTGCTGAGCTCATTTTGACGGTTTTAAACGCGGTTTTAAGTCACGTATTATTGTACCACCCAGACAAATTATATATCGTTCTTTCCGGCAGACTTGACAGATTAATAATATATCATTATTATATGTATACGTCTTGCCCTGCGAAAATGCTATAACAAAATTGTTAAAAAAATGTTAATTTTCAATAAAATTTCAATCATCCACAGTGTGTAAAGTGGGTTTTTTTGCATTTTATTACCCGAGACTTTGCAGATATATTCTATGGGGTAGACTTGTTAAAATAATTTGAACTTTTTTTTTTTTTTTTTTCTTGGGGAGAAATTACGTGATTTTAGCTAAACCCCCCAAAAAAAAATCATTAGTGAAGCATCATTGTTCACATTATAATTGAAATGTGAACAATAGTGCTGCATTAAAATTTTTTAAAAAAGCACGTTTTTATTTTTAATTAATTATTATTTTTATTTATTTTTTTATTATTTTTTTCACTTTTATTTTACAAGTAATATGGTTATGTTTGATATCATTCGAAAGGCCATGATCAGGCCTTTCAAATGATACCCTACATGACCCACTAGCTGTTACCGATCATGAGATAAAGGGGTTCAAAGAACCCCCCTATCTCCACCATGGGATTTCCTTAGGAAATCCCTTGGCAGCTAGGGGTTCCCTGGTTAACTGACGTCATCGGGCCACGCCCGATGACGTCAGTGGACGTGGGGAGTCCCGGAGGTGGGGCTGCCATCCAAGATGGCGGCCCCCACCGGAAAAAGGCTGTGACCTGGCACCGATTGGTGCTGGGTCACAGCCTTGCCATCAAGGGGTTAATGCCATACATCCCTGGAAAGGCCAGGCTGTGCCCTTTCCAGGGATGCCTGGCATTAGCTGGTAGCCCCGGCGATGGGGAGATAGAGGGATCCAAAGGATCCCCCCTCCCCTCCAGGCGCTTCCCCTGCTCCGGCTGGGAGGGGACGCCTGAAACTGACGTCATCGCGTCCGGCGCGATGACGTCAGTGCGCCGGGAGGCACCAAAAGTGCCGGTCTGACTCCGTGGGAGTCAGAGCAGTGCAGGAGCTGCCGGAGCAGGTGAGTATCTGCCGCCGGGGGGCTGCAGACGCCGGGGACGTACAGTTACGTCCTGCGGCATTAAAGCCCGCCTAATGCAGGACGTAACTGTACGTCCCGCGGCGTTAAGGGGTTAAGTGTGTGTTTGTTCTGTGTATACATAGCGCAAACTTAGATTTAAAAATAACTCTTTGTCGCACATGTTTCTTATGATTTACTTGCAGTTACACATTTAAGATGCATGTAAAGCCAAAGGTGCCTTAATAAATCAGGCTTTCGTTATATTTTCTCTCCTCTTTATCCTTGCACCAGGTTGATAAATGCATCGTGCTCTTTGCCTCTTTCCTTTCTCATTATAACAATTACCTGTAACATTATGCACAACCACAAGTGAATAGCGCTTTCCAAACATTAAATATCGGTGATTCGTGACCCGTTTCAGAAATCAGAGATTTATATGCTCATGGTCAATATTATCCCCGGCGTAATTGTATCTCTTTTACATAACAAACAATGTAACAAGGTAAAATATAGACCAATCAGCAGCTGCGACAAGTGGCAGCGATCTAATGAGAAGATTTCTCTCAAGCTGTAAACATACTCAATGTATTGGTTTTTAATTTTTCTCCTGGAAATTTTTTCTATATATTTTTTTAATTTAAATGTTAGTATAACCTTCATGTTGTGTGCGTTTTCGTGCCGTGGGACTAATTAAAATATTTTTTTTTTTGTTAATGATATTCACGGACAGCAAAGAGAGATATTCTTTTAATTATATGAAATTAATCACTCTGGGTGAATGTGAAAAAAAAGCATACATAGAAAATCAGAAAATATACATTCAGAGAAAAAAATAATATTTCATTCACGGCAATTATGAGCTCAATGTTGTAGTAATTAACCCCTTCACTCCCATGTGATTTTCCAAATTTCCACTGCCAGGAACCTTTTGGTTTTTGGAAAATAATTTGTAATTTTACAGTAAGACATTTCTGGGAATATTCCCAATGTATTCCTTACTGTAATAACCTATTTGACAGGCATATATCACCATCTACTGGTCAAATAGAGTTCTTGCAGCTAGAAGAACCACAGCTCAATTCTCTGCTTATTGGCTGGGGAAAGCCCAATACGTCAGGGGACATTTCCCAGCCGACTTTAACCCATTTTAGAACCTTGGTCATTATTCCCACAGGGCTAAAACTCTGGGGGCACCTTCTGGAGCCCAAAAACAAATAAAATTTGTTTGCAACAAACTAATTTAATTTGCAATCACACATCAGAGCCCCAGATCATGTTATCACAATCCAATTAAATAATTGGGCAGAGGTTACTGACAGCCTCTGCCTAATTTTTTTATTTTTTTTATTTTACTCAGCATTTACCCCTTGCCGCGTTCTGTTTCTCCACTTCAGCTCAGGGACTACTGAACCTGGAAGTCCCTGAAACTTTTCTGCTCAATTTGCGCTCCTACACAACTTGTGTAACGTAGGCACTGAAAATTGCACATTGCTGCAGGACTTGGGCACTGTACTTACACAAGTTCTGCAGCGTCAGTGCACACATGCACAGAGTGATGGATCGGAGCTGCACACGCATGCAAACAGTGATGGATGGGAGCTGCACTTGCATGCACAGAGTGATGATCGGAGCTGCATGTGCATGCACAGATTGATGTATCGGCACTGCATGTGCATGCACAGTGATGGATCGGAGTTGCACGCACATGCGCAGAGTGATGGATCGGAGCTGCACATGCATGCAAACAGTGATGGATGGGAGCTGCACTTGCATGCACAGAGTGATGATCGGAGCTGCATGTGCATGCACAGATTGATGTATCGGCGCTGCATTGCATGCACAGTGATGGATCGGAGTTGCACGCGCATGCGCAGAGTGATGGATCGGAGCCGCATGCGTATGCACAGAGTGATGGATTGGAGCTGCATGCGCATGCACAGATTGATGGATCGGCACTTATCGTACATGCGCAGAATGATGGATCGGAGCTGCACGTGCATGCACAGAGTGATGGATCGGAGCTGCATGCGCATGCACAGATCGATGTATCGGAGCTGCATGCGCATACACCGAGCGATAGATGGGAGCTACACGCGCATGCAAAGGGCGATGAATAGGAGCTGCACGTGCTTGCAAAGAGTGATGGCTCGGAGCTGCACATGCATGCAAACAGCGATGGATGGGAGCTGCACTTGCATGCACAGAGCGATGATCGGAGCTGCATGTGCATGCACAGATTGATGTATCGGCGCTGCATGCGCATGCACAGTGATGATTGGAGTTGCACGTGCATGCGCAGAGTGATGGATCGGAGCTGCAACGCATGCAAACAGTGATGATCGGAGTTGCGCGCGCATGCGCAGAGTGATGGATCGGAGCCGCATGCATATGCGCAGAGTGATGGATTGGAGCTGCATGCGCATGCACAGATTGATGGATCGCACTTATCGTGCATGCGCAGAATGATGGATCGGGGCTGCACGTGCATGCACAGAGTGATGGATCGGAGCTGCATGCGCATGTACAGATCTATGTATCGGAGCTGCATGTGCATACACCGAGCGATAGATGGGAGCTGCACGCGCATGCAAAGGGTTATGAATAGGAGCTGCACGTGCTTGCAAAGAGTAATGGATGGGAGCTGCATGCGCATGCGCAGAGTGATGTATCAGAGCTGCATGAGCATGTACAGAGTGATGGATCAGAGCTGCACGCGCATGCACAGATTGATGTATTGGAGATGCATGCGCATGCCCATAGTGATGGAATTGAGCTGCACGCGCATCCCCGGAGTGGTGCATCGAAGCTGCGCGCACATGCACAGAGTGATGGATCGGAGCTGCACACGCATGCACAGAATGATGGATCAGAGCTGCACGCACATGCACAGAGTGATGGATCGGAGCTGCATGCACAGAGTGATGGATCTGAGCTGCACGCACATGCAAAGAGTGATGGATCGGAGCTGAATGTGCATGCACAGAGTGATGGATCGGAGCTGAATGTGCATGCACAGAGTGATGGATCGGAGCTGTAAGCACAGCATGATGGATCGGAGCTGCACGCGCATGCACAGAGTGAAGGATCAGAGCTGCACGCGCATGCAACGAGTGGTGGATTGGAGCTGTAAGCACAGCGTGATGGATCGGAGCTGCACGCACATGCACAGAGTGATGGACGGAAACTGCACGTGCATGCAAAGAGTGATGGATCAGAGCTGCATGCACAGAGTGATGGATCGGACTGCACACGCATGCACAGATCTGATCCATCGGCTGCCTCTCTACAACGATTGATCTCAGAGAGGGTGACGTTGGCCGCTCTCTGTGTGATGACTTCCCCAGTGACTGATCTGGTGACCGACAGTCTGGAAATTAAAAAAATCCCTGCTGGTGATGCTGGGTGGGGTGGAGGAAACTTCTCCATTTCACAATATAATTACAACTTAAAGTGATGGATCGGAGCTGCACGTGCATGCACAGAGTGATGGATGGGAGCTGCATGCGCATGCACAAAGTGATGGATTGGCGCTGCAGGTGCATTCACATAGTGATGGATCGGAGCTGCACGCGCATGCACATAGTGATGGATCAGAGCTGCACGCGCATGCACAGAGTGATATATTGGAGCTGCATGCACATGCCCATAGTGATGGATTTGAGCTGCACGTGCATGCACAGAGTGATGCATTGAAGCTGCACGTGCATGCACAGAGTGATGGATCAGAGCTGCATGCGCATGCACAGAGTGATGGATCGGAGCTGCATGCGCATGCACAGAGTGATGGATCGGAGCTGCACGTGCATGCACAGAATGATGGATCTGGGTTGCACGCACATGCACAGAGTGATGGATCTGAGCTGCATGCACAGAGTGATGGATCTGAGCTGCACGCACATGCAAAGAGTGATGGATTGGAGCCGCATGTGCATGCGCAGAGTGATGGGTAGGAGCTGAATGTGCATGCACAGAGTGATGGATCAGAGCTGCATGCGCATGCACAGAGTGATGGATGGGAGCTGCAAGTGCAAGCACAGAGTGATGGATCGGAGCTGTAAGCACAGCATGATGGATCGGAGCTGCACGCGCATGCACAGAGTGAAGGATCAGAGCTGCACGCGCATGCAACGAGTGATGGATTGGAGCCTTACAATATCCATGTGTGAGCTGGGGCAATATTCATGTGTGAGCTGGGGCAATATTCATGTGTGAGCTGGGGCAATATTCATGTGTGAGCTGGGGCAAATCCATGTGTGAGCTGGGGCAATATCCATGTGAGAGCTGGGGCAATATCGATAACGTGTCCACAGGTTGGGGGGGGTGCACAATTCTTGGCTGGCTTCGGGCACTGACAACCCACGCTACGCCACTGGCTGTAAGCACAGTGTGATGGATCGGAGCTGCACGCACATGCACAGAGTGATGGACGGGAACTGCACGTGCATGCAAAGAGTGATGGATCAGAGCTGCATGCACAGAGTGATGGATCGGACTGCACGCGCATGCACAGATCTGATCCATCGGCTGCCTCTCTACAACGATTGATCTCAGAGGGGGAGAGGGTGACGTTGGCCGCTCTCTGTGTGATGACTTCCCCAGTGACTGATCTGGTGACCGACAGTCTGGAAATTAAAAAAATCCCTGCTGGTGATGCTGGGTGGGGTGGAGGAAACTTCTCCATTTCACAATATAATTTCACCAGATCGAGGGGAACTGGGAGAGGTAGGGGAGTCCTCAGATCCAGACCACTTTCAATCAATAAAGTGGTCAGGATGAGTAGAGTGCCCCTTTAACCCATTCACTGCGGATGACATGTGGGGAACGTCCTCATAGACTCCCACTGTTTGCAGAGGACATTCCCCACACATCATCAGCTCGGCGGGAGCCAGAGAGATACTCACCTCTCTGCTCCAGGGTCCCATGGCGTTCTGATTTAAAGGAAGTCAGACGCTGCTTTTATGGGCCCTCCAGACGCAAATGACATCATTGTGTCGGGTGCGATGACATCATTTTAAGGCGATCCTGGAGATATCCTGGAAGGAGGGGGATCCTTTCGGATACCTCTCCTTCCCGATCGGGAGGAGCTAGAGGGAAAAGCTAGGCACCGCTTAAAAGGGGAGAGTCTCCCCTTTAAGTGGTGCTTGACTTTAACCCCTGAGGCAACGGTCCGCGATTCAACGCCACTCAGCCCCGGGTCGCGGCCTATTTCTGGTGGGGGCCGCCATCTTGGATGACAGCTCCACCTCTGGGTCCCCCCTTGTCACCTGACATCATCATGCATGGCGTGATGATGTCAGTTAGCTGGGGAACCCCTAGCTGCCCGGGGATTTCCTAAGGAAATACCATGGTGGAAATAGGGGGGTTCCTTTGAACACGGTGGCAGCTAGAGGGTCATGTTTGGTGTCATTCGAAAGGCCAGAGCATGGCCTTTCCAATGATACCAAACATGACCATGTTAAAAGTAAGAACAAAATAATAAAAATTAAAAAAAAAAACATAGGTTTATTTTGTGTGTTATTTTTATCAATACAGCAATATTGTTCCCATTTCGATTATAATGTGAACAATGATGCTGCACTAAGGATATTTTTCTATGGGGTTTTTTATTAAATATCACGTAATTTCTCCCCAAAAAAAGTAACGAGTCCCCATTTCAAATTTTGCTAACAAGCGCACCCCATAGAAAATATAACCTCAAAGGCTCGGTTAATAAAATGTGGAAAAAAAACACGTTACACGCTGTAGATGATTGAAAATTCAAATTTTATTGCAATCTTTGTTATAATATTCAGGCAAGGCATGACGAATACATACAATAATGATATATTACGAATCTGCAGAGTCTGCCGGAAAGAACGATAGATAATATGTCTGGGTCGTATAATAAAACGTGGCTTCGAAACGCGTTTAAACCTGATGAGCAAAAGCGGTAAAAATGAGCTCAGCACACAGCGGTGAAATGGATCAGCAGTGAACGAGTTAATATGCATAGTGTTAACCATTCTAGCAGATGTATAATGCATTCTGTTTAGTTTAGGAAGGAACTAACAATTAGACCTCCTTTTTCAGCAGGTACGTTCCATCAGCAGCGATTGTCTACGAGCAGCCCTGATTGGCTGCTCAGCAGGGCAGCAGGCCGTCTTGCCTTACATACAGCAGCATGTCCACCTCTTCAGGAATGATGCAAATTGCATCACAGCCATGCCACCTCTCATCCGATCCTAGACCTGCCAAAAGCTGACTAGGCATCCATGGGCAGGGATAGATTCTGTCCATTTGAGAGCCACACTGCACTTTTTCTCCAACCCATGTGGATCTTGTGGTTTCATCTAGTACTTGAAGCAATCATATAAGAAAAAAAATAAAATATATATATATATAAATAACAAGAACTCTATTTATTTTTACTGTAAAAACCCTAAACTTGTTCATATTTCACTTCCCAGCTGATCTTTATCTTTATATTCCGGTCTATCTGCATTAATATTCCATACTTGTAATTGTTTCATAAATCAAACAAAACAGCGGCTTCGTAGAAAAAAAAATAATCACTGATTTTTTTTCCCCATCTGCAAAAAACTTTGATAAATTCTGCCTATATGTAATATCTCTTATTTATCCAAACTTAAAGCCTTTCCTTTTTATTCTAAAGCGGTTACAGCCTGCAGGCTTTCTGACTGTCCATTTGAAAACACATCTGTAAAATGTAAAATAACTGACGATCGGCGAATTCCCACACACTCTGACGGCAAAATACAGCTTCGACAAGATTGACATTTCTTAGAGTTGTTCGTTTTTATCTTCATTTTGTCGTTTTTTCAAAAAAAAAAAAAAATCGGAATTAAAATCCTCCTCTATGCAAACTGATGCAAAACAGTGAAAAATTGTGCACCTCATTATCTGTCCTGTGCAGAACTCCCTACTGTGCGCTGTGTAACAGATCTCTGCACCCCAACTGGGCCACCATAGGTTGATGACGCTCCCTTGCTGGACACCCATTCACACACCAATGATCTTTTAAGCCGTATCATGGCATTAGCCGAGGTTTAAGGATAATACGATGGTTATAGCATTCCCCAGACACGAGGCAGCACTCAGAAACTGGGATAAAACAGACAGACAAATCTATTTTAATTAAACACATCAGCCAGATATATAAAGTGCAAGGAGGGACCTGGAGACTAATGGGAAATGAAACCCTGGTGCCCACCCCTCCTCCTCATGTGAACCAGGCATGTTCAGACATGAAACAATAGGGCAGATTGCAATTACAAGGTATACATGAATAAAGTGGATAACAATACAAACACATAAGGGGTTAATCAAAGAGAGTCGATCTGGCCCCGAAACATTTGGTGGTTGCAGCCGCCCCATTGGGGAATAGGCGCTACCCTACTCCTCCTGTACTATGTATTAGTGATGGCCCCTCTGAGGTATTGTGGAAGAGTGCAGGGTCGGACCCTGTGATCAAATATTGAAATGATATGCACCTGTCACATTCAAGTGCAGAAAAATTGGGTCTTAGTCGGTGGTGAACGAAACCGAGAATCTAACAGGGTTATTCAAAGAGATCCGAATTGTGGCCGAAAGGTAACCAAACAGTGAAATGCAGCATTTGGTTACCTTTCTTGGCCATTCTGCTATCCAGAGAGCAGGCAGTTCGCCAAATGTTGGCGAATTGCCTGCACATACGGTGTCTGGTCGGTGCCTGTTTGAGGGCAGTGAATCCCCATAGAGAAGCAATGCTTCGTCGATTCAGAGAACAAAACCCAGCAGCGAAAAGTTGCCGAAATGCCCTGCTGTTCGGAGGTTTCATTCGGCATGTTTATTCAGGCGAATCCCATAGGCTTCAATGTTAAAAATATTCCTGTTTTAATTCAATATCTAATAAACCGTTTATTATTATATTCTGCAGTAAAAAGTCTCTTTATTTTTAGATTTTTTTAGGATCTTTAACCCCTTAGTGACCGGGTGGTTTTACACAAATCCGTCCTTTAGTGACCGCTGCTGTTTTTACGTTTCTGCGCTGTTAGTGTTTAGGTCAAATTTTCCTCTTACTCGTTTATTCAACCCACACATATTATACAGTTTTTCCCGCCATTAAATGGACTTTCTAGAAATACCATTATTTCCATCATATCGAATAATTTACTATAAAAAAATATGAAATATGATGAAAAAATGGTAAAAACACACTTTTTCGTAATCTAATCCCCAAAATCTACAACCACCAAAAAAGACCCCAGCTAAATAGTTTCAAAATTTTGTCCCAAGAATGGAAATACTCAATTTTTACATGTTTTTGCTTTTTAACCCCTTCACTGCTGAGCCAGTTCACCTATGTGCGCTGCGCTCATTCTGACCATTTTGTGCTAATTATTTTGAGATGACAGCCTAGGTCCTATTTAACTAAACCCCCCCAGACAAAAAAAACTTTAAAAAATATATATATATATTAGGGATGCACCGATACCACTTTTTTAAGACCGAGTACGAGTACCGATACTTTTGTTCAAGTACTCACCGATACCGAGTACCAATACTTTTATTTTATGTCATGTGACGCTTTCCAATAAGAACAGACCTCATAGATATGCCCCCCCAGCTCATAGATATGCCCCCCAGCTCTTGGATTTGCCACCCAGCTCATGGATATTTGCCCCCCAGCTCATGGATACTGCCCCCCAGCTCATGGATACTGCCCCCCAGCTCATGGATAATGCCCCAGCTCATGAATATACTGCCCCAGCTCATGGATATACTGCCCCAGCTCATGGATATGCTGCCCCAGCTCATGGATATACTGCCCCAGCTCATGGATATACTGCCCCCAGCAGCTCATGGATATTGCCCCCAGCAGCTCATGGATATTGCCCCCCAGCTCATGGATATTGCCCCAGCTCATGGATATTGCCCCCAGATCATGGATATGCCCCCCAGCTCATGGATATTGCCCCCCAGCTCATGGATATGCCCCCAGCTCATGGATATGCCCCCCAGCTCATTGATATGCCCCAGAGCTCATGGATATTGCCCCAGCTCATGGATATTGCCCCCCAGCTCATGGATATGCCCCCCAGCTCATGGATATGCCCCCCAGCTCATTGATATGCCCCAGAGCTCATGGATATTGCCCCAGCTCATGGATATTGCCCCCCAGCTCATGGATATGCCCCCCAGCTCATGGATATGCCCCCCAGCTCATTGATATGCCTCAGAGCTCATGGATATTGCCCCAGCTCGTGGATAATGCCCCCAGCTTGTGGATAATGCCCCCCAGCTCATGGATAATGCCCCCCAGCACTCGGATTTGCCCCCACCCTCCGCTCATACTTACCTTCCTCTAGCGACGCCGGGAAAGTCTTTGCACGTGCACGCTCCTTGGAAGGTCCCCAGCCGCCACCACGTGATCATGGCTGGGGTCCTTCCAACGAGCGCACGCACAGAAACTTTCCCGGCGTCGCTCAGGAAGGTAAGTATGAATGGAGAGCAGCTGCAGGGCCTGTCCGAATGCTCTATCGGCATTCGGACAGGCCCTGCAGCTGCTCTCCTCACTTGGTTTATACTTACCTTCCTTTAGCGACGCCGGGAAAGTTTCCGCGCGTGCGCACGCTCGTTAGAAGGACCCCAGCCGCGATCACATGGTCCCACGTGGTCGCGGCTGGGGACCTTCCAAGGAGCGCGCGCGCGCGAAGTCTTTCCCGGCGTCGCTAGAGGAAGGTAAGTATAAACCAAGTGAGGAGAGCAGCTGCAGGGCCTGTCCGAATGCCGATAGAGCATTCGGACAGCCGCCCCAGCCCCTCGGATGCCGTCAAGCCGGCTCAATGCCGGCTCAATGCCGGCTTCCAGTATCGGAAAAAAATATCGGGGGTACTGCACGTACCAAGTACTCCTGCAGTACCCGGTATCAGCACCGATACCGATACTAGTATCGGTATCGGTGCAACCCTAATATATATATATATATATATATATATATTTTTTTTAAAAAAACAAACCTAGTCATGGTATCATTGGAAAGACCATGATCATGCCTTTCCAATGATGTCAAATATGACCATCTAGCTGCCACGGATCGGGAGATAGGGGGATCCTTAGGATCCCCTTATCTCTACATTGAAGCTAGAGGGTTAACTGGCCCACTGACATCCTCATACATATGGTGAGGTTGGCAGTGGGTGGGAGGGACCTGGAGACTTGGCTGACATCCAAGATGTCAGCCCCCCTCCAGGCTTGAATCACATTTTGGCACCAATTAGTGCTGAAACACGATCTGGGAGCAAAATAGTTAATGCTATACACCACTGAAAAGGGGAGACTCTCCCCTTTCCGGAGGTGCAAAAAGCATCTCTTTAGCTTCAATGGTTGGGGAGATAGAGGGCTCCGAAGGAGCCCCCCTCCCCTCCATTGATTTCAATGGGGGCGTGGTGTGGTGACGTCATCGAGCTCGCCGGCCCATGCAAATGAGGAGGGAAGGCTTCCTCCCTGCCAGATCTGCGTGGGATCCAGCGAGGGAGGTAAGTATCGGGCGGGAGGGGGGTTTGGCGCCGCTGACGTACCCTGTACGTCCGCAGGTCTAAGGGAGACACGTGGGCAGGACGTGCAGGGTACGTCAGCGGTCCCTAAGGGGTTAAAGCATTTTTTGGAATTTTTTTAAAAACATTTTTTTTACTCGAACTTTCCGCGAAAGTCCCGAAAAGTTTGAAGTTCGCGAACAGCCGATGTTCGAATCGAACTTCGAACCGATTCGAACCCTCAGCCCATCTCTAATTGTTATTGTCTATATTTATATGTTACTGTTATTATTTCTGGTATGTGTGTCACTGCGGCCCTTTCCGACCCCCCCCTACTCATGTAGAGATCTGTGAAAGGTTTGAATGGTTATTGTTTGCTTTGTTTGCCAAATAAAGCCTTGTTATCAGATCATTATCAGGGTTATTCAAAGAGATTCAAAAGTCCCCGTACTTTCGGTGACTTTTCGTTCCCCGCACTTCGGGGCGATTTGGTGATCCTATTTTGCCGACCCTGCGGTGCATTCAGCAAGCACCGCAGGGCCCACGCAGTGCAGGGTAAACCCGCCGCAAACCCGCCGAACACTAACCGAACACTCACCTAAACCTGCAGAAAACAGCTGGATTAACCACACCGAAAATGCCAGAGCAGCCGTCGGAAAAACCCAACATGCAGATGAGCGAGGTGAAAAAAAAAAAACAGTGCGCTTTAAAGTTTGAAAATTTAAACGCTGTTTGCAAAAAAAAATACTGAAAGAAAATGTCTGGAATTTACACATAAAATCCTATGAATGATAACAAAAAGGTCTGTTACAAAAAAAAGAAAAAACGATTTAAAATAAAAAACTGGAAAAAAACTTTGCAAAACAAATTCCAAAAAATTAAAATGAAAAAATGTGTCATCTGCGCTTATTCCTATTACACCATGTGAAACAAAACACAATTAGAGGCTTTGGTTTAATGGCCATTAAGAGTGTTAGCTCACCTACCAGCGTCAAGGCACCTCTAGTGAAGATGAGTTCCTATCCAAAAATGAAGCCACAGGCTGCTGTGTAGCGACCATAACTGCTGACGCTGCTTTTCAGTCATGAGGTAGACTGGTGGTCCTTTATTTTATGCCCTCCCAGAAACAAAATCCACCTTGGTATAAAAAAAAAACAAAGACACGGAACGGAACAGCTGCAATGATAACCTGGCTGGAGGTGCAATTAAACATACTGTATATAGTAGGGATGGGCTGCCGGTTCGAATCGGTTTGAAGTTCAATTCGAACGTCGACTGTTCGAAGGTTTGCGAACTTCGAACTTTTCGGGACGTTCGTGGAAAGTTTCGAGAAAAAAAAGATTTAAGCATTTTTTGGATGTTTTTAAAAAGATCCTAAAAAAATCTAAAAATGAAGAAACTCTTTACTGCAGAATATAATAATAAACGGTTTATTAGTTATTGAATTAAAAACTGAATATTTTTTACCATTGAAGCCTATGGGATTCTTAAATTTCCCACTCCTTGTTAGTCAAACATTTCCCACTCCTTGTTGGTCAAACATTTTCCACTCCTTGTTGGTCAAACATTTCCCACTCCTTGTTGGTCAAACATTTCCCATTCCTTGTTGGTCAAACATTTTCCACTCCTTGTTGGTCAAACATTTCCCACTCATTGTTGGTCAAACATTTCCCACTCATTGTTGGTCAAACATTTCCCACTCATTGTTGATCGAACATCATTTCCCATGGCTTCAAATTGCATTTAAACATAAGCAAAAGCAGTAAAAATTAGCTCAGCGCACAGCTCATCGCTCAGCAGTGAAAGGGTTAAAAACATTAAAAAAAATCATTGTTTCCTGTCCCGCAGGGCAGTACCCGGAGACCCCCACACACCTTTTATGGTCAATAACGTGCATATATGTCCTCTGGAGGGGAACTTCATTTTCAAACCTTCGAGCCCCATTGACTTGCATTGTGTTCGAATCGGGTTCGAGTTCGTGGTCGAACTTTTTCGGATGTTCGAGTTCGAATGCGAACCGAACACGGGGGTGTTTGGCCCATCACTACCAGATATGTACTATAGAATTAAAAAGATGCTTACATTTTCACTCAAGCTCAGGACTAAGATGAACAATCTCTTCATCCACCCTTTGACTCCAGACTTATTAACACTGACATTACTTTCGGTAACACATCTTATTTGATTCTACTATTAGTTTCTCCGTTCTGTTATGAAATATTATAGCGTTACCAGTTTTATTATGTATCTGTCGATACAATACATTTTATTTATATCCCAGTCTTAAAGGCTTCACATTCCTTTTATGGTTCCAAAATTGTGTTCCTCGTCCCTTATCTATAAAATTATACCGGAGCGTAAACACCATATTTTCAAGAGGCAACTGAAAACACAAATTATGAAATTATTAAACGATAAATTTACCATAGTGTCTTGATTTAGTATTTTAATGAATTGGTTCTTGTCACATAGCACCTTGGTTTTCACACAGCAAGAGTGATTACTGCTCCAAGAATTACTGCTCCCAAAAAATTCCGAGCCTCCCTGCATTAATAATTTATTGAATGTTCTATACTCTTTTGAGAAATAATAAGAAATTAATAATAATCATTACAAAAAAAGATGAAAGTGATTTATTGGGCTTCCGAGCTTACTTATAAATATCCGTAAGATCAGATCCACAGCAGAGGAACGAGTTTAACAAAATAAAAGATCTCCCGTTACTTATTGCCAAAAGGGAATATTTACGACAAAATAATGACAACTATATGGAAATCAACTGTAAAACATGAATTCAATTTATGGGGAAAAATCACATTATTTTAGTTAACATCATTTATTTATTAACAGAAGTTTGTAACCTGAAGTTTGGAGATTATTTCTGCATAATTTAAAAAGTTCTCGTTTTTTAATAAAATCGCTGCGTGGGATCGCTGCTTACATCACTGTGCGATAATGAAAAGTCACGAAGAAAAGATATGAGGAGCGCGAGTTGCTTCCTAAAATATCTGTCATGTAAGAACGGTGGTTTAAATGTAATATTGATGATTTGATAATCCCTAGAGATGTGCAATTCATTTTGTTCTGAATCCAAATTCAGACGGAAATCACCATTTTCATATTTCGGGAGCATTTCCGAAAACAAAATATCGACCGTCTGAATTTTCGGATCAATCTGAAATTACGAATCGATGTTTCAACACAAACTGAATCGATTCGGTATGGACCGAAACGAAAAAAAAAAAACTGAAGGAAAATTATACGTAATGTTGAAAAAAACAGAACAAAACCGATCAAAAAACAATAAAATTCAGAACGAAATGATCTGAAAAGAAAAAAAAAACAGAACGAAATTATCTAAAATGAAACCAAAATAATCAAAAATAATTTTAATGCAACATATGAATCCACACACTGCTGGTAAGCGCCTCTCTGCGGTATAATTAATGCAGCATATGAATCCACACACTGCGGGGAAGTGCCTCTCTGCAGTATAATTAATGCAGCATATGAATCCATACACTGCTGGGAGCGCCTCTCTGCGGTATAATTAATGCAGCATATGAATCCACACACTGCTGGGAAGCACCTCTCTGCGGTATAATTAATGCAGCATATGAATCCTCACACTGCTGGGAAGCGCCTCTCTGCGGTATAATTAATGCAGCATATGAATCCACACACTGCTGGGAAGCGCCTCTCTGCGTTATAATTAATGCAGCATATGAATCACACACTGCTGGGAAGCGCCTCTCTACAGTATAATTAATGCAGCATATGAATCCTCACCCTCACACTGCTGGTAAGCGCCTCTCTGCAGTATAATTAATGCAGCATCTGATTCCACACACTGCTGGTAAGCGCCTCTCTGCGGTATAATTAATGCAGCATATGAATCCACACACTGCGGGGAAGCGCCTCTCTGCAGTATAATTAATGCAGCATATGAATCCTACACTGCTGGGAAGCGCCTCTCTGCGGTATAATTAATGCAGCATATGAATCCACACACTGCTGGGAAGCACCTCTCTGCGGTATAATTAATGCAGCATATGAATCCACACACTGCGGGGAAGCGCCTCTCTGCGGTATAATTAATGCAGCATATGAATCCACACACTGCTGGGAAGCACCTCTCTGCAGTATAATTAATGCAGCATATGAATCCACACACTGCTGGGAAGCACCTCTCTGCGGTATAATTAATGCAGCATATGAATCCACACACTGCTGGGAAGCGCCTCTCTGCAGTATAATTAATGCAGCATATGAATCCACACACTGCTGGGAAGTGCCTCTCTGCGGTATAATTAATGCAGCATATGAATCCACACACTGCTGGGAAGCACCTCTCTGCAGTATAATTAATGCAGCATATGAATCCACACACTACTGGGAAGTGCCTCTCTGCGGTATAATTAATGCAGCATATGAATCCACACACTGCTGGGAAGCACCTCTCTGCGGTATAATTAATGCAGCATATGAATCCACACACTGCTGGGAAGTGCCTCTCTGCGTATAATTAATGCAGCATATGAATCCACACACTGCTGGGAAGCACCTCTCTGCGGTATAATTAATGCAGCATATGAATCCACACACTGCTGGGAAGCGCCTCTCTGCGGTATAATTAATGCAGCATATGAATCCACACACTGCTGGGAAGCACCTCTCTGCAGCATAATTAATGCAACATTTGAATCCACACACTGCTGGTAAGCGCCTCTCTGCAGTATAATTAATGCAGCATATGAATCCACACACTGCTGGGAAGCGCCTCTCTACGGTATAATTAATACAGCATATGAATCCGCACACTGCTGGGAAGCGCCTCTCTGCGGTATAATTAATACAGCATATGAATCCACACACTGCTGGGAAGCGCCTCTCTGCAGTATAATTAATGCAGCATATGAATCCACACACTGCTGGGAAGCGCCTCTCTGCGGTATAATTAATGCAGCATATGAATCCACACACTGCTGGGAAGCGCCTCTCTGCGGTATAATTTAGGCTGGGGTCAGACCAGCGCACTTTTAACCTGCATTCTGGCGCACATAATTACGGCCGCACTAGCAGCAGATGATGGGCAATGACGGCCAATATACGATGTACGGCCGCACAAAAGTCCGACCGTGCAACGCAAGTGGAATTTGAACGCATTTTTTTGAGAGCGCTGAACCGCTAGTATGACGTACTGAGTGCGCAGCTGCGGCATAGCGGCGTGTTTGCGTGATTAGGAGATGTCAGACGCTGCTAATGTCCAGCCTACATAACGTCCAGACGCAAAAAGAGTTTTATTGACGATCCGTACAAAATCACGCACGAAAATGCGCGTCGTCTGACCGTTTTTGCGCATTCTGTGAAAAAATACGTCAATGCGTTCGGATGCACTTTTTCACGTTCGCGGGGAAAAATGCTTTCGTCTGACTCTAGCCTAATGCAGCATATGAATGCACACACTGCTGGGAAGCGCCTCTCTGCAGGATAATTAATGCAGCATATGAATCCACACACTGCGGGGAAGCGCCTCTCTGCTGTATAATTAATGCAGCATATGAATCCACACACTGCTGGGAAGCGCCTCTCTGCGGTATAATTAATGCAGCATATGAATCCACACACTGCGGGGAAGCACCTCTCTGCAGTATAATTAATGCAGCATATGATTCCACACACTGCTGGGAAGCACCTCTCTGCAGTATAATTAATGCAGCATATGAATCCACACACTGTTGGGAAGCGCCTCTCTGCAGTATAATTAATGCAGCATATGAATCTGCACAATGCAGGGAAGCGCCTCTCTGCGGTATAATTAATGCAGCATATGTATCCACACACTGCGGGGAAGCACCTCTCTGCAGTATAATTAATGCAGCATCTGATTCCACACACTGCTGGGAAGCACCTCTCTGCAGTATAATTAATGCAGCATATGAATCCACACACTGTGGGGAAGCGCCTCTCTGCAGTGTAATTAATGCAGCATATGAATCCACACACTGCTTGTAAGCACCTCTCTGCGGTATAATTAATGCAGCATATGAAGCTGCACACTGCTGGAAAACGCCTCTCTGCGGTATAATTAATGCAGCATATGAATCTGCACACTGCGGGGTTAGTGCCTCTCTGCGGTATAATTAACGCAGCATATGAATCCACACACTGCTGGGAAGCGCCTCTCTGCGGTATAACTAATGCAGCATTTGAATCCACATACTGCGGGGCAGCGCCTCTCTGCAGTATAATTAATGCTGCATATGAATCCATACACTGCTGGGAAGCGCCTCTCTGCGGTATAATTAACGCAGCATATGAATCCACACACTGCTGGGAAGCGCCTCTCTGCGGTATAACTAATGCTGCATTTGAATCCACATACTGCGGGGCAGCGCCTCTCTGCAGTATAATTACTGCAGCATATGAATCCACACACTGCTGGGAAGCGCCTCTCTGCAGTATAATTACTGCAGCATATGAATCCACACACTGCTGGGAAGCGCCTCTCTGCAGTATAATTAATGCAGCATATGAATCCACACACTGCTGGGAAGCGCCTCTCTGCAGTATAATTAATGCAGCATATGAATCCACACACTGCTGGGAAGCGCCTCTCTGCAGTATAATTAATGCAGCATATGTATCCACACACTGCTGGGAAGCACCTCTCTGCAGTATAATTAATGCAGCATATGAATCCACACACTGCTGGGAAGCGCCTCTCTGCAGTATAATTAATGCAGCATATGAATCCACACACTGCTGGGAAGCGCCTCTCTGCAGTATAATTACTGCAGCATATGAATCCACACACTGCTGGGAAGCGCCTCTCTGCAGTATAATTAATGCAGCATATGAATCCACACACTGCTGGGAAGCGCCTCTCTGCAGTATAATTAATGCAGCATATGAATCCACACACTGCTGGGAAGCGCCTCTCTGCAGTATAATTAATGCAGCATATGTATCCACACACTGCTGGGAAGCACCTCTCTGCAGTATATTTAATGCAGCATATGAATCCATACACTACTGGGAAGTGCCTCTCTGCGGTATAATTAATGCAGCATATGAATCCACACACTGCTGGGAAGCACCTCTCTGCGGTATAATTAATGCAGCATATGAATCCACACACTGCTGGGAAGTGCCTCTCTGCGTCATAATTAATGCAGCATATGAATCCGCACACTGCTGGGAAGCGCCTCTCTACAGTATAATTAATGCAGCATATGAATCCTCACACTGCTGGTAAGCGCCTCTCTGCAGTATAATTAATGCAGCATATGAATCCATACACTGCTGGTAAGCGCCTCTCTGCGGTATAATTAATGCAGCATATGAATCCACACACTGCGGGGAAGCGCCTCTCTGCAGTATAATTAATGCAGCATATGAATCCATACACTGCTGGGAAGCGCCTCTCTGCGGTATAATTAATGCAGCATATGAATCCACACACTGCTGGGAAGCACCTCTCTGCGGTATAATTAATGCAGCATATGAATCCACAACACTGCGGGGAAGCGCCTCTCTGCGGTATAATTAATGCAGCCATATGAATCCAACACTGCTGGGAAGCACCTCTCTGCAGTATAATTAATGCAGCATATGAATCCACACACTGCTGGGAGCACCTCTCTGCGGTATAATTAATGCAGCATATGAATCCACACACTGCTGGGAAGCGCCTCTCTGCAGTATAATTAATGCAGCATATGAATCCACACACTGCTGTGGAAGTGCCTCTCTGCGGTATAATTAATGCATCATATGAATCCACACACTGCTGGGAAGCACCTCTCTGCAGTATAATTAATGCAGCATATGAATCCACACACTACTGGGAAGTGCCTCTCTGCGGTTACATTAATGCAGCATATGAATCCACACACTGCTGGGAAGCACTCTCTGCGGTATAATTAATGCAGCATATGAATCCACACACTGCTGGGAAGTGCATCTCTGCGGTATAATTAATGCAGCATATGAATCCACACACTGCTGGGAAGCACCTCTCTGCGGTATAATTATGCAGCATAATGAATCACACACTGCTGGAAGCGCCTCTCTGTGGTATAATTAATGCAGCATATGAATCCACACACTGCTGGGAAGCACCTCTCTGCAGTATAATTAATGCAACATTTGAATCCACACACTGCTGGTAAGCGCCTCTCTGCGGTATAATTAATGCAGCATATGAATCCACACACTGCTGGAAGCGCCTCTCTGCGGTAATAATAATGCAGCATATGAATCCGCACACTGCTGGGAAGCGCCTCTCTGCGGTATAATTAATGCAGCATATGAATCCACACACTGCTAGGAAGCGCCTCTCTGCGGTATAATTTAATAACAGCATATGAATCCACACACTGCTGGGAAGCGCCTCTCTGCAGTATAATTAATGCAGCATATGAATCCACACACTGCTGGGAAGCGCCTCTCTGCGGTATATATTAATGCAGCATATGAATCCACACACTGCTGGGAAGCGCCTCTCTGCGGTATAATTAATACAGCATATGAATCCACACACTGCTGGGAAGCGCCTCTCTGCAGTATAATTATGCAGCATATGAATCCACACACTGCGGGGAAGCGCCTCTCTGCGGTATAATTATTGCAGCATATGAATCACACACTGCTGGGAAGCGCCTCTCTGCGGTATAATTTAGGCTGGGGTCAGACCAGCGCACTTTTAACCTGCCATTCTGGCGCACATAATTACGGCCGCACTAGCAGCAGATGATGGGCAATGACGGCCAATATACGATGTACGGCCGCACAAAAAGTCCGACCGTGCAACACAAGTGGAATTTGAACGCATTTTTTTGAGAGCGCTGAACCGCTAGTATGACGTACTGAGTGCGCAGCTGCGGCATAGCGGTGTGTTTGCGTGATTAGGAGATGTCAGACGCTGCTAATGTCCAGCCTACGTAACGTCCAGACGCAAAAAGAGTTTTATTGACGATCCGTACAAAATCACGCCCGAAAATGCGCGTCGTCTGACCGTTCTTGCGCATTCTGTGAAAAAATACGTCAATGCGTTCGGATGCACTTTTTCACGTCCGCGGGGAAAAATGCTTTCGTCTGACTCTAGCCTAATGCAGCATATGAATCCACACACTGCTGGGAAGCGCCTCTCTGCAGGATAATTAATGCAGCATATGAATCCACACACTGCGGGGAAGCGCCTCTCTGCGGTATAATTAATGCAGCATATGAATCCACACACTGCTGATAAGCGCCTCTCTGCGGTATAATTAATGCAGCATATGAATCCACACACTGCGGGAAAGTGCCTCTCTGCTGTATAATTAATGCAGCATATGAATCCGCACACTGCTGGGAAGCGCCTCTCTGCGGTATAATTAATGCAGCATATGAATCCACACTGCGGGGAAGCGCCCCTCTGCTGTATAATTAATGCAGCATATGAATCTGCACACTGCAGGGAAGCACCTCTCTGCGGTATAATTAATGCAGCATATGAATCCACACACTGCTGGGAAGCGCCTCTCTACGGTATAATTAATGCAGCATATGAATCCACACACTGCTGGGAAGCACCTCTCTGCGGTATAATTAATGCAGCATATGAATCCACACACTGCTGGGAAGCGCCTCTCTGCGTTATAATTAATGCAGCATATGAATCCGCACACTGCTGGGAAGCACCTCTCTGCGTTATAATTAATGCAGCATATGAATCCACACACTGCTGGGAAGCGCCTCTCTACAGTATAATTAATGCAGCATATGAATCCTCACACTGCTGGGAAGCGCCTCTCTGCGTTATAATTAATGCAGCATATGAATCCACACACTGCTGGGAAGCGCCTCTCTACAGTATAATTAATGCAGCATATGAATCCTCACACTGCTGGTAAGCGCCTCTCTGCAGTATAATTAATGCAGCATATGAATCCATACACTGCTGGTAAGCGCCTCTCTGCTGTATAATTAATGCAGCATATGAATCCACACACTGCTGGGAAGCGCCTCTCTGCGTTATAATTAATGCAGCATATGAATCCACACACTGCTGGGAAGCGCCTCTCTACAGTATAATTAATGCAGCATATGAATCCTCACACTGCTGGTAAGCGCCTCTCTGCAGTATAATTAATGCAGCATATGAATTACACTGCTGGTAAGCGCCTCTCTGTGTATAATTAATGCAGCATATGAATCCACACACTGCGGGGAAGCGCCTCTCTGCAGTATATTAATGCAGCATATGAATCTGCACCCTGTGGGAAGCGCTCTCTGCAGTATAATTAATGGATATGAATCCACACACTGCTGGGAAGCGCCTCTCTGCAGTATAATTAATGCAGCATATGAATCCACACACTGCTGGGAAGCGCCTCTTGCAGTATAATTAATGCAGCATATTGAATCCAACACTGCTGGGAAGCGCCTCTCTGCAGTTAAATTAATGCAGCTATGAATCACACTGCTGGGAAGCGCCTCTCTGCGTTATATTAATGCAGCATATGAATCCACCACACTGCTGGGAAGCGCCTCTCTACAGTATAATTAATGCAGCATATGAATCCTCACACTGCTGGTAAGCGCCTCTCTGCAGTATAATTAATGCAGCATATGAATCCATACACTGCTGGTAAGCGCCTCTCTGCTGTATAATTATGCAGCATATGAATCCACACACTGCTGGGAAGCGCCTCTCTGCCGTTATAATTAATGCAGCATATGAATCCACACACTGCTGGAAGCGCCTCTCTACAGTATAATTAATGCAGCATATGAATCCTCACACTGCTGGTAAGCGCCTCTCTGCAGTATAATTAATGCAGCATATGAATCCATACACTGCTGGTAAGCGCCTCTCTGCTGTATAATTAATGCAGCATATGAATCCACACACTGCGGGGAAGCGCCTCTCTGCAGTATAATTAATGCAGCATATGAATCTGCACCCTGTGGAAGCGCCTCTCTGCAGTATAATTAATGCAGCATATGAATCCACACACTGCTGGGAAGCGCCTCTCTGCAGTATATTAATGCAGCATATGAATCCACACACTGCTGGAAGCGCCTCTCTGCAGTATAATTAATGCAGCATATTGAATCCACACACTGCTGGGAAGCGCCTCTCTGCAGTATAATTAATGCAGCATATGAATCCACACACTGCTGGGAAGCGCCTCTCTGCAGTATAATTAATGCAGCATATGAATCCACACACACTGCTGGGAAGCGCCTCTCTGCAGTAAATTAATGCAGCATATGAATCCACACACTGCTGGGAAGCGCCTCTCTGCAGTATAATTAATGCAGCATATGAATCCACACACTGCTGGAAGCGCCTCTCTGCGGTATAATTAATGCAGCATATGAATCCACACACTGCTGGGAAGCGCCTCTCTGCAGTATTATTAATGCAGCATATGAATCCACACACTGCTGGGAAGCGCCTCTCTGCAGTATAATTAATGCAGCATATGAATCCACACACTGCTGGGAAGCTCCTCTCTGCAGTATAATTAATGCAGCATATGAATCCACACACTGCTGGGAAGCACCTCTCTGCAGTATAATTAATGCAGCATATGAATCCACACACTGCTGGAAGCACCTCTCTGCAGTATAATTAATGCAGCATATATGAATCCACACACTGCTGGGAAGCGCCTCTCTGCAGTATAATTAATGCAGCATATGAATCCACACACTGCTGGGAAGCACCTCTCTGCAGTATAATTAATGCAGCATATGAATCCACACACTGCTGGGAAGTACTTCTCTGCAGTATAATTTAAAATAACTTTAACATAAGTTAGGAAACCTAAACTTTAACCCAAATATTCTCGAAAGTTACCAAGAAATTCAAAAAAATAAATAAACAAAATGCCTTATTGCTGCAATTGAAACTAATAAACGGTTTAGGCTGGGGTCAGACGAACGCAGTTTTAACGTGCGTTTAGCCGCACGAAATCACGGCCGTGCTAGCAGCAAATGACGTCCAATGCCGGGCAGCATACGACGAACGGCCGCACAAATGTCCGTCTGTGCAACGCAAGTGGCAAACGAACGCATTTTTTCGAGAATGTCAAACCGCTAGTACGGACGTACAGAGTGCGTGATTGGGAGACGTCAGACGCTGCTCATGTCCGGCCAACCAAACGTCCAGACGCAAAAAGGGTTTTATTGATGATCCGTACAAAATCACGGACGAAAATGCGCATCGTATGACCGCTATTGCGTATTCCGTGAAAAAATACGTCCATTCGTTCGAACGCACTTTTTCATGGACAACGTGAAAAATGCGTTCGTCTGACCCTAGCCTTAAAAAATAGTTATTAAAAACGTGAATATTATTTACATTGAAACTATGCTGGAAAAAACCCTTATTTCTTTAAAATAAGTTAGGAAACCTCAGTCTCGTGTCAGACGCGCGCAGTGTTCATGTCCGTGTTACCGCACATAAGTACGTCCGTGATAGCATACAATTGAGTTAAATGGAGCCCCACACACGAAGTGCGGACGCATGACGGACGCGGCAAACAGACGCAGGTTCGGCAATAACGTAATACTGCTAGAACGGACGTGTGGAGTGCTCCACGTCCGCAACATCTGCATAGTTTTGTGTGTGAGTGATGGAACGTGGTCAGACGGACTGCATTTATACGTCCAGCATTTTTGACGGACAAAATGGTTTTGCATTTTAATTTATTCTCCCTGCTACGGCTGAAAATGTGCGTTCGAAGAATGGACGTATTTTTTCACGGAATACGCAATAGCGGTCATACTATGCGCAGTTTCATCCGTGATTTTGTACGGATCATCATAAAACACTTCTTGCATCTGGACGTTATGTTGGCCGGACATTAGCAGCGTCTGATGTCTCCAATTCACGCACACACACCACTAGCGGACGCAGCGCACTCTGTACGTCAGTACTAGTGGTTTAACGTTCTCGAAAAATGCGTTCATTTTCCACTTGCGTTGCGCAGCCGGACTTTGTGCGACCGTACTTCGTATATTGGCCGTCATTGCCCGGCATCTGCTGCTAGCACGGCCGTGATTAAGTGCGCCAGAACGCGCGTTCGCACTGCCTCAGTCTGACCCTAGCCTACATCAGTCCAAAAATACGTCAGTGAAAAAAACAGACTGTGTGGCCACTACCTTGTTTTCAGTCCGTACAAAATGCGCTCGTCGGACCCTAGCCTAAAGATTAACCCAAAATATCTCAAAAAATGCCCAGAAATTCCTAAAAAAAATATTAATAAGTATGGAGACTTTCATTTTATTGGTAGTTAGACATGTGCACAGCACAAAATTTCGTTTTGAACTAATATATTAGTCCTAAAACGCAATTTATTTAGTTGCTAAAGAAATTCGTTTTCAGTTCTTTAGTATGAAAACGAATTTCATTCATCCGAAAACCAGTGGATATAATTACAATTGTAGTGGCTCCTCAGAGGGATGAGATCGCTGCTTGTTTCAGTATCCGAACGCCATCGCCAACCCGCTGCAAACCCACCAGATATCCGCCCTAAGGCCACCGATGCCAACCCGCCGGACATATGCTGCAAACTCGCCGCAAACCCACCAGCCACCGACGCCAACCCGCTGGACAGCGGCCGGGCACCGTCCTTCGCCGCCAACCCACCAGACAGATGCCAAATGCAGTCAACGAGCTGCTAAGTACAGCGCCAGACGCTGAAAAAAGCCGACATGCAGCCGAACAGTTAAAAAAAAGCATTGAAAGTATCACATTTGAAACGTTGTTTGCAAAAAAACTACTGGACGAAAATGTCTGGAATTAAAATATAGGGTCTTATGAATAATAATTAAAAGGTTTGTTACAGAGAAAAAACACTATTTAAAAAAAATCGGAAAAACCTTTTAGAAACATAGAAAAAACATAGAAAAATGTCGGCAGATAAGAACCTTTCGGCCCATCTAGTCTGCCCAATTACATGGATACTTTACCTGGATTTATCTTTTGTTTAGGATAGCCTTATGACTATCCCATGCTTGCTTAAATTCAATTACTGAATTTTGTCGAGAAAATCCTGAAAAATGCCTAAAAAATCAATAAATAAAAAGACTTTTTGCTGCAGATTAAAAGAATAAATGGTTTAATAGATATTGAATTAAAACAGGAATATTTTTAACATTGAAACCTATCGGATTCACCTGAATAAACCTGCTGAATGAAACCACCGAACAGCAGGGCATTTCACTGACATTTCTTTGCTGTTCGGTGTCTGTGAATAGATTAACCATTGCTTCTCTGTGGGGATTTCACTGCCACCGAACAGGCACCATATTTGGCTGGCAATTCGCCAAAATTTGGCAAACTGACTGAATAGCCGAATGCCCACGAAAGTGCACCGGGAAATTCCCTGTTTGGTGCAATTTCAGGGCCAGATCGTCTCTCTCTGAATAACCCCTAATGTGTAATAAAGCTTTGCACAATCACCTCCACATTTGGTCCCAGCGTGGGAAAGGAGAAGGAGAGTTAGGACAGTGGCATTGAAATGAAATGAGAAGAAACAAAAGTTCATTTTGAATTTCATTCTTTTCTATTTTTCACATTACATGGTCATATTCGGTATCCTTGGAAAGGCCATACTCTGATCTTTCCAATGGCACCTCTCAAGACTTTGTGTGATGTAAATAGACACAGGGTTTCAAAGGACCCCCTGCCCCCCTTGCAGCAGTACAGAGGTTTATGTTTTTGATTGAACAATGCATAATAATGCTTTATGCTATCACCTCCACACTTGCTGGCATTGTGAAAAATGAGAAGGTGAGTTAGTGTAACATCATTGTTCTCATTATTATTGAAAAGTGAACAATAGTGCTGCATTAGGGAAAAAATACATTTTTATATTTATTTTTGTACTTATTTTATTTTTACATGTTTGGTAGCATTGGAAAGATCATGTTCTGGCCTTTTCAACAATACCGAGCATGGCCCTGTATCTTTTATGGTTCGGGAGATATGAGGGGTCCACTGCATCGCCACCATAGGGTGTTCCCCACCAAAACAATCAAGAAAATGTGAACCAGGTGTAAGAACTGGAACATAGGGTGTTCCCTGCCTGGCCTGGAGAAGTCATTTTCTGATGTCATCGTGTCCGTACACGAGGAATATCCCAGAGGCAGGGCTTAAATCACCGGAAGATGATTAAGGTCGGCGCCAGAGTGGCGCTTAGCTGCCGGGCTGCAATGGCACGCTGAGCCTGTCCTCCCGAGCCAATCGGGAAAACAGGCATCAACATCTGAGGGAGCCATGAGTTTGACAGCCCTAGTTTAGGATATTTTTTATAGGAGAGGGACCTATCATTTTAAGTTATGATCACAATATATTTAAGTCTCACTAGATTTATTTCTAGTACAGAGTCTCTTCCACACAATCAAGCAGATGTGATCAGACCTACGTGGGTGATACAGACGCGGACTAGAGAAAAAAAAAGAAGAAAATAAGATAAACAGTCTGTAGTAGTTACATCTCTATAGGAAAGATATGCAATAATCCATTTCAGCAGGAAACCTTTCTTTTTTTGGGGTTGTTTTTGTTATCTGTGTTCACAGAAGATGATTAATTATTTGGAGATGCTTCTCTTCCTGGCATTCAGTGCTAGTTTAAAACTTTGACCTTGCAAGCAAAAGATAATAACACACCATAGCCATCGGTGACCTTGTGATTAATATTACGAGCCGCGGGAAAAAGCCGCGACTTTTGGATCTGTCATGAAAAAAAGCGAAACGCGAGGAAGAACGGGAGAGAGCGCTGCTTTGTCCTCCAGTTCCTCGTGAAATAACTCATCAATCTGACAATATTAGCATCCAACATCAAAATTAGAGCGTGCCTTCCATCGCTAAACATCAATTTAAATACAGGGGGTTCTATTCCATAGTTGGTGCTGATGTAGCATCTTGATATTTAATTGTTAGCGCCAGGAGAAGCACGTTTAACAGAAAAGCAAAAAGCAAGTGGTGGGACACTCGTATAATTATAAAGCACCTTGATCTCCCATGATGTCATCTCCTCTTGATGTCAATCCCAGAGCATATGAATAGAAAAAGAATGAGGAAAGATCTACAATATATAAAAATAAGCAGCCATAATGGTGCAGTAAACTAAGCCCCCTATGGACCTCACTCACAATAAGTGATATAATACAAGATCGTCAGTGTTACCACTTTGCTGCTCCAGGGACTCTCCATCTGATGCCTCCCACCGACACCAGGAACAACAGGGAAGGATACCACTGGTTAGCAGATCAAAATTATTTATAGGTAACTGAGAATAAAATATATCCCAACACGTTTCGTCCCAAAATATGTGGACTTTATCAGGGAATAACATAAAAAAGCTTGTTGCTGTTGTTAGTTGCGAAGTCTTGTCCGACCCATCGTGACGCCATGGACAACATTCCTCAAGGCCTTCCTGTCCTCTACCATCTTCTGGAGTCCATTTAAGCTCACGCCAACTACCTTCAGTGACTCCATCCAGCCACCTCATTCTCTGTCATTCCCTTCTATTTTTGCCTGCAATCTTTCCCAGCTTTAGCCTCTTCTCCAGTGAGTCCTTCCTTCTCTTTAGGTGGCCAAAGTATATGAGTTTCATCTTCAGGATCTGGCCTTCTAAAGAGCAGTAAGAGATGACCTCCTCTAGGACTGACCGGTTGATCGTCTTGCAGTCCAAGGGACTCGCAGGAGTCTTCTCCAGCACCATAGTTCAAAGGCCTCAATTCTTTGGTGCTCAGCCTTTCTTACGTTCCAACTTTCACAGCCATACATTGCAACTGGGACAACCATAGCCTTGACTATACACACTTTTGTTGGCAGGGTGATGTCTCTGCTTTTTAGTATGCCGTCTAGATTTGCCATAGCTTTCCTCCCCAAAAGGTGAAAAAGCTAAACAGGTCTATATAGGACAATTTTGCTGTCTTCTCACTCGCTACTGGATGGCGTGCGCATTATCGCCATGTGTGTCGTCAACAGGGCGTCTCTCCAGAGCGGTTCCGCTCTGTTTACATCATTTCCTCCACGCGATTCCGGCCAGTGATCCCTCTGGCAAAGACTGATGATGTCCTCTCCATGCATCAGGAAGCGGCGGGCCGTCTCCTTAAACCGGGCACGCCTAGTGAGAATATAGGACCATCCATATTGAACCGCCATCTTTGTTAAGGGATCAATCCCTTTCCACATCATCGTCCCACACACAAACGTCCCAAAAGTCCAGAATCTATGCAAAGAAAAAAGAGCATACTACACGCTAAAATACATAAATAGACCTATAAATAAATTAAAAACACCAGAAAACATAGAAAACCAGAAATATAAAATAAAACCTTATGTATACACATACTGCGGGTATCAGAGAGATTAGCGCTCCGTTCCGGTGCGAGGTGCTGAGATAGTACCTGCCCCGGAATTATCATGGATCCCCCTTGGGTCTATGATACTGGTCCCTGTACACAGTATACTATCTACCCCTCCGATCCTTTGATGGTCGGTAATGCAGGTCATCAAGCACCCAGTAAGGGTTAATAGATACCAGAATATGAGGATAATAGGGATCTTAGCACCAGCCGAACTGGTCAGCCGTATGCCAAGAGCGATACTCAGAGCAGGGTCATCAGGAATAGCCGAGTACGTACACACAGAGGGTTCATTATGAATAGCTAGAGTCATACACAGAGCAGGTTCATTAAGAATAGCCGGGGTCATACACAGCGGGTTCGCTAAGAATAGCTGAGGTCATACACAGAGCGGGTTCGCTAAGAATAGAAGGGGTCATACACAGAGCAGGTTCATTAAGAATAGCCGGGGTCATACACAGAGCGGGTTCGCTAAGAATAGCCGGGGTCATACATAGAGTAGGTTCGTTAAGAATAGCCGGGGTCATACAATATTGAGGTGCCAACTGTGGAATAGAGCCCTTGGTGTGTTAGTGGACCTTTCATAGGTGGCATGAAGGCTCTCTTAAATCCGTGGCACTTAGATAAGCTGCACAAGGCCATGGCCCCCTATAGCCACATGGCCCCTGAACATATCAAGGGCTGTCACCCCAGATGCCGCTGCCCATTCTCATTGCGTTCATAAACTTGTTTTTATTTTAATGTTTGGGATTAAGACAACAAAGACCTGGTAAAGGATGTCACATCACATTTCTCCGATACCGTGACAATGGAAGCATGACATGTCGACGGTGTATCTGTGATGCTCTCTGCATGATGTGGATCGTCGGACAGAATCATTAACGGGAATGTAACTTGTTTTCCGGCAGAATCAGTGAAAAAGGCGTTTTGTTGGTTTTTTTTCAAAATAAATCTAAATAGGCATGTTTTTTTAGTAAATAATACAAAGTCAATAAATAACCATCTGTCTATTCGGTAAAGATCACTTTGTAACATTTAAACGTTTTCATCCCTTAACCGCTTGTTAAAAAAAACAACCGCACACACGCACAACAATGCGATGCACAATTACGCTGCGAAAGAACCTTGAGAATGTCCTTTTATTCCCCAGTTATTGCATTACTTATCCACTGGCAGCCACATGCTGTTCTGCACAAAAAAAAAAAAATATATAAAAAAAAATAAAAATTCAAAGAAACATCTTAAGCAATCATCTGGGAAACCTGTATTACTATCAATCTGTCTGGTTCTGTATCTTGCCAAGAGGTGAATGCAAATCAACTTAAAAGCAGCCTAGTGAATACATTTGTCAAACATCATAATAAAAGTGGTTAGTTCCTCTTTGAAATGTTGTTTTATTGTCACCAAGTGAAGCTCAACCAATGACAACTTAAGCATCTGCCCGTGGAAGTGTCTAAAGTTACGCGCGTTTATTACGACGCATTCATCATGTCATATTTGTTAGCGTGCTGTTTTATAGTCACGCGCATTAACTGCGCAATTGCTTTGATGTGCAAACCGTGCGTGTTTGTGTGTCTTGTTTTGTTTCGTTGTTTTTTTCGAGCCGGAATTTCTACGATATAATCATAAAGAATTATGTTTTCTTGCAAACCGACAAAATTGGCCCCAGTAGTTAAGAGAGATCAATCGTGCGAAGGAGACGCTTCCCGTAAAGCGTTTCTTACCGTCGGATAACGTATAAGGTTCTGATGTAGATTTGACACAGACGTTCGGAAGCTCGAGTCGAGCATTAGGTTTAGTGCTACGGGTAAAGTCACATAATGAATCGCACTGTATTTTTAGTAGCTGTGCAAAAAGTACAGCTTTTGAAGGATGCGTTGTTTCTCTTTCCTGTCGTTTCTACTATTTTTTTTGCTGTGCAATGGATACGATCCTTGACTAAATTTTGAAATACAAAGCAAAAATCACCAAATGGGACAATAAGGTCCTCACTTCTTCTTAACACAGCTACAAAATATTATTATTATTATTATCATTTATTGTCAGGAACGCTCGGTGGGACGGGAGAACCCAGGTGCAGAGTTTACGTAGTAAGTTGTATATCGCGGTACCAAAGGAATATCCAAGAGACGTAGTCAGGTTCACAATCGAGGTCAGGGGTAAATGGCGAATCAAGAGAGGTCGGGTATAGAGCCAAGTACTGGTACACAGAATTAACATAGGGAAAAGCCTCTAAGAGTAACACTGGCAGGAGTGATACAACGCTGAAGCAACGATGTACTGACAGAAAACCTCTATATAGGTGCAGAGTTGTCAAGACACTCCCTAATGTGGATCCCTCCACCAATCAACCCTTTCCTCGGAGGGCAGTGAATCATGGAGCTGGAGGTGTCTGGTGCAGTTCAACATCAGGTCCACTGGGACTGAGGGCCCTCCTCCTGAGGTTGCACCACCAACCCAGATCCATGCGCCCGCCCCTGTGACGTCAGACGCCACTCGCCGCCATGCTCAAGGTGGACGGAACGGCATGGCCGCGCCGACCCACCTGAACAGACGCGGCAGAGGTCGCAGGAGGCGGCGCAGGACCCGGGGACGCTCCCAGCCCGCACCTGGAACGTGGGGAGCGCCGCAGCGCCACCCGCTCAGCACCAGCCTGCCTCCGAGGTAAGAGACCCGGCTGGCGGCGTGCCGCGGGGCGGCGTGACATTTATATAACGTCAACAGTTTCCGCAGCGCTTTACAATAACCAAAGGGAATAAGACAAAAATAAACAAACATAGGATGGAGATAAGCGTTGTAAAGGACCCTTAGAATCTAGAGCAGTGGTTCTTAACCTGGGTTCGATCGAACCGCAGGGGTTCGGTGAGTCAGTCTCGCGGGTTCAGCGGAGGTCAAGACACACACCCGACTCATATGATTCGTGATGACACGCCCCGCTTGTCCATCATTGGCTGCAGGTGATCACGCAACATCGCTGCCTTGGCCTATCTGTGCTGCAGGGAATTTGGCGCGCCCAGTACTCGAATTGTATCTGGTACGTCGTGTGATTTCTTTCTTAATATTTTAATCCCTTCATACTAACTATGTCGAGCAAAAAAAGAAAGTGGTCGGACGAATATGTACAATATGGATTCACATGTATAACGGAACGTGATGGGAGTCAGCGTCCTAACTGCATGATTTGCAATGCCAAGTTGAGCAATTCTAGTCTAGCACCGGCAAAACTAAGAGAACACTTCCTTAAGCTGCATGGAGATGGAAAATACAAGAACACAACGCTCGCTGAATTCAAGGTGAGGAGAGCCAGAGTCGATGAAAAGGCTAGTCTTCCTGTTCTCGGCTTTGTACCCATCAACAAACCGATCCTCATAGCATCGTACGAAGTTGCTTACCTGATCGCAAAGCAGGGCAAACCACACACCATTGGTGAAACACTCATAAAACCAGCTGTGTTGAGACAACAGATGTCAATGATGAATACCTCGATGAAATCATTGAACTTCAGCAGAGCCAGGTTCAACAACAACTCTTCAGAACAACAACGCTCTCAATGTTTTGGTGTCAACAAATGGTAACGTACCCTGTTATTGCTAAGAAAGCTCTGGAGATTTTCATACCGTTTGTTACAACCAAGGCCGGATTAAGATCTATATGGGCAATGGAGCTTAAGCTTTTGGTGGGCTTTTATTGGAATTTAGTGAAATGAAAGCATATTTTAGGTTATTTAATAGTGCAGATATGGGTAGATCTAACCAGGCAGATACTGTGTGAGTAAATTTAAATTCAGATTTCAATCATTTAGAGTGTGTAAAATATTTTTTTCACATTTTATCATCCAAACCTTTGTGGTTATATATTCAATAGAGCATTATTGGTAAAAAAAAATTAAATGGGATCCTGTTATTGCATTTTTCTGAGAAAATCTACAATTTTAACCAAAAAAATGAAATATTTCCCATGTGTTTTGGAGGATGGTGTTTTATGAATAATATGATTATGTATAAACCACTGATCTTTCTCCCAGCGTGGGAAATGAGAAGGTGAGTAATGGCAGTGGTATTGCTCATTTATATGTGACAAATGGACAATGCCATTGCATTGGAACTAAAAATAAGTAGATAAAAAGTTTTTTTGGTTTTCCTTTCTTTTAGATTTTACAAGGTCACGTTTGGTATCAATGCAAAAGCCAGACTCTGTCCTGTCCAATGACACCTCCCTTGACTTTGTGAGGTGTAAAGATTAGTGACGCAGGGTTCCAAAGTCCCCCCCCGTGCACTTTTGCTGCAGTGTGGCGGTTTTTGGTGTAACAATTCGTAATAACGGATCGTGCCATTACCTCCACACTTTAGATGGTGAGTTAGTGCAGCATCATTGTTCACTTTATAATTGAAAAGTGGAAAGTATTGCTGAGTTAGAAAGAAAAAATAAATAAATATTTATTATTTTATTTTTATTGTTACAAAAACCCTGATCATGTTTGGTATCATTGGAAAGGCCATGGTCTGGCCTTTCCAGTGATACCTCACATGACCCTGTAGCTGCTATGATGTTGGATATAATGGGGTCCAAATATCCATCAATGCAGACATTCAGGGTTATCCAAAGAGATTCGAAAAGTCACCGCACGTTCGGTGACTTTTCGTTCTCTTCAATTCGGTTCCTTTTCCCGATTGCATTTCGGTGACCCTGCGTTGTATTGGGAATTGCAGGGAAAAGCTGCCGCAAACCTGACGAAAACTAACCGAATGCACGCTGAAAACAAGCAAAAACATCTGGATTAACCTTCGAAAAAGCCGAACAGGAGCCGAACAGGAGCCGAATCACACAGAGCCGAATCACACAGAGCCGAAGCAGCTGTGAGGTAGAGGAGGCAGTGAATAAATTAGCAAAACCATTTGTATGAATCTGGGAAAAAGAAAAGCTGTTTGCAAAGAAACTACTGAGCGAAAATGTCTGAAATTTTCACAGGAGGTCCAGGGAACGATAATAAAGAGGGCTGTTACAAAAAAAATAAGTAAACTGAAATTTTTTTTTTTAAAAAAATCGGACTTTAAAAAAAAAAAAAAAAAATCTGAAAAATGCTTAAAGTATCCTGAAAAATCTATAAATAAAGAGACTTTTTGCTGCAGAATTTTATAATGAACGGTTTATTAGATATTGAATTAAAACAGGAATATTTTTAACATTGAAGCCTATGGGATTCTCCTGAATAAATTTGCCGAATTAAACCACCGAATGACAGGGCATTTCGGGAACCTTTCACTGCTGGTTTGTGTTCTCTGAATAGCCGAAGCAGTGCTTTTTCATGGGGATTTCACTGCCCTCGAACAGGCACCGAACAGGGACCGTATGTGCAGGCAGTTCGCCAGGATTTGGCGAATTGCCTGCTCTCTGGATAGCCGAATGGCCAGGAAAGGTAACCGAACGGTGATTTTCAGCGTTCGGTTACCTTTCTCAAGCAATTCGGATCTCTTTGGATAACCCTGATTGTTATTTTTTCTCTGGGCCTATTCTGGGGCATGGGCCTGGAGCTGCTGCTCCATCAGCCCCTATGTTAATCCGGCCTTGGTTACAACATATTTTTGCGAGCAATCCTTTTCGAGGATGCTGGACATAAAAACGAAGAAAAGGAACAGACTTTGTTGCGAAAATGACATGAGATTGGCACTTGCCAAGGTAAAGCCGCGCATTTCTGAACTGGTCTCTGAAAGACATCAGCAGAAGTCACACTGATTTGCAGTAAATATTCATTATTATGTTTTTGTTTTTGTGTGAAAATCATGGTTTTGTTCTTTGTTCTTAATGGTTTTGTTCTTTAATGGTTTTGTTCATTTTGTGCACCTATGTATAAAATATATACCTAAATATATACCTATGTTTTGAATTTGAAAAAATCATATTTTATTTTTCCAATTAAGAAGGGTTCGGTGAATGCGCATATGAAACTGGTGGGGTTCAGTACCTCCAACAAGGTTAAGAACCACTGATCTAGAAGTATTGGGTTGGAGGGAGACATGAGGGGCCCTATTACAACCTTCACGCAATTGCGCTCGCGCAGCGCAATTTTTTTTGCGCACGAAAAAAAGCATTATGGCGCGAAAATTTACGTGGTATTACGATCTGAGTGCATTTTTTCGTCCTTCAAAAATTTTCGTGCATAAAAACGACACGCAAAAATGTGCGAAAAGTACGTTGCGCGCAGAAATCTGTGTTCGGACTGTTTTTTTCACGGGATTCAGCCAATCAGAATTAAGAACCGCCATTTTCTAACGTTTGGTTGTTGCGCCTGTCAAAGTTAATCTGCGTATATGTGCTGCAGCAAAAAAAAAAATTAACAATTTATTAATTTTATTGTTTGGGTATGTGTAGAATGTGTAACTGTACTGTGCTGTATTTTGTTTTCGGGCTGGTGTATTTTGTTTCGCCCAGGACGATCAAATTTACAGTTACCACCAGCATTTCAAAGACGTTACGAAAAATTTGCGCAAACTTTCGTTACGCGAAGATTGTAATACCATCCGCCTACCAGTGTATGAACGCATTTGCGCTGACAATGTTAAGTATAGGATGTGCGCACGCAAATTCGTTTGCGCAGGGTCATTCGCGGTAGACGAAAATGCACATCGTTTGCGCGAATGTCGTAATACGTCGTTCAGCGCAAATGATTTTGCCCCTCGCACAAATGCGCATTTGCGCACGCGCAAAACAATGCGCGAGGAATGTAATAGGGCCCGATGAGTTTTATTGGTTGTCTGGATCTCTAGCACCAGTTGTTCAGGAATGGTGAGGGCCATGGAAGTGACCTCAGTCATGATATGTTGGGTTGGTGAGGAGAGGGATGAGCTGCATCAGTAATGTGGTACACTATCCTGTAGAGATGGGTTTTGATGAATTTCTTGAGATTAGGGAAGAGTTTGATTGGACAAGGTAAGTCATTCCACAGGACTGGAGCTGCCCTTGAGATGTCTTGGAGGCGAGAGTTGGCAATGAGGGTGTGGACAGAGGACAAACAGAGGTGGTCTAGAAGGGACGTGATTAAGGAGTAATGAAGACATGTAGCGAGGCTTCGAGTTATTGCGCGATTTGAACGTCAGTATTTTAATCTGTATATGGAAATATATAGGAATCCAATGGAGTGACTGGCCGAGTGGGAAGTATGTGAGGAGCGTCGGGTGAGAAATATAAGCCAGCAGATGGGGGAGGTATGCAAGGAGCGTCGGGTGAGAAATATAAGCCAGCAGATGGGGGAGGTATGCAAGGAGCGTCGGGTGAGAAATATAAGCCAGCAGACGGGGGAGGTATGCAAGGAGCGTCGGGTGAGAAATATAAGACAGCAGATGGGGGAGGTATGCAAGGAGCGTCGGGTGAGAAATATAAGCCAGCAGATGGGGGAGGTATGCAAGGAGCGTCGGGTGAGAAATATAAGCCTGGCAGAGGGGGGAGGTATGCAAGCAGCGTCAAGTGAAAAATATATGACTGGCAGAGGGGGGAGGTATGCGAGGACCATAGGGTGAGAAATACAAGCCTGGCAGAGGGGGGAATTATTTGAGCGTTTGGGTGTTAAGAATAAGCCTGGCAGCTGCATTCATTACAGATTAGGGAGGCAAATAAGGAACGAGCTCCAGTAATCAAGGCCTAATAACCAGCACCTACATAACCAGCACCTTCACGGTATGTTGGGTCTGAAAGGGGCAGATGCAAGCAATGTTTTTGAGTTTATTACAACAGGATTTGGTCACTGTCTAGACATGGAGATAAAACATTAGGTCAAATCAAAAGTGACACCAAGGCAGCGAGCAAATATTAGCTAGATATACATTAGTTACCCCAATATAAGGAAATATCAGGTGATAACCCTAATTGGTAGTGAGTATTGACAAGCATTGAAAAAGGCTGGATTGGGGCAACACGTATATAAAACTTAACTTGTATCTCTAATCAAATCCCTCATATATACAACCAGTATACATAGTTGGGGCCATCAACTCCACTTCAATCAACCATACTATATCAAATGGTAGCAATAAATAACTCCTACCAAAACTGCAGCATAAAGCTCTTATGAATACTTAGCATCACTAATTAGCTCAATGCTTAACGAGTAGAAAGGAAGCAATGCAAGGCATATTTTTTTCATTTAAACCTTACGGTGTCAAAGTATCTAATGTAAATACCCTAAAAGCTTCTCGTCTCAAAAACTCCTGTGCTAGACTTGTGCACCGATTTTTTTTTCGGTTCAGTTCGTTCGTTTTTTGTAAATTTTCATTTCGGCTAGTTTCGGACGATTTCCATTTCATAGAACCATAGAAACGTAGAAAAATGTCGGCAGATAAGAACCTTTCGGCCCATCTAGTCTGCCCAATTACATGGATACTTTACCTGGATTTATCTTTCGGTTCGGTTCGTTTCGGTTCGTTTTTCGTATCGACTTTTTTTTCGTGATTTTGGAAATTTTCGTTTTTTTCGGAACGTCTGTTCTCCTCGTTTCAAAGTGTCTATTTGTTTTGACGTCAACTAATGGTTTTTCGGATCCGATATTTCTGTCGATACGATAATTCTGCCGATACGATAATTCTGCCATTGAGATTTCTTATGTTTTACAAGAAGGATACATTGAGATTTCTCATGTTTTACAAGAAGAATACATTGAGATTTCTCTGGTTTCCCGGGAAGGATACATTGAAATTTCTCTGGTTTTACAAGAAGGATACATTGAGATTTCTCTGGTTTCCCGGGAAGGATACATTGAGATTTCCCAAGTTTTACAAGAAGGATACATTGAGATTTCTCATGTTTTACAAGAAGGATACATTGAGATTTCTCTGGTTTCCCGGGAAGGATACATTGAGATTTCTCTGATTTCCCAGGAAGGATACATTGAGATTTCTCATGTTTTACATGAAGGATACATTGAGATTTCTCTGGTTTCCCAGGAAGGATACATTGAGATTTCTCTGGTTTCCCGGGAAGGATACATTGAGATTTCTCATGTTTTACAAGAAGGATACATTGAGATTTCTCTGGTTTCCCGGGAAGGATACATTGAGATTTCTCATGTTTTACATGAAAGATACATTGAGATTTCTCTGGTTTCCCAGGAAGGATACATTGAGATTTCTCATGTTTTGCAAGAAGGATACATTGAGATTTCTCTGGTTTTCCAGGAAGGATACATTGAGATTTCCCATGTTTTACAAGAAGGATACATTGAGATGGGAATGATACATAATTACAGAATCAGCGATATAACCGAAAAATACGATGTCCGAAATTACTGAAAAGGAACCGAATCAGGAATGGAGCTGAAATCACGAATGGAATGAAAATGAATTTCGATTTTACACAGCTCCAGTTCATTCGAAAATTCTGAAACTTTTTCGTTTCGGCTCGGAAATTTGTTCGGATCTGCCATTTTCGGATCCGAAAATTTTTGGAAAATCGTCCGAATCCGAATGCACGAATCGGCAAATTTCGTGAAAATTCCAAAATTCAGAAACCCGAAACGCACATCCCTATCCTGTGCCTGATCACCCCCCTGTACCAAGAGAGGGATGTGATCAATACCAATATCCCATAAGGTCGATAACTGGCATTCTTTTCAAAATAAATTCCACACTACTGTTTGTGAATTTTCTGTACCCTCAGGTGCTGCCCATATTGCTGCTCAGTGATTGGCCAGCCTCTCACATAAATCATTATTAGCTTTGCCAAAATAAACCACGGTATGCTGGTGGTTGTGGTTGGGGTTCTTTCCATTTGAGGTTCCGGTCTGTGAGTATAAATTGTGTTTGTTCATTTAATTTAATGAAAAAGTCGTCCGGGACTGTATATCGACTATTCTAAATAAAAAATTGACATAAATTTTTAACAAATCTCTGTGTCCCGGCCCTATTTGTGGCTATTTATCCTGTGGATCAAGGTCCTGCACCGGAGTATTAGGACCTTATGCAAAGTGGTGCAGAGATTGAGGAGACTTGATATGTATATACAGTATATATCCCCTTAAAGACCACTGACGTACATAGTACGTCTTGTGGAAAATTCCCCTTAAGGACCAAGGACATACTATGTACATCATGGTCCTTTTCCCCCCTCCCTATACTCTCTTCTCTGGCCGGGGTCCCATGCCAGAATGGCTTTGTTGAAGCCTGCTCAATGTTTTCATGGGCCGTAGCGATTACGTCATTGCCATGTGCAAAGTATTGGGCTTTAGCCATTTTTGTTTGTTTCGTGCACGCATTTCGCCATTTTTGGTAAACACAGTGATTGTTCATGGAGCCAGTACACTTCAATTTGACCACAATGAGTCTCTAAACTGGTACATTTGTGCGAATTCAGCTGTAACCAAGGGGAGATGTGTCCCTTTTACTCGCACTTTACGCAGCAGGGCATGGGAATTCCAGACTTGCGTGAGCTCGCACTGAAAGTATTCAATTGCACAGTCTAGGTCTGGGATTAGGTTTAGTCTGTGCCATGGGAGCTGTTTGAGATCACTTAGGGAGGATTCAAGATTACATTTCTCCCAAAAGTGCTTTATTGGATTGAGATCTGGGGACTGTAGAGGTCATTGGAGCACAGTGAACTCAATGTCATGATCAAGAAACGAGTCTGAGATGATTTGAGCTTTGTGACATGGTGCATTATCCTGCTGTAAGTAGCCATCCGAAGATACCGGGTACACTATCGTCATAAAGGGATGGACATGGTCAGCAAAAATACTCTGGTAGGCCGTGGCGTTTAAATGATGCTCAATGCACTAAGGGGCCCAAAGAGTGCCAAGAAAATATCCCCCACACCATTACATCACCACCAGCAGCCTGAACTGTTAAAACAAGGCAGGATGGCTCCATGTTTTCATGTTGTTTACTCCAAATTCTGACCCTACCATCTGAATTTCGCAGCTGAAATCAAGACTCATCAAATCAGGCAATGTTTTTCCAGTCTTCTATTGTCCAGTTTTTGTGAGTCTGCGCGAACTGTAAGGAGTGGCACCTGGTGTGGTCTGCTGCTGCTGTAGCCCATATACTGCTGCTGTAGCCCATCTGCTGCTGCTGTAGCCCATCTGCTGTTTCTGTAGCCCATCTGCTTCAAGGTTCGAAGAGTTGTGCGTTCAGAGATGGTATTCTGCAGACCTTGGTTGTAACGAGGGGTTATTTGAGTTATAATAATAAATAGAAAAGTAGTTCTTAAGATTTCAAACACAGGATTATAAATTAGAAAACAAACATTTTTGGCAACTTTCAATATGTTCATGTAATTAATGATTTTGTGCACATCTGGGGGAAATAATGGCATAAAATTGCAGTGGATATATATTTTATTGAATCATCTAAAATATTATAAATACATAATAATATACTACTACTACTACTAATAATAATAAATATAAAAATATTTCTGAAGATTTCACACATAGGATTATAAATTAGAAAATACCCTTTTTTTGGCACCTTCCAATATGTTTATGTAATTAATGATTTTGTGCACACCTCCTGGGTGAAATAATGGCATAAAAACGCAGCGGATATATATTTTATTGAACCATGTAAAATATTTTAAACACAGAGAGAGGCGAGCGAGCCACAGGAAGCATTTCGCAGTCGGTCTGCTGTCAAAATATGACTAGAGAAATTCCTTTAAAAATGCAATCGTGCTTTGAGGAGCCTGATTACAGGATTTAGAGTTGCCTTGAGGAAACGTCTTGAGAGACAGCGCCTGCAAGATGGCATTAAGAAAGGCGCAACTGTATCTCAAGGAAAGGTCTTACAGAAAGGCTGTAACTTTAGAATGACATTGAGAGCTGCCTAAAAGGAGAGTGGAACTAACAAAATCTAGATTGGGAACTACTCAAGGAAAACTGAAGTTAAAAGATGCAGGACTGTGTGACAGATTGTTCATAAAACAGGGCATCGGTCCATTCTGGGCGAATGTGACATGATAAACAAACGCAGCTATTGTTAGCAGCATCTCGAAAAGGAAACTCAGCAACGCTACCAAATGCATTTTATCTAGTGCAGAGAAGGTTATTTGGAGAAGAAATATTTCATTTTATACCCGAAAAAAAAAAATACTGACGACACTTTGTCATTAAATGTCAAATAAAGTTAATATCGAAGAGTCACTCGTAAGAGCAGAACATTTCCTTCGGGTTTGCACGCCTCACGCCATTCATTAATGAGGGATTTGCACGAAAACCATTATTCAAATGCAAAAGATGAAAAAATAAGGAACAAACTATAAATCTAATCGTTAACAAAAATCGAGTTTACACAAAAATAGCTGTTTTGTTTTTCGTGCTCCGTCATTCGTGACCAGACAAATTGCATCTAAAAAATTAAATAAATAAATAAATATTTATAGGGACATAAATAGGAGACAGGCAGGACCTGACCTATATGAAGGTGTTCCTGAGCATACCAGGGATCCTTCTGTGTTGAAAAACTGCAAATTATTAATAATTTATTCTTTTTATAAAACAATATTAAAAAAATAATAAAAAATAAATATTTTAAAATGTATTTTCTAGGGATGAAAAATGATCAATCCACGAAGAGAAGAAGAGTTGAAAAATGATGTTAAGTTAAAAATGCAGCTGGTTATTTAAGTTCACTTCCGAGATCAACTGTACTCGACATGCAAGGCCCCCGGTGCCCCCGATATCAGTATAGTTGATATGGTGCTCCACAACAGTAATGGGATAAAATTTTGTTTGTAGAAATGTGTTTGCATTCAAGCTCTGGAACATACCTCTAACGTTTTAGCATGGAGGGCATGATGCCTGAGGTGCTAACACTTTTTAAACCAACTGGGTGAATGTAGAATCAAAAAGTGTATATATGAATAGTGTATATACACTATCCAGTGTGGGCGCCAACTAAATTGATCAAACGTTTAGATAAAGTGCTAGTAAATAGTCAGATGCCGCCTATAACATGGTTTAAAAACACATATAAAACAACCAAAATATGTATCATAGATAGATAAAAGCGAAAACAGAACCATACCGCGCATCAAGGTTAATAAGTGAACATGCAAAAACTTATATCAGCAATGCTGAAAGGAAGTGCAACAGTGCTTGATGTCGTTCTATAATATCATCATTAATTGAAAGTGCACGTGCATGGAATTAACTCCAAAGGCAGAGTCCAATATATGAAAAAAATGCTCAAGTGTATAATTGTCCAATACTCAAGAAAATCGGAGAGGAGGATGTGTTGATCTTCTCTAGAGTGCTGGTATCAAATTTGTTTATTCATCAATGTTACTCAAAAAAACACATCATAGAAAAACGATAATAGTGCAGATAATCGTAACAAGGTTGATCAAAATGTTATAGCAAGAGTATAGACCACTCACATTTATGAGAGCCTACAAAGGTCCCGGCTCAAGGAAAGAAAGCCTCTGGCCAAATACAGGGTGGCACTCCCCTTCTTTCATCCGTAATGAGTACTAAATAAAACAGAAAGAATCGGGAGTCGACACTCCCATAGCATAATACTGTATGTAGAGGGTGATAGAGACAGAAAAGGGACCGCACTCACCAATTCAGGAGCCTCACGATATTAGGCTCAATGGATGTAACCTTGGGCACTCTTAAAGGTGAAGATCCAGACCCCTTTGTCTCAGCAGCAAGCAATCCGTATGTGTAACAAAGTAAAAATCGGAGAAAGTGGCGAATAAAAGGTTATAAAACCAATCTAATTTATTAAAAGCAAGCAATAGTAAAAGGTGGACAAATGATTTACCGAGACGCGTTTCGGCTTAAAAAAGCCTTCCTCAGTCGGTATAGAAGCTCAATAGTGTCCATATATGTGCAATTAGCAAAATGAAAGTAAAAGTAAAAGAAAAACCGTCTTCTCTTATATTGTATCGTAATTGTATTCCTTCCGGCCACGTTGGCAGGGTGTCCGCTTTTCTCACAAAAAACACTGGAGAGATTCCTTTGTGATGAGTAGTTTCCTGGGTCCCTCTGGCCGTCTCCTCTTAGCAACCTCTCACCAGTGTTCCTGAAAGAGAATAGATGCTCGTAGTGTAGAAAATGCCAATCAATATTAGGTAAATTAAGAGGGATTGAACTCACCTTTTTTGGTGTCTCAACATCAGACACCAGATAAGCAGGCAGTCGGTGATTTCTCTGGGAGCACCGGATCTCCTCAGCCATGATCTCCTCCCAGTCACGTTCTATCCTCCACTGAACAAACAGACCAGAAACTGGGTTTTAAAATATAAAATAAATAATTTATTGATTAACAATGGTAAAATTACACCAAAACGCATTTTGCGGTGGGTTCGCGTCCTCAGTTGGTGCTCTAGTCCTGCTGCTGTCCCCTGTGTCCTTTATTTAGTCTTGTGTGCATAAATTAAGCATGTTGCTTGAGATGTGGAATATGTGTAGGACCTGTCATTTAGAATTTTGCATCTCTGGCTGGCTGACGTTCACCGTAGTTGCATCATTGGTGGCATTTGCCCATTTGACACTACCATGAACATCGGTGAAGTGTTGATGGTTGCCGTGTAACTTTTAACGTTAATAATATAGGTCTTCTTCAATCAAAGGACAGCATACCCTGAATAAATTCTGGTATTTTAGCTCCTCTCTATTCACTTCTGTATTGAAGCTTTGAAGCAATGGAAGGCAGGACAAGATTTACAATCTGGCAAAGTAGGCACGTGCCTTGCTGAAATAGTTTTATTACTTTTTATTAGACTTTTTTTATTTTCACACATTTTCATGCATTCCTATTGGTTGGAAGAGTTCATTTCTTTGTTTTTCTGCAGTTCGGCACTCTTCGGCAGCGTTCGGCGGGCTGACCAGCTGGCTTTGGTGAAGTTTGACGTACTGAACGGTGGTCTTCGGCAGCTCCACGTTCGCTGCAGTTCGGGGACCCTGCGGCGAATAGTGAATTCACCATAGGGTCGGCAAACTGGAATCGCTGAAGTGCACCGAAGTCTGCCGAACGAGAAAGCACCGAAATTTCACTGAAATTGTGTTGCTTTCTGAATAACCCTCTTAGAAATACCGGTGCCGTGATGGCGAACTCTCATGCAAACAGGGAGACAATAATGGAGTAAATCATTGATGCTATTCTGCTGCTCTATATGTGTCTGAGCTCGGAATAATTGCAAGATGAAGACTGATACTTGCAGCAGTGCAGAGCAGCACTGTAACATCCTTGGCCCCCGCAGCGCTTCCTGGGGGGTCAGGGTGCCCGGTGGCATCGCTGGCTAGCCTGTTGCCAGTACTGAGAGCTGGCAAAACGGCATATGAGGGGGCGGGGCTTAGCATAAGTGCAAGGAGCCATCAGCCTTTAAAAGCCTTTAAAATGACTCCTGGAACTGTCGTGGGAGTAAATTGGAGTGGAGTCTAGTTCCTGCTTTCTTGCTAATCTCATTCTTTCTGATCTGTTATTGACCTGTTTCTGGCTGAGGACCTGTTACGTTTTGACCTGGCTATCCCTATCGACCATTCTTTCGCATATCCCTATTGTACTTGTTGCCTGAGTGTGTGTCAGATTCACGTTTATGGTTTTGCCGTATGGTTTATGTTATCTGTCTGGTTCTTGTCCTGGTTATTTCTAGTTCATGTATATTACTATCTAGTTTATGTTCCTGAGTTCCCAGTTTTATGTATCCTGTCTAGTATATGTTTCCTTGGTGGCTATACAGAAGCCTATCGCAGATAGTAGGCCTTCCCTGCAGGCTATTGAACTGTGTGTTCCTCCTCTGTATAGCTGAGTACATACTGAATTCAATCTTAGATTGTAGGCCTTCCCTGCAGGCTATTGAACTGTGTGTTCCCCTCTGTATAGCTGAGTACATACTGAATCCAATCTTAGATTGTAGGCCTTCCCTGCAGGCTATTGAACTGTGTGTTCCTCCTCTGTATAGCTGAGTACATACTGAATTCAATCTTAGATTGTAGGCCTTCCCTGCAGGCTATTGAACTTTGTGTTCCCCTCTGTATAGCTGAGTACATACTGAATCCAATCTTAGATTGTAGGCCTTCCCTGCAGGCTATTGAACTGTGTGTTCCTCCTCTGTATAGCTGAGTACATACTGAATTCAATCTTAGATAGTAGGCCTTCCCTGCAGGCTATTGAACTTTGTGTTCCCCTCTGTATAGCTGAGTACATACTGAATCCAATCTTAGATTGTAGGCCTTCCCTGCAGGCTATTGAACTGTGTGTTCCTCCTCTGTATAGCTGAGTACATACTGAATCCAATCTTAGATTGTAGGCCTTCCCTGCAGGCTAATGAAAACAAGTGTTCCCGCTCTGTGAGTCTCAAAAGTAAGTCTTGCATCAGAAATCTTGTTCACGTCTGTTCATGTGTCACGTCATGTCTATGTATCTGTACACAGATAGTTAATGTGTTTACACCCAGTGACCTCCTGGCCACGAAGCCATTTGGAGATGAGGTGATAATTCGGTTTCTTGTAGTACCTCCCTGGTGGGGGAATCAAGGTATTACAGCTTTTCTTGCTGTCTGTGTTTCCGTATCTGTATCTAGGTATTGTGGGAATCAAGGTACTACAGCCTTTCCTGCTGTCTGTGTTCAAGAATCTGTCCTAAAGAATCCAAATAAACGCTACTCCAGGGTAGCTCCGTTAGCGCACCGTTACAAGCACCCCAAGTATGAGCTCCGTAGGACTCCACGGAGCCATGTGTGTCCCCGTGCGAGCTTGGATTTTCAGGGGTCTGTTGAAGGAGACGCGGAAGGACATGAAAACTATCAGGGTTATTCAAAGAGCTCCGAATTGCTTGAGAAAGGTAACTGAACGTTGAAAATCAGTGTTCGGTTACCTTTCTTGGCCATTCAGCTATCCAGAGAGCAGGCAATTCGCCAAATCCTAGCGAATTGCCTGAACATACGGTGCCTGTTCGGTGCCTGTTCGAGGGCAGTGAAATCCCCATGAAAAGCACTGCTTCGTCTATTCAGAGAACACAAACCAGCAGTGAAAGGTTCCCGAAATGCCCTGCCATTCGGTGGTTTAATTCGGCAAGTTTATTCAGGAGAATCCCATAGGCTTCAATGTTAAAAATATTCCCGTTTTAATTCAATATCTAATAAACCGTTTATTATAAAATTCTGCAGCAAAGAGTCTCTTTATTTATAGATTTTTTTAGGATATTTTAAGCATTTTTCTGAATTATAATTTTTTTTTTATAAAAGTCCTTTTTTTTTTTTTTTTTTTCAGGTTTACTTATTTTTTCTGTAACAGCCCTCTTTATTATCATTCCCTGGACCTCATATGCAAATTTCAGACATTTTCGCTCAGTAGTTTCTTTGCAAACAGCTTTTCACTTTCACACATTCATACAAACTGTTTTGCTAATTTATTCACTGCCTCTTCTGCTGTGTCGAAGGCTGCGATCGGCTCCTGTTCGGGTTTTTCCGTGGTTTTCGGCAGGTTAATCCAGATGTTTTTGAGGGTCTTCGGCGTGCATTCGCTGGGTTTGCGGTTAGTTTTCGGCAGGTTTGCAGTAGCTTTTCCCTGCAATTCGGGGACCTTGTGGTGCTTGCTGAATACACCGCAGGGTCACCGAAATGGGATCGGCAAAACAAACCGAATTGAAGAGAACGAAAAGTCACCGAACGTGCGGTGACTTTTCTAATCTCTTTGAATAACCCTGTATTTGTTTCCATTCTCACACTGCTTGCGGCCAGTGGAAGCTGTAGATCACACCGCATTCTGCCCCGCGGGATCTCAGCTGAGTATGGGATTTTTTAGGGGGGTTACATGAAGGTATTAAGTGATTTTGCAAAAGAAAATTCACTTAACACCAGGGTTTAAAGGTTAGTATTGATTTACTGAATACTGTCTCATTTAACCCTTTCACTGCTGAGCCATTTCACCTCTGTGTGGTGAACCCATTTTTACAGTTCTGTGCTCATCATGTTGGAAGGACCCCCTATCTCCACCTAATGGGCAGCTAGCAGTTTATTCCCTAACTGACATCACCGCGCCCATGCATGATGATGTCAGTGGGCGGAGGGAGGCCTTGGAGGTTGGGCTGACATCCAGGATGTCAGCCACCTCTGGGAGAAGTCCATGATCTGGGCCAATTGGTGCCAGATCTCAAGACTGGTACCTAAGGGGTTAAAGAGAGGCATCGCTGGAAAGGTCAGACTGTGACCTTTCCAGCGATGCCTCTCTTTTTTCTCTAAGTTCTCCCGATCAGTAGGGAGAGGTGTCCAAAGGACCCCGCCTCCCTTTTCCTGGGGGAAGTGCCTGAATCTGACTTCAACATGCTCTGACGTGATGACATCAGTGCGCTAGGAGGGGTATAAAGGGACGGCCTGACTTAGAGGAAGTCAGAGTGCCCCAGGACGCGATCCCAGATACATGCAATCTCCCCTTTCCCTGCGGAGACCCCATGACATATAGGGGATGTCCTCACATACAGTGTGCACAGCCGAGGGTGTCCCCCCACGTCATCTGCAGCCAAAGGGTTAAAGGAGGACAAGCTAGGTTGAAAAAGCTCATTCTCTTCTAGAGAGGCGCAAATTCACGTCTCCAATACAAAGTATAGGAAACACAAATTTACGGTAACCTCTCGCAAAACAACGAGCCGTAAATAGGGTTTGCATCTTGGCTGTGACAGCTCGGGATGATTTTAAGCAATTTTCACTAACTGCTCCAGATGTTAGCTTAACGGTCCCGCTGGAATCGGCCCCTGAGTTGGTCGTCACCGCGTTAAAGCATCGAACGGACGTAATGAAGACATTCCATTAAAACGTAGGCATATAAAAAGAAATTAAGAAAATGGTACGTATCTGGCGGTGCGAAGACAATCGCTAATTGGTAGCTGATGGTTCCCTTAGTTAGCCAAATCCATATGGAGCATGTAAAGAAAAGTAAACAATATATAGTGCAGATGGTTAAATACACAAAATAAATAATCGTATGGTATTCCACTCACGCATTAAAGAGCCAAAGCACTGGCTCTGAGTGGATCAAGGCTCTTGGGTGCTTAACTTCTCCACTTCTAAAGGTGACCCACACCTTATAGAATCTGCAGCAGGGCTTGTATCAAGTGAATATGAAAAGAGAAACGAGACAACTTCCTTGTGCAGGTCTTCCAAGGAATTGGGTATAAAGATTTGGTCTAATCAACTCACATTTGATGGAGCTATAGACCAAGCTCTTGGTGTATGCGCCTTAGGGTTTATTCTGTAGGTAAAGCCCAAAAAAAACTCTTTCAGGAAACCGAGAATCCAAAAATCCAGAACAGTAGGGGAAATTAAAATTAAAATGTTTATTTAAAACATAAATAAAATACTGGCTTAGCCAGAAGACCAGAACGCGTTTCGCCAGACGTGCTGGCTTCTTTACAGACTAATGTCCAATCTCTTTATTATATAGAGTAGCAGTTTAGTAATTAAAAATCCCCTCGGTTTCTCGGATTCTCGATACTGTTCTGGATTTTTGGATTCTCGGTTTCCTGAAAGAGGTTTTCCTCTTAGGAAACCACAAAAATTTCTGGCTGGCATTGATTGGTAGCACAAGTTTGGGCGCCTGTTCATTTTTCTTGTTATATAAAAAGAAATGCTTGGACTTGTTTTACAGCTTTTAACTCATTTTGTCGCTTTAGTCTGTAGCTTGCGGGTAGCACCGAGTGTGCAGGAGTCTGCGCCACCCACCCTATCCCAGACAAATAAAACACCTGATCACCTCTGGTGTAAAATGACATCTGAACAAATTACGCTCTTATTAAATACGGTGGGTCAAAGCAAATTTAATTAGAAGCACCTGAATGAAAAACAGGTGCAACGGCACTTTATAAAAATTATCCTCGGCTTGCTTTATTAGGTAATTATAGAGCAATAATGAGATTATTTTGCTAAATTAGAAAAAAATAAAAACAACAAAAAAATTACAGTTAAAAACAAAACAAAGCTCCAGCCTTTATCCTTAACAGGCCGGTTTATACCCACATGCGCTTGTTATCTCTTTGATTTTAAGTGCAATTTTGTAGATGTTGTCAGCTTGTTTGTTTACGTCGCACATCTCCCGGAAAATCTCATCTTCATCTTTATTAATGTGATAGATGTCTGTCATTTTGATTGGGTAATTGTAGACAGATGTTAGCTCGGAATAGCTTTCTGTGCAGGTTTGTTCTCTGGTGCAGCTTATTTTTCCCTTCCCGTCCCTCTCTTTTTTTGATGCGTGCTGGCGCGGCCCTATAAACACGGCGCCAACTGGTTGTCTCTCACAAGCAAATGATGGACTGTAATAGAGGTGGTAAAAAAAAGGTCACTGAGACGATGCAATCATGTATATCGTAGGGTTAAAAAATTTATATTAAAAAAAATATAGGGGTTATTCAGAAAGAGCCAAACTGGCCCGAAATTGCCCCGCGCAGTGAATTTCCCGATTCCGGTGCAATTTCGGTGCCATTCGACTTTTGAAAAAGCTGTCAATTCGCCAAATATTAGCGATCTTCGGCGGCAGTGAAATTCCCAGCAATGGTTTATCTATTCAGAGACACCGAACAGCAGAGAAATCCCCATAGAGGAGGTTAAAATAACTTGGTATAAAATGATATAAAAATAAAATATTGCCAACCAAAACACGTTTCGCTACTGTAATGTAGCTTCCTCAGTTGGTATAAAGTGCTTTGTCTAAAGTCTCTTTATTTTTTATTTTTTTAGGATTTTTTAGGCATTTTTCGTGATTTTTTTTTCACCAAATTCTTTTTCTCCGATTTTTCCGACATTTTTATTATTATTCATATTAATTCCAGAAATTTTCGTCCAGTAGTTTTTTTTGCAAACAGCATTTCAAATTTGTCTCTTTCAATCGTTTTTTCTACCCATCTGGCAAGTTGTCGACTTTTTTCTGCGGCTTGTCGGCGCTGTGTTCGGCGGCTCGGTGGCTGCTTGTGGGTGCGTTTAGTGGCTGTCCGGTGGGTTTGCGGTGGCTGTCTGGCGGGTTGTCAGCTTCTTTCTGCAGCTGGTCGGCGCTATGTTCAGCGGCTGCTTGCGGGTGCGATTGTTGGCTATACGGCGCATTTGCGGCGGCGAGCTGGTGGAGGCTGTTCGGCGGGTTTACGCCAGCTGTCTGGCGGGTTGATGGCGGCCAATTCGCTGCACTTTGGGGACCCTGCGCCGAATGCTGAATTCAACGCAGGGTCAGCGAATCCGAGTCGCTGAAGTGCGGCGAATCAGAGAGCACTGAAATGTCGGTGACATTTTGGTGCTCTCTTAATAACCCTGCAAGTATTTCAGCAGATTTTTCTGGCCATGTTTAAATGCTGATCACCTTCATATCTCACATACAAGCACGGCTTAGACCCTTTCTCCGGCCGACACAGGCACCTGTTAAAGTGCCCTTGGTGAATCTTTCAATATTTGTCGTGTGATCTATCACTATTGATAATTAGGACAAAAAAGGCACATAAATGTCCAAGTTTATTATTTTCTCACTCCGCTTTACGTCTGCCTTGCTTTTCTCGTGATACCAAGAATTAATCATTCATAGAAATAAAAATAATAAAAAACTTACGGCAAGTTCCATAAACCTTTCAGATTTAGAGGTTACCCTTTAATTCAGTATTTTAAGCCATTTTAAATGCTAATCAGACCAGTCTGCCCTTTCTGAGTCTTTTTATTTTGAACAAAATCAACAAAAATAAAATAATGCTGTCTTTGAAGCGCTACAAATTGTTACATATACCATGTGCTGCGCCGGGGAGATAAGCTCTGTGAAAATTGAGATTCTGAATCTTAATGAGACGGGTAAAAATGTAGCTTTCACAGGCAGAGCGGAAAGTGAGGGTAAATTCAACAGAAACTGTTGTTACAGTACATTACGGTATAATATAATGTCATATGTTATATGTATATATGTGTGATGGGTAAAGACCACAATTCAGTTAAACCTAGATTTACCTGGATAAAGCTGACATTAAACAGGCAGCTTTGGATAAAACCCAAAATTAAAACCAAACCAGGGGGCTTTATTTTATTAATCTGCAGAATTACCTGAGTAATATTAGGGTTAGCATTAGGGTCAGGTTTTGGGCAAATGTCAGGGTTAGAGACAGGGTCATGTATAGGATTAGGGTCAGGGTTAGGTTCAAGGTTAGGGTTAATGTCAGTGTTAGGATTAGGATTATGGTTAATGTCAGGGTTAGGGTTATGTTTAGAGTTAGTGTCAGGTTTAGGGCTAGAGTTAGAGTCAGGGTTAGAGTTAGGGTCATGTTTAGGATTAGGGTCAGGGTTAGGTTCAAGGCTAGGGTTAATGTCAGTGTTAGGATTAGGGTCAAGGTTAAAGTCAGGGTTAGGGTCAGGGTTAGGATTATGGTCAGGGTTAATGTCAGGGTTAGGGTCATGGCTAGAGTTAGTGTCAGGTGTAGGGCTAATGTCATTGTTAGAGTTAGGGTCATGTTTAGGATTAGGGTCAGGGTTAGATTCAAGGTTATGGTTAATGTTAGTGTTAGGATTAGGTTCAAGGTTAAAGTCTGGGTTAGGGTCAGGATTAGGGCTAGTGTCAGGTTTAGGGTTAATGTTAGGGTTTGTTAGTGTTAGGATTTGGGACATGTTTATGGTTAGGAGTAAGAGTTAGGTCAGTATTTGTGCGACTAACAAGTCATCCGTAGTCATCAGACTAATCCCACAAGAAAGAGTAGACTCAACCCTCTTCCACCGCCTCCGACTTCCATCGGACGACTTGAGATCACTTTCTGTGACTACAACAGACTAATGACCTTTCCCATTTGAATGGGATTTGTCAAATGAAATCAGATGATCTGGTACAGCAAACATGAAAAAATGCCCTGATTTTCAGTGGTTCAGTTCGACAGGTAAAACAGGCGAATCCCATTGGATTCAATGTAAAATAATATTTTCATTTTCTTTATTTTTTTAAATTAAACTGTTTATTCTTTTCATTTTCAGCAAAAAGTCTTTATATTTATTTATTTTTCTGAACATCTTTTTGTATTTTTGGTATTTTGTTTACGGAATTTTTTGATTACTTATATTTTTAAAAAGTTTTTTTTTTCCTTCTTCAGTCCTGTGGTTATCCATAGTCAGACGACCAGGTCGGTTTTTCGACTACAGACCCAGTGGACAGCCAGCCTTAGGATCAAGGTTAGGTTTAGCATTAATGCCAGGGTTTGGGTTAGGGAAATATTTAGGTTTAGGGTTACTGTCAGCATTAATGTCAGAGTTAGGATTAATGTCAGGTTTAGGGTTGGTTAGGGTTAGGGTTAGGCAGCATACTAAAAACCAGAGACATCACCCTGCCAACAAAAGTGCGCATAGCCAAGGCTATGGTTTTTCCAGTTGCAATGTATGGCTGTGAATGGTGCACCATAAGAAAGGCTGAGCGCCAAAGAATTGAGGCATTTGAACTATGCTGGAGAAGACTCTTGAGAGTCCCTTGGACTGCAAGGAGATCAAACCAGTCAATCCTAAAGGAGATCAACCCTGACTGCTCATTAGAAGGCCAGATCCTGAAGACGAATCTCATATACTTTGGCCACCTAATATGTCAGGGCCGCTGGCCCGTGGGTGTCGTGTTCTGGCACCTCCCCACTCACCCAGCGTTCTGGCTGGTGGTGCGGCGAGGCGGCGGACTCGACTGCTCGGCGGTGCAGGCTGGCTCACCTCCTCGGTGTGATTGCGGTCCCCGGGGAGGAGTGGGGCTGAATGTGCGGCAGCCGGCCGGTGGTCTCCGGCGGGGCTCCAGGCTTCAGGCCTTGTGCAGGCCTCTGACGAGGGACACGCGCGGCACTGGTCTCCACCAACATGGCGGCCAGGCTGCGTCACGCACCGTTGACGTCACGGGCCTGCTATTGGATCAGATGGGTTCCATGGGGTATAAAAGAGCAGAAGGCCCACTTATGCATTGCTCCAGTATTGATGCAGTTCCCCTGGTTTCTGGCTCCTGATTTAAAGAACAGTTGGTTCCATGTATGCAGTCTTCCTTTTGCTACTCCTTGCCTCCCAGTTGTGTCCTTTTAGCTCTCTCCCTCTTCCAACCTCAGCTGGTGGGGAAAACACTGACATAATGAGAAGGAAGGATTCACTTGAGAAGAACCTAATGCTGGGAAAGATTAAGGGTAAAAGGATGGGATGACAGAGAATGGGGTGGCTGGATGGAGTCACTGAAGCAGTAGGCGTGAGCTTAGATGGACTCCAGAAGATGGTAGAGGACAGGAAGGCCTGGAGGAACGTTGTCAATGGGGTCGCGATGGATCGGACGGTACTTCGCAACTAACAATAACAAAAGGGTTAGTGTTGGCCATGGATATGGTATACGCTCTTGGACAACTATAAGCCACTCCAAAGACTCAAAAAGGAGGGATCAGAGTCGAAGAGGACACCGAGGCAACAAGCCTGATGGGTAGAAGTCACCTAAAGGGAAATGGGCGCAGAAATTAGGGATGTGCGTTTCGGGTTTCGGAATTTCGGAATTTTCACGAAATTTCCCCATTCGTGTCTTCGGATTCGGCCGAATTTCCGAATCGGGTCGGACCTGAAAACCGATAGATCCGAAAAGTTTTCCGAGCCGAAACGAAAAAATTTCGAATTTTTCGAATGGACTTGAAATGTGTCAAATCCAAATTTATTTTTGCTCTATTCATGATTTCGGTTCCATTCGTGATTTCGGTTCCATTTCGGTAATTCTGGACACCGTATATTTAACTATTATCGGTTATATGGCTGATTCTGTAAATTTTGTATTTGTAAATGCGTATCACTTGTTTCTTGTGGCATTCGGGTCAGTTTAGCGTTTTTTAAATCGTTTTGTTCCTTGGCTTTCATACCATTTTAATATGATTAAATAAAGTTGTGAAATGTATATTTAATTATTCATAAGAAAAAAAGGATCTTTATTTAATAAAAAAAAAACACGATAGAATCGCCAGAATTATCGTAGACACTTTGAAACTAGGAGAACAGACGTTCCGAAAAAACGAAAATTTCTGAAATTCCGAAAAGTCGATACAAAAAACGAGCAAAGTGACCCGAAAACACGAAAAATGGTCGATATTCTGAAAAAAAAATGTACACAAAAACGAGCCGAACCGAACCGAATCGAAACAGAAATCGGTCGAAACGAGCCGAATCGAAAATTTTAAACATCCGAACAAATCGAACCGAATTGAACCGAAAAAAAAATCGGTGCACAAGCCTAGCAGAAATGTTAGCTTTAGATTAATAATAATAATAATAATAATAATATAGACAGATATTTTTTTCATATTTTTTTTCCTTATCACCAGAAAGTCGGACAAAAGATTATAAAAGAGATATAGTAATTAAGATTTATGTAACAATATCATGAAGAGACGGGATGTGATATGTTAGAAGTCATGTTTATTTGCGGAACCCAGTGAAAGATGGCAGGCTGATAATATTACATACATTGGACTTGAAGCTGTGATTTTGATGAATAGAATGTATTAAAAATCTAAATTTCAAAATACAATAAGAAACATCAGACCACCAGCAGCAGAATGGAAGCAAAATTGCTGATGTAATAAAAAATGACAGTTTTCATGACAAAGATATAGAAGCTGTTGAACATTAATAATGAACTACGTCTGCAATGATTCCATTCTAAGAACGTTCTCATGGGTTTCTGGGAATTCTTTATTCCCTGATTTTCTATGCTGAGCGCTTTTACAAACATAGCCACGGCAAACAGCAAGCCTTTCCTCGCCGGGCGAGACTTCTCCAAAGCCGGACGCTATTTTAGATCTCACAAACATATTGATTCCTGGTTTTCCGAAGTCACGCGCTTAATAATTATTACTCAGAATTGTGAGAATGACAGCGAAAAAGTTTATTTTATTATTTTTTTTAACCAGTACCTTTTAAATAATTAAACGCCATTAAATTATTAAATATGTGACCCGTTACTAATACGTGTTTTTTGTTAAAGGGCCAGTACCACCAAAAAATGAAACATCCTTACTGTGTTTATTGATGTTGCTGATATCTTACACGTGTTTTGTTTTTCTCTTGTATGTTTAGTTAAGAAAATATTTCCTCTATTGGGGTTATTCTCTGGTTCCCCGCACTACGAGGAATCTAATTCCCCGTCCATGCGGTGAATTAAGCATTCACCGCAGGGTCCCCGAAGTGCAGGGAACATATCCAAAAATTCACTGGAAAATCACCAAAAATCCACTGAAAATCCACCGGAAAACCACACCAATCAGCTGCCGGATAAAGAAACTGTAGGGGTTATTCAGAGAGAGACGATCTGGCCGTGAAATGTCAACGAACAGTGAATTTCCCCATACGGTGACATTTCGTGGCCATTAGGCTATTCAGAGAGCAGGCAGTTCGCCAATTGTTGACAAATTGCCTGCACGTACGGTGCCTGTTCGGCGGAAGTGAAATCCCCCATAGAGAATCAATGGCTAATCTATTCACAGACACCGAACAGCAGAGAAAAGTTGCCTAAATGCCCTGCTGTTCGGTGTCATTTGGCAGGTTTAATCAGGCGAATCCCATAGGCTTCAATGTTAAAAATATTCCCATTTTTACTCAATATCTAATAAACCGTCTATTATTTTAATCTGCAGCAAAAAGTCTGTTTATTTATTGAATTTTTTGGGATCTCTTAGACATTTTTCGGGATATTTTCGGCAAAATTTTATTTCTGTTTTTTTATAAAAAGTGTTTTTTTCTTTTTTTCCGCAACAGACCTTTTCATTATGTAAATTCCACACATTTTCGTTCAGTAGTTTTTTTGAAAACCGCGTTGAAAATTTAGAAACTTTCAATCGTTTGTTTATTTTTTTTTAACTTACCCTATTTGTCGGCTTGTCGTTTTTTTCTGGTGGCTGGTCATCACTGTGTTCAGTGGATTGTCAGCTTTTTTCGGACACATTCGGCTGATTGTCGGGTACATTCGGCGGGTTTTCTGTGCCGTTTCAGATCGATCTGATTTTTTGGATCCTACCTGAGGGTTATCGGCAGATTTTCATCATATTTTCAGAGATTTTTCTTCAACTTGCGGATCCATTCGGCAGCTTCTCCCTGTACTTTGGGGACCCTGTGGTTAATGCTGAATTCCCTGCAAGTTCGGGGAATTTGGGGATGTTTCGGTGGTCTGTGAATAACCCCTTAAATTTGGGAATATAGTCTGTATTCAAAAGGAACAGTTATCTTACAAGTCAATACCTCCCCCTCCCAGTCACGTGTGGTGTACCCCAAGGCTCAATACTTGGCCCCCTGCTATTCACAATATTCATAAAAGATCTGCCTAACGTCTGCAAAGCCTCAACTGTACACATGTACGCAGACGACACTGTAATCTATACCTGCAAACCAAATCTCCCACAGCTGGAGGCCGTGCTGCAAGAACAATTCACAGAGGTAGAAAAGTGGATCAAAGATAACAAATGTTTTTAAATACTGACAAAACTGTTACAATGCTCTTTGGAAGAAAACCTAAATTACATAAATTACAAACACCCCATCTATGTGTGGGGACAAGATCAAATGGCACGCTGACTACAGTCACTGCTCTCAAATATCTAGGCATGTGGCTAAACCCAAATCTATCCTTTGGCCCCACATCAAAAAACTCTCATCTAAACTTTACCCCAAACTAGGTGCCCTGTACAGAAACAAATTCTGCCTGAGCCCCGCGGTAAGAAAGCAGATTGTACAACAAATGCTTATGCCGGCTATTGATTACGGAGATGTAGTGTATGCAGCCGCACCACAAACACACCTTCATAAACTTACTACATTGTATAACTCATTCTGCCGCTTTGCGCTACAATGTAACTACATGACCCACCATTGTCACATGTTAAAAGAACTAAACTGGCCATCGCTGGAATCTAGACGCACTCTTCACCTTTCCAACAAGGTGTTTAAGAGCTTTTCTGGGAAGTTGCCACCCTACCTGAATAAGCTGCTTCCCTCAGCAGTTCCCTCATCCTATAACCTCAGATCCAGGACCAGCACCTTACTTGCAATACCACAATACAAAAAGAAAGTGGCTCAATCCTCATTTTCCTACAGAGCACCGCAATTATGGAATAACCTCCCAGACGCCATCAAATCTTCCCCCAGTCTAAAGTCACTTAAAAGCTCCCTATTAACATACCTCAGTACAGAATGCACCTGTAAACATGTAACATAATGACTATATACAGAATGCACCTGTAAACATGTAACATAGTGAATATATTTATTTTCTGTTAATCTGTATATTTGTGCAATTTCTTTTTAATATCTTGCACTGTATTACTTTGTATTTCTGTAACAATTCAATGTTTCTTGAACCCAGGACATACTTGAAAATGAGAGAAATCTCAATGTATCCTTCCTGGTAAAATTTTTATAAATAAATAAATAAAATAAAATAAATACTTCATGAATTATCCCTTATTCTAACATGTTTTTTCAGCCACGCGACCTCTTTGTCCATTTTCCCATCTGATTGGATGTTGCTGTAGAAAAATATTTACTGAATATTGTGTTGCCTATTCTTAAAATCAGAGCACATTTTATTGAATTGATTTGTTTAAAAGTAAATTTATTTATCGATTTTATAACATGATATATTTCTGCGATAAAATGCAAGCTTTTATCAAATCTCAAATTATATTAAATTATACGCTTTGAATCGCTGCGCGTTTATCATACGCTTTGACGTTCTTCAATATCTCCGTCGACTGCCCTTGAAGTTTCCCATAACCGCTTGTCATAAATTTTAATATTTATACGAGACTCTCTACAACCCACTGCTTAGTGAATATCAGAAAAATAAAACAAGTGTTCAGAATAAGGGTTTATGTGGCACAGGGGTTTATAGCTCCAGTTTAACCCTTTCGCTGATGAGCCATTTCACTCTCGTGTGCTGAGTTCATTTTTACGTTTTTTCACTCATCATGTTTAAATTTCATTTGAAGCCAACTTTTATTGCAGGATCCAGACAAATTATATATCCTTTTTTTTAGTGGGCTCAGTAGATTCAAACATTTCCCACTCCTTGTTGGTCAAACATTTCCCACTCCTTGTTCGTCAAACATTTCCCACTCATTGTTGGTCAAACATTTCCCACTCCTTGTTCGTCAAACATTTCCCACTCATTGTTGGTCAAACATTTCCCACTCATTGTTGGTCAAACATTTCCCACTCCTTGTTGGTCAAACATTTCCCACTGATTGTTGTTCAAACATTTCCCATGGCTTCAAATTGCATTTAAACATGAGCAAAACGTTACAAATGAGCTCAGCGCATAGCGTTGAAATGGCTCAGCACTCAGCAGTGAAAGGGTTAAAAAAATAAAATAAAATTTCCATTGTTTACTGTCCCCCAGGGCAGTACCTAGACCCCCATACACCTTTTATGGCCAATAACTTGCATATATGCCCTCTTGGAGGGCACTTTCATTTTTGGAAGTTCGACCCCATTGACTTGCATTACGTTCGAGTTCGAATTGGAACTTTTTGGCCGTTCGGGTGTTCGAATATGAACCGAACATAGGGGTGTTCGCCCCATCCATAGTACATGACAATCCACCACAATTCCGATGAAAACATCCAAAAAAGCCAACGATCCACCGAACACAGCTTCAACTAGCCGCCGGAAATAGCCGACAAGCCGATGAACGGGGTAATAAAACAAAATGAAACTTTCAAAATTGAAACTTTGTTTGCAAAAAATGTACCAGACGAAAAAGTCTGTAATTAACATATAAGGTTCTATGAATGATAATAAAAAGGTCTGTTAAGGAAAAACAAAACCAGTTCCGAGATCCGAATGGCTGCAGAAAGGTAACCGAATGCTGAAATTCAGCGTTTGGTTACCTTAGCTCGCCATTCAGCTATTCAGAGAGCAGGCAATTCGGCTAATCCTGTCGAATTGGCTGCACATACGGTGTGTGTTCGGTGCTTGTTCAAGGCAGTGAAATTCCCATAGAGAACAAAACCAGCAGTGAAAAGGTGCCGAATTGACCTGCCATTCGGTGGTTTAATTTGGCAGGTTTATTCAGGCGAATCTCATAGGCTTCAATGTTAAAAATATTCCCATTTTATTTCAATATCTAATAAACCGTTCATTATAATATTCTGCAGTAAAGAGTCTTTTTATTTTTAGATTTTTTTAGGACCGTTTAGTCATTTTTTGGGATTTTTTTGCAAACATTTTTTTCCGCTTTTTTTTAAATAGTTTTTTCTTTTTTCTGTAACAGCACTTTTTATTATCATTCATTGGATCTTATGTGTAAATTTCAGACATTTTCGCTCAGGAGTTTGTTTGCAAACAGTGTTTCACTTTTCAAACATTCAAGCGTACTGTTTTGTTTTTTCTTCACCTCCTTCGTCTGCGGTGTCGGGATTTTCCGGCGACTGCTCTGCGCTGTGATTGGCTCCTGCTCATGATTCTCCGGCGTCTTTGGCGGGTTAGGCTAGGGTCAGACTAACGCATTTTTCACGTTGTCCGTGAAAAAGTGCGTTGAACGAATGGACGTATTTTTTCACGGAATACGCAATAGCGGTCATACGATGCGCAGTTTCATCCGTGATTTTGTACGGATCATCAATAAAACCCTTTTTGCGTCTGGACGTTATGTTGGCCGGACATTACCAGCGTCTGACGTCTCCTAATCACGCACACACGCCGCTAGCGGACGCAGCGCACTCTGTACGTCAGTACTAGTGGTTTCACGTTCTCGAAAAAATGCGTTTGTTTGCCGCTTGCGTTGCGCGGCCGCACTTTTGTGCGACCGTACTTCGTATATTGGCCGTCATTGGCCGGCATCTGCTGCTAGCACGGCCGTGATTATGTGCGGCTGCACGCGCGTTCGCACTGCCTCAGTCTGACCCTAGCCTAAATCCAGATGTTAGTGGCGTGCAGTGACTTTTCTATTCTCTTTGAATAACCCTGATAGTCACTATGTTACATGTTTACAGGCACATTCTGTATATAGTCACTGTGTTACATATTACAGGTGCATTCTGTATATAGTCACTATGTTACATGTTTACAGGTGCATTCTGTATATAGTCACTATGTTACATGTTTACAGGTGCATTCTGTATATAGTCACTATGTTACATGTTTACAGGTGCATTCTGTATATAGTCACTATGATACATGTTTAGAGGTGCATTCTGTATATAGTCACTATGTTACATGTTTACAGGCACATTCTGTATATAGTCACTGTGTTACATATTTACAGGTGCATTCTGTATATAGTCACTATGTTACATGTTTACAGGTGCATTCTGTATATAGTCACTATGTTACATGTTTACAGGTGCATTCTGTATATAGTCACTATGTTACATGTTTACAGGTGCATTCTGTATATAGTCACTATGTTACATGTTTACAGGTGCATTCTGTATATAGTCACTGTTACATGTTTACAGGTGCATTCTGTATATAGTCACTATGTTACATGTTTACACGCATATTATCTATATAGTCACTATGTTACATGTTTTCAGGCATATTCTGTATATAGTCACATGTTATATGTTTACAGGTGCATTCTGTATATAGTCACTATGTTATATGTTTACAGGCGCATTCTGTATATAGTCACTGTTACATGTTTACAGGCGCATTCTGTATATAGTCACTATGTTACATGTTTACAGGCACATTCTGTATTATAGTCACTATGTTATATGTTTACAGGTGCATTCTGTATATAGTCACTATGTTACATGTTTACAGGCGCATTCTGTATATAGTCACTATGTATATGTTTACAGGCGCATTCTGTATATAGTCACTGTTACATGTTTACAGGCGCATTCTGTATATAGTCACTATGTTACATGTTTACAGGCACATTCTGTATATAGTCACTATGTTATATGTTTACAGGTGCATTCTGTATATAGTCACTATGTTACATGTTTACAGGCGCATTCTGTATATAGTCACTATGTTACATGTTTACAGGCGCATTCTGTATATAGTCACTGTGTTATATGTTTACAGGCCATTCTGTATATAGTCACTATGTTATATGTTTACCGGCGCATTCTGTATATAGTCACTGTGTTACATGTTTACAGGTGCATTCTGTATATAGTCACTGTGTTACATGTTTACAGGTGCATTCTGTATATAGTCACTATGTTCAATGTTTACAGGTGCATTCTGTATATAGTCACTATGTTACATGTTTACAGGTGTATTCTGTATATAGTCACTATGTTACATGTTTACAGGCGCATTCTGCATCGTGGTATGTCAATAGAGATCTGTTAAGGGACTTTAGACTGGGGGAAGATTTGGTGGTGTCTGGGAGGTTATTCCCTAATTGCGTTGCACTGTAGAAAATGAGGATCGAGCCACTGTCTTTTTGTATGGTAGTATTGCATGTATATAGTCTGTATATAGTCACTATGTTACATGTGTACAGGCGTATTCTGTATATAGTCACTATGTTACATGTTTTCAGGCACATTCTGTATATAGTCACTATGTTACATGTTTACAGGCGCATTCTGTATATAGTCACTGTGTTACATGTTTACAGGTGCATTCTGTATATAGTCACTGTGTTACATGTTTACAGATGCATTCTGTATATAGTCACTGTGTTACATGTTTACAGGCACGTTCTGTATCAAGGTATGTTAATAGGGAGCTCTTAAGGGACTTTAGACTGGGGGAAGATTTGATGGTGTCTGGGAGGTTATTCCATAATTGCGGTGCACTGTAGGAAAATGAAGATCGAGCAACTTTCTTTTTGTATTGTGGTATTGCACGTGCAGGTCCTGGATTGGACGTTATAGCATGAGGCAACTGCTGGGGGAAGCAGTCTATTCAGGTAGGGTGGTAGCTTCCCAGAAGAGCTCTTAAAGACCAGGTTGGAAAGGTGAAGGATGCGTCTAGATTCCAGAGATGGCCAGTTTAGCTCTTTTATCATGTCACAATGGTTGGTCATGTAGTTACATTGTAGCACAAAGCGGAAGATTGAGTTATACAATTTAGTAAGTTTATGAAGGTGCATTTGTGGGGCGGCTGCATAAGCTACATCTCCGGATTCAATAGCCGGTATAAGCATTTGTTGTACAATCTGCTTTCTTACCGCGGGGCTTAGGCAGGATTTGTTTCTGTACAGGGCACCTAGTTTTGGGTAAAGTTTAGATGAGAGTTTTTCGACGTGGGGCCAAAGGATAGATTTGGGTCTAAAGACATACCTAGATTTTTGAGGGAACTGACTGGTCGGTGTGTCATTTGGTTTTGTCCTGACACATAGATATAAGATATTAGAATTTTTGGTAGGAATGGCCCATTAACTAGAACATAAGTCTCCAAGACTGGAAAAATATAAAAATAAAAATTAAAAAATGGTTTCCATTTGTATCTTCTAATAGAACTCACACATTCAAAGCATTTTTTGAAATATTGACCTCGATTTCACTTACAGAGCAGAGCTGAAACCTAGAGTTGGCAGTCTTTGCATTAGCCACTACATACGACGGGATTGTGGTTTCATCCTTCGCTGAAGTTGGCAGAAGCCCTTTTTTCATTTGGAATTTGAAATGAGAAATATCATGCAAGTCTGCTTCGGCAATTTAAACTTTAAATAAAACTCTCTAGCGCAGATGGCATTGGAAATTGACACCTGCATAGACGATAACTCGCTGTCACTGCCTGAATTCCAGAAAGAAATGAGAAGAATCCCTCAATATGGAACATGCATTAAAGCGATAGATGTGTATGTGCCTTATAATGGCACCACTAATAAAACAAATGTACATTTAATGAAATAACGCGTCGGCATGCATGAAATAACTTGAGATGTTTATGTTATTTGAATTTTGGAATTAAAACATATGTTATATGGACAAACGTATTGGAGCCCAGCTCTGAAAGGGTTATTCAATATAAGTTGAATTGCACCAAAGGCTGAATTTCACCATAAAGTGCAATTTCACGGTAGTTGGGCTATTCAAAAAGCTGTCAATTCACCAAATACTAGCGAATTGACAGTGAAATACGGGTGATCTTCGGCAGCAGTGAAATTCCCATAGAGAAGTAATGGCTAATCTATTCAGAGACACCGAAGTGTCAGTGAAATGCCCTGATATTCGGTGTTTCAGTTTGACAGGTTTAAATAGGCCAATCCCATAGGATTCAATGTAAAAAAATATTACCCTTTTTATACATTTTTTATTCAACCGTTTATTCTTTTCAGTTTCAGAAAAAAATTTTTTTTAAATTTTTTCATTTTTAGGTTCTGTTCTGGATTTTCAGGCAACATATTTGGTTCCCATGTTTTTATGGCTTTTTTTTAAATTCTGTAACAGATCATTATTTTATAGCACCTTTTTTATAATTACCATGCATTTTTTATTGTTTTATGCACCTTTTTAACATACCAGATTTCCGTATTTTTTCTTTTTTTTACCAGTGTGGTGACGTTTAGTGGCTAATCAGCTATTTTCAGAAGCCTGCGTCGGTCAGTTCGGCAGATCGACTGTGGCGTGTGTTGGTCAGTTTGGCAGGTTGTTGGCTGTCTTTGGCAGTGTGCTGCAGTCAGTTCGGCGGCGTTTGCCGGATCGTCGGCTGTTTTTGGCGGCGTTCGGCGGTCTGTTCGATGGTCAGCAATTGCATTTGGTGGGTCGATCATCAGGGTTCAGCTGAAGTTTTGCTGAAATTTCGGGGGTCTCTAAATTATCCCTTTTTAATGATTTGAATTCAGGTGTTTCAATCAGACCCTTTGCCACAGGTATGTAAAATTGCACACCTAGCCCTGCAGCCTGCATTTACAGACATTTATGTACAGAATGGGTGGTTGTGCAGAGCTCCTTTTCTCTTCCAGAATGACTGTGTCCCAATGCACAAAGCAAGGTCCATAAACATGGCGGGGTGAGTTTGGTGTGGAAGAACTTGACTGGCCACACGGAGCCCTGACATCAATCCCATCCAACACCTTTGGGATGAACTGCAACGTAGATTGTGTACCAGGCCTTCCCACCCAACATCACTGCCTGACCTCACAAATACTCTACTGGATGAACGGGCAACAATTCCCAATGAATCAACCCAAAATCTTTTGGAAAGTCTTCCCAGAAGAATGGAAGCTGTTATAGCTGCAAAACGGTACGGACCTACTCCATATTGGTGTCTACAGATTTCCAATGTAACTTCATAAAAGCCCCTGTTAGTGTAATGTTAGTTATTATTTGCATCTCTCATTCAAACAACAATGGCCACCTTGTTATTGTAAGTTGAGTGGTATCTCCTGCAGGTTCACTTTTATTCTTCCCATACGTTGACTCTAATTTTGTGCAGCCAAAATAAAGAATACAATGTAAATAGTGAAAAAAGACTGGTTGACCCTTATTTTTGATGTCATCATGAAATCCCCATAGAGAAGCAATGCTTCGGCTATTCAGAGAACACAAACCAGCAGTGAAAGTTGCCGAATTGCCTTGCCATTCGATGGTTCATGCGGCAGGTTTATTCAGGCCAATCTCATAGGCTTCAATGTTAAAAATACTCCCGTTTTAATTCAATATCTAAAAAACCGTTGATTATAATATTCTGCAGTAAAAAGTCTCCTTATTTATAGATTGTTTAGGATATTTTAAGCATTCTTCCGAATTTTTTTTTCATAAAACTTTTTTCCGATTTTTTTTAAATTTGTTTTTTTTTATTTTTTTTATTTTTTCTGTAACAGCCTTTTTTTATTATCATTCATAGGATCTTATATGTAAATTTCAGGCATTTTCGTTCAGTAGTTTGTTTGAAAACAGCGTTTCCCTTTTCAAACATTCAAGGGTACTGGTTTTTGTTTTCACTCCATTCGTCTGCGGTGTCGGGTTTTTTCCGGCGGCCGCTCTGCGCTCTGATCATCTCCTGCTCGGGTATCTCCAGCGTGTTCGACGGGGGGTTAATCCAGATGTTTTTGCCGGTTTCGGTGTGCATTCGCCCGGGTTTTGCGGTGAGTGTTCAGCAGGTTTGCGGCGGCTTTTCCCTGCACTACGACAGCCCTGTGGTGCTTGCTGAATACACCGCAGGGTCGCCGAAATGGGATCGCCAAATCGCACCGAACTGAAGAGAACGAAAAGTTACCAACGTGCAGTGACTTTTAGATTCTCTTTGAATAAACCTGTATGCAAAATATAGATGTGGCAAATGTGGCCGTCAACAAAGATCGAGCCGCTCTGTCTCCAGTCACTAACGTAATTAAAACGTTGTAAAAATAGATGAAAGATTTTAAACACATTGTTGGTGGAGATAAGACAATTTAGAGATAAAAGCTATAAGCACATTTAAAAGGAAACAAAATAGCAAAACAAGAGGACATAGTCTTAGATTAGAGGGGCAAAGGTTTAAAAGTAACATCAGGAAGCATTATTTTACTGAGAGGGTGGTGGATACATGGAACAGTCTTCCAGTAGAAGTGGTAGAGGCCAAAACAGTAATTGAATTTAAGCAGGCATGGGATAGGCATAAGGCTATCCTAAACAAAAGATAAATCCAGGTTAAGTATCCATGTAATTGGGCAGACTAGATGGGCCGAAAGGTTCTTATCTGCCGACATTTTTCTATGTTTCTATGTTTCTATGATTAACTGGCAGGATAGACGAGAAGTCGGGGAACAAATTATTTTTTTTCTGCCAAAAATCTAAAGAAGTTAGAGGTGTCAGTTATTCTCGTGGAAATGTCCAATGCAGTATCACTTTATGCAGCATAGAAAAATAAATAAAATGATACTATTTATCGTGAAGATGAGCAGAGGAATAACACGTGCAATCTTTAATAAATATGGAACGTTAGCAAAACAAACTGCTTTTTGTTTTTGAATGATTGAGAAGAGAATGGGTTCGTAAAATATTTAAAGGGACTCTACCACATGCTGTGACTGGATTACTTGTGCATTGCAAAAAACACATTATAAAACACATACAGGGTAATTCAAAGAGAATGGAAACGTCACCGCACGTTCGGTGACTTTTCGTTCTCTTCAATTCGGTTCCTTTTGCCGATCCCATTTCGGTGACCCTGCAGTGTATTCAGCAAGCACCACAGGGTCCCCGAATTGCAGGGAAAGGCCGCCGCAAACCCGCCGAAAATTAACCGCAAAACCCCCCGAATGCACACCGAAAACCCGCAAAAACATCTGGATTAACCCGACAAAACCACGGAAAAACCCGAGCAGGAGCCGATCGCAGCCACCGGAAAAAAACGAGACCAGAAGAGGCAGTGAATAAATTAGGAAAACAGTTTGCATGAATGTTTGAAAGTGAAACGCTGTTTGTAAAGAAACTACTGAATGAAAATGTCTGAAATTTACACAGGAGGTCCAGGGAATGATAATAAAGAGGGCTGTTACAGAAAAAAGAAGTAAACATAAAAAAAATAAAAATCTGACTTTTTGAGAAAAAAAATAATCCAGAAAAATGCTTAAAATATCCTAAAAAATCTATAAATAAAGAGACTTTTTACTGCAGAATTTTATAATGAACGGTTTATTAGATATTGAATTAAAACGGGAATATTTTTAACATTAAAGTCTATGGGATTCTCCTGAATAAATCTGCCGAATTAAACCACCGAATGGCAGGACATTTCGGGAACCTTTCACTGCTGGTTTGTGTTCTCTGAATAGCCGAAGCAGTGCTTTTTAATGGGGATTTCATTGCCCTCGAACAGGCACCGAACAGGCACCGTATGTTCAGGCAATTCGCCAAGATTTGGCGAATTGCCTGCTCTCTGGATAGCCGAATGGCCAAGAAAGGTAACCGAACGCTGATTTTCAGCATTTGGTTACCTTTCTCCAGCAATTCGGAGCTCTTTGAATTACCCTGATAATAAAACGCGCACTGCTGATTTGTTTTTCTTTGAATTAATTGCATGTAAAAAGGAAAAATATACAGGTCTATTCACTAAAAGGTGAAATTCAGGAGAAATGGCAGGAGAAGACAACAATCTAGGCCAAATAGCAGATTTGGAAAGTGAGATAAATGGGAGAACTTTTCTGGTTTGGCTATTTTGACCTAGAATTTTGACCTCTCCAGTTATTCTCCTGAGTTTCACCTTTTACTGAACAGACCTGAAAGTTAGGTTTTTATCTCCTTTTTCCATTTTTTGGTATTTTCCCATGATGTAACATTTACCAAAATACTATTATTATCATCATCGTTTATATAGCGCCAACAGCGATTTACAATAGGGAACGAGATGCAGATAAACGGACATAGGATGGAAGCAAGGGGTGTAGAGGGCCTTCTTATAGGAATTTACAATCTAGAGGGATTGGGGTTGAGGAAGACAAGAGGAATTTTACTAGATAGAAGGATCATTAGTAGAGATGTGCATTCGTTTCGGAATTTGAAGCGAAATTTGATAATTCGTATTTCGGAAGTACTTCCGAATAACAAATCGATACAAATTCGAAACGAAACAGTATATAACAAATTTATTTCGTTTTACACTGTGTCATCATCATAAAAGATGAATTTGAATAATTGATATCAACTATCGAATTTGAAATGAACTGACAAATGGATATCAACAACTATCGAATCGATTTGAAATTTCAAATCAATCCGAAACAAAACACGAAAGGAAATTAGTTCCGAAATTCCGAAAACAAAATTATTTAAAAACGTAACGTAATGCAACTAAATGAAACTAATTTTTCAGCCATGCACATCCCTAATCATTACTGCCAGTGGTTCAGGAATGGTGGGGCCATAGAAGTGGCTTCAATCATATGTGAGTAGGTGAGCAGAGGGATGAGTTGCATCAGTGATGTGGTACGCTAATCTGAAGAGATGGGTTTTGAGGGATTTTTGAAGGCCTGAAGGTCAGGGGAGAGTTTGATAGGGCGAGGCAGGTCATTCCACAGGACCGGAGTTGCCCTTAAAGTCTTGGAAGCGAGAATTGTCTGTGTGGGTGTAGGCAGAGGACAGGCGGAGATCGCCCGATGACTGGAGTTGTCTAGACGGGACGAGCTTGTGAAGTAACGAAGAAATGTAAGGAGGGGTTGACTTATTGAGTGATTTGAATGTGAGCGACAGTATTTTAAACTGTAAACGTACAGGAAGCCAATGGAGGAACCGGCAGAGGGGGGGGGGGTACGCGAGGTGCATCTGATGAGAAAAAGAAGCCTGGCATTTGCATCCATTACAGATTGCAAAGGGCCATACTGGAGTTGGGGCCAATAAGGAGCGAAGTGCAGTAATCAAGTCGTAAAATGACAAGCGCATGAACCAGCACCTTCACAGCATCTTGCGTCAGAAAGGATTTGGTTACTTCTGGACGTGGGGAGAGAGAGTTAGGTCAGAATCAAAAGTGACTCAAAGGCAGTGAGCTTGAGGCAAAGAGGAGGCATTGAGTTTTTCTTGTAGGGAGGAACAACGAGAATTTGAGTGTTGTCAATATCAAGTTTAAGTAAGCGGGAAGATATCAAATTTGAGACGGAAGAGAGACAGTCAGTGACTAGATCCAGGAGAGCTGGAGAGAGATCAGGGGAGGAGAGGAATATTTGAATGTCATCAGCGTATAGGTGGTACTGGAATCCAAAGTAGCTGATCAGTTTGCCTAGAGAGGCAGTGTAGATCGAAAAAAGTAGAGGGCCCAGTACTGAACCTTGGGGCACCTCAAGAAATACAGACTGCTGGGAGGAGGTACTTCCAGAAAATGAGACACTAAACGATCGTTGTGACAGATAAGAAGAGAACCATGAAAGAACGGTATCTTGAAGGCCTACTGTATATCACTAAGAGCTTGAAGGAGGACCGAGTGGGCAGCTGTATTAAAGGCGGCAGAGAAGTCAAGAATGATCAGCAGTGAGTAGCACCCATTTAATTTAGCAGGTGCAAGGTCTTTGGTCAGTTTCATAAGAGCCGTTTCCGTCGAGTGCAGTAAGCGAAAGTCAGATTGCAGAGGCTCAAGGTGAGAGTGGGTGTTGAGGTAGTCAATCAGACGGGCATACACAAGCTTTTCAAGGAGTTCTGAGGCAAAAGGGAGCAGGGAAACGGGGCGGTAGTTGGAGGGAGCAGTCAGTTCCAGAGATGACTTTTTTAGGATCGGGACTTCCGTGGCTTGTTTGAGGGGAGCAGGAAAGACCCCAGAGGTTAAGGACAGATTAAAGGTGAGAGTCAAGAATGCTACAAGAGACACGGAAAGTTTTTTGGTAAGACATGAGGGAAGAGGGTCGAGGGGGCAGGTAGTGGGATGGGAGGATCGTAGTAACTTAAAGACCTCTTGTTCAGTCCCAGAAGGGAACAAGCTAAACGTTTGATGATAGAAATGATTAACATCTTCCTTCATGGTGATAACGGTACCGAGGAGCACGCGCTGTCAAGATACTGGGGGGGTAAACCACAAAATATCACACAATGGATGCACCCATTGACACATATAGAGGAAAATATCACACAATGGATGCACCCAGTGACAAATATAGAGGAAAATATCACACAATGGATGCGCCCAGTGACACATATAGAGGAAAATATCACACAATGGATGCGCCCAGTGACACATATAGAGGAAAATATCACACAATGGATGCACCCAGTGACACATATAGAGGAAAATATCACACAATAGATGCACACAGTGACACATATAGAGGGAAATATCACACAATGGATGCACCCAGTGACACATATAGAGGAAAATATCACACAATGGATACGCCCAGTGACACATATAGAGGAAAATATCACACAATGGATGCACCCAGTGACACATATAGAGGAAAATATCACACAATGGATCCACCCAGTGACACATATAGAGGAAAATATCACACAATAGATGCACCCAGTGACACATATAGAGGGAAATATCACACAATGGATGCACTCAATGACACATATAGAGGAAAATATCACACAATGGATGCACCCAGTGACACATATAGAGGAAAATATCACACAATGGATACACCCAGTGACACATATAGAGGAAAATATCACACAATGGATGCGCCCAGTGACACATATAGAGGAAAATATCACACAATGGATGCGCCCAGTGACACATATAGAGGAAAATATTTTCTTAACTAAACATACACATGTAAGATATCAGCAACATCAAATAAACACAGTATGGACGTTTCATTTTTGGGTGGTACTGGCCCTTTAAGAACTACCACAAAATAAATATAAATTATTGAACCACTGACTGAATATACAATTTTCTCATTTAAACCTAGCGGAAATATAGCATTTAATATAGCATTTAATTCATGAATCATGTAAGGATAAAGTCAATGAAATATTGATGCAAAATGTAAAATTTCATTTATTAAAAAAGCTTTTTTATTCAGCATTTCTCAACATAATCGCCACCAATCTCCAGGCATTTTTTCAAGCAGTGCAACCACTTCTCAAAAAAAAAACAATGATCATCTTCTGTCTATGTAGCTTCATCTCGCTTTGAAGTTGTCAGACTTCTCATCTTCAATCTCGAAGAGGAACTTTTTGTCAAACTCAACTCGTGCAGTTTTTTGTTCTTCGTTCAGCGAACTTGGAACCCAGTGGGTGCACTTCTTGGTGAAGTCCAACTCGCCAAGATAAAGCCTCGACATACTTGTTTTTGGAATGTTGAATTCTTCCACAAGCTTTTCGAGAATGGTTTGAGGTTCCTAATCCAGAACTTCCTTCACCTTGGCCAACATGTTCTCATTCATTAACGTGCTTGGTGTCCCTCTCTTGGTTCATCACATGCCGGCCAGGCCACCACCACTTAATGAGTCACCTCGAATCTCCAAGATCATCTGTGGGGATATCATTTTTTTTATTAGAAGGATTAGGTTTTCTTTGAAAAAGAATTTCAGTTATTATTTCATCGATTTTAAAATTATGTTTGGACCTCCCCTCGTAGATATTGATAAATAAATAGATATGATAGATATGGATAAATATATATCATGACACTGTGGGGGGGGGGCGGCTTAAAACATAAAATATCACACAATGGATGCACCCAGTTACACATACTGTATATAGAGATATTCACAGAGAGCCGATCTGGCCCCAAAATGGCACTGAACAGTGAATTTCCCCTTATGGTGCCATTTCTTGGCCATTCGGCTATTCAGAAAGCGGCAGTTCACCAAATTTTGGCAAATTGCCAGCAAGTACGGTGCCTGTGCCACGGCAGTGAAATCCCCCATAGAGAAGCAATGGTTAATCTATTCAGAGACAGCGAACAGCAGAAAAATGTTAAATAAATGCCCTGCTGTTCAGTGGTTTCATTCGGCAGGTTTATTCAGGCAAATCCCATAGGTTTCAATGTAAAAGATATTCCCATTTTTATCAATATCTATTAAACCGTTTATTCTTTTAATCTGCAGCAAAAAGTCTCCCTATTTATTTATTTATTTTTTAAATTGTTTTTTCTGTTTTCAGTAACAGGCCTTTTTATTATCATTCATAGGATCTTATATGTAAATTCCAGGCATTTTCGTTCAGTAGTTTTTTTGCAAACAGCGTTTCAATTTTACATAGTACAGGAGGAGCGGGGTCACGCCTATTCCCTGATGGGGCGGCTGCAACCACCAAATGTATCCAGCCCAGCAACATGTATAAAATATAATAAGAAAAAGTAACAAGAAAATGTATAAAGCACAATTTGTTAGAGTCGCAATTTTGACACTTTCAATCGTATTGTTTTGTTTATTTTTTAGTCGTCCTGCGGCTTGTCGTCCGGCGGCTTGACGGCTTTCTTCTGCGGCTGGTCGGCGCTGTGTGTGGCGGCTCGTCGGCTGTGTTTGGCGGCCCTACGGCGGGTTTGCGGCGGTTGTCCGGCTGGTTGGTGGCGGGCAGCGTGTTTGCGGTAGTTTACAGGATTGGAACCGAAAGTTGCTACTTGATTTAAAAAATAAAAAAAGACCGTAAAACTGCCGAAATTATCGTTTTGGCAGTTTTGCAGCTTTATCTATTTTTCTTTCGGTGGCTTTGCGACGGCTTTTCCCCGCACTTCGGGGACCCTGCGTTGAATGCAAATTTCACCGCAGGGTGGGGAAATTTGATTCCCCGAAATGTCGGTGACATTTTGTTGCTCTGTGAATAACCCCTATATTCTTTTTTTTTTGTTGCTAGGTGTATATTCATTTGAAGCTCTATTCTACTGGAGCTGGTAATACAGGGCGCTGCTAAATGAAAAATACAGCATGAACTGTTAACCATTGGTAGCTCCTGTCGCACCCACCCTTGTCCTGCATTTGATGCTCTCCTGGTTTCCACTCGGCATCTGGGCATCCCTCTTCCACGGCGTGCAGGCCTAAGGTCCTCTGGCTCCTGCGACTAGTGCTCACTCTCTCCAGCATGGTGCTGCGGTCAACATGGCATGACGATTCACGCTTCACGCTTCACTGGGAGCAGGGATCGATTTATAATTAGGTCAGTAGGCATGTGCCTATAGGCGCCTCCCACAAGGAGGCACCTTGCTTTGTCTATAGGTGCCTCCCACAAGGAGGCACTTCCTTTGAAAAGAAAAGTAAAATAAAAATCTGCAATCCTTTAGAGCCCTGTATCATGGGTCAAACAAGCAAGTGATTATTAATTAACCTGAAATTATGCCATGTTACAGCTTCTCAACTCCAGCTTGGTCTGTAATTCAAATCTGATGTATTTCAACTTGCTCTGTCATTCAAATCAGGATGTTTATCTGTGTATTTTTAAAACAAAAACGGCTCGATCTGATTCCATAGAATCCTAAATAAAGTATACCCCACGTTTTAAAAAGTGGATGATTATGAACTAACCGGAATTTATGTCATGGTTTAACTTCATAGCTCCAGCTTGGTTTGTACTTTAAAATTGAGGTCAGGATGTTTAGCTCTGTATTCCTAAAACATCCTATGTTCAGTCCCATCAGAGTGAAGCCTAAATAATACATACCCAACGTTCAAAAAGTGGGTAATTATGAATATCTGAAATTATTTCATGTTTTCATTTCATAACACCAAAATTCGACCCAGTGCATTTCCGATTTGTGTAACGGACTTCTTTTATGTCAGAGAGCCTCTCTTAGCTCTATCCATGCACCTTATGGTTTTCTGTTGAATCCAATCATTGCAATAAAAAACTGGAACTCCAGGATTGCTCCAGTGCAATTCCATTTTGTACACATTTTGTACCGGCTGGATGGAGTAGAGGTAACATCACTGCTCTACAACCGTGGAGACCCATGTTTGAATCCCGGCCAGAGCACCTCTCCTGTAAGTGTCCTTGGACAAGACACCTAACAGTACATACTTGCCTACCACACAATATTGGCTGTGGAGTGCAGCAGTAATGTCTCTACCCTTCAACCATGGAGAAGCAAGTCAAAATACTATTCAGCACATCCCTCCAATACAACTGTGGAGAAGCAAGTCTCGACTTTACGAGAAGCGGGTTCAACCAGACCACCAGGTCACTGATCTACAATCGTGGAAAGATGACCCGATCCCACTGAGAAGACATCCCCAGCAAATGTCCTTGGGCTACCTCACAAAATACTTGTACATTGTAAGTTCGTTTGGGAACAGGGACCCCCTGAATCAGGTCATCATCCATGTGTGGTATTCTAATGTATCAACACCTTGTACACTGATCTTGTAAAATGCTGCGGAATGTGGGGCGCCATATAAATAAAGGATAATAATAATACGCACAAAATAAAATGAGAAAAATGGACCACCTACACATTGAAGAGCCTCTTCTTGCTCTATTCATACACCTTAGGGTTATTTCCATTAAACTCAACCACTTACTCCATGCAATATAAGGCCAACTGGAACTCCTGGATTCAGGCTGACTTTGTCCCAGTGCAAACTATAATGAGTAAAATGGACAACTTACACATTGAAGAGCCTCTTCTGGCTCTGTCTGTTTGCCTTGGGGTTATTTCTGGTAAACCCAATCACCTTCTCCATACCATAAAAGGCCAACTGGAACTCCTGGATTTCATTCATACCTCCTTCTCTTGAGAGCCTGGGTCTCTCTCTTTCTCCTCTTCCATCCTGGCAGAGCTGCTGCTTCTAGCAAGTTGTTCTACATGAAAACGAAAGTGGTCCGTAGTTTGCAATGTCTTCAACGTATACATAATTTATTAAGTGGAATGAAAACGTATTACTGTAGACTCAAAAAATAATCCAATATATTTTTCTACTTAAAATAATGGAATATATTTTTCTACTTGCAATTTATGTCTTCCCAAATGAAAGCAAGCGTCATCTATTAACCACCCGGCCCGCGTCCTACTCCTCGAGAGCCCTCTGAGAGCACCTTGGAAAAGCATGCAAATAATTTCAACAATTTAGGCTTATTATGTTCCGTCCTACATTTAGAGAAACCCAGACATTAAAAACAACAAAACAAAATAAGAAAAACAGGTTTTAGCGCTTTGTGGGTCACTATAAGTTAATGGAATACCTTGCTAAACAGGAAAGCTCATGCTTTGTTTCAAAGTCCATTGTACAATAACAATGTAGAATTAGGATTAGGTGGCAGCCATAAAACCCAAACACTTTATAAATGAAATAAAACCATTTGAGAAAAGCACCTAAAACAAAAAGTAATCAGTATTTTATTGCCGCTATTTCCGTGTAGACGTCTGTTATGGGCTCTCTCTCTCCTACGGAGAAAATTGAAGGAAGTGTTCTGTTCACATGGTTTGGGACGACATGTTATTCACGGTTTGCACTTGATTCCCCCGTGAAGAAAGATTATGTAAGTCACTGTGTTCATAAATAAACTATTGACTTTATTGGCCCACGCAAGTCCCCCATGGCCTTGTTGCAGCGTATAATGAATGCTGATACCAGGCTTATCTTATTCGATGATTCTCACATATCTCTCCTGTCTGCCGGTCTTTAGACTGACTACCATTACCTTCAGTGATCAATGATCTACTTTCAAATCCTTCCAGGGACGCTCTACTCATCCTGAACACTTTATTGTTTTAAAGTGGTCAAGAAGAAATTAAAAGTGCCCTGCCCCCTCCCCAGCACCCCCGAACTGGAAAAAACGATGGGTGATTCGGAGGAGTGTCCTCCACCCCACCCAGGGTCATCGGCAGCCATGATTTTTTCATTTCCCCAGTTGCTGGTTACCACCAGATCGGTCACTAGGGATGTCACACACAGAGAGCATGCCGACATCATCCTTTGAGACCACCCGCAATAGCAAGTTGTCTCAGAGAGGCAGCGGTGGATCAGATCTGTGCATGCGCGTGCAGCTCTGATCCATCGCTCTGCGCAGGCGCTACTGAACTTGAGTACGTAAAGTGCGCAATTTGCAGTTCCTACGCTAAACAAGTTGCAAAGGCAAGCAAATCGCACAGAAAAACTTCAGGGACTTACAGGTTCGGGAGTCCCTGAGCTAAGGAGGCGGAGCTGAGAGCAACAAGGGGCAAAAGGTGAGTAAAATCACCTAAAAAGGAAAATAAATAAATAAATATTTGGGCGGAGGCTGTCAGCAACGTGTGCCGAATTATTTAATGGCAAAAATAGAACTCTATTGCTTAATAGAGTGTCCATTTAATTAACTCTGTCCATCGATCCTTATGTCTCTTCCCTGCACTAAAAGTCTGCCTGCCCACCTAGAGCTCTTAAGTCTAGAAGACAGGGCATTGATCCTATAGAAAACTCTACGTCAACCCATCAGACTCTCACCTGATCTTCAATTCTACAAGAAACCCCATAAAAAAACATCTCTTTAGGCCACCATTAGGGAAGAGCCGAACACCCCCGTGTTCGGTTCGCATTCGAACTCGAACTATTTCAAAAGTTCGAGTTCGAACGCGATTACGAACCAAACTCAATGCAAGTCAATGGGACTCTGAAGTTCGATTTTTAGAGTGCCCTCAAAGAGAGCATATATGCAAGATATTTGCCATAAAAGGTGTATGGGGGTCCGGGTAGCGCCCTGGGGGACAGGAAACAAGGACAAAAAGTTTAAAAAAAATATCCACCCTGAGAATATATCCCACCCTGTGACACTATATCCCACATACAGTGTCAATATATCCCACCCTGAGACAATATATTCCATCCTGTGTCAATATATCCCATCCTGTGACAATACATCCCACCCTGTGTCAATATATCCCACCCTGAGGCAATATATTCTACCCTGTGACAATATATTCTACCCTGTGACAATATATCCCACCCTGAGACAATAGGTCCCACCTTGTGACAATATATTCTTCCCTGTGTCAATATTAGTGATGCGCCGAACACCCCCGTGTTTGGTTCGCATTCGAACTCGAACAATTTCAAAAATTCGAGTTCGAACTCAAACACGAACCGAACTCAATGCAAGTCAATGGGACTCGAAAGTTCGATTTTTAGAGTGCCCTCCAAGAGGGCATATATGCAAGATATTTGCAATAAAAGGTCAAACAAGCACAAAAAGTTTAAAAAAAATGTTTTTAAAGGAACAGTGAGTTTTCCATGAAATAAGGGTTAAAAATAAAAACGAAAAATTCCTTCAAATATCGTGCCTAGGAGGTCCCCATAACCTGCCCGTGAAGTGGCGGATTTGTAGGATGTATAGAAACTTTTAAAAACCAAAAAATTACATTTCAAATGACGGTAAACGGTTTTCCTTTAATCTATTCATAAACAACTGCTTGGGGCGGCAGCCTGTATGAAAAGACATTTTAGGACGCGCAGAACAAGTTTATTTTCTTTTGGCTAAATTATGGTGAAACTTATGCAGGCTTTGGATGAAAGTAACAATAGATGCTTTAAAATTGGGCCTTTAGTGTCGGCAACAGTGCCGTCACACCGTAACCCCTCTGTGGTATTGTGGAAGAGTGCAGGGTTGGACCCTGCGGTCAAATATTAAAATTATATGAATCTGGTACAGGCGTCAGTGGCAGTGCACCCAAATATTGTGGCTTTGGTGGCAGCAAGTGCCTTCATACCGTAAGTAACCCTCTGTGGTATTGTGGAAGAGTGCAGGGGTGGACCCTGCAGTCCAATATTAAAATGATAGGACCCCCAAAATAGCTGCTGGCAGTGAGAACACACAGATTAGAACAATTCCCAGATATTTTGTAGAAGTGAGACCCCCCAATAGATGGTGGCAGACTGGCAGTGAGAACACACGCTAACAGAACAATCTCCTCTCAAAAAACACATGCTGGGGCTGCAAGGGATGCATTATATAGTGTGCTGCGGGACTTAGCTCTGTGAGCCCATAATTGGGCAAAATTTGCCTAATCAGGACTCTGAGCCGTGATTGGCATAGTCTTGCACCTAAACTGTGGTCAGGTGCAGGATGTAGCCGATTACAAGCTTCAGGCCAGTGGAAAAAGTGCATTGTGGTCCATTGTGGTGCATTGTGGGCGAACATGCGGCGAACACGCGGCAATGTTCGTGGTTTGCGAACATGCGAACAGGCGATGCTCGAATCGAACTCCGAACCGATCGAACCGAACAGCTCATCCCTAGCCACCATATCAAATGATCCATCTTCTCACCTCGCTTACCCACACCACAAGACATCAAACCCTATTTCACCCACACAACCTCCACCATTTCTTTAATAGACACTGAAACTAGAGATCTTGACCCCAAATATGAATCTGTTCCTCTTGTTCCCCTGCCCCTAATTCCTCTAGGTTATCAGGGTTATCCAAAGAGATTCGAAAAGTCACCGCATGTTCGGTGACTTTTCGTTCTCTTCAATTCGGTTCCTTTTGCCGATCCCATTTCGGTGACCCTGCGGTGTATTCAGCAAACAGCACAGGGTCCCCGAATTGCAGGGAAAATCTGCCGCAAACCTGACGAAAACTAACCGAATGCATGCTGAAAACAAGCAAAAACATCTGGATTAACCTTCGAAAAACCCGAACAGGAGCCGAATCACACAGAGCCGAAGCAGCTGTGACGCAGAGGAGGCAGTGAATAAATTAGCAAAACCATTTGTATGAATCTGGGAAAATGAAACGCTGTTTGCAAAGAAACTACTGAGCGAAAATGTCTGAAATTTTCACAGGAGGTCCAGGGAATGATAATAAAGAGGGCTGTTACAAAAAAAATAAGTAAACTGAAAAAAAAAAAAAATCGGACTTTTAATTTTTTTAAAAAAATCTGAAAAATGCTTCAAGTATCCTAAAAAATCTATAAATAAAGAGACTTTTTGCTGCAGAATTTTATAATGAACGGTTATTAGATATTTAATTAAAACAGGAATATTTTAACATTGAAGCCTATGGGATTCTCTCTGAATAAATTTGCCGAATTAAACCACCGAATGGCAGGGCATTAGGGGAACTTTCACTGCTGGTTTGTGTTCTCTGAATAGCCGAAGCAGTGCTTTTTCATGGGGATTTCACTGCCCTCGAACAGGCACCGAACAGGCACCGTATGTGCAGGCAATTCGCCGGATTTGGCGAATTGCCTGCTCTCTGGATAGCCGAATGGCCAGGAAAGGTAACCGAACGCTGATTTTCAGCGTTCGGTTACCTTTCTCAAGCAATTCGGATCTCTTTGGATAACCCTGTATATGTTCAACGCTAGGTCAACATATTACTCTTCCTTTACATCATCCCTACAGTATGTAACTTTGTATATACAACTCTCTTGCTCAGGAGTCATTGTCTCATTTTTCTTACAGCTGGTTTACTTGGCATATCCCGTTCTCGCTCGCCTTCTCCAGATTCCGCACATCGCTATATAATGCACTATTTAATTCCTGCCACCACCTAAACGGCGCATTTCCCGCCGCCATTAGCTGTATAGTGTCATCAGGCAAACGTAGCGGATCTGAGTCGCGGAGCTTATCATTCGGCTCGGGTTTGTTTGAGACTTCAAATCATATCAGGTTTTTTTTCAGTAGTGACTAGACAAATATGCAATTTAATTTGATTGAATTTCTTAATGGAGCCGAATAAATAGAACGATCTGTGCGGTGTTGCTTTTATAGAAAGGACGCTCAAGCATATCTGCATTCTGCCAGCAAACCTAATTTAAGTGAAGTCGCTGTTAAATCGGCTTAAAAAGTGTCACTTTATGGTGTTTGTGGAAAAGGGTCCCGACATGTAAATGCCGTTAGCGGATACTGTATGGAACTTTCCTTTTAATTAGGCTTGTGCACCGATTTTTTTTTCCGTTCGATTCGGTTCGATTTGTTCGGAGGTTTAAACTTTTCGATTCGGCTCGTTTCGACCGATTTCTGTTTCGATTCGGTTCGGATCGTTTTTCGTGTACATTTTTTTTTTAGGAATATCGACCATTTTTCGTATTTTCGGGTCACTTTGCTCGTTTTTTGTATTGACTTTTCGGAAATTTCGGAAATTTTCGTTTTTTCAGAACGTCTGTTCTCCTAGTTTCAAAGTGTCTACGATAATTCTGGCGATTCTATCGTGTTCTTCTTTATTAAATAAAGATCCTTTTTTTCTTATGAATAATTGAATATACATTTCACAACTTTATTTAATCATATTAAAATGGTATGAAAGCCAAGGAACAAAAAAAATGAACAAAACGATTTAAAAAACGCTAAACCGACCCGAATGCCACAAGAAACAAGTGATACGCATTTACAAATACAAAATTTACAGAATCAGCGATATAACCGATAATAGTTAAATATACGATTTCCAGAATTACCGAAATGGAACCGAAATCACGAATGGAACCGAAATCATGAATAGAGGAAAAATAAATTTCGATTTGACACATTTCAAGTCCATTTGAAAAATCCAAAATTTTTTCGTTTTGGCTCGGAAAACTTTTCGGATCTATCGGTTTTCGGGTCCAATCCGATTCGGAAATTCGGCCGAATCCAAAGACACGAATCGGGAAATTTCGTGAAAATTCCGAAATTCCGAAACCCGAAACGCACATCCCTACTTTTAATAAAAACATCTGGCTGTGGAAGAATTCTAGACACATACAGGGTTATTCAGAGAGCGTGAAAAGCAGGAGAATGACTGGAGAATGAAAAATTCTAGGTCAAAATAGCCAAACCAGAAAAATTCTCCCATTTATCTCACTTTCCAATTCGGCTATTTTGACCTAGAATTTTTCATTCTCCAGTCATTCTCCTGCTTTTCACGCTCTCTGAATAACCCTGTGGGTAATATCCTTATATATGAGTAACTTTATATACTGTATATATATATATCTATATATGGACAGGGTGATTGGGGCAGGGTGATATAACATTGTTTTATCAGTAGGCAGATGGAGAAGCCCTTTTCCCTTCAAGCGAATCCCATAGGCTTCAATGTTAAAAATATTCCTGTTTTTAGTAAATATTTATTAAAATCACGCGATTTTTAACAAATGCACCCCATACAAAAATCATTAGTGCAGCATCATTGTTCACATTATAATTGAAATGGGGATCAATATTGCTGCATTAACAAAAAAAAAGCTATTTTTTAAATATGTTTTTAAAAAATATATTTTTTTGGTTACTTTTAAGATGGTCATCTTTGATATTGTTGGAAAGGCCAGGCTTTGGCCGATCCAACGATACTAAACATTAACCCATAGCTGCCACGGATCGGGAGATAGTGGGCTCCAATGAACCCCCATCTCCACCATTGGTGGCAGTTAGGGGTTAACTCCAGGCTGTCGTCATCACGCTATGCACGATGATGCCAGTCATCAGGGGGAGTTCGCGGAAGCTTGGCCAACATCCAAGATGTTGGCCAGCTCCGGGAGAGGATCATGATACGGTGCTTTTCGGCGCCGAATCGTGATCAGGCCCCCAAGGGGTTAAAGCCAGGCACCATTTGGAAAGGCAGGCTGTGCCCTTCAAAGTGGCGCCTGCTTTTAATCGCTCGCCTCCGCCCTGGCGATCGGGAGGGAGAGAGGTCCGAAGGACCTCCCCTTCAGGCACCTCCTCCGCACTCACGGGGGGGGAGCTCCTGAAATAGATGTCATCGCTCCCAGCCGATTGCTGCCTCCTGTGCATGAATGAGCTCAGTGCGTCCATTGCACAGGGGTAGCACTTGGCAGGACGCGCTGAGCAGCCAAGAGGTTAAAGGTGAAACTCAAGAGAACTGTCAGGAGAAGAGAACAATCTAGAGCAAACAGCCGATTTGGAAAATGAGATAAGTGGGAGAATTGTTCTGGTTTGGCTATTTTGACCTAGAATTTTCACTTCTTCAGTCATTCTCCTGAGTTTCACCTTTCTCTGAATAGACCTGAATGTGTTAGTTGGAGTGTTCTCCTTCTGGTTTGTTGTATATTTTTCTCTTGAGAAGCACCCGTCCTCTGTGCTTAGTAAAGGTTGAGTGTTGCCCTCCTTGTGTAGTCTGATTGAAAAGGGCTGACAACCCTCGGCAAGCACCCCTCCGTCACAGGTGTTCCTCTTTCAGGCTCTATTTAACGTTGACTCACAGGGAGCTCCAGTAAGGATTCAGTACTCAGTAAGTGAGTTAATCACATAATGGCAGGCATTAGGTGATGTACAGTAAGACCTGTGGAATGTGGGATACATTGGCGCTGTGACAGGCTTATACAATTTATTGCCATATAGTGTGAACTAAATTCCCATCATTTTGTAACAGAGCATAGAGTTAAAAAACCTTCTAAAAAATCTTGAATGGGTTAAAAACTGTTAAAATCCTGAAAGGGTTGAGTTGTTGGAATCTTTAAAGGGTTAAAATTTGGTAGAATCTTTAAATGTTTTAATGTATAAGATACTGTTGAAGTCTTGGAATGTGTTAGTTGGAGGCTCTCCTCTAGGTTTACAGTATATACAGTATCTGACAGAAGTGAGTGCACTTGTCAAATTTTTGTAAATATTTTATTATATCCTTTCATGTGACGACACTGAAGAAATGACACTTTGTTACAACGTAAAAGTCGTGAGTGTACATTACATGTGTAAGCTAGGGATGTGCGTTTCGTGTTTCGGAATTTCGGAATTTTCACGAAATTTCCCGATTCGTGTTCTCGGATTCGGCCGAATTTCCGAATCGGATCGGACCCGAAAACCGATAGATCCGAAAAGTTTTCCGAGCCGAAACGAAAAATTTTCGGATTTTTCGAATGGACTTGAAATGTGTCAAATCAAAATTTATTTTTGCTCTATTCATGATTTCGGTTCCATTCGTGATTTCGGTTCCATTTCGGTAATTCTGGACATCGTATATTTAACTATTATCGGTTATATCGCTGATTCTGTAAATTTTGTATTTGTAAATGCGTATCACTTGTTTCTTGTGGCATTCGGGTCAGTTTAGCGTTTTTTAAATCGTTTTGTTCATTTTTTTTGTTCCTTGGCTTTCATACCATTTTAATATGATTAAATAAAATTGTGAAATGTATATTAAATTATTCATAAGAAAAAAAGGATCTTTATTTAATAAAGAAAAACACGATAGAATCGCCAGAATTATCGTAGACACTTTGAAACGAGTAGAACAGACGTTCCGAAAAAACGAAAATTTCCGAAATTTCCGAAAAGTCGATACAAAAAACGAGCAAAGTGACCCAAAAATACGAAAAATGGTCGATATTCCGAAAAAAAAATGTGCACGAAAAACGAGCCGAACCGAACCGAATCGAAACAGAAATCGGTCGAAACGAGCCGAATCGAAAAGTTTAAACATCCGAACAAATCGAACCGAATCGAACCGAAAAAAAAAATCGGTGCACAAGCCTAGTGTAAGCATTTGTATATAAACATGTGTGTCATTCTATCAGTATTGATCAATACCTATCCATACCTATCAATGTCTGTCTGTCCGTCCTTGTTGGAGCAAGAAATTCTTCAAATATTTAAAGGATAAGAGCAGACTCAGTAAAGCAGCAGATTCGTTTCTCATTTTCAGGATTTATCAGTGGGTGTTTGCTGGCAGTGATCCTGCTTCTGGTGTGCTACGATGACGGTGTTTCTGATCCGGACGCCACATAACTAGGGCGAGCAGGAACCTTTTTCCAGTTAGATTCAGATAATGCATGCATCCAGCCTGCTGCACCCGCTAATGAGCTCGTAACATACCCGTAAGGTAACTGACGTCAAGGAAGATTCAAATATCAAGCAATAATTCTATTTGAAATGGATACATGATGCAATGTGTCTCCTGAGGTTTTATATTAAATGTATACTTTGTTTTATAAAATCCTGTTATAAAAATAGGTTAGAAAGAAGCCTTTTGGGTATTAAGTGCTTATGTGTTGTTTTTTATTTTGTCCGATTTGTTTTTCAATATTTAGAATATTTAAATAGACCTTATGGTATTTAATTTAAGAAGGTGCGCGTTACATAGCATAAAAAAAAATATCATATAGAGATTGAGACTGTTTAACTCTTTGTCCCCACACATAGATGGGGAGTTTGCAATTTACAGTCATGGCCGAAATTGTTGTCACCCCAGACATTTTTCCAGAAAATCAAGTATTTCTCACAGAAAAGTAATGCAGTAACACATGTTTTGCTATACACATGTTTATTCCCTTTGTGTGTATTGGAACAAAACAAAAGGGAGGAAAAAAAGCAAATTGGACATAATGTCACACAAAACTCCAAAAATGGGCTGGACAAAATTATTGGCACCCTTTCAAAATTGTGGATAAATAAGATTGTTTCAAGCATGTGATGCTCCTGTAAACTCACCTGGGGCAAGTAACAGGTGTGGGCAATATAAAAATCACACCTGAAAGCAGATAAAAAGGAGAGAAGTTCACTTACAGGGTTATCCAAAGAGATTCGAGAAGTCACCGCACGTTCGGTGACTTTTCGTTCTCTTTAATTCGGTTCCTTTTGCCGATCCCATTTCGGTGACCCTGCGGTGTATTCAGCAAGCACCACAGGGTCCCCGAATTGCAGGGAAAAGCTGCCGCAAACCCACCGAAAACTAACCGCAAAACCCACCGAATGCACGCCGAAAACCTCTTAAAACATCTGGATTAACCTGCCGAAAAGCCCGAACAGGAGCCGATCACACTCAGCGAAGCAGCTGAGACCGCAGACGAGGGAGGTGAATAAATTAGCAAAACCATTTGTATGAATGTGAAATTGAAACGCTGTTTGCAAAGAAACTACTGAGCGAAAATGTCTGAAATTTACATATGAGGTCCAGGGAATGATAATAAAAAGGGCTGTTACAGAAAAAAGAAGTAAACTGGAAAAAAATAAAAATAAAATCGGACTTTTAAAAAAAAAAAAAAATCTGAAAAATGCTTAAAGTATCCTAAAAAATCTATAAATAAAGAGACTCTTTACTGCAGAATTTTATAATGAACGGTTTATTAGATATTGAATTAAAACGGGAATATTTTTAACATTGAAGCCTATGGGATTCTCCTGAATAAATTTGCCGCATGAAACCACCGAATGGCAGGGCATTAGGGGAACCTTTCACTGCTGGTTTGTGTTCTCTGAATAGCCGAAGCAGTGCTTTTCATGGGGATTTCACTGCCCTTGAACAGGGACCGAACAGGCAACGTATGTTAAGGCAATTCGCTAGGATTTGGCTAATTGCCTGCTCTCTGGATAGTTGAATGGCCAAGAAAGGTAACCGAACACTAATTATCAGCGTTCGGTTACCTTTCTCAAGCAATTCGGATCTCTTTGAATAACCCTGTTAGTCTTTGCATTGTGTGTCTGTGTGTGCCACACTAAGCATGGACAACAGAAAGAGGTGAAGAGAACTGTCTGAGGACTTGAGAACCAGAATTGTGGAAAAATATCAACAATCTCAAGGTTACAAGTCCATCTCCAGAGATCTAGATTTTCCTTTGTCCACAGTGTGCAACATTATCAAGAAGTTTGCAACCCATGGCACTGTAGCTAATCTCTCTGTGGGTGGACGGAAGAGAAAAATTGATGAAAGGTTGCAACGCAGGATAGTCCGGATGGTGGATAAGCGCCCCCAAACAAGTTCCTAAGAAATTCAAGCTGTCCTGCAGGCTCAGGGAGCATCAGTGTCAGCGCGAACTATCCGTCGACATTTAAATGAAATGAAACGCTATGGCAGGAGACCCAGGAGGACCCCACTGCTGACACAGAGACCTAAAAAAGCAAGACTACAGTTTGCCAAAATGTACTTGAGTAAGCCAAAATCCTTCTGGGAAAACGTCTTGTGGACAGATGAGACCAAGATAGAGCTTTTTGGCAAAGCACATCATTCTACTGTTTAGCGAAAACGGAATGAGGCCTACAAAGAAAAGAACACAGTACCTACAGTGAAATATGGTGGAGGTTCAATGATGTTATGGGGTTGTTTTGCTGCCTCTGACACTGGGTGCCTTGAATGTGTGCAAGGCATCATGAAATCTGAGGATTACCAAAGGATTTTGGGTCGCACTGTAGAGCCCAGTGTCAGAAAGCTGGGTTTGCATCCGAGATCTTGGGTCTTCCAGCAGGACAATGACCACAAACATACGTCAAAAAGCACCCAGAAATGGATGACAACAAAGCGCTGGAGAGTTCTGAAGTGGCCAGCAATGAGTCCAGATCTAAATCCCATTGAACACCTGTGGAGAGATCTTAAAATTGCTGTTGGGAAAAGGCGCCCTTCCAATAAGAGAGACCTGGAGCAGTTTGCAAAGGAAGAGTGGTCCAACATTCCGGGTGAGAGGTGTAAGAAGCTTATTGATGGTTATAGGAAGCGACTGATTTCAGTTATTTTTTCCAAAGGGTGTGCAAAAAATATTAATTTAAGGGTGCCAATAATTTTGTCCAGCCCATTTTTGGAGTTTTGTGTGACATTATGTCCAATTTTCTTTTTTTCCTCCCTTTTTTTGTTTTGTTCCAATACACACAAAGGGAATAAACATGTGTATAGCAAAACATGTCTTACTGCAATACTTTTCTGTGAGAAATACTTGATTTTCTGGAAAAATGTCTGGGGTGCCAACAATTTCGGCCATGACTGTATGTAGTTTAGGTGCTGTTGCAAAGAGCATTGTTACAGTTTTGTCAGTATTAAAAAAAGTTTGTTATCTGCAATCCACTTTTCTACCTCTGTGAATTGTTCTTGTGTTAAAAAAAGTGCATGGTAGTGAAAGGGTTATATTTATTATTATTATTATTATTATCCTTTATTTATAATACGCCACCAAATTCTGCAGCGCTGAACAATGGGCACAGTATAGACAGAGCTACAATACATTGAACAACATTTTGACAAACCAGTACAGGAGGAAACAAAGGCCCTATTCCCGTGGGAACTTACAATCTAGAAGGGTTAGGGGTGGAAACAGGAGGAGAGGACTGTAAGGTGAGAGTGATGGACTGCAAGGTGAGTGATGGACTGCAAGGTGAGAGTGATGGACTGCAAGGTGAGAGTGATAGACTGCAAGGTGGGAGTGGTGGTCTGCAAGGTGGGAGTGGTGGACTGCAAGGTGGGAGTGATGGACTGCAAGGTGAGAGTGATGGACTGCAAGGTTAGAGTGATGGACTGCAAGGTGGGAGTGGTGGACTGCAAGGTGGGAGTGATGGACTGCAAGGTGGGAGTGATGGACTGCGAGGTGGAAGTGATGGACTGCAAGGTGAGTGAAGGACTGTGAGGAGGGAGTGATGGACTGCAAGGCGAGTGAAGGACTGCAAGGTGGGAGTGATGGACTGCAAGGTGAGTGAAGGACTGTGAGGAGGGAGTGATGGACTGCAAGGCGAGTGAAGGACTGCGAGGTGGGAGTGATGGACTGCAAGGTGGGAGAGATGGACTGCAAGGTGGGAGAGATGGACTGCAAGGGAAGAGTGATGGACTGCAAGGTGAGAATGATGGACTGCAAGGTGAGAGTGATGGACTGCAAGCCGAGAGTGATGGACTGCAAGGTGAGAGTGATGGACTGGTTGGGGCAGCGAGGTGTATTACTGAGTTGGGTGGTAGACTTCCCTAAATAGGAATGTCTTAAGGGAGTGTTTGAAGGAAGAGAAACTAGGGTAAAGTCTGAAGGGAGAGCATTCCAGAGGATGGGGCTGCGCGTGAGAAGTCCTGCAGTGTATCATGGGAAGAGGTGATGCGTGGAGAAGCTAGGCGCAGATCACTGTTTGATCTTAGGGAGCGGTCTGGGGTGTATTTAGGAATTAGTGAGGACAGGTAGTGGGGAGCTGAGTTAGTGAGGGTTTTGTAGGTCAGGGTAAGGATTTTGAATTGAATTTTGCAGTGGATGGGGAGCCAGTGAAGGGACTCGCAGAGGCCAGCTAGAAGATTATTACAATAGTCAAATCGGGAGATTACAAGAGCGTGGATGAGTTGCTTTGTGGTGTCACAAGTTAAACAAGTATACAAATCGCCCTTAAGGTGTTTAAATGATGTTCCGTAAATTGTTATTACTATCTTCATTAATTCTACCAAATGTTCCCCATGACAATTAGAGCGATATTAAAGCTTTCCTTAAAAAGTGATCTAATCTGTCATGCGAAGCTGCGTTCATCTCCTGTAATATAAATAAATACACATATGTATGTGCATCACATAAAGACAAGTACTTCCCCGCTTCAATCAAACCCTCCACTGAAAAAGCTGAACTTTCTGTTCATCACAATACATTCCCGCTCTCTCGTCTCGCAATCTCACCGTGCAGCCGTCCCCCGTCTGGCTGATCCTTTTTTTCCGCGCATCTTTTTGCCCTTTTCCATTGCTTTGTCATGTCACTCTGACCGCAGTTATGTTCTGCCAGATACGTTTCATTTTCTGCATGACTTCACTTGGATGGACGATTCAAGCTGTGATTTCCAGATTTGATCTTACTTTGTTGATCCAGTTATATCTATAAAAGCTTTAAAGTTCAGAAAGCGCTGGCTGAACATTATCTTGGAAGTTCACCCTTAAAGCACTCAGTCAATACTAAGCACGTGCAAAAAAAAAAAGTATACGACTTGAATAAACCTATTGATTTTTCACAGTATTTTGACGAAATCAAAGCACGATTTACGACTGTTTTGTTTACATTCCGTCCTGAAATTAAAGGATAAACGAGAAGAATTAATATTCAAATGGTTTTATTCTACTGTTAATCACCTCTGGGTGTTCTTCTGCTTCTTCCTTCCATTGTCTTCAGGTTAATAAAGTTTAGTTGACTCTTTACAATGGTGACAACGTCGGCCATGTTTAAAGGGACACATATAGTTTATTCATGCTGATGGGCAGTGCGTGAATCATGTGACCCCGCAGCATGTAGAATCCATACGCTGCAGGTACAAAATCAAAGAGGAATCCCAGGTGACCTGCCGTGATTTCCTTCCTGCAGAATATGAAATATACATGTTGCAGGGCAGCACTTTTCCCTGTGCTCCCCTCTGCATGAAATAGCACTATAGGGGTTATTCAGAGAGCACCGAAATTTCGGAGCTCTCTCATCCGGCGCTTTCGCAAGGCAGGCTCAGTTCACCAACCCTGCGGTGAATGCAGCCGAGGTATGCCGAAGGGAACTGCCGAATGCTGCCGATCAAGCCGTCGACAGCTGATCATCCCGCCAAACGCTGCCGATCAGCCCACCGAATTAAGTCAAAAACCACTGAGCGCAGCCGACAATCCAAACGCCGCCGATCAAGGTGCCGACCGCCGATCAGCCTGCCGAACGTCGCCGATCAGCCAGCCAAAGACCACCAAACAGGAAGAGCGGCGTCGCGCCTATTCCCCACTGGGGAGGCTGCAGCCACTAGATGTATCCAGCCCAGCAACATGTATAAAACATAACAAGAAAATTAATAAATCAGTAAAAAGACCACCGAACGCAGCCGACGATCTGCCGCATGCCGCTGATCAAGCTGTTGGCCGTTGATCAGCCCGCCGGACGCCACCGATCAGCCCACCAAATTCAGCTGACGATCCGCCAAACGCTGCAGAACAGACCGCCGAACGCCGCCAAAAAAGACGATACGCTGCCGAACTGGGCCTTTCCAATGATACATTATATGTTCTTCTATCCTGTAGGGTTCCAGAGATACAGTGGTCTAAATGATTGTAATTTTTTGTTGTTGTATGCACCCGTAGGCATATGCCTATTTTGCCTAATTATAAATCTGGCCCTGACTGTCACAGGTTTTGCCTGGGTTTGCTGATATGCAAAACCAAGAAACCTTTAACACTAGTATGGTACCAGATTTTGATGACAGGGGGTGGCCTAACATGTAGAGTATAGCCAAGAAAAACTAACTAACCACAGTCCTTAGAATAGCCAAAACCACAGGCAGAGAAATCTCAACCAGCCGAAGGCAAGGGAGACATCTAGAATATTAGCCAGGGTTGGGGACAACAGGCAAGCAAAAACCGAATATACTAGTCGAGGTCAGGGGCATCAGAAGGTAGAGTAGTCAAAGGAATAGCTGGGTCAAAACCAACAGAGCATGTCAGAGAGATACGTAGCATGCCAAAGGGTCTGATACAGAACCACGATAGAGCAGTAAACACATTGTGAAAGACGCAGGTACACTATATTGCCAAAAGTATTCGCTCACCCATCCATCCATATGCGAGTCAAGGCAGGTGAGCGAATACTTTTGGCAAAATAGTGTATATAGGGTAAGATGGATGGGAATTGGTCGGCCTGACGCACATGCTTTGGCATAATTAGAATGGCACATAGAACGGAAGATGGCACGACGTGAGCTTTCTGCACCAATATGTAAACTGTAAGTAGAGACTTTGTGTCAAAGTGTGCACCTCTGTGAATTTGGCTAAAACCTCCTGCTTTTTTTTACCAGAATGAGGAAATGGGATGACTTCCCGTTTCCTCAAGCTCAGCCTCTCAAAAACTGAACTTCTTATCTTCCCGCCCTCTAAGACCTTGATTCCTGCATCCATTTCCCTTCAGGTGAATGGTGCCATCGTTACTTCTACCTCTCACGGCTTGTTGCCTCGGGGTCCTCTCGGACTCCAATCTATCCTTTTCTCCTCACATTCAGTCTCTAACCAAATCCTGCTACTTCCAACTAAAAAACATTGCACGCGTCCGTCCCTTTCTTAATCCGGACTCTGATAAAATGCTCATCCAAGCCCTTATTATCTCCCTCCTTGACTACTGGAACCTCCTTATCTCTGGCCTTAAGAGATCCAAGATTCTCCCTCTGCAGTCTGTAATGAACGCCTGTGCCAGGTTCATCCACCGCACCTCCCGCACCTCTCACACCTCGCACCTTGGTCAATCTCTACACTGGCTCCCTGTCTCCTATAGAATCCAATTCAAAATATTGGTCCTCACGTACAAAGCTCTCCATAACCGCGCCGCTGTCTACATCTCCTCCCTTATTACCAGGTAGATCCCATCTCGACCACTTCGCTCTGCCAATGATCTGAAACTATCAGTTCCTCGTACCTGCACCCCTAACTCTCGCCTTCAGGACTTCTCACAAGCTGCCGCCTTTTTATGGAACTCCTTCCCCGCAACATCAGACTCTCCCCATCTCTCCAGTCCTTCAAAAAGTCTCTGAAAACACATTACTTTAGAAAAGCCTCACTCCATGATCCCCCACTGTCATTTCCTGCTCCTCATCCCATTCAGCCCCCTGCAACCCACCACTCCACCTACCCTATTAACCCTCACTTAATGGGTCACCCCTCTTCTCTTAGATTGTAAGCTCTTGAGCAGGGTCCTCCCTCCTTCTGTTCCCTGTTTGTAATGTGTATGTATATTTGTTATTCTGTCTCTCCCTTTGTACAGCGTCAAGGAATTTCTTGGCGCTTTATAAATGCTTGTGACTGTAACTGTAACCACAATTCAGCCATTGTTCGGTTCGAGGATTTAATTAAGAGCATACTGACACTTCCCGATAAAACCTCACCGCAGTTATAGGCAGTCGCGGCTATACTCACTAATGAAAATTTCTGCTTTAACGTTTCATTTCGAATTTATTGGTAAACCAAATGCCAAAAAATATCAAGTGCTGAAAGGTATTTTATTGGGATTATTCAGGCGGGGAAACAGGAAAATCACACAAACATTCAATATTATTATTAGTGTTGATTTAGCATTTCTCACATCAAAGCAGGGAGACTTGTTTAAATGTCCTGCGACATGTCTCACCCATTCTTTATCACTCTCTGATCTGTGCTTATACTAATTAACCCCTCTTAGTAACTCTAGTCCTATAAATGACTCTAACCATAATAGCAACCCTAACCATAAAAGTTCTGGACTGCTGGGATTATTTTTAGGGATTGGGTTACTTTGAGGGACAATGTTACTTTTAAGGTTAGGATTATTTTGAGGGAGAGGGTTACTATTAGGGTTGGGGTTACTTTCAGGGACAAGGTGAATTTTAGGGATAGGGTTAGTTTTAGGGTTAAGGTTACTTTTAGAGATAGGGTTACTTTTAGGGTTAATGTTACTTTTAGGGCTTATTTTAGGTATAGGGTTACATTTAGGGTTAGGGCTACCTTTAGGGTTATTTTTAGGTAGGTTAGTGTTACTTTTGGGGTAAGGGTTACTTTTAGGGTTAAGGTTATTTTTAGGGTCAGGATTACTTTTAGGGTTAAAGTCACTTTTAGGGTTAAGGCTATTTTTGGTTTAGGATTAAAGTAACTTTTTGGGTTAGGGTTACTTTTAGGGTTAAAGTTACTTGTAGGGTTACTTTTAGGGATAGGGTTACATTAACCCTTTCGCTGCTGAGGCTTTTCCCGCCTCTGTGCTGAGGTCATTTTTACCGGTTTTGCTCATCATGCTTAAACGTGTTTTGAAGGCTTATTTTAGTATATGACCCAGACATATCATATATCGTTCTTTCCGGCAGACTCGGCAGATTCATAATATGTCATTATTATATGTATACGTCATGACCTGTCTATATATTATAACAAAAAATGCAATAAAATATGAATTTTCAATAATTTACAACGTGTAAAGTGCTTTTTTTTCACATTTTAACATGCGAGCAATTGCGGTTATATTTTGTGTGGGGTTGCGCTTGTTAAAAAAATTAGAAATGGGGTCTCATTACATTTTTTTTTGGGGAAAATGATTAGATTTTTAATAAACGCACCGCATACAAAAATCGTTAGTGCAACATCATTGTTCACATTATAATTGAAATGGGAACAATATTGCTGCATTAACAAACCAAAAAAAAGAAAAAAAACTTGTTTTTTTTTTTTTTATAATTTTTTTTTAAATATTTTTTTATTTTTAATTTTTTTTTTTTAAAAAAAACTTTTTTCACAGTCGTGTTTGGTATCGTTGGAACGGCCATGCTCTGGCCGATCCAACAGTACCAAACTTTAACCCCTAGCTGCCACGGATCGGGAGATAGGGGGTTCATTGGAACCCCCTATCTCCACCATTGGTGGCAGCTAGGGGTTAACTCCAGGACTGGCGTCATCGTGCTATGCACGATGACGCCAGTCCTCAGGGGGAGTTCCGGAGGCTTGGCTGACATCCAAGATGTCGGCCAGCTCCGGGAAAGGATCACGAACCGGCGCTTTCGGTGCCGATTCATGATCCGGCTCCCCAGGGGTTAATGCCAGGTACCATTTGGAAGGGCAGGCTGTGCCCTTTCAAACGGTGCCTGGCATTAAGCTCAGGACCCCCACGATCGGGAGGGAGAGAGGTCTGAAGGACCTCCCCCCTCCCTTTCAGGCGCCTCCTCCACACACGGGGGGGGGGTGCCTGAAATAGATGTCATCGCGCCACCGCGATGACATCTATTGTGTCCGCGGTGGTCCCGGATTGACGGGCTGACATCTAAGATGTCAGCCCGCACCGGGGGGCACAACGATCGGCCGGAATCCGGCCGATCGCAGGCTGCTTCGGGAGGACACGCTCAGCGCTTCCTCCGCAGCCAACCCTTCCTGCGGCAGGACGCGCTGAGCGCGTCCTCCGCAGCGAGGTGGTTAAGGATTAGGGATACTTTTAGAGTTATTTTTAGGGTTGTGTTAAAGACAATACATGGTTAGCGTTACTTTTAGGGTTAAGGTTAATCTTAGGGTTGGTGTTACTTTTAGGATAAGGGTTGCCTGTAGGGTTAAGGATTCTTATAAGGTTAGGTTTAATTTTAGGGTTAAGGTTACTTTTAGGGTTAGATTTACTTTAGGGTTACCTTTAGCGTTAAGGTTACTTTTAGGGTTAGATTTATTTTAGGGTTACCTTTAGCGTTAAGGTTACTCTTAGGGTTAGGGTTACTTTTACAGTTCGGTTTATTCTAGGGTTAGGGTTATTTTTAGGGTTAGAGTTAGAGACAATTTCAGAAACAAAATACAAAAAGAGCTCGTTGTTTGCAATTTGGTTGTGGCTGAAAGCACTGAATTGAACCAGCTGATATTTCGGAAAAAATACCTGTATATTAGTAAAACCAACCAATACTTATTTTGAAGGCCCTACCAAACTAATTAAATGGAGCCCAAGTTGTGGATTCTTGTTGTTATTATTCTTATTATTCAGTGCAACCTCTTACTTCTGCTTGGCCTCAAGAGTAGGGCAAATGTAATGTTCAGGTGGCACAGGACTCCTCTGGCATGACTCAAGCCAGCCAAAACTGAGAACCTGGGAGTGAGCTGGAAATGTTGCTATTTTGGTGGTTGCCATCCCCCCTTTTTTTAACCTTATTTCTACCTACTGCGTGTAGTTCGATGTAGTCCGATGTAGTTCGATGTCGATGTTCGATGTCTTGTTAGATCTTGATGTCCACAACTTTATTTTTATTATTTGTATACACTCTGTGGTGACCTAGATGACTGGTATTGACTGTTGTATTGTTGCCTTATACCTGATATTTATACATACAGAAAAAATGGCGTTGTGCCCATACTCACCAGAGCGGCTGCAACAAACAGGAGTAACAACCCAGTTCATGTATAAAACATAACAAGAAAAAAAGATGTAAACTGCGCTCATTTCTATACAATTCCATGTGCAACAAAACACAATTAGAGGTTTTCGTTTGCTCGAATAGCCATTGAAGTGTAAGCTCACTCGCCCCATCAAGGCACCTCCTTGTAAAGTGAGTACCTAACCAATGTGACCAAAAAACGCTCCTCTGAGCAGCTGCACGTTCTCTTGCTGCTTTTCAGCTAAGGTGAGGCAGAAAAATGGCCGGTTTTAGTATAGAAGCACCAAGCACTTCCCATTTGGGGTTGAAATCAAAAACATGGAACAAGGAAAAGCAGCAAAAATGACTTAACTGGTGTTAAAACAAAATATACATACATACAGAAAAATGGTGTCGCGTCCATACTCACCAGAGCAGCTGCAACAACCAGGAGTAAGGGCCCAGTTCATGTATAAAACAAAACAAAAAAAAGATGTCATCTGCGCTCGTTTCTATACAATTATATGTGCAATAAAACATAATTAGAGGTTTTAGTTTGCTAGAATGACCATTGAAGCATAAGCTCACTCGCCCCATCGAGGCACCTCTTTGTAGAGTAAGTACCTAACCTAATTCGAGCAAACTAAAACCTCTAATTGTGTTTTGTTGCACATGGAATTGTATAGAAACGAACGCAGGTGACATATTTTTTCTTGTTATGTTATATATAATGTTGTCGTGACCAACAAAACGTATAAATAAAGAATTAAGAACATAAAGACACAAACCTTGTTTGAGACCTAACAGAAGTTAGACTAACTTTGCGACTCAATAATCCTAATTTTTTTCTAAGACCTTGTAATATGTCACAGAAACAATAAAAATCAAGCAATTATATTTCCATATTAAAAAAAAATGAACGTTATGGTTTTGTATAATTTGCACTGGACTCAAAACTCAGACTGCATGAATGAAGATCTAATTGCTCCGGTCCATCTCTATACCGTTTGACTGAACACCGGCGCGTTTTACGACGGATGGAATTGAAGCACGTTAAAGAATAAAAATTAGAGAAGTCTGTGGTATGGACACAACTCTGAATTTCTTTTTAGTATTATTTCCTTTCCAGGCTTTATCAGTTAATGACCCTGGATATTCCATTCTCTTTTAGGGGAAAAAAAATGACAAAAAAAAAAAATTAAATGGATGAGAAAAAAGAAAAAAACAACAAAACATGGCTCCACGTTTGAGCGCTGGTAATTTTTAAATTAAGCGCAGCATATATTTTTTTTTATTCTATGCTTCACATATTTCCTTATATTTCCCATGAGATACAGGTCATGCAAATACTCGCTCACTATCTTTTTACTAATTGTGTACTGAAGCTTGTAATGAATTTCTTTTAAATGTTTCACAGTACTGGTTTTCATCTTTGTTAATCACAACACATCTCATTTTTAATTCCTTCTTTGAGATGAGCATTTATCGAACCCTGGTGAATAGTTTTAAAGGAGCAAAAATGTGTCGGACCGGAATCATCCAAAAAGAGGCCTTTTTATTATTAATATAGTTACTTTTTGGGTTTAAAAAAAAGGAAATTTTTTTTGTATTTTTTTTTGTATTTTATTTATTATTGTAGTAACTTTATGGGGTTAAAAAAAGAGAAAAAGTGGGTTTTTTTGGGGGTTTTTTTGTATTTTTTTTTATTATTGTAGTTACTTTATGGGGTTAGAAAAAGAGAAAAGTGTTTTTTTAGTATTTTTTTTATTATTGTAGTTACATTTGGGGTTAAAAAAAAACCCAAAAAATCATTTTTTTTTGTATTTTTGAAAAAAAATAATTATTGTATTTTTTGTTGTATCCTGGAGAGATCTACCAGACCATCTGTAGAATATATGGCTGCTGCGATAATTCCTTCAAAAATGCCATTTACAGCTTGTTAATAGTCTGGTCTTTCCATCCCATGTCCATGTTTACGAGTTCCTGGGGCTAATTTATCTCCGTCTGATAAAGTATGTGACGGGATTCGGTCAACAATTCAGTAAGATAAGCGACAAGAGAGATGCTGCAATAAATTTCCTTTAAAAACATCCACTGTACGAATATAACAATATAAGATATATAAAGCAGCTGCAAACTGCCTAATATAGAAACCCATTGCGGATAATGTTCCCATTTGCCGGTTCTGAACCCTGCACGGGATGCGAATCATGTATCGCTGTGGTAGGAGCAAAGCATACAGTTCTAGAAGCAGATACACATTTCCATCTCCTAGTACCCATTAGGCTTTAATTAAATCTCATTAACACAACATATACATTTATACAGTGTGATTGCTGTACAGCGATACAGGAAGCAGCCGTAAGAGGCTGAGGGAAACAGACCGAGAATATAGGGAAAAAGCTGCACTAAAGAGCGCATCTGCTACGCCTAAATGTTCATCTCACCTCTTATTATACACTGCACAGCACTAATGAGTTTACTATGAGGTCACACAGGTGACAGTGAGCACCAGTATTATCTGAGGTCTGCATGAATGACTTAATCTGTTGTGAGGTCACTCTTTTCAGGGTCTGTTCTTGGAAGAGGCCATATAGTTGACTGACATGAGGTCACACATTTCATGGTCTGCTCTTGGAAGAGGCCATATAGTTGACTGACACGAGGTCACAGATTTCAGGGTCTGCTCTTAGAAGAGGCCATATAGTTGACTGACACGAGGTCACAGATTTCAGGGTCTGTTCTTGGAAGAGGCCATATAGTTGACTGACGTGAGGTCACACATTTCAGGGTCTGCTCTTGGAAGAGGCCATATAGTTGACTGACATGAGGTCACAGATTTCAGGATCTGCTCTTGGAAGAGGCTGTACAGTTGTCTGACATGAGGTCACACATTTCAGGGTCTGCTCTTGGAAGAGGCCATATAGTTGACTGACATGAGGTCACACATTTCAGGGTCTGCTCTTGGAAGAGGCCATATAGTTGACTGACATGAGGTCACACATTTCAGGGTCTGGTCTTGGAAGAGGCCATACAGTTGTCTGATATGAGGTCACAGATTTCAGTATGTAAGGAACCCTGCATGAGCCCTTTACCTGTGATGCAGGTCAGGCAGCATTATTTGATGGCAGGTCATTTTGCCCGACGTCCTTTCAGAACCACGAGGCATCATTTAGCAACTTCAGCTCTTCTGACGCTGCTCTCTTTTCATGCATAGGTTTTATCAAAGCATGTACTTGCGTCAAGCTGCGTGTCATTTTGCCCTTAATGCTCGGCACAGATTGGGGACATCACTCGTTGCCCCTATATAGAGATACATAGTAGGACCTGGAAACCTCTTGAAGAAACACGGAAGGCAGATGCACCAAATCCTGGAGAAACCAACTCCCACAACACGTTGTCCATGAATAAAAATGGACCAGGTGCTCAATATTCCATATAACAAGGCCAATTTCTGCAAAACAAATTGGCAACGTTTCAACTTTACATGAGCCTTACTCAAGGCTGGTGACCAATGATCTTCTTCATCTTGGGGAACAAGTCTGAGGGTGGAAAATCAGTGGAATAGAGAAGATATACGAATAGTTGGAATAGCAGCTGTGGCTACCAAGCAGTTGAGAGCCAGACCATAATCCTGGTGGAAGAAAATACCTCTGCTTATCTTCCCACTCTGATTCGTTTTGGTTTTCTGTCATAGCTACTTCAAGAGAACATTGTATAATACCTTGGGGGTAGTCTGAATTTTGTCGATGTTCACTTTTGAGGTAACAGTGATAGGCCTTTCTGGACAGGGGTCATCTTTCAGGTTCTCCCTTGAATTCAGCTCCTCACTTCTTGACCATACGGTAAGAAGGGGCAATGTCCCCTAGTGTGGTCACCATGTCCTTGGGTGATAAGTTCTTGACACTGAGGTAGTCATAATTGCACATTGGGTAAGATTGTCCATTTTTGTAGAATGTTCCGATTTGTCCATTTCGATTGTCTAGGAGAGAATAACGGCAGTTATTAACTTCAAACGTATTGTGACCTTTCAAACGCGTAACCATTAAGTGCATTTAGTAAAGACTGAATAACATATCTCCTTGTACCTTTGGCCATGAACATGTCACCCCTCGTACACAAAGTACAGGAAGCACTAACTTACATGAGGCATTGAAGGTGCATCAACTGTGTTGCGCGGCTAGGAAATGCATATCACTCGGCATCTTGCTCACAGACACTTCTTAATTACAGCTTCGGTCTTTGATCTAACTTGGCTTTTTCTAGTCTCAGAGCAGTGAAAGAGTGCTGTGGATAAACCTGCTTCTCTTTGGTTGTAGAGGGGAGATATGATGTGCAGACATTATAATCTTCATTTGAATACTACGCATTTTGCTCAAGGACACTTGTAAGTGAAGTCTTCTGACTTGGATCTGAGTCTGCTTTTCATAGTCATACAGCGATGACAGTCAGGGTTATTCAAAGAGATCTGAATTGTTGCCGAAAGGTAACCGAACAGTAAAATTCAGCGTATGGTTACCTTCCCTGGCCATTCGGCTATTCAGAGAGCAGACCGTTCGCCAAATGTTGGCTTTTTCTGGTGGCTGCTCTGCACTTTGAGCAGCGGCTGCTAGGGTTTCTCTGGCATGTTTGGCAGGGTTAATCCAGCCATTTTGCCGGTTTTAGTGATTTTTTGGCGGGTTTTGCGGTGAGTGTTCGGCGGGTTGGCAGTGAGTGTTCATCGGGTTTACGGCAGGTTTTCCTTGAACTTCGGGGACCCTGTGGTGCTTGCTGAATACACCACAGGGTTGCCGAAATAGGATTGCCGAATCGTGCCGAATTGAAGCGAACGAAAAGTCACCGAACGTACGGTGACTTTTTGATTCTCTTTGAATAACCCTTATAGTATTGTGGTTTAACCTGCTACTCTGTGGTTGTTTTGGATAGACATGCTGGGCAGACATTCTGATCTTCATTGAATCACTAGGCATCCTGCCCAAGTGCACTTGCTAGTTAGATCTTCTAACTTGGATCTGAGTCTGCTTTTCATAGCTGTAGAACAGTGACATAGTGGTGAAGTTGAACCTGCTCTTCCATGGTTTTAGAGGAGAGACATGCAGGTCAGATATCCTGATCTTCCTTCAAGCAGTGAAGTGACATAGTGGTGTGGTGTGGTTGGACCTCCTACTTCGTGGTTGTGGTGGAGAGACATGCTGGTCAGGCATTCTGATCTTCAATCGATCACTAGGTGTCTTGACCAAGGAAACTTGCTGGTTAGGTCTTCTGACTTTGATCCGAGTCTGCTTTTCATAGTCATAGAGCAGCAACATCGTGGAAAAGTTAAACCTGCTTCTCTGTGGTTGTAGAATGGGAACATGCTGGTCACACATTATGATCTTCATTCGAGCTACGACATAGTGTTGTGGTTGAACCTGTTACTCCATGCTTGTGGTGGAGAGACATGCTGGCCAGAGATTCTAACTTAATTTGAGCCAGCTTCTCCATGGTGGTAGAGCAGAAACATTAGTACTAGGTAGCCATTATTGCGTGGTAGGCAAGTATGTAACATTAGGTGTCTTGCCCAAGAATAATTCATGGTGAGGTGCTAGGATTTAAAGGTTCTAGGGCAGTGATGTTACCTCGGCTTTACCTAGCCGACCAGTGCTAAGTAGACTGCCGGTAATTTGTTATGTAATTTAATTTACACACACAATAGATAGCCAAGACGACAATTGACGTTTTTGGATGTTGGTTTGAACCCAGGACATACTTGGAAACGAGAGAAATCTCAATGTATCCTTCCCGGTGAAATACTTTCAGGGTTATTCAAAGAGATCCAAATGGCTGCCGAAAGGTAACCGAACACTGAAAATCAGCATTCGGTTACCTTTCTTGGCCATTCGGCTATCCAGAGAGCAGGCAATTCGCTAAATGTTGGCGAATTGCCTGCACATACGTGCCTGTTCGAGGGCAGTGAAATCCGCATAGCTTCGGCTATTCAGAGAACAAAAACCAGCAGTGAAAAGTTGCCGAATTGCATGCCATTCGGTGGCTTCTTGCAGCAGTTTATTCAGGCGAATCCCATAGGCTTCAATGTTAAAAATATTCCCGATTTAATTCAATGTCTAATAAACCGTTTATTATTTTATTCTACAGTAAAAAATCTCTTTATTTATAGATTTTCTTGGATATTTTAAGCATTTTTCGGGATTTTTTTGCAAAAAATGTTTGTTTTTAACCACTTCGCTGGTGTGTGCTGAGGACGCGCTGAGCGCGTCCTCACATTGGGGTCAGCGTTCGGCCGGGTTCCGCCGATCGCTGGCCCCTCCGGTGCGGGCTGACATCCTGGATGTCAGCCCGGCATCCGGACCAGCAGCCGCCAGAATTAGGTGTCATCCGCGGGCGCGATGACACCTAATTCAGGCGCCCCCCCGCATGTGCGGAGGAGGCGCCTGAAAGGAGGGGGGGGAGGTCCTTCGGACCTCTCTCCCTCCCGATCGGCGGTGCACAGGGGGTTAACCCAGGCATCATTTGGAAGGGCACAGCCTGCCCTTCCAAATGATGCCTGGCATTAACCCCTGGGAGCTGGATCGCGAATCGGCGCTGAAAAGCGCCAGTTCGCGATCCTTTCCCGGAGCTGGCCGACATCTTGGATGTCGGCCAAGCCTCCGGGAACTCCCCCTGAGGACTGGCGTCATCGTGCGTAGCACGATGACGCCAGTCCTAGCGTTAACCCCTAACTGCCACCAACTGTGGAGATAGGGAGTTCCAATGAACTCCCTATCTCCCGATCCGTGGCAGCTAGGGGTTAAATTTTGGTATGGTTGGATCGGCCAGAGCATGGCGTTCCAACGATACCAAACACTACAGTGAAAAATGTTGTAAAAAAAAAAATTAATAAAAATAAAAAAATAAAAAATTAAAAAAAAAAATTAAAAAAAAAAATTAAACACTTTTTTTTTTTTTTTTGCTTTGTTAATGCAGCAATATTGTTCCCATTTCAATTATAATGTGAACAATGATGCTGCACTAACGATTTTTGTATGCGGTGCGTTTGTTAAAAATAGTGTCATTTTCCCCAAAAAAAAATGTAACGAGACCCCATCTCTAATTTTTTAACAAGCGCACCCCATACAAAATATAACCGCAATTGCTCGCATGTTAAAATGTGGAAAAAAACACTTTACACATTGTAAATTATTGAAAATACATATTTTATTGCATTTTTTGTTATAATATACAGACATGACATAACGTATACATATAATAATGACATATTATGAATCTACCGAGTCTGACGGAAAGAACGATATATAATATGTCTGGGTCATATACTAAAATAAGCCTTCAAAACACGTTTAAACATGATGCGCAAAACAGGTAAAAATGACCTCAGCATAGGGGCGGGAAAAGCCTCAGCAGCGAAAGGGCTAATCTTATCGTTTTTTATTTTTTCTGTAACAGCCCTTTTTATTATCATTCATTGGATTATATGTAAATTTCAGACATTTTCACTCAGTAGTTTCTTTGCAAAGAGCGTTTCACTTTTCAAACATTCAAGCGTACTGGTTTTTTTTTCTCTCCATTCGCCTGCGGTGTCGGGTTTTTCCGGCGGCTGCGCTGTGTGTGATCGGCTCCTGCTCGGGTTTTTCTGGTGGTTTTGGCGGGGTTAATCCAGATGTTTTTGCAAGTTTCGGTGTGCCTTCGCCGGGTTTTGCGGTGAGTTTTCGGCGGGTTTGCGGCAACTTTTCCCTGCATTACGGCGGCCCTGTGGTGCTTGCTGAATACACCGTGGGGTCGCCGAAATGGGATCGCCAAAGCGTGACGAATTGAAGAGAACGAAAAGTTACCGAACGTGCGGTGACTTTTCGTTCTCTTTGAATAACCTCGTTTATAAATAAATAAACAAGACACACGTCACAGTGAAAGACATGCAACAAGAAACTCTTATTAATTCATGCAAAATGTCACGTGTGATGGATATTAAGCAGGAACGAACCAGTTGCTATTGTTAAATAAGATAGTTGGTATTTTTGGCAGTTTCCAGACACTTTTGATCAAGAAGAGACACTTTTCTTCCAGACATATATTTTTTGTTTCCTATTTTTTTTCAAATTTTTTTTGCCAGGATCAATTAATGTCACTGCTCAGAAGATTGACTACTTGCCAAGTTTACTGAAATGTTTTTCTTAAAGGACAAAATACATGATATGCAGCATGACCTGTCAGCTGGAGAAATCTCTGTGTCAAGAGATGAATCCATATGACACAGCCAGCCTTGAATCATTGTCAGGTTGGCGAACGAGCCTCCTCGAGGGCACGGGATCGCCTGATTAAACAACGAGACAGAGAAAGACAGTTAAATATTTGTTTCTTCTCTCTAACTAAATAAACAGTCTTCAGATTCCATTTATCGAAATTCTACAGGTCAGACTGGATTTTAGATAATGATCGGTGTTATTCCATAGTCCTCTTTGCTTTCTATAACACGGAGACAAATTATAACATTCTTCCTCTGAATTGACCAGAATTCATAGTTACATACGCTGAAAAAAAAGTGCGTCCATCGAGTTCAGCCTTACATACATCGCCTACTGCTGTTGATCCAAAAGAAGGCAACAAACCCAGTCTGAAGCGAACACCAAATAAACAACAAACTGCACCCCAGAGGAAAAAATCATTAGTGCAGCATCATTGCTCACATTATAATTGAAATGTGACCAATATTGCTGCATTAATAAAAACAACACACAAATAAAAAAACATGTTATTTTAATTTCTTTATTTTAAACATGGTCATGTTTGGTATCGAAAGGCTATGCTTAGGCCTTTCAAATGATACCCTACGTGACCCCCTAGCTGCCACGGTTTTGAAGATATGGGGGTTCAATCGTCATTTACGTGGGGTAGTCTTTAAAAGACGCATCTGAGTTCCTAGAGGTCATGCCTGCTGGTGCCCCTGCAGTGCGGTCTCCCCAACAGAGAGGGCGCCAGTCTCTGAATCAGGCCACTTTGAATGCTGCACCTGATCAGAGGCCTTTAAATATCAGTCACTGACTGTGCTCTGAGCCCTGACGTGGTTTATTCTAGCCCTCAGCGTGTGTCTATAGCTTCTGCATATTGTTTTTCTGGTTTGACTTCTGGCTTGTATATTTGACTGTGATTACTGCATATGTTATCCCTTGTACCGACCTCTGGCTTGTTATTACCACGATATCTCTCCTGTCCCTGATCTGGACTTTTATGTATTGTTTGTAGGGATGAGCCGAACACTCCCCGAGTTCGGTTCGAAGCCGAACCCGAACTTTCCAAATGTTCGGATCCGAACCCGAACCCGAACTCGAACTCGAACTCCATACAAGTCAATGGGGCTGAAAATTCGGTTTTTAGAGTGCCCTTCAAGAGGGCATATATGCTAGATATTTGCCATAAAAAGTGTATGGGGGTCCGGGTAGTGCCTTGGGGGACAGGAAACAAGGACAAAAAGTAAAAAAAAAAAACGTTTTTAACCCTTTCGCTGCTGAGGCTTTTCCCGCCCCTGTGCTGAGGTCATTTTTTACCTGTTTTGCGCATCATGTTTAAACCTGTTTTGAAGGCTTATTTTAGTATATGACATCGACATATTATATATCGTTCTTTCCGTCAGACTCGGTAGATTCATAATATGTCATTATTATATGTATACGTTATGTCATGTTTGTATATTATAACAAAAAATGCAATAAAATATGTATTTTCAATAATTTACAGCGTGTAAAGTGTTTTTTTCCACATTTTAACATGCGAGCAATTGCGGTTATATTTTGTATGGGGTGCGCTTGTTAAAAAAATTAGAGATGGGGTCTCGTTACATTTTTTTTTGGGGAAAATGACACCATTTTTAACAAACGCACCGCATACAAAAATCGTTAATGCAGCATCATTGTTCACATTATAATTGAAATGGGAACAATATTGCTGCATTAACAAAACAAAAAAAAAAAAAAAAGTGTTTTTTTTTTTTTTTAATTTTTTTTTTATTTTTTTTTTTTTTTTTTTTTTTTTTTTACAATTTTTTTACTTTCATGTTTGGTATCGTTGGAACGGCCATGCTCTGGCCGATCCAACGATATCAAAATTTAACCCCTAACTGCCACGGATCGGGAGATAGGGAGTTCATTGGAACTCCCTATCTCCACACTTCGTGGCAGTTAGGGGTTAATGCTAGGACTGGCGTCATCGTGCTACGCACGATGACGCCAGTCCTCTGGGGAGTTCCCGGAAGCTTGGCCGACATCCAAGATGTCGGCCAGCTCCCGGGAAGGATCGCAAATCGGCGCTTTTCAGCGCCGATTTGCGATCCAGCTCCCCAGGGGTTAATGCCAGGCATCATTTGGAAGGGCAGGCTGTGCCCTTCCAAATGATGCCTGGGTTAAGCCCCTGTGAGCCGCCGATCGGGAGGGAGAGAGGTCCGAAGGACCTCCCCCCCCTCCCTTTCAGGCGCCTCCTCCGCACATGCGGGGGGGGCGCCTGAATTATGTGTCATCGCGGGGGCGCGATGACACATAATAATGGCGGCCACTGCTCCGGATGCCGGGCTGACATCCAGGATGTCAGCCCGCACCGGAGGGGCCAGCGATCGGCCGGAACCCGGCCGAACGCTGACCCCAATGCGAGGACGCGCTCAGCGCGTCCTCCGCATACCAGCGGGAATGCTGAGGACGCGCTGAGCGCGTCCTTAGCATTCAAGTGGTTAAAGGGACAGTGAGTTTTCCATGAAATAAGGGTTAAAAATAAAAACGAAAAATTCCTTCAAATATCGTGCCTAGGAGGTCCCCATAACCTGCCCGTGAAGTGGCGGATTTCTAGGATGTATAGAAATATGTAAAAACCAAAAAATGACATTTCAAATGAAGGTAAATGCTTTTCCTTTAATTTATCCATAACCAACTGCTTGGGGCGGCAGCCTGCATGAAAAGAGGAGACATTTTTGGACATGCAGAAAAAGTTTACTGATTTTTTGGCGGTGAAAAGCAGGAGAATGACTGGAGAATGGAAAATTCTAGACCAAATAGCCGATTTGGAAAGTGAGTTAAATGGGAGAATTTTTCTGGTTTGGCTATTTTGACCTAGAATTTTCTCTTCAGTCATTCTCCTGAGTTTCACCTTTCTCTGAATAACCCTGTCAGGGTTATTCAGAGAGCGGTGTAGAGCAGGAGAATGACTGGAGAATGGAAAATTCTAGGTCAAAATAGCCAAACCAGAAAAATTCTCCCTTTAGGCTGGGGTCAGACTAGCGAATTTTTAACATGCGTTTAGTTGCACTTAATCACGGCCGCACTAGCGCAAATGACGGGCAATGACGGCCAATATACGAAGTACGGTCGCACGAAAGTCCGGCTGCGCAACGCAAGTGGAAAATGAACGCATTTTTTCGAGAACGCAGAACCGCTAGTACGGACGTACAGAGTGCGCTGCGTCCACTAGCGGCGTGTGTGCGTGATTTGGAGACGTCAGACCTTGCTCATGTCCGGCCAACATAACGTCCAGACACCCAAAGTTTCCTGGTTTGGATCCGTAAAAAAATCCCGCACAAAAATGCGCATCGTATGACCATTTTTGCGCAATCCGTGAAAAAATAAGGCAATGCTTTCGGATGCACTTTTTGACGGTTGCTGTGAAAAATGCGTTAGTCTGACCCTAGCCTTATCTCACTTTCCAAAACAGCTATTTGGTCCAGATTGTTATCTTTTCCTGCCATTCTCCTGGTTTTCACCTTTCTCTGAACAACCCTGAGAGAGAGGTGAAAGCCAGGAGAACTGGCAGGAGAAGAGAACAATCTAGACCAAATAGCCAATTTGGAAAGTGAGTTAAGTTAAATGGGAGAATTTTTCTGGTTTGGCTATTTTAACCTAGAATTTTCACTTCTCCAGTTATTCTCCTGCTTTTCACCGCTCTCTGAATAACCCTGTGAATGTTTAATCCCGAGGTGAAAGATAACATTGCTTAAGGCTGGGGTCAGACGAGCGCAGTTATCACGGCCGTGTTGCCGCACATTTGTACGTCCGTGGCAGCATAGCATTCTGACCAATGGAGCCCCACACACGAAGTACGTCCGCACAGAAGTGCGAATGCATGGCGGACGCAGCAAACGGACGCAGGTTAGGCAAGAACGTAATACTGCTAGAACGGACGTGCGGAGTGCGCCACGTCCACAACGTCCGTGTAGCTTTGTATGTGAGTGATGAAACAAGGTCAAATGGACTGCATTTATACGTCCAGCATTTTTGACGGACAGAATGTTTTTTCATTTTAATTTATTTTCCCTGCTACATCAGTCAAAAAATACGTCAGTCAAAAAACGGACTGTTTGGCCACTACCTTGTTGTCAGTCAGTAAGTACGTCCGTACTGCACGGACGCACAGTCCTTACAAAATGCGCTCATCTGACCCTAGCCTTAGATGTTATTTTGAATTTTTTTCAAACACCAGTTAACCACTTGGCTGCTATGGACGCGCTCAGCGCGTCCAGCCAAGTGGTTCTCCTGTGCTATGGACGCGATGAGCGCGTCCATGCACAGGAGGCAGCAATCCGCCATCTTGGATGTCAGCCCAGCACTCCGGGACCCCGGCGGAGCAATTAGATGCCGGGGAGCAGAGGGTTAATCCAGGCACCGTTTGGAAGGGCACAGCCTGCCCTTCCAAACGGTGGCTGTTATTAACCCCTGGGGAGCCAGATCACGAATCAGCGCTGAAAGCGCCGGATCGTGATCCTCTCCTTGAGCTGGCTGACATCTTGGATGTCGGCCAAGCCTCCAGGAACTCCCCCTGAGGACTGTCGTCATCGCGCACAGCACGATGACGCCAGTCCTGGAGTTAACCCCTAGCTGCCACCAATGGTGGAGATAGGGGTTCCATTGAACCCCCTATCTCCTGCTCCGTGGCAGCTAGGGGTTAATGTTTGATATTGTTGGATCAGGCAGAGCATGGCCTTTCCGAGGATACCAAACATGAGCATGAAAAATGTTTTTAAAAAAAAAATCTAAAAAACAAAATAAACAAGTTTTTTTTTTTGTTTTGTTAATGCAGCAATATTGTTCCCATTTCAATTATAATGTGAACAATAATGCTGCACTAACGATTTTTGTATGCGATGCGTTTGTTAAAAAGCTAAATTTTCCCCCAAACAAAATGTAACGAGACCCCATTTCTAATTTTTTTAACAAGCGCACCCCATAAAAAATATAACCACAAACGATCGCATGTTAAAATGTGAAAAAAACACTTTACACATAATAAATTATTGAAAATTCAAATTTTATTGCATTTTTGTTATAATATACAGACATGACATAACGTATACATATAATAATGACATATTATGAATCTGCCAAGTCTGCCGGAAAGAACGATATATAATATGTCTGGGTCATATATCAAAATATGGCTACAAAACGCGGTTAAACATGATGAGCGAAAGCTGTAAAAATGACCTCAGCACAGAGGTGTGAAAAGCCTAAGCAGCGAAAGGGTTAAATGCAGCATATTAGGATGTTTTAGGGAAATTAATTCTCAAATCTCAATCAGAAGCAGACACCAGACACCACCCCACCCTTAGTATATTGTACAATGTATCAAATTGATTACCAGACTAAAAACACCTGGTGTTATGCCCATTTGTGAACAGAGGTCATTTAGAGTTGATAATCTTTCCACGTACACATTAGTTTTTAATTCAATACCTAATAAACCATTGCTTATAATATTCTGCAGTAAAGAGTCTCTTTATTTCTAGATTTTTTAGTATTTTTTTAAGCATTTTCTATACTTTTTTCAAATTTTTTTTTTTTTTTCGAACTCGAACCGAACACGCCCAAAAAGTTCGAAATTCACGACCTTTCGAACTACCAAAGTTCGGGTCGAACTCCGAACCATCCGAACCCGAACAGCTCATCCCTAATTGTTTGTAGATTAGAACCTGGCCATTATCAAGGACCATCTTCTCAGATTAGGGTTTTCCTTGCCTTGCTGGGTTTTGTCTGCGTGCTGGGTGACTCTATATCCTTACATTAGAAGTCAGAACGCCGCAGGACCCCAGAGGAGAGAGGTGAGTATCTCTCTGGGCTCCCGCCGAGCACATGACGTGTGAGGAACGTCCTCTGCATATAGCGGGAGTCAATGAGGACTTTCCCCGCACGTCCTCTGCAGCCAAGGGGTTAAAGTAGAAAGGCTGTGTAGAGCCCCCTCCGGTGCCGATCTGGTTAACTCACTGGGTGAAGTGAAGGAGTTTCCTCAACCCTACCCAGCACGACAAACAGCCAGGACTTTGAATTCTGGGCTGCCAGACACCAGGTCATTCACCCGGATATCAGGGTGTTCTGCATGCTGACGTCACCCTCTCACAGACCACCCGCAACTGTGGGCTTTCTGAGACTTACGGCCGATAGATCAGTTCTGCGCATGCGAGCAGCTCCAATCCATTGTTCTGTGCAGGCGCTGCGGAAGTTCCGAACTATGTAATTGTAGCGCTGTTTAAAAACTCTGTTGATGTATTGCTCGGGTTTGGCCACCAGAGGGAGACAAGTGCAATGTAAAGTATACTGGACACAACGGGACTACGATTTCCATCATGCTTTGCGACGGGGACAGGAAGTGGGTGGGAGAGAGCAAAGGATATCCGCAGCCTCATGCAAAGGAGAGCCAGTGTGAGCCGAGCGATGAAAGGTGGAAGACGCACGTGAGACTGCCAGAGATTGAGACCAGGCCAGAGAGCAGGAGCTGCCTTGCGGGTGCTGAGAATCAGAGACATTGCTGGCGGAGACCTATCCACACATCGCTGAGAGGTTTTGCGCAGATACAACGTTCCGGTTTGGACCCCGAGTCAGGAGACCGCGATGATCCACTGGGAGTGCAGGCGGTAGGCCGTAATTCTCGTTACCGAAATTGGACAAGCAGGAGAAGCGGATCCGGTGGCACAGAGTTCCAGTACAATACAAACGGAGAGAGATCCTTGATCGGACAACGGAACAGATTGTCCAGCGAATGGGTGAGAGGCCTTCCAGGCCACAGTCCAAGTTTAAACAAAGCACGCTGCAGTATTGTTTAAATCTACAGGGCCCCAACGTGACTAGTCGAAGAATTGTGCAATCCATTCACTGGCCAGTTGAATATAGTACCTGGGTACCTGAATCGCACACACACACCTTTTTGGGACATTACTTTTGCGGGACTTACACTCCAGAAATGAAGGGGTTAAACTTTCCTTTTGCCGCCGCATGTTTTTCTCGCATTACGAAATCCTGTCGTTCATATACCGTATTCACATTACATATGCCGCTTTATTGGGATCAGTAAAGTATATAATCTATAAAATCCACAACAGTGCTGGTGTATATTTATTCCCTAGTGCGGTGAGACTAACCCGAGGTTAAAATCAGCGGCTCCTCCAGGAGTGAGCGCTACATAATCTTCACGCAAACGTTTGCGCTGGCGCAAAAAAACATTAACGCGAGGGGTAAAACCATTTGCACCGAATCCCGTATTACAGCGCAACAACCGCCGCAATCGTCTACCGCGAGTGAACCTGCGCAAACCCTGCGCAAGCTTACTGTACTGCGCGCGTCCTATACTTAACATTGTGAGCACAAATGTGAATGTGCGCTGTTACGCGGATGGTATTACAATCTATTTCGCCTTAATTATTATTATATATTACAGCCTTTGCGCGCATAATTTTAGCAACTCCTAAAAGCTGGTGTTAATGGCAAATCTGAACGTTCTGGCCGAACACAAATATACCAGCCCAAAAATAAAAATGCAGCAAAGTATAGTTACACATTCTACACATACCCAAACAATAAAATTGAGAAGTTGTGCGTGCATTTTTTATTGCTGCAGCATATATACTCAGATTGAATGTGGCAGGCGCAATGTTTTGATGTGAAGTAATTGTGGTGCTTAATTCGGATTGGCTGAATTGCAACAAAAAACAGTGCGCAACGTTACTCCGCGAGCATTTGGGCGCGTCCTGTTTGTGCACGTTATTGATCGGCGGATGAAAAGAAGCACGAGGACTGTAATTCCAGCAGCGATTTGCACGCGCAAAACTTTTACGCTTGGCGCAAAGATTTTCACTTTGCGCGAGGGTCTTTGCGCGAAGATTGTAATATAGCTCTTCCACATTTCAGAAACCCTAAGTTAAAAGGGACGAGACGTGTGCAATGGGGGAGAAAAGGTGAGTATTTTCTCCTAAACTAAGAAAAATAGGGAAAAAAATAATTGGGCGGATGGTGTCAACAGCATTTCCTCAAATATTTAAAGGCATAAAAATGGGGAGAATATGTTTATTAGAGTATCTCTTTAACCCTTTCGCTGCTGAGGCTTTTCCCGCCCCTGTGCTGAGGTCATTTTTACCGGTTTCGCTCATCATGTTTAAACGTGTTTTGAAGGCTTATTTTATTATATGACCCAGACATATTATATATCGTTCTTTCCGGCAGACTCGGCAGATTCATAATATGTCATTATTATATGTATACGTTATGTCCTGTCTGTATATTATAACAAAATATGCAATAGAATTTGAATTTTCAAAAATTTACAATGTGTAAAGTGTTTTTTTCACATTTTAACATGCGATCGTTTGCGGTTATATTTTGTATGGGGTGCGCTTGTTAAAAAAATTAGAAATGGGGTCTCGTTACATTTTGTTTGGGGGAAAATTTCTCTATTTTTAACAAACGCACCCCATACAAAAATCGTTAGTGCAGCATCATTGTTCACATTATAAATTAAATGAAAACAATATTTCTGCATTAACAAAACAAATAAAAAAAATAAGTTTTTTATTTTTTATTATTATTATTATTTATTTTTTAAAAAAAAACTTTTTTCACGGTCATGTTTGATATCGTTGGAAAGGTCATGCTCTGGCCGATCCATCAATATCAAACATTAACCCCTAGCTGCCACAGATCGGGAGATAGGGGGTTCCAATGAACCCCCTATCTCCACCATTGGTGGCAGCTAGGGGTTAACTCCAGGACTAGCGTAATCGTGCTATGCACGATGACGCCAGTCCTCAGGGGGAGTTCCCGGAGGCTTGGCTGACATCCAAGATGTCAGCCAGCTCCGGGAAAGGATCACGAACCGGCGCTTTTCGGCGCTGATTCGTGATCCAGCCCCCATGGGGTTAATGCCAGGTACCATTTGGAAGGGCAGGCCCTGCCATTCCAAACGGTGCCTGGCATTAAGCTCAGGACCCCCGCGATCGGGAGGGAGAGAGGTCCAAAGGACCTCCCCCCCTCCCTTTCAGGCGCCTCCTCCGCACACGCGGGGGGGGGTGCCTGAAATAGATATCATCGCGCCACCGCGATGACATCTATTGTGCCTGAGACGGTCCCGGATTGACGGGCTGACATCCAAGATGTCAGCCTGCACCGGGGGGCACAACGATTGGCCGGAATCCGGCCGATCGCAGGCTGCTTCGGGAGGACGCGTTGAGCGCGTCTTCCGCAGCCAACCCTTAGAAACATAGAAACATAGAAAAATGTCGGCAGATAAGAACCTTTCGGCCCATCTAGTCTGCCCAATTACATGGATACTTTACCTGGATTTATCTTTTGTTTAGGATAGTCTTATGCCTATCCCATGCCTGCTTAAATTCAATTACTGTTTTGGCCTCTACCACTTCTACTGGAAGACTGTTCCATGTATCCACCACTCTCTCAGTAAAATAATGCTTCCTGATGTTAGTTTTAAACCTTTGCCCCTCTAATCTAAGACTATGTCCTCTTGTTTTGCTATTTTGTTTCCTTTTAAATATACTCCCTTCCTCTACCTTGTGGATTCCCTTTACGTATTTAAATGTTTCTATCATATCTCCTCTGTCTCGTCTTTTTTCCAAGCTGTACATGTTAAGATCATTAAGCCTTTCCTGGTAACTTTTCTCCTTCAAGCCGTACACCATTTTAGTAGCCCTTCTCTGAACTCTCTCTAAGACGCTGAGCGCGTCCTACGCAGCGAAATGGTTAATTAATGTGATCTCACCATACATATGCATTTTTCCACTATCCATTTAGCCAATGGAGTGAATGGCCCTGATTAACACAATAATGTGATGAGTAAATGGACTGTAATCTATTTATAAACTTTCTTTGAAGCTTTTAATAACATTTTATAATGATGAAGAGGATTATTTTTAAATATACTTTATTTAACCCCTTAGGACCAATGACAGAACTGTTCCCTCATAAACCCTTGGTCCTTAAGGAATTTAAATATATATTATCAGGGTTATTCAAAGAAGGGTGCAATTTCTGGGGCATTCGGCTATTCAAAACCTGGCAAATCGCCAAATATTGGCAAGTTGCCAGAAAAATGCGGTGTCTGTTCGGCGTCAGTGAAATCCCCCATAGAGAAGCAATGGTTAATCTATTCAGAGACACCGAACAGCAGTGAAATGTCAGTGAAATGCCCTGATGTTCGGTGTTTTCATTCGGCATGTTTAATTAGGAGAATCCCATAGGTTTCAATGTAAAAAATATTAAATCTTTTTAAAAATAGCTATTAACCACTTGGATGCTGAGGACGCGCTCAGCGCGTCCTCAGCATTCCCGCTGCTGTGCGGAGGACGCGCTGAGCGCGTCCTCCCATTGGGGTCAGCGTTCGGCCGGGTTCCGGCCGATCGCTGGCCCCTCCGGTGCGGGCTGACATCCTGGATGTCAGCCCGGCATCCGGAACAGCAGCCGCCGGAATTTGGTGTCATCGCGGCAGCGCGATGACACCAAATTCAGGCGCCCCCCCCGCATGTGCGGAGGAGGCGCCTGAAAGGGAGGGGGGGAGGTCCTTCGGACCTCTCTCCCTCCCGATCGGCGACTCTGCGGGGGTTAACCCAGGCATCATTTGGAAGGGCACAGCCTGCCCTTCCAAATGATGCCTGGCATTAACCCCTGGGGAGCTGGATCGCGAATCGGCGCTGAAAAGCGCCGGTTCGCGATCCTTTCCCGGAGCTGGCCGACATCTTGGATGTCGGCCAAGCCTCCGGGAACTCCCCCTGAGGACTGGCGTCATCGTGCGTAGCACGATGACGCCAGTCCTAGAGTTAACCCTTAACTGCCACCAACGGTGGAGATAGGGAGTTCCAATGAACTCCCTATCTCCCGATCCGTGGCAGTTAGGGGTTAAATTTTGGTATGGTTGGATCGGCCAGAGCATGGCCGTTCCAACGATACCAAACACTACAGTGAAAAAAGTTGTAAAAAAAAAAAAAAATGAAAAATAAAAATAAAAAAAAATTTTAAAAAAAATTATATAAAAAAAAATAAACACTTTTTTTTATTTTTTTTGGTTTGTTAATGCAGCAATATTGTTCCCATTTCAATTATAATGTGAACAATGATGCTGCACTAAGATTTTTGTATGCGGTGCGTTTGTTAAAAATAGTGTAATTTTCCCCAAAAAAAAATGTAACGAGACCCCATCTCTAATTTTTTTAACAAGCGCACCCCATACAAAATATAACCGCAATTGCTCGCATGTTAAAATGTGAAAAAAAACACTTTACACATTGTAAATTATTGAAAATACATATTTTATTGCATTTTTTGTTATAATATACAGACATGACATAACGTATACATATAATAATGACATATTATGAATCTACCGAGTCTGACAGAAAGAACGATATATAATATGTCTGGGTCATATACTAAAATAAGCCTTCAAAACACGTTTAAACATGATGAGCAAAACAGGTAAAAATGACCTCAGCACAGGGGCGGGAAAAGCCTCAGCAGCGAAAGGGTTAAACAGTTTATTCTTTAATTTGCAGCAAAAAAGTCACTATATTAATTATTTTAAGATTTTTTTCGGCATTTTTCAGGATTTTTTCGGCAAACATTTTTTTTTAATAGTGTTTTTTTTTTCTGTAACAGACCTTTTCATTATTATTCATAAGACATTATAAATTAATTCCAGACATTTTTGTGAATATTTTTTTTCAAACAGCTTTTCAAAATTGCAGTGGTTTTTTTTTTTACCCCGTCCGTCGGCTTGTCAGCTTTTTCCGGTGGCTGGTCGGCGCTTTGTTCGGTGGATCGTCTGCTTTTTTATGGATATGTTTGCGGCAGAACTTCAGGTACGTTCGGCGGGTTTTCTGCCGTGTTTCGGATAGATCCGATTTTTTTTGGATCGCATAAGTGGGTTATCGGCGGATTTCTCAGATCCATTTCCTGCACTTCGGGGACCCTGCGGTGAATGCTGAATAAATCTAAAAATCTGTGTTTTTGGTTAATTAATGAAAATGACAATCACGAGTTGGTGCAAGGATATCATATGGAAGAGAGCTTTCATCCAGGATAGTTAAAGCCTTGTTCCGCAAGAGTAACAGCAACCCAGGGTGCTCGAAAAAGGTGGACGGCTTCATGAAACATATATATGCACTGACATGTAGAGCGTCAGACACGGCAGTGAGAGGTCATCTTATATTCAGGCTACATGAACCTCTGTGCTTCTGTTTTCCTTTGTATTTGTGTGTTTTGTTTCGCCCTTTGTTACAATGCTGTAATTTCTGACACAATAAAACATTCCGTGCAGTTTAAGGTCGGGTGTCGGTCTATTAAATAAAGTCATGCCAAGAAAGAGCAACGTTGGCCGGGGCAGAAAGCAAGGATCAAAGCCACGGATGAGGCAGAGGTCAAGGCAGGCAGGGGGCGCAACAATAACAAACCACAAGGCAGATCAAAAGACAACGAGACGAGGGGATGGAAACAATGCTATAAAAATTAGGGTTATGTGTCACGCAGGAATCTGAGTTTATGAAGTGTAACTATAAGCAGAAAGAATTCAATAAATGTAACAATGGCAGTTTCCTTTTAAGAACCTTATTTGTGGTTGCACCGTTTAACCCCTTCACTACCGAGTGCTTTTTCACCAGCCAGGAGCCAGTGGGTTTTTGAAATACCCCTTATCATTGATTATAACGCAGGAATAGTCCCAATATATAATTAATGCATGATTTACTGTGCTAATCCCATTCGGCAGGCAGATGTCGCCATCTGCTGGTCAAAAGGAGCTATTGCAGTTTGGATTGATACAGATATTCACTTGTAAAAACTGTTGTAGCACCTCCAGCATCATGCCTGAGGTGCTAAAGCTTTGGGGGCATCTTCTGGAGCCCAACTACAAACTAACTTAATTTGCAATGATACAGCATAGGTCAAGATCGTGTTAACACAATCTGCTGTGTTTGGTCCCGCTGATCGTGTAAACACGATCACAGCAGTAAAGGGGTTAAAAAAGCATCTTTTGGAAACCATAAATGGCTTAGTATAGCCCTCATAAAGTATGTGTAACATAAGGGGTTATTCAGAGAGCACTGACATGTCACCAACACGTCGGTGCTCTCTCGTTCCCCGCACTTTAAGGAATCAAATTCTCTGTCCCTGCGGTGAATTTAGCATTCACCGCAGGGTCCCTGGAGTGCAGGGAACGGATCTGAAAAATCGCCGAAAATCCCACCGTTAAGCCACCAATACAATCTGAAAAATCGGATCAATCTAAAACACCGCAGAAAATCCGCCGCGCGTACCCGACGATCCACCGAAAACCCACTGAACGCATCTGAAAAGCCGACGGTCTGCCGAACACTTCGCCGACCAGTCGCCGGAAAAAGCCAGCAAGCCGGCGAGCGAGGTAGAAAACAAAAAAACTTTAAAAATTTGAAACGCTGTTTGCAAAAAAACTACTGAACGAAAAGATCTGGAATTAACAAGGTCTGTTAAAAAAGGTCTGTTACAAAAAATATATAAACCGATATTTAAATTAATAAAAAGATTTTTTTTTGCCGTACACATCCCGAAAAATGGCTAATTTTTTTTATAAATATAGAGAATTTTTGCTGCAAATTAAAGGAATAAATGGTTTATTAGATATTGAATAAAAACAGATTTTTTTTTAACATTGAAACCTATGGGATTCGCCTGAATAAACCTGCTGAATGAAAACCCCGAACAGCAGGGCATTTCACTGACATTTCTCTACTGTTCGGTGTCTGTGAACAGATTAACCATTGCTCCTCTATGGGGATTTCACTGCCCTCGAAGAGGCACTGTATTTTGCTGGCAATTCGCCAATATTTGGCAAATGGTATTACAATTAGACATGTGCATTCGTTTTAGTACGAAAATGATTTAGTCTGAATTTTGGGATAATTTAGTTTTCGTATAACTCAGGAGAAACGAAACTGCTCAGTACAAAAAACGAAAGAAACTAAAATAAAATGCACTACATTTTAGTTTCAGTCCTTTTTGTGATATTACATGGATGAGTGAAGGAGACCAGTAATGAAGAGCGCAACATCGCAACATCCAAAGTTCTGCACCCTCCACATGCCAATGCAGTAGGATGTTCTATACAGAGAGGGGCATTAATGCAGGACGGTGTTCTATACATTATACAGAGAGGGGTATTAATGCAGGAGGGAGTTATATACATTACACAGAGAGGAGCCTTTTTTTTTGTTTAGCCCTTTAAATCCAGTGGCTGTGAGCGCTGAGATCGGCTGCTTGTTACATTATCTCTCAGTACAATGTATCAGGCTCAGCTGTTAGAGTAACTGACTGTAACAGCGCTCAGAGTTTCAGTAAAACAAGGAAATAATATTGTTCTAACCTCTTATATATAAAAATATTATTTACTAGTTTTACTGAAACTCTGAGCGCTGTGATGAGCAGCAGTCAGTTACTGTAACAGCTTTGCCTGACACATTGTGCTGAGAGTGAGAGATACTGTAACAAGCAGCGATCTCAGCCCTCTGAGGAGCCACTACAATAGTAATTGTATCCACTGGTTTTCGGATAAATGAAATAAATTAGTTTTCATACTAAAGAACTGAAAACGAATTTCTTTAGCAACTAAATAAATTGCATTTTAGGACTAATCCATTAGTTCAAAACGAAATTTTGTGCTGTGCACATGTCTAATTACAATCTATGCGCAGTTTGTAACACAGAGCCTTTGCGCGCATAATTTTAGCAACTCCTAAAAGCTGGTGTTAATGGCAAATTCTATCAACCTGCCGAAACCAAATACACCAGGCCAAAAAAAAAATACGCAGCAAAGTATAGCTACACATTCTACACATACCCAAACCAATAAAATTGAGAAGTTGTGTGTGCATCTATTATTGCTGCAGCATATATACTCGGATTGACTGTGACAGGCGCAAAAACTTTACGTGAGACAATTGTGGTTCTTAATTCTGATTGGCTGAATTGCGTGGAAAAAACAGTCTGTACACTGATTTCTGCGCGCGACGTTGCTGCACGCGCGTCTGTTTTACATGCGTTATTACTCGACGGATGAAAAAATGCGTGAGGATTGTAATTCCAGCGTTGATTTACGCGCGCTAACGTTCAACGCTTGGCGCACAAATTCACGCGTTGCGCGAGTGTTTTAACGCGAAGATTGTAATATAACCCCCAAAAAACAACAAAAAAGCACTAAAAGGTTAATTTTCATGCGAGAAATAAACATGTATAGCATAAATCCAGGGCGGCAGTGGATAGCAGTTTTAAGGATTGCATTATCATTAGTAATTCAGTTTGCCGGATTAATGGTAATTATTTTAATCTGATGAATCCCGGTCAGATGTGATTCATTGAACTCTAAATGAAACGCTTCTGCTTCCCTTGCTAATTCATAGGAACAACTAATGACACTGATTACTGCTTGTACATATCATTTACTCACGTTCGTTAACATGAGTCAATAAAATAGTGACACAGACGCAGAACTATAAGGCCGGAATCTGCTTAATAAACCAAGATAAATAGATAACGATGGGGATCAACGGATGAGGAAGAAGATTGATGGGGCGGCGGTCTCATACAGGATGGGTGGGTGCTAACAACACATTTTATGCAATGGTTGCCTATTTCATATCCATTATACAGTATAGCATTCCAAGCTGTGATGCAGGTAGATGTAAACACCCAGGAAATATAAAGGATTATTCACAGAGCACCAAATTGGCCTCCAAATTGCGCCGAAAGGTGAATTTCCCAGTACGGTGCAATTTTGTGACCATACGGCTATTCAACAGCTGGCAATTCAAAAATATTAGACGTATCCAGCCCAGTAACGTGTATATAACACAACAAGAAAAAAATGTCATCTGCGCTAGAGATTTGCATTAATTTTGGCAAAATTCGGAATTTGGAACGAAATTTGATAATTCGTATTCGGAAGAACCTCCGAATAACGAATCGATACGATATGAATTCGAAACAAAACAAAATGGTATATAACACATTTTTTTCGTTTTACACTGTGTAATCATCATAGAAGAAAAATTTGAATAACTGATATCAGCTATTGAATTTGAAATGAACTATCAGATTGATATCAACTATCGAATTTAACCCCTTCGCTGCTAAGGATGCGCTCAGTGCGTCCAACCGCATGTCACGTTCCATGCGGTGGATGCGCTGAGCGCGTCCTCTCTTTGGGGTCAGCGTTTGGCCGGGTTCCGGCCGATCGCTGGCCCCCCCGGTGCGGGCTGACATCCTCGATATCAGCCCAGCATCCGGAACCGCCGCCGGAGTAATTAGGTGTCATCGCGGGGGCGCGATGACACCTAATTCAGGCGCCCCCCCGCATGTGCATGGAGGCGCCTGAAAGGGAGGGGGGGAGGTCCTTCGGACCTCTCTCCCTCCCGATCGGCGGCGTTGCGGGGGTTAACCCAGGCAACGTTTGGAAGGGCACAGCCTGCCCTTCCAAATGGTACCTGGCATTAACCCCATGGGGGCCGGATCACGAATCGGCGCTGAAAAGCGCCGGTTCGTGATCCTTTCCCGGAGCTGGTCGACATCTTGGATGTCAGCCAAGTTTCCGGGAATGCCCACTGAGGACTGGCGTCATCGTGCATAGCACGATGGCGCCAGTCCTGGAGTTAACCCCTAACTGCCACCAATGGTGGAGATAGAGGGTTCATTGGAACCCCCTATCTCCCGATCTGTGTCAGTTAGGGGTTAATGTTTGGTATTGTTGGATCGGCCAGAGCATGGCCGTTCCAACAATACCAAACATGAGTATAAAAAAGTTTGTAAAAAAAAATTAAAATTAAAAATAAAAATAACAAAATATTTAAAAAAAAATATATAAAAAAAATAAGCAAGTTTTTTTTCTTTTTTTTGGTTTGTTAATGCAGCAATATTGTTCCCATTTCAATTATAATGCGAACAATGATGCTGCACTAACGATTTTTGTATGCGGTGCATTTGTTAAAAATCGTGTAATTTTCCCCAAAAAAAAATGTAACGAGACCCCATCTCTAATTTTTTTAACAAGCGCACCCCATACAAAATATAACCGCAATTGCTCGCATCTTAAAATGTGAAAAAAAAACCACTTTACACGTTGTAAATTATTGAAAATTCATATTTTATTGCATTTTTTGTTATAATATACAGACAGGTCATGACGTATACATATAATAATGACATATTATGAATCTGCCGAGTCTGACGGAAAGAACGATATATAATATGTCTGGGTCATATATTAAAATAAGCCTTAAAAACACGTTTAAACATGATGAGCAAAACCGGTAAAAATGACCTCAGCACAGAGTCGTGAAAAGTCTCAGCAGCGAAAGGGTTAAAATGAACCATCAAATTGATATCAACTATGGAATTGATCTTAACTTACAATACAAGTAATAGTCAGCAAAGGACTTTATGAAACAAATTAATTTTGTTTCACTGTTTAATTTGACTCAAATACTAAATCTGTGACACAGCTTACAATTTAACCCTAGCTTTTCCTTTAACAGCCGAATTAATTGGGGTTTTATCTAGTGATCCAAAATTTGAATTGATAACAACTATCGAATTGATATATGAAATTCGAATCGATTCGAAATTTCAAATCGATTTGAAATTTCATAATCGATCCGAAACGAAACGAAATATGAATTGAAATTAGTTACGAAATTCCAAAAACTAAATAATTTAAAAACGTAATGAAACTAAACAAATTTTTCAGCCATGCACATCCCATTCTGCGCTTATCCCCATAACACCATGTGAAACAAAGCACAATTAGAGGTTTTGGTTTGCTTGCATTGAAGTGTAAGCTCGCCTGCCACGTCATGGCACCTCTAGTGAGACGAGTCCGACCTAATGAAGCCAAAAGCTGCTTTCTAAGCAAAAACATATGCTCATGCTGCTTCACAGTCATGAGACAAGCTGGTGGGTTTTCTTGTTATGTTTTATACATGTTACCGGACTGGATACGCCTGGTAGTTGCAGCTGCCTCGGTAAGGCTCAGGCGCGGCACCGTTTTCTTGTATCTATGTATATTTTGTCATATCTCCAGCCAGGTCATCCTTGCAGCTGACCCGTGCCGCGGTTTTGTTTTGAATCCCAAAGTGGAATTTTTCTGGGGAGGGTATAAAGGAAAACTCACCAGCTTGTCTCATGACTGAGAAGCAGCACGAGCATATGTGGTTGCTAAGAAAACAGCTTTTGGCTTCATTAGGTAGGACTCGCCTCAATAGAGGTGCCGTGACGTGGGAGGCGAGCTTACACAGTAATGGCCATTCTAGTAAACCAAAACCTCTAATTGTGTTTTGTTTCACATGGTGTTAAAGGAATAAGCCCAGGTGACATTTTTTTCTTGTTATGATTCACCATTATTAGCAGAATGTCAGCAAAATATGATGACTTTCAGCAGCAGCAAATTTCCCCACTGAGAAGTAATGGTTAATCTATTCAGATACCACCGAACAGCTGTGTAAAGTTTGTGAAATAAATAGCCAGATATTCGCTGGTTTTGTTCGACAGCTTTAAACAGGCTAATTCCATAGATTTTAATGTGGGGAAAAAAATTCCAAATTTTTATTAGTTTCTTATTCAACCTTTTATTCTTTTCATTTGCAGCAAAAAGTCTCTTTATTGATTTATTTTTTAGAATTTTTTAGGCATTTTCGCAATTTCTTCGGCAAATCTTTTTGATTTTGTCTTTATTCTAAATGTTTTTATTTTTATTTTATTATTACGTAACAGACCTTTTTATTATTATTCGTAGGACCTTATACATTATTTCCAGGCATTATTTATTTGTTTAAAAAAAAAACACCTTTTATAAGTAGTCATCATCATTTCAGCATCTTTCACGGTGTTTACAATTAAAATGTGTTGTTTCATTACAATCGAACTTCCATCTGCAAGCCGGTCATGTTGTTGGTGGAATCCCATCGGATGCCGAGAATCATTATTTCATGTACTCACGGGTGGGAAAGGGTATGGGAAAGTGCACGCGAGTCTTTACTTCTTCGATTTCCAATCTAGGAATTGACCAACTCTATCGCAGTTATTTCTTTTGCAAATATCATGGAGGCGCTTGGAAAGCAAAGATGTTTGCTCGTCGCTGTATGGTCCTTGTTTATTGTGCTGGAGAAACTAATGGGAAAAAAAAGAAGAAATTTATTGTAAATCACTTTGCACAATCCCAACGATATTGTTTTCCCGGTCATTTGTGTATGTTCAAATGTGAACCCTTTCTGTAAGGAGTGATGGTAGCCATTTCTTAGTTAGCATTAACTCCTTCAATACCAAAGGAATTATTCAGAGAGGACTGAAATGTCCCCGACATTTCGGTGCTCTCTCGTTTCCTGCACTATGGGTAATCAAATTCCTTGACGCTGTGGTGAATTCAGCATTCACCACACCGTCCCCGAAGTGCAGGGAAAAGACGACGCAAAACCGATGATTTAAAAAAAAATATATGCTGCAAAGCCGCCAAAATTATCGGATCCGATCCAGTAAGCCGCGGCAAACCCGCTGAACGAATCTGGAAAAAGCCGACGATCCGCCAAACACAGCGCCGAAAGCCACCAGAAAAAGCCAACAAGCCGGCGAACGGGCTAAAAAAAAAGACAAAAACACAAAACAGTTGAAATTTCTAAATTTTAAACGTTTGCAAAAAAAACTACTGAACCAAAATGTCTGGAATTAATATATAAGTTTCTATGAATAATAATAAAAAAGGTCTGCTACAGAAAAAAATGCTATTCAAAAAAAATCTGGTAAAAAGAAATTTGCAGAAAAAATCCAAGAAAAAATAAATAGACTATGGGAATCAAAATGTACATGTCTAATAGTATGCAATACGCATATAAAATGCATGCTTACAAGGATTAGATGTTAGTTATCACTTGTAGTATCTACTCTAAGTTGTATTTTATTGGTGCTTGGAAAAAAACAAAACGGTGATGAAATATGAGTGGAAAATATTTATCTCTACTGGTCGATAATAATATTCAGTATACTAGACATGCGCACAACACAAAATTTCGTTTTGGACGAATGGATTAGTCCTAAAATGCATTTTATTTAGTTGCTAAAGAAATTTGTTTTCAGTTCTTTAGTATGAAAACGAATTTCATTCATCCGAAAACCAGTGGATACAATTACTATTGTAGTGGCTCCTCAGAGGGCTGAGATCTCTGCTTGTTACAGTATGACTCACTCTCAGCACAAAGTGTCAGGTAAAGCTGTTACAGTAACTGACTGCTGCTCATCACAGCGCTCAGAGTTTCAGTAAAACTAGTAAATAATATTTTTATATATAAGAGGTTAAAACAATGTTAATTCCTTGTTTTACTGAAACTCTGAGCGCTGTGATCAGCAGCAGTCAGTTACTGTAACAGCTGAGCCTGATGCACTGTAATGAGAGATAATGTAACAAGCAGCTGATCTCAGCGCTCACAGCCACTGGATTTAAAGGGCTAAAAAAAAGGCTCCTCTCTGTATAATGTATAGAACATCCTCCTGCAATAATTAATACCCCTCTCTGTATAATGTATATAACATCCTCCTGAATTAATTAATCTCCCTCTCTGTATAGAACTTCCTCATTGCTGGTCTCCTTCACTCATCAGTGTAATATTACAAAAAGAACTGAAATTAAAATGTACTGCATTTTCCTTCTGTTTCTTTAATTTTTTGGACCGAGCAGTTTCGTATCTCGTGAGTCATACAAAAACTAAATTATCCCAAAATTCGGACGAAATCGTTTTAGTATTAAAACTAATGCACATTTCTACACTATACTCTAATGACAACATCCACATTAACAGCACAACTGAAAACCTAACCCTGGCAGCACCGTCAGAGATGGAATTCAACCACACATATAGATGTGAGGAAAGCAGACTGAACATCATAAAATAAACTTCTAAAACCAGACCTACGGCTAAACATTGATTATATTTCTTTATTAAAATAATAATAATAATAAAGTATTGTTCATTAATTGTTTCCACAGTGATCATTTTCCTGAGAGGTACACGATCATTCATTAATTAGTATGATATATTCCCTTGTACCAATTATCTTCAATTAATTGTTCTCACTGAGCCTGCAAACAAGTGTCAGATCGCTAGATAAATCTTTAGATCACAATTTATTTGTAATTATCTTTGGTTTTTTTTACGTGTTGTTATTCGTTTACGAGCAGGCTTGTATTTTTTTTTTATCGTGTTCATTTGCTCGTTGTGTGCGGCCAGAATGTTTGGACTGGTTATCAGCTAATTGTGAATAAGAAAAGGATTCCCGGCATCCCAGTATAGATTCAAGTACTTTTAACTAATTGCATGCGGATGACGCACTGAACGCGTCCTATGCTTTCCCTCTTGGGTGCGGAGGACACGCTCAACGTGTCTTCAAAGTGCCACGGCTTGGCATTGATCTGACAGGATTCTTCACAGCTGATGTCAGCCTTTGCTGTATGAATCCCCCCGCCCATCCACACATTATGTTGCACAATTGCGCGATGATGCCAGAAATAGGACTTTTCATCTCTCTGCCAGGGAATTCTCTTAACAGGAGATGCAGGGGTACTTTGGACCCTGTACTTTTGGTACCATAAGCGGCAGAGGGTCATGTGAAGTATCAATGGAAAGACCAGTCTGATGATACCTAACATGACCAGGTTGCAAAAGTAAAAAAAAAAAATATATATTATTATTATTTGTTTTAAAGCAGCACCATTGTCAACTATTCAATAGTAAAGTGAACAGTGATTCTGCAATAACTCAACCCAATTCTTACAGCAGCTGCAAGTGTGGAAGTGAATGTGAAATGAGTTATTACACTCTTTCATTGAAAATCTAAGCCGCCGCACCGAAGCACTGAAAGGCGCAGGTCCTCCGTTCTTTTCACCTATGTCATGTGAGGTGTCACTGGAAATTTGCTTGTCCTTATAAACAACGTCACTGCACTAATTTGCCTTTTCATTTCTCATGCCAGAAGCTAGCGTGTAGGTGATGCTGCAATGTGTTTTTATGCACTGTTTCATCTAAAACACAAGCCGGCGCACATCATAAGATATAAAACCACAAGGAAAACAATCAAAATGTAGCGCTGATCGGATATATATGGAAAATCGCTGAAACACTTAAATGGTCCTTGTTACTCAACCATCAACATATGAATACAAAACAGAGGTAGTGTAGCGATAACAATGTCCTTCTTGAATATGATGGATTTCAAAACTTTTCGTAATCCTCTTCAGAGTATCCCTCAAATGAAGAGAAAAGGAGACATCATAGTGCGACCCATATATCACTTAGTGGCAAGAATAGATAAATAAATCTCACTCACATGAAGTGGAACCCTCCTGGTTCTGGGTCAGTCGTTTTTAGGGTCGTTCACTGGCCACCCAAGTGCCCCTCTTAACAAGGATCGGTTCTCCTGGCGAGGATAGATATCCCGATTATCCGGAGGTTACTGAATCCAAAGAGTCCACTCGAAGGGGCCCATAAAAAACTCCAAAGAGTATAGGGTAAATGAAAACATTAAAATTGGTTTTAAATGAATAAAATATTTAATAACAAATAAAAACAAAAACAAAAAGCCAGGAGGCGTTTCGCCAAGATAGATAATGTATCAAAAGGCTTCCTCAGCTGGCTGCTGTTTGACATGAATCATACACTGATTTAAATAGCCATATTCATTTACCCTTAGCCAATCCCCCTCCACTTTTTGGCGGGAAAATTGGCATATCCAATAGGAAAGAGACTTTCTTTTTCTTCTACCCAATCCAAATCAGTATTTGAAAAGAGGAAATGACACACATAAACACAAATATCTCCACTGAGGGTATTGTTCACATGATCAATACGAATGTGTCCCTCAATAGACAATGTATTTAAATTTTCGTACAGAACGAACGTTATTTTATTAGAAAACAAAACGAAACGAAAATCCTTTTAAAAAACGAAACGAAAAATTTCCTCCTTTTTTTCTTCGTACTTCCCTTCCGCCGTGAATCGAAAGCGCGCGCATGCGCAATGAACTCACGGCTCAGAAGGGATCCGGAAGTACGGACAAAAACACTATCACCTCGTTGGGGGCCGCACACGAGTCCCAAATTGAGGCACCCACATGCGTGTACCCCCAAACCGAATAAAACCACAAGGGTTTGGAACATGATAGAATATTTTTACACACTGCAAATTATTTAAATCTGAATGGAAATTTATACGATTTTAAGTGGCATGATGTATACACACAGTAATGAAATAATTTGAATGTGCTGAGGGCACTGAAAAAATTATATATAATGTGTCTGGGTCCTACAATAAAACATGTCTTTAAATAGCATTTTTACGCAGGAGTGAAATGCTTTTGTAGTGAAGGGGTTAATAGATTACCAAGGCAGGCAATGGTATGAGTGTGCATCATCCTTTTTGAATCTTGGTAAAAGGCACCTACACAGCCAAAAACGTTGCCTGCCTTGCTGATCTATTGAAAGATCTGAACCTGTACTGAGTTTTGGGATCCAGTTTCTTTATTTTCAAATCTCTGTGTTGAGTTTGGTCACTTGTGGCTTTGGCTACACCCGGACATAAGGTTTTATGACAACTACTTGCCTGGATCAATGGTGGCTGAATGTGAAGTCTCCAATATTCATGATTATGAGTTAATATCAGCTTTATCCAACCCATATTAGGACTCTATTCTAGCTGAGCTAGTATTTGGAAAACATGGGGTGAACCATAAACCTTTAGTGGCTCCCCATTATCGACTCCATTACAGCTCAAATTATTATATAGAGGAACCACTACCATATACCGGATGTAAGGAAACCTGGTGGAGGACCCTGTGGGCACAAGAGTAAAACCAGACTAATCTACCAGTCCAGAATGGTTGGGTAATCGCCTAAGCTGAATAGAGTGATTGCAAGTTAGGGGTCAAGGAGTACAGAGAGCAAGAAAATCAGTTAAATGAAGACAAGGTCGAGAGAACAAAGAGTAGCAAGGTCATAAAACGAAGCCAAGGTCAAAATAACAAAGATAAACCATCAGGAGTGCTACAACACTCTATTCACAGCATACACACAAGACAGACTGCATGGCTCCTTCCCCCCTGCGCCCCTAAACCTGCATCAAGCATACACACAAAACAGACTGCATGGCTCCTTCCCCTCTGCGCCCCTAAACCTGCATCAAGGTATCCGGATCCATCACGACGTCCCCTGCTCTCAACCCTATTTTCCTGACTGCCATATTTATGCAATTGTATTTTATGTTTGCCTTTATTTTAAAATCTCCCTCCATTTCTGAAGTAAACCCTCTGTTCCTCTCCCCTCCCCCATGCATGGTCACACAGTGTGCTTTTCTCATAACCTTATTCACTCTATTCACAGCATACACACAAGACAGATTGCATGGCTCCTTCCCCTCTGCTGTCCCACCCAACCCTCCCTATCCACCCTCCCACCCAGGGCAGGTCCATAACTTAAGGTCTCTCCTCCAGCTGTCTCCACTTCCCTCTCTAATTACTCTAACTAAGCCCAGGCTTCTGGTTCTTCCTATGCTGTCCTGCTAACCATCTTTACATTCCCTCTGCTCCTATCTGTTTCACCTACCCCAGTCCCTTAGATTTTAAGCTCACGGGATGTCTGACTGAGCACTTGGTTAAGTGCTGCACTACTTGGACAGTTATCCTACGGGCAGGGTCGTCTTTTCATTATGTATCATGTACGTCTCCTGTTTGTGCTCCCTTATTGTAAAGTGCTGCTGAATATGTTGGCGCTGTATAAATGCCTGTAGTAATAATAATAATAATAATACAACAAACAAGGTCCACAAAGTGACAGTCAGCCACAGCAAATGTCATGGTTCCCATTTCATCGCAACCCACATCCTCAATTGCATTAACCAACTAGGCTCCTGCTGAACATTCCATGAATGAGAATGCTGGCCATCATGGGATTCATGTGTTTTCTTGTGGTCTGATGAATGCACCCGATTGTGTAATGACACAGTATTGAAGCAGAATGACGTTCTGTGCGTCATATTTTACGATGCATCCACCAAGCATCATATGGGAGTCGCTGTTGAACTTGCATCATTTTGTACGCCAATGTTTTAGTTGCACGCCAATGATGTCGACCAATGCTAGCTGATAGGTCTCTATATAAACTCTTCCTTTGCCCTATTGTGCTTACTTTGCCCTATTGTGATTTCTGTAGAGTTCTTAATAGCGCCTCCCTTCTGATGTGCCTACTGACTACCCTGCTCTCTGTACTCATGACCCGGGTTCTGCTTACTCGGGCACTGTGATATCTGGAACCCTGAACATCGGCAATGTTTTTGACGTTTCTCTTCTAGCTTGCCCTGTCTATCCGGCCATTTCTAAGGACCAGCTTCATTATTTTATCCACCCTGTTATACACACATTGTATCTATTGTGTACACCTGGCCACAACTAGCTTTCTGTTATATGTCTCAGATGCGTGTGGTGGTCATGTGCACTGTGACAGCGACATACTGGATATAAACACTCAGTGATGTCATTGGTGTGCATCTAGGGTGCAAAAAGAGGAGCAGAATGACGGGTGAGCATCAAAATATAAGATGCCTATATGAAACATCTGTTGACAAATAGGCTGGGTGGATGAACCTCAATAGACTCAAAGCTGTCAACTGGAACGGCATTGATGACCCTAAGAGGTACAGACTGTGTCGATCGGGCAGTGGGGATGTGAACCCATAGAATCCCTAACATTGGTGGCAGAATCGAACTTTGCCGATCTGGTAGACCATAAGAGTACATGAAGACCAAACAGAGACCTCCACATTTTTACAAGGTATTGATTTACTATTATTTGAAGAAATAAGAACACGCGCCTTGCAGCTTACATACAGCAATGGAAATCCAAGCAGAACCAATATGAACCAATATAAAACTGCTGACAGGGCTTCCATACTATAATCACCTGTGTATTAATGCAAATTGCTCAGCTGATTCAATGCATTCTGGGGTTTTTCGCATCCTAAATTGTTCCATATAATGAAATTATTGTTCAAATGCTAAATTAATTCTATAAATATGGCGCCATCGAAGGCTGGACAGCGTATTTCATCTTATTTACTTAATGCAAGGTAGATGAAACGCCCACCCCATCGATTCGGGGTCTTGCCCTAAGGGTCTTCACACAGCCGAGCTAGTTAGCGTGTTTCAGATAAGTGGGAACGTGAGCGAATTCATAGCGTAATCTGAATTTCGGACTTAATGAATGCTAAAAATTGGATTCTCAGATTCATAAAAGGCGCTAAACTGAACGAAACCGTCAGCATAACATTCAAATTATTATTTTTTTTTTTATAATCCAGACAGTGTAGAAGTGATCAGACAATTACATGTCCCGAAAAAACTATTTAACTTCAATTTAACATGCTTTCTCCGCACTGCACTTGACTAATTTCAAATAAATTGAATAAAATTACAGTCAGTTGACCAAAGAAATACACATTACGGTTTTTCATCATTTCGCCTGCTTGTTGCTTTGTTTCTTGCAAATCTTTTGAGTTGCGCACAGTGCACAGCAGCAGGATTTGTTTTATACTGATTTTATTTATAGATAAAAATTAACTTGAAATGTAAAACTCATTTTAATCCGTTTGATTGGATATTAATGAATTTGAAATGTGTGCGAATTTATAACAAAACTGATGCAAACACAGATTTTAATCGTATGGAAAGCAATGCAAAATGCTCTTTTTTCTATATTAAATATGTTGTAAAGCAGATTGGGTTTCATTGCATGGAATTGGAAAATTCAAAACACGTCATAAAATCGAGGAAAAACAAGCTTGGGGCTTCAGTACAAGTCAACGAGTTGTGAGGTTCGGCAATTACTTTGCCTTCATTCTATTGTTATGGCTCATTTTGGACTTCCTGGTTGAGACTAGGGATGGGCTACCGGTTCGATTCGAATTTGAGTTTGAATCGAACATCGGCCGTTTGAGTTTTCGGCGAACGCTGAACATTATGGGATGTTCGCGGTCTGTTCGACAGCGGACATTCCATAATAAAAAATGCCTGCAAAATGCGTTCACAGTTCTCCTAACTGTACCAGCAGCTGCCGGTACATTTAGGAGACCTGTGGCTGCAGCCCCCATCCCCCATGCCTGTTCCTCCGGTCCAGTCCGTCTCGTCTGCTTCTCCGTCCGGCCAGCCGCAGATCCTCTGCCCCATGCCTCGTCTTCATGCTGACTGAGCCCTGATTGGTCAAAGTCCTGCGCCTGACCTGGACTTTGCCCAATCAGGGCTCTAATTCAATATTGAGCCCTGATTGTGCAAAGTCCAGGTCAGGTGCAGGACTTTGACCAATCAGGGCTCAGTATTGAATTAGAGCCATGATTGGGTTTAGTCCAGGTCAGGCGCAGGACTTTGCCCTATCAGGGCTCAGCATGAAGACGTGGCATGGGGAAGAGGAGCCACAGCTGGACGGAGGCGCAGACGGACCGGAGGAACAGGAGGCCGGGACAGCAGCAAGCCAGGTGAGGTACGGGGGCCGGGGGCTGCAGCCACAGGTCTCCTAAATGTACCGGCAGCTGCCGGTACATTAAGGAGAACTGTGAACACATTTTGCAGGTTCGGCCCCCATTGATTAACACTGTGTTCGAGTTTGTATTTGAACATTTCAGCTGTTCTAATGTTCGAATACGAATCGAACACCGGAGTGTTCAGTCCATCTCTAGTTGCGACATATGGTGCCATTATGACATATTATGACATATGGTGCCATTTGCACAAGGTCATTATTGCACATCCAGATCCCGATTCCAACCCAGAGGTCAATCTAAGTAGATTGACGGTTTTTCAAGAAAAATATTGGTTTATTTTGAGTTTTAACCCCTTAAGGACCCCTGACGTACCCTGTACGTCCTGTCCACAGGTCTCCCTTAGACCCACGGACGTACAGGGTACGTCAGCGGCGCCTAATACCCCTCCCGCCCGATACTCACCTCCCTCGCTGGATCCCACGGCGATCTGGCAGGGAGGAAGCCTGCCCATGTGATTTACATGGGCAGGCGAGGCTGATGACGTCGCCACGCTGCGTGGTGACGTCATCAGCAGGCGTCCCCATGCAATTCAATGGAGGGGAGGGGGGGCTCCTTCGGAGCCCTCTATCTCCCCAACCATTGAAGCTAGGGAGATGCCGTTTGCATTGCTGGAGAGGGGAGAGTCTCCCCTTTTCAGCGGTGTATGGCATTAACCTTTTCGCTGCCGAATTGTGTTTCGGCACTAATTGGCGCCAAAACGCGATTCGAACCTGGAGGGGGGCTGACATCTTGGATGTCAGCCAAGCCTCCAGGTCCCCCCCACCCACTGACAACCTCACCATATGTGTGAGGATGTCAGTGGGCCAGTTAAACATCTAGCTGCCATGTAGAGATAAGGGGATCCTATGGATCCCTTTATCTCCCGATCCAAGGCAGCTAGATGGTCATAGTTGACATCATTTGAAAGGCCTGATTATGGCCTTTCCAATGATACCAAACATGACCAGGTTTGGTTTTAATTTTTTTTAATTTTTTTTTTTTTAAAAAAAAAAAAAAAAAAAAAAAGGTTTTTTTTCTAAAAGTTTTTTTTGTCTGGGGGGGTTTAATTAATTAGGACCTAGGCTTTCATCTAAAAAATTAGCACAAAATGGTCAGAATGAGCGCAGCGCACATAGGTGAAGTGTCTCAGCAGTGAAGGGGTTAAAAAGCAAACGCATGTAAATATTGGGTATTTCTAGTCTCGGGACAACATTTTGAACCTATTTAGCCGGGGTCTTTTTGGGTGGTTGTAGATTTTGGGGATTAAATTACGAAAAAGTGTGTTTTTACCATTTTTTCATCATATTTCATATTTTTTTATAGTAAATTATTCGATATGATGGAAATAATGGTATTTCTAGAAAGTCCATTTAATGGCGGGAAAAAGGGTGTATAATATGTGTGGGTTGAATAAACGAGTAAGAGGAAAATTTGACCTAAACCCTAACAGCGCAGAAACGTAAAAACAGCAGCGGTCACTAAAGGACGGATTTGTGTAAAACCGCCCGGTCACTAAGGGGTTAAATAACACCTTCAGTACCGTGATCATGCTTACACGATCAGCAGTAGCAGACACAGCAGCCCGAGTTTGAGATAACTAGAGGTGTGCACAGCTGAAAAACTTGTTTAGTTTCACTTTGTTTAAAAATAATTTTGTTTTCGTAATTTCGTTTCGATTCGTTTTGAATCAATTCGAATTTCGGATCACTAAAAAATAATAATACAATAAATCAAATCCTTCTCAATTATTGTTAGATTAGGGTTAAACATACAGGTTAAGAGGCAAACTAGGTGGGGGCGTGGTCAGCTGCGGAGGGGAAAAGGCTTCGGTGAAGCTCTGCTCTATTCTGCCCTGTCAGGGGTAATTTGGGTGCCTTTCTTGCCGGGTATTCCCGATAAGTGGCCCCTCCGTGGCTTACTACCTGATCTGTTTTGTCCAGAGTCCTTTTAGTCCCCCCTCCAGAGACTCATGTCCTCGGTGGCTGATCTTGGCCGGTGTGCTTCCTCGGCTGTCATATTGTGGTCTACCTTGAGCCATGGACTCCGGCCCTGCTGCTCCTTCACTGCCTTGCAGGATATCATCCTCGGACAAGTACTTGGACCGGGCTGTGGAGATGGTGGGCCCCTGTCTCCTGGACTCTGCAGATGTCCGTGAGGCAAAGGAAAGCAGTGGGCTTGGGATCTGGAAGGGGGTGCCTCCCCTCCCCCTCACGGACCCGGGGGCTGCGTTGTCAGCTCTCGACACCTGCCTGCCGCTGTTGGGAGAAGATGATGATGCCCCACTCTGCACAGGGGTCTGGCGCAAATTGATGATGGTGTTACTGACCTGCCAAGGGGCGAAGACTCACCTGCCGCTCAGAGATGAAGCTGCCTCGTTCTGGGACCCTGCTGATAGTTGAGTGTATGCAGAGTCAGAGGAGGAGTGCTGTAATGCAGCCGGCTGAGATGCTGCTCTGGGATCCTGATGCTCCAAGAGTGGCCCCGTACCCAGATGCGGGGCCGCCAGAGGATTCTCCGGAGGCGGATGAGCTTTGTCAGCCAGTCGATTATGGATTGTCTGCCCGGGTGGTGTCTGCGGTGGCCCGTACTGGTCCAACTGAGTGCCCTTCCATGGAGACGGTGACCCTGGAGTGCTGCAGGAGCTGCTGGCCCCCTATCTGCTGCAAGGTGCGGTATGAGGTGGATCGCTTGCGTGCCTGGTGAGACCGGGCATCCTGTGTTTCCCTGCGGGACGCTGCTTATCGTTGCCCCAATCCCATTTTTAGATGCAGGCTAAAGAGACCCCCCACTTTTCTGCGGGACTTTTCACCATTTTTAGCCGTCTCTTGAGGACATTTTTGTTTTATTTAATTTTTTGAGATGTTTTTGAGACTTTCCTGATTTCCTGCCGAGTTTTTCTTTCTTCTACTTTTATCTTGCAAATTATTATTTTTTCTTACGATTTGCCTATGTCGGTGACCTTATGTGGCCCTGCTTGGCCCCCACCTTTTCCTGTCTGATTGTACGATGACTTCTTTACAAAATAAAAATTGTAAATTTTATTAAAAGGCAAGCTAGGGTTAAATATTCAGCTGTCTATTGGCCTGTGGTCCTGAATACAACAGATTCAGCACCACAGTCAATTGAAAGAGACGGTGTGCTTTTTGTAACAGTAAAACAAAACTTATTTGTTTCATAATTTCGTTTGTAATTTGGGATCGATTCGAATTTTAGGATCACTAAAAAAAACTAGAAATCCTGCTCTATTATTGGCTTGGGTTGAACTACCGTTTCGCTGCAGCGTGCATAGAGGAATCATTCAATCAGTGGTTCTCTCGTGAAACAGTATAACAAATCGCTTTCATTATAAATAGTTTCATTTAGTTTAGCTTTCATTTCAATTTGGATGAAATTAATTTGTTGTCACGAACGCGCGCCTCGGCGCAGGGTTAAACAAATCACTATCTGTCTACACTAGACCCAAAATAATGACTACGTGGCCCACAATTCCCCACACGTGCTTGCCTAACTGTCACGGCAACGCTTTCACTCCAGAAGGGCTTGCAATGTGATAAAGTGGCCACAGGGTTGCAACGCAGTATCCGTCCAGACTCGACCTGGAGTACTGACTACATTGCACACAATCCCTGTACCCACTTTGCTTATACTATTCGTCACACTGCCACCACACTTTTTACCCAAGATGCTTACTGTCTGAACCAGAGCCGGTTTGAGACTTTGGTTCTGCACCCCAAAATAGAAAACAGTCCAGATGACTGACTGCACCACAACTCACTGCTTAGTAGATCGACTCAAGCTTAAACAAAGGCAAATCTCTATGATAATCCAGTCCCTCAGTTAGCGTGGATCGAATATCAGGCAGAAGCAGATCTTAATAAGTTTTATATTTATTATGATAAACAAAAAAATTATATATCACAGTGCATTTGGATACAGAAAAAATAGATATGATAATCAATATTTACACACACAAGCAGAACAAAATAAAAAGGATTAAAACACATACCCTTAGTCACATCTTAGCACGCTAGAAGGACATCTGTGACCCCCTGGGGCTGGAGATTGGAAAAATCAGCAAATTCTCACTTCTTACGTGAACCCCAACCGAATAAGCCAAAAGCACATGGTGCGTTTCAGAATATATATATATAGTTTCCCAGTTCTTCCCAGGTACAGCCCCTAGATGGTACAGCCCGCCCATTATATTTCCCTCCTGTTACTTCGTGGGCATGCTCAGTTCACTTCTTATTTAATTTAATTCACAGATATAATAACCATTATCCAAAGTTCGTCTCTAGCGATCAAAGAATATGCCCGCTTCTTTGAAATGCACTTTTGGTCACAGTGGTGCCACTCCGGCTGGCTTTCCCCAGGCATGAGCAACATGAGTGAGTGCACCTTCCTCCCTCCCGCTGAGCAGAACAAAGGGCCAATTTCCTCCATTCACACCTTCTATGGCTTCAAAGGACTTTGCTGGAGACAGGGCAGAAAGGCCAGTTTTTTAAATTCATATTCACGAAATATTACCAGTCCTTTATGGCGAATATATATATATACATCTATGTATATATATATCTAATCGTGACATTTGTTATTTCAGAAGTACTTCCCAAATACGAATTAACAAATTTTCAAACGAATTGAGATTCGTTACGAAACTATTGCACACCTCTAGTGTTAACATGATCTGTGGCTGAACTGTATCATTGGAAAAGAAACTCGTCTATTGCAAGAGAATTTTGTTTGCTTTTGGGCTCCAGAAGGTGCCCCCCAATGTTTTAGCCCTGTGGGCACAATGCCCAAGGTGCTATAACAGGTTAAAATTGGCTAGGGAATCTCCTGACATATCAGGCTTTCCCCAGCCAATGTACAGAGAATCGAGCTGCAGTTCTACCTGTAGTAACTCCATTTGGCCAGTAGATGTCACCATCTGCCTGGCAAATAGGTTATTACAGTAAGGAATGCATTAGGAATATTCCCAAATATTTCTTACTGTATAAGTCATTAAAAAACACTGGTTCCCGACAATAGATTTTTGGAAAATCACTTACTAGTGAAGGGGTTAAATATCACCTGATTCAGTCGAACATATTTGGTCATGGATAAAATAATGGGTAGAGTCCTCGCGCTTACGCCAAGTGTCCAGCGAGGAATACTTCAAGATAATCTAGAAAACATAATAGGAGACATACATTGCGCAGTACATCCTTATGACACCTGGTTTCCAAAGAGAAAGTATTCAACTCCCTTTTTTCTGAGCCCCATAAAGTTGGCTCTGGACTATATAGGCATATATCTGTGGATATGATCTCACCAGCCTGTCCTACCAGCAACCATCCGTGGTGATAACCTGGTCCATAGATGAAATATTGGATCCCCCGAGATATGTCACAGACGAAAAGTCGGCAGGATAAAATAAAGTAAAATTTATTGCAGCACTAACGCGTTTCGACCTAATTGGTCTTTATCAAAGTGCAGAAAAATATACATCATATTTGGTCATGACCATATTCCGAAAGATGTCCCCTATTCGAAAGAAAATCGGACTAGTCGTAAACGCAACCCCCCCCAATAATTTCTCTCCGTAATCAATGTTATTAGCAAGTTATTTTACAAGGAATTTCAATATAGTTGTGGGTTTGGCACTTCTGTAGAATGGAAGGTAGACTGGCTTATATGTTCATTGGTCCAGGGCAGCCATTAACATGTTTCTCCTCTGCGATCTTTGTTCTGATGGTGATCAAGCCTTAGAGCTAATTAGATAGAAATGCGAGAACATCAGCTCCCTGGTCACTCCAGAGATGGGAGAACCACCAGAGGGCATGAAGCAAGCCAGGATTTATTTTGTAATCAGAATCATAGGATGGAATACCAGCAAAGAGTCCATAGATAGACATTACACAAAGACATACATATTTACATGAAACAAAAATAGACATTGGCTGGAAGTGCAAGGTAAACTCACTGGGTTTAATAAACCAGCCTAATTTAAGCTAACCTATAAGAATATGGAAACAGGCCTCTGTGTGTCTGCATAGATAGAAAATCAAGATAAGTGAATAAAACCTACCTGGAGTGGGTTACAACAGAACCCCGTGTGGAGTAGAGCTCCCAAAAATCTGCTTTGCACTAGCATCCTAAATGAAGGATCCATTCTCAGAAAGCCAGCCTTGACAGAATGGTGCACGAGAGGGTAACTGAGAGGATGAGCAATACACCACCATCATAGTATTTGAGCTGTGTCAAAAACACATACATGTTGCTCTATAATGTAAACAAGAGCATATTGGGAAATACACTACGCTTTTGGCTGCAAACAAGCAGCTTTTTTCAGGAGTGTTTGCTTACTTGATAAGAGTTCACCTCTCACACTGTAGTAATACAGGCTTTATATGACAAGAGGCCCAGGTTGACCAACGCGTCTTTCATTCTACTTATTTTTGCTACCCATTTGAAAATAATTAACAGGGTGAGTGCTACAACATCGTCATATTATTTGTGCTGTGTCAAATACAGATATATGTTGCTCTATTACCTAAACAATAGCATATTGGGAAGATAATGCATTTTGCTGCAAAGAAGCAGCTCCTTCAGGAGGTATTATAAGAGGTCACCTCTCACCCTGTGGTAAGACAAGTTTAACTGCCCTATCTTTCATTTTACTTATTTTTGCTACCCATTTGAGAGTAACTGACAGAGTGAGAGCAACACCACCATCATAGTATTGACACTGTGTCGAAAACACATATGTTGCTCTCTGACATAATCAAGAGCATATTGGGAAAGACACTGTATGCATTTCACTGCAAACAAGCAGCTTCTTCGGGAGTGTTTGTTTACTTGATAAGAGGTCTAACCCAGTGGCAAGACAGGGCTTACATGATGAGAGGTCCAGGTTGACCACCGTATATTTTTCATTCTAATTATTTTTGCTACCCATTCTAGAGTAACTGACACCACTGTCATAGTATTTGAGCTGTGTCATCAACACATATATGTTGCTCTATAAACAATAGCATATTGGGAAAGGTACTCTACACAAGGGCTATCAGACTCCAGCCCCCCAGATGTTAATGACATACAATTCCCAGAACACTTTGAAAGCAATAGATGGCAAGAGAATGAGAGTTATAGTTCAGCTTCATCTGGGAGGCTGGAGTTTGACAGCCATGCTTTACGCGTTTCGCTGCTAGGAGACCAGCTTCTTCAGGAGTGTTTTTGCACTTGTGAAACGTTCGCCTCTCACACTTTGGTAAGACATAGTTTATGTGATGACAGCTTCAGGTTGACCAACGTATCTTTCATTCTACTTATGTTTCCTACCGATTTGAGGTCATAGATAAACCCTTTGGTCAGCTGTATTCTTTAAGTTGTTCTCCATGCCAGTCTGTAATGGAATAGTCATTAGATAATAATTTTCCAGATTCACACGGCGCGCCATTCTCAGCACATTGCATTAGAATAAATATTTAGCGACATTCACTGACTTCAAATAGTTTATTTAACAAAGAACCACAGTCGCGCTTTGCCGACGAGAGACAATGGCTCTTGTTTTTGTTTTCACAGCTTATGAACAATTACCGAATAATTACGATATAATTCTTTCCCTGGTAAAGCAATCAGAATGCAATTCCTGATACAGTGAGATGTCTTCAGACATGTCGAAATCGCAACGAGCAGTATTTACCAGGATTAGCAGCGCCCGCAAAGCTTTTTAAAATAAATTTGGACAGTTATTACGCGGAGAGGGATGGCACGGAGTCGGAGTCATAAAGATACAAAGATTAAATTACATACAATATCATTCTTTCCTTCGTGACAGCGACAGAGCTTAAAGTTAAATGAGGAAGATAATACGGAATTAGAAATCCATCGCTAAGTGCAATCAAATTTAGCAGTTGGTTGATATGAATTAGAAACATTTTAAAAGTCAAGAAGGATTATTTAGAGGTGACTTTTACTGGCGTTTCTGCGTCTTTAGCACAAACACAGAATGTATCTGCATAGCTGGCTGAGACTATTTGAACATGCTGCTTAACACCTTCACTACCAAGAGATCTTCCAAAAATCTACTGCCAGGATCCGGTCGATTTTTGGAAAATCATTATTAATTAGTCCTACATTAAGAAATATGTTAGAATATTTCCAATGTATTCCGTATTGCAATAAACCATTTGGCAGGGAGATGACGCCATCTGGTGACCAAATAGAGTTACTGCATGTAGAACTGCAGCCTGTGTCTACGTGTCGGCTGGGGAAAGTCCGATATGCCAGGGGACATTTCCCAGCCGATTTTAAAATGTTTTGGCACCTTGCGTATTATGCCCACAGGGCTAAAACTTTGGGGGCACCTTCTAGAGCCCAAAATCAAATTAAATTTGTTTGCAACAAACACATTTCATTTGCTTTTGGGCTGCAGATCAGCAGATCGAGATATCTCTATAACGGGGCACCAGATGGTGCCTTTGAAGCCAAAAATATCTCGATATCGGTAGTGAACGGGTTAACTGTGACCACCTTTTGCCTTCCGACAGCATTGGTTCTTTTAGGTACTCTTGAACACAGATTCTTAACCCTTTCACGATCAAAAATGTGTAAAGTCAGTTATGCATTGTAATACAATAAATATCAAAAACTCAGCATATAAAACTACATTTGCATACGTTTTTAATGTGGACTCACTGTGTTCCCTAGGAAGAAGATAAATTATCCCTGAGATCTCACAGCTGCCACTGGTTATTACTAAAAAACAGAAAGATATACAAATCGGAAGACCTATGTCCTATGAGTCAGATATGATGAATTATAACTCACGAAATCTGAAAGGATAAAGATGTCCTTGGATTCAGCTTCCATAATTCGCCAGTGGGAGTCGTAGTAGATGTTTTTATGCCAGGAAATCACCACAATGTTTGCAAAATAAAAAGGTATTTATACTTAAAACTGTTATGCTAAAACAAATAAAACGCCTATAAACCCGACGCGTTTCGTCTACAAAAAACAGACTTCCTCACATTTGCCGTGCACTGATTTATATATTGCCTCTGAGGAAGTCTGTTTTTTTTCAGACGAAACGCGTCGGGCTCATGGGTGTTTTATTTGTTTTAGCATAACAGTTTTAAGAATAAATACCTTTTTTATTTTGAAAACATTGTGGTGATTTCCTGGCATAAAGACATCTACTACGACTCCCACTGGTGAATTATGTAAGCCGAATCCATTTAGATCTAGAGCATCTACTCCAAGGACATCTTTATCCTTTCAGATTTCGTGAGTTATAATTCATCATATCTGACTCATATATATATGTATATGACTCATGTATATCGTTCTGGTTTTAAAGGAGAAAGTGAACCGACTCCTGGAAGATTGACCTAGTATTCAAGAGTTAAGTATTTGTATACACCAAATTTGTTTTGCTATATTACTAAAAACCCTCTGGTAACAGAAAGTTCAACAAACTTTACTGCTGCATTACGACAGCCTATACGAGTAGCAGGAAGCAATAGTTTTAAGGAAACACACTTTACAACAACCCTTAATCCTATCAGCACTACACACATAGATACACACAAGGTCTAAATGAACTGTAATGTCTTTACAGTAGGGACTAAGGTCCCTATTCCGCGCTCTGCGCTAAAATGGGGACAATAAAGGGGAAAACCTACGCATTCAGGTTTCCCCATAGTGTTCCCATTTCAGCATGATATTCTAGGGCAGGACAGTGATACTCGTGGTAGCGCTTCCACGCAACCGCAAATATTATTTATTTATTTATTTATAAAGTATTTTAGCAGGAAGGATACATTACCTCCTGGAGTCCACAGGATTCCATAGAGGGTTGCGCCTCTGGTCAAGAGATCGTGCAGCGCCACAGAGTGATCGTGGAGGGAGACTGGGAGCTATTTGTTCCCAGTTTCACTCTGCTCCAAAAGACAAGAAGAAGCGGATCGGGCCACTGTTCTCGCCGTGGGATGAGAGGTAAGTATGGAATTTATTGGGGGGGATTTTTAGGGGGTGCTAATGATTTTGTCAAAGCATAGTCATTTAGCACCAGTTTTTAGGAGTAGCTAAAAATTCGTCTTGCGCATCACTGGGGTAATTATCGCTAGCACTTTGTAATACCGTACTTATCGAAAGGCTAATTAATGATTGCGCTTCCCATGATAAGTATAGGATGCGCAAAGTACAGTAAGCTCGCTCAAAAACTGAGGCGCTAATTTCTTGTGGTGTTAGTGTTAAGAAGGTAATATGGGTGGCAAGCGTTAAAGTCACTTATCCTAGCGTTAACACTTACTCATCTGAAGGATACCGTTAGCGTTCACTATGGACTAGTGCCCTAAAGGGGTTACTCAGAGAGAGCCGAACTGGCCCCCAAATTACACCGAACAGTGAATTTCCCCGTATGGTGCAATTTCGTGGCCATTTGGCTATTCAGAGAGCAGGCAGTTTGCCAAATTATGGCGAATTGCCAGCGAATACAGTGCCTGTTCGGCAGCAGTGAAATCCCCCATAGAGAAGCAATGGTAAATCTATTCACAGACACCGAACAGCAGAGAAATGTCAGTGAAATTCCCTGATGTTCGGGTGGTTTCATTTGGCAGGTCTATTCAGGAGAATCCCATCAGGTTTCAATGTTAAAAATATTCCCGTTTTTATTCGATATCTAATAAACCGTTAATTATTTTTATTTACAGCAAAAAGTCTCTTTATTTATTAATTTTTTTTAGGATCTTTTGGGCATTTTTCTGGATTTTTTCAGCAAATATTTTTCCCTTTTTTTTTTTAATAGAGTTTTTTTTTTCTGTAACAGACCTTTTTATTATCCGTCATAGGACCTTATATGTTAATTCCAGACAATTTCGTTCAATAGTTTTTTTGCAAACAGCAATTTTGACACTTTCAAGCGTATTTTTTTTTTACCCCGTTCGTAAGCTTGTCAGCTTTTTCCTGCGGCTGGTCAGTGGATCGTAGGCTTTTTTCGGATGTGTTTGCCATGTTTTTTGCGGTAGTTCGAAGTAATCCAATACTTCGGATCGTATCGGCTGCGTTTTTCTTTTTTTTTTTCAGTTGCTTTTCGCCGGTTTTGCGGCGGATTTTCTGGTTCCTTCCTTGTACTCCGGGGACCCTGTGTTGAATGCCGAATTCATCGCAGGGTCGGGGAATTTGACTCCCGGAGTGTGGGGAACAAGAAAGACCCGAAATGTCACTAGCATATAACACCTTAAATGGTTATTAGCCAGACAGAGGAAACTATCAAAATCCCAAGACTTCAAAGCATTCCAGTGCACAGGATGTCATTTTTGTTGTCCTGGAAGTTATGGGCATGTCTTGGATCCCTCGTACAAAATGAATTATGTGTGCAATAAAAGGGCTTGCGTTCCTGTAGAGTAAGTCCATTTTGAATTAACCACATCTCATCCACTTAAGGGGCCTTTGAAGATTGAGTTAACTTGATTGTGGTAAGGACAGTGTTAACATCTTCAGTACTAAGAACAACTATATACGATCTGCAAGGCCCCTCCTCATTCCACGATATCGCATATAAGCGATATAGTTTTCCACAGGAGCAATGCAAAGAGATTTTGTTTATTGCAAATGAAATTAATTTGCATTTAGGCCCCAGAAAATACCCCTAAAGTTTTATCACCCTGGGCATAATACCCTGAGCTCCTAACACTTTTTAAAACTAGATGGAAATTAGTCTCTCTGACAACTCCCCAGCTGATCCTGCATGGAGACCAGGGGCAGATCCAGGGGGGGAAACGGGCAAATACCCCCTAAGAAAATCGCCGGCGGCGGCGTTCTTCTCCCTATGAGGCGAGCGGCTGCTGGAATGCAGCTTGGCCGCTTGCCTGGGATGGAAACCACCTGACCAGCGTGTGATCTCGTGAGAATGGGGCTGCACAGCTGGTCAGGTGGTTCCCGGCGAGCGGCCATATCCATGTGAGCTGGGGGCAAATATATCTATGTGAGCAGCCTGGTGGCTAGGGATGAGCTGTTCAGTTCGTTCTGTTCGGAGTTCGCATCGAACATCGGCCGCTCGGCTGTTCGCGAACTCCGAACATTTCCATGTGTTCGGTTCGAGTTCACCCACAATGCACCATAATTCACTTTTCCACTGGCCTGAAGCGTGTAATTGGCTACAGCCTTGCACCTGACCACAGGTCAGGTGCAAGACAGGTGCAAGACTATGCCAATCACGGCTCAGAGTCATGATTGGGCAAATTTTGCCCAATCGTGGGCTCACAGAGCTAAGTCCCGCAGTACACTATATAACGCTTCACACAGCCCCCAGAACGTGTTTTTTGAGAGGAGATTGTTCTGTTAGTGTGTCTTCTCAGTGCCGGCAGCTATTGAGGGGTCTCACTTCCACAAGATATCTGGGAATTGTTGTAATCTGTGCGTTCTCACTGCCAGCAGCTATTGGGGGGGGTCTCACTTCAACAAGATATCTGGGAATTGTAATCTGTGTCTTGTCACTGCCACCCATCGGGGGTCTCACTGACATACAGTATAGGTGGTTTCTGGGAATTTCTAATCTGTGTCTTGTCACTGGCTGCCAGCTATAAGGATGTCTCACTGAGTTATACCAGAGTTCTGGAAATCTTTAATCTAGATAACACAGTTGAATCAGAGTTCTGCATATCTCCAATTTTTATAACAGAGTTGAATCTGAGTTCTGTATATGTTTAATCTATATATCACTCACCATGTCAGAAAGACCAAAAAGGACAGGCAGACGCTCCCAGACACAGATAAGAGGGCAAGCAGCCTCTGTGTCGGGAGGCTGTGCCTCTGGTCGTCATGGTCATGGTGCATCCTCTGCAGGGGCCCGCTTGTCCTTTCTAACTGGTGCTGGCAGTCTTAAGCAGCAGCAACATACAGAGGATTTGGTGGATTGGCTAACCAGGCCATCCTCATCCTCCGAGTCCTCTGCCAGCCAGGCTTGTAGTGCTTTACAGTCCACCTCAGCTGCCAAAACATCTAATTCAGCCTCCATGTCCAAAGCTACTCCTGCAGTAGCCTCACTATCACACACGGAGGAAACAGCTGAATTGTTTGACTACAATGACAGTGACATGCTGTTTGAGGATATGCAGCAACTACAGTGCTCTGATTCAAACTCTGAGGTTGAGGAAGGGAGTATAATCAACCTAGAGGAAGGGGGTGCCAGTGACACACACATAACTGGCACTCATGTTGCCCCAGCAGCTGCAGCATACTGCCAAGTTGGCTTCAGTGACGAGGAGATAGGGGGTGATGACGATGATGAGGTCACTGACTCCACCTGGGTGTCTGATTGAACAGAGGAGTCAAGGGAGGAGAAGGAGGAGGCACAACAAAAACGAGGCAGAACGACCTCTATGACCAACCATAGCCAGTCCAAGGCATCAGAAGTCACAGCTGCTCAGGTGCAGAGCGCTGTTGTCTCAAAGCACATGTACAGGAAGTCTGCTGTATGGGAGTTCTTTAAGAAATGTGCAGCAGACCGTACCGTTGCTATTTGTAATCTAGGTCAGATGAGGCTCAAGTGTGGGAAAGACATCCCACGCTTGGGTACCATGTGCTTGAGGCGACATATGACCACCTGCCATGCATCGCGTTGGCACACCACTTTGCATAGGTCCTCCTCCTCCTCATCTGTCTCTACCCCCACTATATGTCCTGCCATGTCATTGCTTACAACCTCCACTGACAGGGATGATGCTACAGTAATGGGTGTACCAGGTCCTTCCACTCAATGTGACAGCATCCCATCAGCTGAAGATTTACACAGTCAGATTACGTTGCCCCAGCTGCTGCAGCATAAGAAAAAACATAGTCCCAACCATCCCCAAGCACACTGTCTAAATGCCAGCTTAGCAAAATTACTCGCATTACAGCTGCTGCCTTTCCAGCTGCAGGACTCTGCTTCCTTCCGTGAATTTGCTGAATGTGCTGTACCACAGTGGCAGGTTCCAAAATGCCATTTCTTTTCACGGAAGGCCATTCCAGCACTATACCAGCACGTGAAAGACAATGTTATGGAGTCATTGGGAAAGGCAGTCAGCAGCAAGGTGCATGTCACTTTAGACACGTGGTCCAGCAAGCATGGACAGGGCTGTTACATTTCCTTCACGGCACACTGGGTAACTCTGATTGCAGCTGGGAGGGATCCAGGACGGGGCTCTGTGCTGGAGCTTGTACATCCACCACGCCTCCAGAAAGCTGCTTGTATGAGGCCTGTCTGCTCCACCACCTCTTCCTCCTCCTCCTCCTTCTCTGGTGAAGTGGCAGTTAAACCGAGTTTAAGTGGCAGGGGCTACGCAATGGCTCAAGCAAAAAGATGCCATACTGTGCTTGAGCTGGTTTGTTTAGGGGCCAGGAGCCACACTGGGCCAGAAATTCTGTTAGCTCTGCAGGGGCAGGTGCAGAGATGGTTAACACCATGCCAGCTTCAGCTGGGAATGTTCGTCTGTGATAATGGCAGCAACCTTCTCTCCGCCCTATGCTAGGGTAAGTTGACGCATGTACCATGCCTAGCACACGTCCTAAATCTAGTGGTACAGCGTTTCCTAACCAAGTACCCAGGGCTGGCAGAGCTTCTCAGCCAGGCCAGAATAGTCTGCAGCCACTTCAGGCAGTCATTCCCAGCAAGTGTTCGCCTGGCAGAAATTCAAGGAGAATTCCACCTTCCCACAAACCGTCTGATCAGTGACATGCCCACCAGGTGGAACTCGACATTAGCAATGCTGCAGCATCTGCAAAAGCAGCAGAGGGCCATCAATGAGTACCTGTGTGACTATGGCAAAAGGACAGTTTCAGGTCAACTTGTTTTTTTTTTCCCCCACAGTGGCTGATGATCAAGGATGCATGCACTGTACTGTCACCATTTGAGGAGGCAAAGAGGATGGTGGGCAGGGACAGTGCATGCATCCGTGACACAATTCCTTTACTGTTCCTGCTGGAGTGCACTCTGCAGGGAATTATAGATGTGGCACTAGAGGCAGAGCAGCGGGAGGAAGAGGAGTCCTTCCCTAGATCTCAAGGCCCCAGTGTTTACGCAGACAGCATTCCTGCGGGTCCTCAGTAGGGATGTGCGTTTCGGATTTCAGAACTGTCACGAAATTTCCCGATTCGTGTTTTCGGATGCGGCCGAATTTCCGAAAATTTTTAGATCCGAAAATGGCAGATCCGAAAAGTTTTCCGAGCCAAAACGAAATATTTTCGGAATTTTCGAATGGACTTGAAATGTTACATAGTTACATAGTTACATAGTTATATAGGCTGAAAAAAGACATGCGTCCATCGGGTTCAGCCTCTCCCACATAACCTACTGCTGTTGATCCAAAAGAAGGCAAAAAACCCAGTCTGAAATGCTTGCCAATATGCAACATACTGGGAAAAAAATTCCTTCTTGACCCCAGAATGGCAGTCAGATTTCTCCTTGGATCAAGAAGCTTTTACCCACATATTAAATATTAACCCTTAATATTCTGTGTCTGCAGGAAGTCATCCAGTCGTTTTTTAAAAGTCTGTACAGACTCTGACCCAACCACCTCAACAGGCAGAGAATTCCACAGCTTTATTGTTCTCACCGTAAAATAACCCTTCCTATGCTTTAAGCTAAATTTTCTTTCTTCCAGTCTAAATGGATGACCCCTTGTCCTATGTATAGTCCTGTTAATGAATAGGTTATCAAACAATGGTTGATAATGGCCCCGTATATATTTATATAAGGTTATCAGATCCCCTCTAAGGCGCCGTTTCTCTAAACTAAACAGGTTTAAGCTTGTTAGTCTTTCCTCATAACTTAACCCTTCCATTCCCCTTATTAATTTAGTTGCCCGTCTCTGCACTTTTTCTAGCGCTATAATATCTTTTTTTAAGACCGGTGCCCAAAATTGCACAGCATATTCAAGGTGCGGCCTGACCATTGATTTATACAGAGGCAAAATTATGTTTTCATCCCGTGAGTGAACTCCCCTTTTAATGCATGCCAATACTTTGCTGGCCTTGGCGGCTGCTGTTTGACATTGCACATTGTTACTTAGTTTGAAGTCTATGATTATTCCCAAATCCTTCTCCTGCTTGGATTTCCCTAACTCCGTACCATTTAGGGTATAAATTACTTGTGTGTTCTTCACTCCAAAGTGCATAACTTTGCATTTATCTAGATTATAATTCATCTGCCATTTAAGTGCCCAGTCCCCCAATCTATCTAAATCCCTCTGCAGCGAAGTAACATCCTGCTCACATTGTATTACTTTTCCTAGTTTTGTGTCATCTGCAAACACTGATACACGACTTTCAATGCCTATCTCAAGGTTATTTATAAATAAATTGAATAGTATTGGTCCTATAACAGACCCCTGAGGGACACCGTTTACCACTGGTGTCCATCTTGAAAATGTACCATTTATGACCACTCTCTGTACCCTATCTTTTAGCCAGTTTTCTATCCAAGAACAAGTATTTTCATCTAGACCAATTTTTCTTAATTTAAATAGTAACCTTTTGTGTGGAACTGTGTCGAAAGCTTTGGCAAAATCTAAGTAAATCACATCCACTGCGACCCCCTGATCTATACTTCTACTTACTTCCTCATAGAACGTAATTAGGTTAGTCTGACATGATCTGTGTTTCATGAAACCATGCTGATTTTTGCCAATAATATTATACCTCCCAATAAATTCCTGAATATTATCCCTTAGTAACCCCTCAAATACTTTCCCAGCCACAGATGTTAAGCTCACAGGTCTATAATTCCCAGGCACAAATTTTAAATCTTTCTTAACTATAGGGACCACGTCAGCTTTTCTCCAATCCTCTGGTACTATTCCTGAAAAAGAAGAATCTTGAAAGATTAAGAACAGAGGTTTACATATTTCAACACATAGCTCTCTCAGTACTCGTGGGTGAATTCCATCTGGCCCTGGGGCTTTATTCACATTCACATTGTTTAATTTCTGCAAAACCTTGTCCTGAGTCAACCAGTCACTTTGTATTAGTAAGTTTTTATTAATGAATTGCATGTCTCCTGTTATAGGTTTCTCTTTGATAAATTCTGAAGAAAAATAATCATTTAAAATTTCTGCCTTATCCTGATCTTCAGTTAACAATAACCCTGACTCAGATTTTAGTGAACCTACATTTTCACTCTCGGGTTTTTTAGAATTTATGTACCTAAAGAATCTTTTAGGGTTGGTCTTGCTCTCTTTGGCTATTTCTTTTTCATTTTCTAGTTTAGACCATCTAATCGCATTTTTACATGCTTTATTGGCTGCCCTATATGCTTTATAGGATGCCTTAGATTTATCAAATTTAAAATCTTTAAATGCCTTCTTTTTATTTTTCATTTCCTTAGTTACCTTCCTACTAAGCCACATTGGTTTCAGTCTGTTTCTTTTATATTTATTAACCAGTGGAATATATTGTGACGTGTACTTTTCTAGTGTTAGTTTAAAGATATTCCACTTATCCTCAGTGTTTTTCCCGTGAAAGAGTTTCTGCCAGTCAATGACATTGAGAGCTTCCTTTATTTTAATAAAGTTGGCCTTTTTAAAATTATATGTTTTAGCATGCCCCTTATGAATGTGTTTTTTTGAGTTTATTTCAAAAGTCACCATATTATGGTCACTGTTTCCCAACTGTTCCTTTACAATAATATTTGAGAAAAGATCCACATTATTTGTTATAACCAGATCCAGACAGTTATCCTCTCTAGTTGGTGTTTCTACCAGTTGTGACATGAAGGTATCATTTAAAATGTTCAGAAACCAGATTCCCTTTGCTGAATTACTAGTCCCACTATCCCAATTAATGTCCGGGTAATTTAAATCTCCAATAATTAAAGTGCTATCATGATCTGCAGCCTTCCTAATTTGCTCTAACAGTTGTTCTTCCTCATCATTATCTATATTAGGTGGTTTATAGCATATGCCAACCAATAGTTGACTCCCCTGTTTATTCCCTAACGAAATATTTACCCATAAGGATTCCACATTTCCCTCATCGCTTTCCAGTTGTGTAATATTAGGCTTTAAATCCTGATTTACATATAAACACACTCCACCCCCTTTCTTATGTTTCCTATCCTTTCTAAACAATGTATAACCGTTTAAGTTTACAGCCCAGTCGTGCGTTTCGTCCCACCACGTTTCTGTTATTCCTATTATGTCGTATTGCTTAGTGTGTGCTATTACCTCTAGTTCCCCCATCTTGTTATGGAGGCTCCTTGCATTAGCAAGCATACATTTAATGTTGTCTCTACCCACACATGCTGAATGCGACTTTACATTACATGCCTCCACTGTTCTGACATTACCCATCCCCCCAGCTCCACCCCCCCTTAGTCTGAGCTGAAACCCTTGCGCTATCTGCTCTGTCTCCATTTTGTAAGATACTGTATCCCTCCCCCCCTTCCACTAGTTTAAAGTCTCCTCCAACCTTTTAACCATCCTCTCCCCTAGCACAGCAGACCCTCTTCCATTCAGGTGCAATCTATCACAACTATACAGATTGTACCCCAGTGCAAAATGAGTCCAGTGCTCTAAAAACCCAAAACCCTCCTTCCTGCACCAAGCTTTAAGCCACGCATTGACCTCCCTAATCTCCCGCTGCCTTTCCACTGTAGCACGTGGCACAGGTAGGATCTCAGAAAATACTACCTTGGAGGACCTCTTCTTCAGTTTACTTCCTAATTCCCTGAAATCATTCTTCATGTGTCAAATCAAAATTTATTGCTTTGAAACGAGGAGAACAGACGTTCCGAAGAAACGAAAATTTCCAAAATTACAAAAAGTCGATACAAAAAACGAGCAAAGTGACACGAAAATACGAAAAATGGTCGATATTCCTAAAAAAAAATGTACACGAAAAACGAGTCGAGCCGAACCGAATCAAAACAGAAATCGGTCGAAACGAGCCGAATCGAAAAGTTTAAGAATCCGAAAAATCGAACCGAATCGAACCGAAAAAAAAATCGGTGCACAAGCCTAGTCCTCAGATCAGACAGGAGGAGGATGAGGAGGAATATTTAAGTAGTGGAGGCATTGAAGGTGGGGATTCCTCAAGGGAGGGTTTTGTGTGCCCAGAAACCCAAGGACTAGTACGTGGCTGGGAGGAGGTTACGATGGGGTCATCCTCATTGACCAGGAAGACTCGGAAGCTAATGCCACCTCCAACCTACGCTGCATGGGCTCCCTTATCCTGCAAAGCCTGCTAAAGTACCCCAGGATTTGTGCTATCAAGGAGAGGGATCATTACTGGTTGGCAAGCCTTCTTGATCCACGATACAAGGGTAAAGTTGCAGAGCTCATCCTGCCGCAGAGGAGGACTGGATGAAACAACTTGAGTATGCTCTAAAGCGACACTTGTGTAACAACTTTCCAGGCACTGGTAGGTTACCAAGTGATGACACAGGTGCTTCTTAGGCTGCGGATGATCAGAGGAAGAGCGGTGAAGGCCGGGGCCGCTTGACTGATGCCTTTTTAATTTTTTTTAGTCCACGACGCCCAAGGACGTCAAATGTAGGCACCCATTGCCAGCGTCTTCACCATATGGTGCAGGACTACCTAGGGGCATGGGGAGACCTGGATACCTTTCCAGCAGATGATCCACTGGCTTACTTGGTGTTGAGATTGGATCACTGGCCAGAACGTAGCCAATATGCTATGCAGCTAATAAGTTGCCCTTCATCCAGTGTACTTTCTGAAAGGACGTTCAGTGCCGCTGGAGGTTTTGGCACAGACAAAAGAGTGCGTCTGTCCACCGGCTGACATTTATAATAATGAATCAGTCCTGGATCAGCAGCTATCAATCCCCTGATGCTGACGTAACTGAATAGGTAGGGGATCTCTTCTGCTTTACCAAAACCTCCACCCCTGCACTCTTCCATAATACCTCAGAGGGGTTACGTTGTGAAGGCACTAGCTGGCACCAAAGGCCTAATATTTGGGTGCACTGCCACTGACGCCTACACCAGATTCATATAATTTTAATATTGGACCGCAGGGTCCAACCCTGCACTCTTCCACAATACCACAGAGGAGTTACGGTGTGACGGCACTGTTGCCGACACTAAAGGCCCAATTTAAAGCACCTATTGTTACTTTCATCCAAAGCCTGCATAAGTCTCACTATAATTTAGCCAAAAAATCACTAAACTTGTTCTGCGTATCCCAAAATGTCTCCTCTTTTCAAAAAGGCTACCACCCCAAGCAGTTGTTTATGAATAGATTAAAAGAAAACCATTTACCGTCATTTGAAATGTCATTTTTTAAAAAAAAATGTTTCTATACATCCTACAAATCAGCTACTTCACGGGCAGGTTATGGGGACCTCCTAGGCACGATATTTGAAGGAATTTTTCGTTTTTATTCTTAACCTTTATTTCATGGAAAACTCACTGTTCCTTTTTTTTACTTTTCGGCCTTGTTTCCTGTCCCCCAGGGCACTACCCGGACCCCCATACACCTTTTATGGCAAATATCTTGCATATATGCCCTCTTGGAGGGCACTCTAAAATTCGAACTTTCGAGTCCCATTGACTTGCATTGAGTTTGGTTCGTGTTCGAGTTCGAACTCGAACTTTTGAAATTGTTCGAGTTCGAATGCGAACCGAACACGGGGGTGTTCAGCTCATCACTACTGGTGGAAATATATATATCTATGTGAGCTTGGGGCAATATATATATCCATGTGAGCTGCCTGGGGGCAATATATATATATCCATGTGAGCTGCCTGGGGCAATATATATATATCCATGTGAGCTGGGGCAAATATATCCACCTGTCACTGCGAACCCAACACCAGCTCTTGGCCAAATCTGGTAGAATGCCTCCCCCCCTGAAACCTGTGCTTGGATCCACCCCTGATGGACACCTGAACTGCAGTAAATCTCAATCCAGCAGATGGCAACATCTCCTTGCCAAACAGGTTATTTCAGTAAGGAATACACTGGGAATATTTCATATATTTCTTACTGTATAATCAAGTAAAAATAATTTTCAGCAAAACCACTGATTCCTGATAGTTGTTTTCTAAATAAAAATATATTGGTAGTGAAAGGGTTAAATACACTTGTTTCAATGACAGCACATTTGCAGTTTCTGTTGGCTCCAATGTGTTTGTATGTCTTTACATGCAACGCTGCGCTATCGCATAGACACACATCTCTAACTCATACCATCAGATGAAGTGGAATCTGGAAAAGAGTTGAGAAATCAGGAATGGAATTCAATCGCCTTAATGACTTTTTGCGCATTGTAAGGGTTATTTATTACCCTATATTTTTTTCAGTAATGAAAAACACAAACAGCAATGTTCCCAAAACTTTTGTTTTCAATTCGATATGACATTAAAGGACCAATGACTTCATTCTAGCTAGAGCAAAGTGCGATGTCAAAACCACATACTTATTTCCGGTGCAATTTCCATTCATTCCAGCTGCCACCGCAAGATTTTTTTCTTTTCTCCAAACTAGTATTGTAAGTGGAATGTCATTAATAAATGTTCTTTTTGCAAGAAAACACTTTAACAAAAAGAGGCAAATCACCAATATATAAATAATTTGTTTATTGATAACGGATTAAAAGGTTAAAAAAAAGGTTATAGATAAATATAGATAGATTATCTAGAGATTGACAAATAGACAGAGATGGACGGACACACAGACTTGACTAGGTTTATAGATACATAAATGTGGATAGTTAGATACAGATATTTAGCTATGGATTGATAGATATGACTAGTTAAATATTATGGACATAAAGACAAAGGGCCCTATTGCAATCTTTGCGCAAAAACACTCGCGCAACGCGTTAATTTGTGCGCGACGCGTTAAACATTAATTTATGCGTTAACGCAGGTATTACAATCCGCACGCATTTTTTCATCCATCGAAAAATTGCGCGCATAAAACGGACGCGCAAAAACACGCACGCATTAACGTTGCACGCAGAAATCGGTGGGCGGACTGTTTTTTCACGCAATTCAGCCAATCAGAATTAAGAATCACAATTATCTACCGTTAAGTTTTTGCGCCTGCCAAAATCGATCTGAGTATATATGCTGCAGCAATAATAAAAACACGCATAACTTCTCCATTTTATTGTTTGGGTATGTGTAGAATGTGTAACTATACTTTGCTGGTTTTTTTTGGGCTGGTGTATTTGGTTTTGGCAAAGCTTACTAGCTCTCAAAAACCGTGAGTGTGCACTTGGCGATTCTGGTTATTTTTAAGTGATTATTCCAACATAATACGCTATGTAACCTATCTCCTCTTTTTGAGGTATTCACAAGACTACATACATATGTTTTTCCACTTAAGGAAGTATTAAGAAACCATCAAGAAAGGGATACACCACCTTGCTGTAAGGACTGATTATCCTTCTCTTTATGTTATTCTGTTTTGGTGTGCCTGTCTCTCATTTTTCTATCATTGTATATATAGAGGAGCGCTACCCAATTTTGTGTTCATTTTATGGATAAATAGATATGAATGGAAAGATATATATGGCTAGATAGATAGATATGGAAAGATAGATAGATATGGATAGATAGATATGGAAAGATAGATATATGGATAGATAGATAGATAGATAGATGATAGATACAGATATATTTATATATGGATAGATAGATAGATATATGGATAGATAGATAGATAGATAGATAGATAGATAGATAGATAGATAGATAGATAGATAGATAGATAAATAGATAGATATGGACAGATATGGATAGATCGATATGGATAGATAGATATGGATAGATAGATATGGATAGATAGAGATAGATAGATATGGATAGATAGCTAGATAGATAGATATGGATAGATAGATAGATAGATATAGAAAGATAGATAGATATAGATAGATATGGATAGACAGATACGGATAGATAGATAGATAGATAGATATGGATAGATAGATAGATATGGAAAGATAGATAGATATAGATAGATAGATAGATATGGATAGATAGATAGATAGATAGATATGGGATAGATAGATAGATATGGAAAGATAGATAGATAAATAGATAGATATAGATAGATATAGATAGATAGATATAGATAGATATGGATAGATAGATATGGAAAGATAGATAGATAAATAGATAGATATAGATAGATATGGATAGATAGATATGGATAGACAGATACGGATAGATAGATAGATAGATAGATATGGATAGATAGATAGATATGGAAAGATAGATAGATAAATAGATAGATATAGATAGATATAGATAGATAGATATGGATAGATAGATAGATATGGAAAGATAGATAGATAAATAGATAGATATAGATAGATATGGATAGATAGATATGGATAGACAGATACGGATAGATAGATAGATAAATAGATAGATATAGATAGATATAGATAGATAGATATGGATAGATAGATACGGATAGATAGATAGATATATGGATAGATAGATATGGATAGATAGATAGATAGATATGGATAGATAGATATGAATGGAAAGATATATATGGATAGATAGATATGGATAGATATGAATAGAAACATAGAAACATAGAAAAATGTCGGCCCATCTAGTCTGCCCAATTACATGGATACTTTACCTGGATTTATCTTTTATTTAGGACTAGGTGTAAAGCCTGCCCAGAGGGCAGTCTATTGATAAGTGTGGTGCGTATGAATGTTTGTGGAAAGGAATACACAGCAGCGTCAAGAAACGTTAAATATTTTTAGTGACTATTTTGAATAAATTTCTTTGAATACAACATTTTTAGTGAAGCATGCATCAGTCCCTGGTAATAAGTAGCCTAAATACTATAAAAAAATTTTTTGTTTATGTGAAGTTGTCTTTGTTTTATATTTAAAGGGTTAAGTAGTTTGTGGGGTTTTTGGCAGAGGGGTGCACTGTTTTTTGTTTGGACCTCCAAGGTTGTTTTTTTTTAAAGTTTTTGTTGTGTTAGTGGGGCCGTTTATTGTGCTCTGCTCAGTGCTCTGTTCAGGGCTCTTGTGCTCCGCAATGTGCTCGTCGGTGCTCTGTTCTTGCGCTCTGTTCAGGGATATTGTACTATGCTTTGCGCTATTTATTGTGCTCTGCTCTGTGTCGTTTATTGTGCTCTGCTCTGTGTTGTTTATGGCTCTGTGTCGTTTATTTTGCTGTGTTCGGCTCTGTGCAGTTTATTGTGGTTTGCTCTGTGCTCTGCCGTTTATGGTGATGTGCTCTTGTGCTCTGCTCCGTGCTCTTATCGGTGCTCTTGTGCGCTGATCGGTGCTCTGCTTGGTGCTGTGCTCTGTGTTGTTTATTGTGCTCTGCTCAGTGCCGTGCTCGTTGTTGTAGCGTTTATTGTGGTCTTGCTCTGTGGTCTGAGCTGTTTATTGTACTGTGCTTGGCTCTGTGCCTTTTATTGTGACAGGCTCTGTGGCGTTTATTCTGTTGTGCTTGGCTCCGTGCGTGGGTCAGTGACGTTTAATGTGCTGGGCTCTGTGCCGTCTATTGTGCTGTGCTCGGCTCTGTGGCGTTTATTGTGCTTGGCTCTGTGGCGTTTATTGTGCTCGGCTCTGTGGCGTTTGTGTTGTGCTCGGCTCTGTGACGTTTATTGTGCTTAGCTCTGTGTCGTCTATTGTGATGTGCTTGGCTCTGTGGCGTTTATTCTGTTGTGCTCGGTTAAGTGCTTGGCTCTGTGCTCGGCTCAGTGCCGTATATTGTGCTCTGCGCCGTTTTTTGTGCTCTGCGCAGTTTGTGTTGTGCTTTGTTCTGTGCTCGGTGCCGTTTATTGTGCAGCGTTTGGCTCTGTGCCGTTTATTCTGTTGTGGTCGGCTCTGTGCCGTCTTTTGTACTGTGCTTGGCGGCGTTTATTGTGCTTGGCTCTGTGGCGTTTATTCCTTTTTGCTCGGCTGTCTTGGGCTCGGCTCTTTGCCGTATATTGTGCTCTGCTCTGTTTATTGTGCTCTGTGCCGTTTTTGGTGTTGTGCTTGGTTCTGTGCTTCGCTTTGTGCCGAATATTGTGCTCTGCTGTTTATTGTGTTGTTCTTGGTTCTGTAGGTGAGTATATGCTCTCCACACCCACCCTGCTTGCTCGGCCGGTATCCAAGCTTAGGTGAGCCCCGGCTTGGCTTGGGCCTAGAGACCTGTCGAGCCGGGGACTTGCCTGAGCATGGAGGCCGGTCGAGTTGCATGCTCGGGCGTCCTCCAGGCTCAAGCGAGTCCCCGGCTCGGCTGGGCCTCTAGGCCAACGCCAAGCCGGGGGCTCGCCTAAGCTTGGATACCGGCCGAGCAAGCAGGGTGGGTGTGGAGAGCACATACTCACCTACATTAGCCCTGAGCTCCAGTGGTGACTGTCCTCCGGCTGTCGCAGGCTGCTCGGCCGGCCTCCAGGCTCAGGCGAGCCCCCGGCTTGGCTTGGGCCTACAGGCCCAGCCGAGCCGGGGGCTCGCCTAAGCCTGGAGGCCGGCCGAGCTGCCTGCGACAGCCACCGCTGGAGCTCCAGGCCAATGTAGGGGGATGTTGCCTACACATACTCACCGACATCGGCCCTTAGCTCCTCCAGCGATGGCGGTCCCGCTTCCAGCGTCCTCTCTCTCTTCGTTGGTCGCCGTCATGATGTAACGAAAGCCTTTGACCCTGGCATTTTGACCCGGGGTCAAAGGCTTTCGTGACGTCATACCGGCGAACAACGGAGAGAGAGAGGACGCTGGAAGCGGGACCACCATCGCTGGATGAGCTAAGGGCCGATGTCGGTGAGTATGTGTAGGCAACATCCTCTTACATTGGCCCGGAGCTCCACCGGTGGCTGTCCTCTGGCTGTCGCAGGCTGCTCGGCCGGCCTCCAGGCTTAGGCGAGTCCCCGGCTCGGCTGGGCCTGTAGGCCCAAGCCAAACCGGGGCTCGCCTGAGCCTGGAGGCCGGCCTAGCAGCCTGCTCGGCCGGAGGAGGTCACCGCTGGAGCTCAGGGCCGATTTAGGGGAGTATGTTTTGGGAACTTCGGCCCTGAGCTCCAGCGGTGACCGTCCTCTGGCTGTCGCTGGCTGCTCGGCCGCCTCTAGGCTTAGGCGAGTCCCCGGCTCGGCTGGGCCTGTAGCCCAAGCAAAAGCCGGGGGCTCGCCTGAGCCTGGAGGCCGGCCTAGCAGCCTGCTCGGCCGGAGGAGGTCACCGCTGGAGCTCAGGGCCGATTTAGGGGAGTATGTTTTGGGAACTTCGGCCCTGAGCTCCAGCGGTGACCGTCCTCCTGCTGTCGCTGGCTGCTCGGCCGGCCTCTAGGCTTAGGCGAGTCCCCGGCTCGGCTGGGCCTGTAGGCCCAAGCCAAGCCGGGGGCTCGCCTGAGCCTGGAGGCCGGCCTAGCAGCCTGCTCGGCCGGAGGAGGTCACCGCTGGAGCTCAGGGCCGATTTAGGGGAGTATGTTTTGGGAACTTCGGCCCTGAGCTCCAGCGGTGACCATCCTCCGGCTGTCGCTGGCTGCTCGGCCGGCCTCTAGGCTTAGGCGAGTCCCCAGCTCGGCTGGGCATGTAGGCCCAAGCCAAGCCGGGGGCTCGCCTGAGCCTGGAGGCCGGCCTAGCAGCCTGCTCGGCCGGAGGAGGTCACCGCTGGAGCTCAGGGCCGATTTAGGGGAGTATGTTTTGGGAACTTCGGCCCTGAGCTCCAGCGGTGACCGTCCTCTGGCTGTCGCTGGCTGCTCGGCCGGCCTCTAGGCTTAGGCGAGTCCCCGGCTCGGCTGGCCTGTAGGCCCAAGCCAAGCCGGGGGCTCGCCTGAGCCTGGAGGCCGGCCTAGCAGCCTGCTCGGCCGGAGGAGGTCACCGCTGGAGCTCAGGGCCGATTTAGGGGAGTATGTTTTGGGAACTTCGGCCCGGAGCTCCAGCGGTGACCGTCCTCCGGCTGTCGCTGGCTGCTCGGCCGGCCTCTAGGCTTAGGCGAGTCCCCGGCTCAGCTGGGCCTGTAGGCCCAAACCAAGCCGGGGGCTCGCCTGAGCCTGGATGCCCGCCGAGCAGGCCGCGACAGCCGGAGGACGGTCACCGCTGGAGGATCGGGGCTTGCGGCGTTTAAACACACGGGTAGCTGCGCACGGCTCGTGACGATTTTTTTTTTTTTTTTTTTTTGCAGGCGGCCGGCACGCGCAGCTACCTGTTTGTTTTAACGTACACTGTCAAATGTCCGTCGCGCATGCGCAGACCGCTTTTGGCGACGGACACTTGAAGGCTTACTCTTTTATAGTATAGATAGCCTTATGCCTATCCCATGCCTGCTTAAATTCAATTACTGTTTTAGCCTCTACCACTTCTACTGGAAGGCTGTTCCATGTATCCACCACCCTCTCAGTAAAATAATGCTTCCTGATGTTACTTTTAAACCTTTGCCCCTCTAATCTAGACTATGTCTATGAATAGATAGATATGGATAGATAGAGATAGATATGGATAGATAGATAGATAGATAGATATGGATAGATAGATAGATAGATAGATAGATAGATAGATAGATAGATAGATAGATAGATAGATAGATAGATAGATAGATAGATAGATAGATATAGATAGATAGATATAGATAGATAGATACGGATAGATAGATCTAGTTAGATGTGGGCATATTAGAGATGCACGTTTTGTTTTGTTCAGACAAAATATACCAGTTCTTATTTCAGAAGCATATAGAAAATAACGAATCAGTTCCGTCCAAAACTGAACAAAAACGAAGCGGAATATAACGAATCGATTCCATTTCTAAGAAGGATTCGTTGTTTAGTTTCAAAGATTCAGAAGCACCCTGTCCCTATCCATTGGCAGTAGTGCTGAATATGTTGTATTCAGCACCACAGGCCATGGACAGTGCCATGGTGCCGTTCAGTCCGATTCGGCGGCAGTAAAAGACAAGAATTAGACAAGACAATAGACAAGCAATGGTTAATAAATTTGGAAAACGCCGAACAGCACCAACATGTCATTGAAATGCCCTGAATGTCGGTGGTTCGTTCAACATCTTTAAACAGGTGAATCTTATAGATTTCAGTGAAAAATGTTCCCGTCTTTATTAAATATTTATTCAACCATTTTTTCTTTTCATTTGCAACAAAAAGTCTCTTTATTTATTTATTTTTTGGAATTTTTCTGGATTCTTTTTTAAGTTTTGGGTTAATTATTTTAAAACAACAATTGTTTTTCTTCTTTGCCGAAAGCAGCTTTTTTTTTTCTTTCCTTCAGTCCGGCTGCTTTTGGTGGGAGCCCCGCGGAGCTGCTGTCCTTGGTGATGCCGCCTCGAGGTGGACCTCGACCGGGCTTTGACCAGGGCTATGTGGGTGTGTCTGTGTGACTGTATGTGGATGTGTGTGTATATGTATGCATGGATGTGTGTGGCAGTGGGCTGGGATATGTGGCGCTCTATGATACACTCATAGGGACGAACTAACAACTTTTTAAATCCTGGGCAATAGGAGATAATGGGTGCGTCCTTTGCACTTACCCAAATGTTGGCCACACCCACATAACGCTCCACCCATACGTATATTGTTGTATTACTGAATGTATGTCTCCACACTACTTTCAAAATGAAAATAGGAGAAAGACACGAACACGGACGAAAACATAGAAATTCTCACTCCCAGAAACAGGAAAATAGGACAAACAGATGCTGATAGATGTACAGATGATTTATCTTTGATGTGGGGTCCTGCTAAAAGGTCAGATCTTACCAAACCTGGGGGGAGTCCTCTTTGGGCCCCCTCCTACACCTGGGCCCTTTGAGCAGTGCCCTATTGCCCTAATGGTCTATCCACCCATGGCTGTATATGTACATACACTATATTGCCAAACGTATTCGCTCACCTGCCTTGACTCGCATATGGATGGGTGAGCGAATACTTTTGGCAATATAGTGTATGTACCAGCTGGATGGAGTAGAGGTAACATCACTGCTCTATAACCGTGGAGACCCAGGTTTGAATTCCAGCCAGAGCACCTCTCCAGTAAGTGTCCTTGGGCAAGACACCTAACGATACATACTTGTGTACCGCACAATATTGGCTGTGGAGTCCAGTGGTAACGTCTCTCCCTTCGACGGTGGAGAAACAAGTCAACATACCATTCAGTACATCCCTCCAATACAACTGTGGAGAAGCAAGTCTCGACTTTACGAGAAATGAGTTCAATCTAACCACCAGGTCGCTGATCTACAATTATGGAAAGACGACTTGATCCCACTCAGAAGACGTCACCAGCGAGTGTCCTTGGGCAAAACACCTAACGATATGGATGCCTCTACCTCGAAAAAATTCTTGTACATCTCATAGATTGTAAGTTCCCTCGGGAACAGGGTCCCCCCGAATCAGGTCGTATCATCCATGTGTGGTATTCTAGTGTATTAACCCCTTGTACACTGATCTTGTAAAGCGCTGTGGAATGTGGCGCTATATAAATAAAGGATAATAATAAGAATACATATATAAAGCTTGTATAGTTAACGTTCACCAAGAAATTAAAAAGCAAATGAAAAAAACTGAATAATAATTTCCAAAATACGTTTGTATGTGATTGTGTACTTTAATAAGAATATATCAGACTACTCTAATGACAGTTACTAGACGATGGTGCTCGCTTGTTTTTTTTTTTACACAGCTGTCATAAACTCTCTTGTCGTCCCCCATACCTTTTTAAGATGGCCAAATCTAATTTACATTTTGCTGAAAATATTTTTTTTTGACAGTTGTCTACAGCTCAGTGACTTTTCTGTTCAGTGTACATTAATTTCAAGCTTTCAAGTCTTTCTCAAGCCTATTCAGAAGTAAATTTTCAGAGAAAATTGAGCTCTGTCATGGATGGATTAGTACAATAATAGTTGGTCACATATCTCAGACGAAACCTTTCAGAGGCAAGGCAAATGAGAAGGAAATGAAATTCATTTCATAGCTCTTCAAGCACGTTAAAAGTCTTTCTGTCCAAGTAATGTGTGGAGTACCACTGGTTTATCCAAGGTGTGCCTAACTGCCATTGCATTAAACCTTGTCACTGTCACATTCTCGCAAAGCAAATGACTGTTTTAGTTGAACTGATAAGACTTGCAAAATGTATTTAAAAAGATTCCGTCTCTGGATACTTTGTGAACAAGTACGTCAGCTAATTCACAGCCGGTAAGAGCTGAATTTTAAGTCTGACTAGGATCTACATCTACTCGGAATTGTTGAATACTGGATTAGACATCATAAAAAACATCAGACATTCTTTATTTGGGCATTTAATGGTTAGATTATGGAAGGGACGCTCAACCTTGGCTTTCCGTATCTTTCAGAACTAGTGATGGGTCGAACACCCCTGTGGTCGGTTCGTATTCAAACTAGACTTGTGCACCGATTTTTTTTTCGGCTCGATTCGGTTCGTTCGTATTTGGTAAATTTCCGTTTCGGCCGATTTCCGTTTCGGTTCGTTTCGTTTTCGTTTCGTTTTCCGTATCGTCTTTTTTGTGATTTCGGAAATTTTCGGGTTTTTCGGAACGTCTGTTCTCCTCTTTTCAAAGTGTCTATTCGTTTTGACGTAAACTAATGGTTTTTCGGATCCGATAATTCTGTCGATACGATAATTCTGTCGATACGATAATTCTGTCGATACGATAATTCTGTCGATACGATAATTCTGTCGATACGATAATTCTGCCATTGAGATTTCTCATGTTTTACAAGAAGGATACATTGAGATTTCTCTGGTTTCACAAGAAGGATACATTGAGATTTCTCTGGATTTCCAGGAAGGATACATTGAGATTTCTCTGGTTTTCCAGGAAGGATACATTGAGATTTCTCATGTTTTACAAGAAGGATACATTGAGATTTCTCTGGTTTTCCAGGAAGGATACATTGAGATTTCTCTGGTTTTCCAGGAAGGATACATTGAGATTTCTCTGGTTTCACAAGAAGGATACATTGAGATTTCTCTGGTTTTCCAGGAAGGATACATTGAGATTTCTCATGTTTTACAAGAAGGATACATTGAGATGGGAATGATACAAAATTACAGAATCAGCAATATAACCAAAAAATATGTTGTCCGAAATTACTGTAATGGAACCAAAATCAGGAATGGAGCAAGAATTACGAATGGAACGAAAATGATTTTCGATTTTACACATTTCTAGTCCATTCGAAAATTCCGAACAAATTTTCGTTTCGTAATTTTTCGGATCTGAACATTTTCGTAAAATCGGCCGAATCCGAATGCACGAATGGGGAGATTTTGTGATAATTCCGAAATTCCGAAACCCAAAACGCACATCCCTAATTCAAACATTAGAACAGCCGAAATGTTCGAATGCGAACTCGTACACAATGCAACCCAAAGGGGGTCGAAAATGCAAAATGTATTCACAGTTCTCCTAAATGTACCGGCAGCTGCCGGTACACTTAGGAGACCTGTGGCTGCAGCCCCCCAGCCCCCGTACCTCTGCTGTCTTGCTGCTTTCCCGTATACAAAAATAGATAGAGTGATGCTGTTTTACAATAACGCTGATCGCACCCCGGCGTCTCCACCTGGTGACGTCACAAATGGTAGATATATATACAAGATGGGTGGATCTGCAATGATAGATAAACCGTAATGGTGCAGTATATTAACAACCATGTATAAAATTGGCCCCCTAGGACCTCACTCACTGAATAGTCGAGTATATATGGCGCATCGATTGGGTATCCATTCCCTGATGAAGTTCGTATAGGACGAAACGCGTTGGAACATGCAAATAAATTCATTTTATTTTATTACATTTTATTTATTGCAACACGCTGATTTTTGCCGATCCATTTGGAGCTTCACAGTCTTGGGATACTTGGTTACCTAAACGGTTCGCTGGATACCCAAACGATGCGCCATATATAATCGACTATTCAGTGAGTGAGGTCCTAGGGGACCAATTTTACGGTTTATCTATCAATGCAGATGCACAATTCTTGTATATATTTCTGCTTTTCCGGCCTCCTGTTCCTCCGGTCTGTCTGCTTCTCCATCCGGCCGCGGCTCCTCTGCCCCACGCCTCGTCTTCATGCTAAGCCCTGATTGGGCAAAGTCCTGCACCTGACCTGAACATTGCCAAATCGGGGCTCAATATTGAATTAGAGCCCTGATTGGGCAAAGTCCAGGTCAGGCGCAGGACTTTGCCCAATCAGGGCTTAGCATGAAGACGAGGCGTGGGGCAGAGGACGGAGCCGCAGCCAGACGGAGGAGCAGACGGACTGCAGGAACAGGAGGACCAAAGGCACGGGGGCTAAGGGGCTGCAGCCACAGGTCTCCTAAATGTACCAGCAGCTGCCGGTATATTTAGGAGAACTATGAACGCATTTTGTATTATGGTATGTTCGCGGTCGAACAGTTCGAATCGAACTCATGTTCAAATCGAACTGGCAGCCCATCCCTATTCAGAACTACATCAATGATGCATTGTTAATTTTGTTGACTAATAATTTTCATCAAAATCTTAGGGGGTAATTCAGAGAGCACCAAAATGTCACCGACTTTTCAGTGCTCTCTCATTCCACACAGTTCCCTGCACTTCGGGGAATCAAAGTTCCCCACCCTGCGGTGGATTCAGCATTCACCGCAGGGTCCTCGAAATGCAGGGAAGAGACTGAAAAATCCGTTGCAAAACTGCCGAAAACCGACTGAAATCCAGCCAAAATCCTGCCGAAAATCCACCGAAAAAACACATCCGATACGATTCGAAGTATCGGATGAATCGAACCGCAAAAAACACACCGAACACGTCCGGAAAAAGCCGTCGAGCCACCAAACACAGCACAGACCAGCCGCCTGAAAAAACCGACAAGCTGACGAACGGGGTAGAAAAAGAAAAACAAGACGATTGAAAGAGTCAAAATCGAAATGCTGTGTGAAAAAAATGACACAACGAAAATGACTGGAATTTACATATCAGATTCTATGAATGATAATAAAAGGGTATGTTACAGAAAAAAGAAAATCCACTATTAAAAACAAAGAGAAAAAAAATTCCTAAAAAATCCCGAAAAATTCCTAAAAGATCTTAAAAAAATTAAATAAATAAAAGAGACTTTTTGCTGCAGATTAAAATAATAAACGGTTTCTTAGATATTGGATAAAAACAGTAATATTTTTAACATTGACACCTATGGGATTCACCTGAATTATTTATTTATAAAGTATTTTACCAGGAAGGATACATTGAGATTTCTCTTGTTTTCAAGTATGTTTCGTTGAATAAAACCACCGAACAGCAGGGTATTTCTGCAACTTTTCACTGCTGTTCGGTGTTTCTGAATAGATTAAACATTGCTTCTCCGTGGGAGATTTCACTGCCTTTGAACAGGCACCGTACTTGCTGGCAGTTCGCTGAAATTTGCCACGAAATGGCACCGTATGGGGAAATGCCCTGTTCGGTGACATTTTGAGGCCGGATCGGCTCTCTCTGAATAACCCCTTAAATTATAGTCTAGTTTTCGTCAACTAAGTTGTGATGACTAAAACTGTGACAAAAATCTATTGTCTTTTTCATTGTTGGATTAAAACTATACGAAAACGTTAGGGAGGGACTAATTTTAACTCACAGGTGACTAAGTCGCCTAAATATTTTGTGTGATTAAAACAAAATAAAATCAAAGTTATGACAACTAAAACTACGATGAAAATCCATTGGCATATTAGTCATGGCTCCCGCGGTTCCTGGTGCCCGGCCTAGTGAAATAGCCGGTGATCACGGCCACGGGTCAGTGACACGCGTGGGGAGAGATGTGTATAATGTGTCCACAACACGGGCTGGATGCATAGTGATGACTGAGTTAAGCTCACTGCCCTGTCATTGTTTTCCCGTTCAGTGTGATTCCCATATTTCCTGATTGCTATTATTCTGTGTATGATCCATGGCTTTGCTTCCTAACTATTCTATTGTATTAACCCTTGCGTTCTCTGCTTCTACTGTGCACTGACTCCTGGCTTCGTCTGACATTCTTGTCCAGCCCTGACTCCTGGCTTCATCTGACATTGTATTCCGGCCCACACTCCTGGCTTCATCTGACATTCTATTCCGGCCCTGACTCCTGTCTTCATCTGACATTCTATTCCAGCCCTGACTCCTGGCTTCATCTGACATTCTATTCCGGCCCTGACTCCTGGCTTCATCTGACATTCTATTCCAGCCCTGACTCCTGGCTTCATCTGACATTCTATTCCGGCCCTGACTCCTGGCTTCATCTGACATTCTATTCCAGCCCTGACTCCTGGCTTCATCTGACATTCTATTCCAGCCCTGACTCCTGGCTTCATCTGACATTCTATTTCAGCCCTGACTCCTGGCTTCGTCGGACATTCTATTCCGGCCCTGACTCCTGGCTTCCTCTGACATTCTATTCTGGCCCTGACTCCTGGCTTCGTCTGACATTCTATTCCAGCCCTGACTCCTGGCTTCCTCTGACATTCTATTCCAGCCCTGACTCCTGGCTTCATCTGACATTCTATTCCAGCCCTGACTCCTGGCTTCATCTGACATTCTATTCCAGCCCTGACTCCTGGCTTCATCTGACATTCTATTCCAGCCCTGACTCCTGGCTTCATCTGACATTCTATTCCGGCCCTGACTCCTGGCTTCATCTGACAATCTATTCCGGCCCTGACTCCTGGCTTCCTCTGACACTCTCTTCCAGCCCTGACTCCTGGCTTCGTCTGACATTCTACTCCAGCCCTGACTCCTGGCCTCATCTGACATTGTATTCCGGCCCACACTCCTGGCTTCATCTGACATTCTATTCCAGCCCTGACTCCTGGCTTCATCTGACATTCTATTCCGGCCCTGACTCCTGGCTTCATCTGACATTCTATTCCAGCCTTGACTCCTGACTTCATCTGACATTCTATTCCAGCCTTGACTCCTGGCTTCATCTGACATTCTATTCCAGCCTTGACTCCTGGCTTCATCTGACATTCTATTCCAGCCTTGACTCCTGGCTTCATCTGACATTCTATTCCGGCCCTGACTCCTGACATTGTATGAGTGCCCATTCTGGTTCTGACCCCTGGCTTTGTCTGATAATTTGTCTGAGTCAATAGTTCTATTGGTTAGGACTATACTGGTTTAAGATGCTCAAATCCAAGTAAGTCTGTAAATGGACTCCAAAATGTGCCTCCAAAAGGTTTTAGCACCTCAGGCATGACAGCCAGAGTGCTGAAACTGATTAATCAGCTTGAAGGTGGTTCTTTAAGGAAATAAAAATAGCCCTGAAATATTTATTTATTTATAACGTATTTTATCAAGCAGGATACATTGACATTTCTCTCGATTCAAGTATGTCCTTGTCCATGGAGATGTAGCAGATGTTTTAGTCCAGCAGATGGTGCCATCTGCCTGTCAAATGGTTCATAAGGTATGAAAATGTGCTTTTGAGATTTGCATGCAAATATTCACTGTATAGCTGCTGCGAAGTTGTTTTCCGTAAACCAGCTGGGCCTTGGGAGTGTTTTTAGGGAAAACAATCTGGCAATGGAAGGGTTAAATTCATGTTTTTGGATTCATCAAAGGGACACTCTACTTATCCTGATCACTTTATCATTTTAACCCTTTCGCTGCTGAGGCTTTTCCCGCCCCTGTGCTGAGGTCATTTTTTACCTGTTTTGCGCATCATGTTTAAACCTGTTTTGAAGGCTTATTTTAGTATATGACATCGACATATTATATATCGTTCTTTCCGTCAGACTCGGTAGATTCATAATATGTCATTATTATATGTATACGTTATGTCATGTTTGTATATTATAACAAAAAATGCAATAAAATATGTATTTTCAATAATTTACAATGTGTAAAGTGTTTTTTTCCACATTTTAACATGCGAGCAATTGCGGTTATATTTTGTATGGGGTGCGCTTGTTAAAAAAATTAGAGATGGGGTCTCGTTACATTTTTTTTTGGGGAAAATGACACCATTTTTAACAAACGCACCGCATACAAAAATCGTTAATGCAGCATTATTGTTCACATTATAATTGAAATGGGAACAATATTGCTGCATTAACAAAACAAAAAAAAAAAAAAAAAGTGTTTATTTTTTTTTTTTTAATTTTTTTTTTTAATTTTTTTTTATTTTTATTTTTATTTTTTATTTTTTTTTTACATTTTTTTTTACTTTCATGTTTGGTATCGTTGGAACGGCCATGCTCTGGCCGATCCAACGATATCAAAATTTAACCCCTAACTGCCACGGATCGGGAGATAGGGAGTTCATTGGAACTCCCTATCTCCACACTTCGTGGCAGTTAGGGGTTAATGCTAGGACTGGCGTCATCGTGCTGCGCACGATGACGCCAGTCCTCTGGGGGAGTTCCCGGAAGCTTGGCCGACATCCAAGATGTCGGCCAGCTCCCGGGAAGGATCGCAAATCGGCGCTTTTCAGCGCCGATTTGCGATCCAGCTCCCCAGGGGTTAATGCCAGGCATCATTTGGAAGGGCAGGCTGTGCCCTTCCAAATGATGCCTGGGTTAAGCCCCTGTGAGCCGCCGATCGGGAGGAGAGAGGTCCGAAGGACCTCCCCCCCCTCCCTTTCAGGCGCCTCCTCCGCACATGCGGGGGGGGCGCCTGAATTATGTGTCATCGCGGGGGCGCGATGACACATAATAATGGCGGCCACTGCTCCGGATGCCGGGCTGACATCCAGGATGTCAGCCCGCACCGGAGGGGCCAGCGATCGGCCGGAACCCGGCCGAACGCTGACCCCAATGCGAGGACGCGCTCAGCGCGTCCTCCGCATACCAGGGGCAATGCTGAGGACGCGCTGAGCGCGTCCTTAGCATTGAAGTGGTTAAAGTGGTCAGGAGGTGAGCAGTGCCCCCCTTCTCCCCCACCTCCCTACAGCCCCGATCTGGCAGAAATGCTAGGTGAAGTGGAGGAGTTTCCTCCATCCCACCCATCATCATCATCAGCAGCTGTAAGTTTGGAATTTCCTGGCTGCCGGTCACCAGATCGGTCAATAGCGATGTCATACACAGAAAGAGGCCGACGTCACCCTCTGAGACCAGCAGATGTAGCGAGTGTTCTCAGAGAGGTAGTGATGGATCAGATCTGCGCATGCGCGTCCAGCTCTGATCCATCGTTCTGCGCAGCCGCTACGGAACTTGCGTACTTAAAATACAGAAGTTCTGTAGAGCTGCGCAATGTGTCGTTCCTACACCACGCAAGGTGTGCAGAAAAGCTTCAGGGACTTAGGCTAGGGTCAGACGAACGCATTTATCACATCTACCGTCAAAAAGTGCGTTGATGCGTCCGAACACATTCTTTCACGTAAGACGCAATAGCGGTCATATGATGTGCAATTTCGGACATATTTTTTGACGGAGCTATAAAAAACAAATGGACGTGATGTTGGCCGGACATCTGCAGCATCTGACGTCTCCTAATCACGCACACACGCCGCTATGCCGACGCAGCGCACTCTGTGCGTCAGTACTAGTGGTTCCACTTTCTCGAAAAAAATGCTTACGTTGCGCGGCCGAACTTTCATGCGGCCATACTTCTTATCTTGGACGTCATTTGCTGCTACTATGGCTGTAATAAAGTAGGGCTCAACGCACGTTCGCGCTGCGTTCGTCTGACCCCAGCCTTAGGGGTTTATGAAAAAAATAATTGGGCAAAGGCCACAAGATTTCCTTCAAGAACCAGTAAAAGGAAGCTCTAAAACGACACCTTTTACCACATATTGCCAAAAGCCCATGCCATGCCTTATTTTTATCTTCTGATTGTGTTTGGTATTAATTGGAATTTACGATGTTTCATGATTTCCTGTATCAGTGATGACATCGTAACAATGGTTCTGCTTTCATTCCTTGTAACAAGTTCAAAAACTTAAACATTCGGACATTTTTAAAAAGGGGGAAAAAAGCGCCTTTCTCTTTGGATTTAACGGCCCTCTCGATGAAAACATTCACATTAATCAAAATTCTCGAGGAATACAAGCGCTAGATTAAACCACTCGTAAAATGTACATTTTTATGACCCGCACATTATACTTATAGGATCAGATACAGAAGCTAGCAAAAATTAAAGATTTTATCCTTTTAGTATTTTCTAATACCGGAGCCAACGCGTTTGGCCTTGATCAAAAAGAGTTTTAATCTTTGTTGAATTACCCACCGTAAGTCTACTCAAAATCTGACTCTTTATTGTGTAATTATATCTGAAAGACTTGGCCGGCTAAGACGGGTCTGTAAAGAGCGCACTAAACTAATACAATGATTAGCTGAAATGTGACATTTATCATTGTTATTCACACAATATATTCCAAATCGTCTCCGATATTAGCTGCTCTCGCGCTCGATTATAATCAGAGTAATGCTGTATATCAAGGAACAAATGAAGACGGGACAAAACGGCCCAACGAGAATTTCGAGAATGCAATTACCGAAAGTAAAATAAAATAAAGAAATAAATATACATTCATCAATCAGACACAACAATAAAACCAACTGCCTAATTCTACGTAGGTCTCCTTCGCGCTGATGCATGGAGGCATGGACTCCACAAGCCCTCTGAACATGTCCCGTGGTATCTGGCGACAAGACATTAGCAGCAGATCCATTACGCCCTGCATGTTGCAAGATGGGGTGTCCATGGATGGGATTTGTTGCTCCAGCACATCCCACAGATGCTCAATCTGATTGAGATCTGGGGAATTAGGAGGTCAAGACAACACCTTGAAATCTTTGTTAGGTTCCTCAAACTATTCCCAGTGTAGCAGGGAGCATTATCCTGCTGAAAGAGGCCACTGCCATCAGGGAGCACCATGACCATGACCATGCAACATGGGAGCACAATGACCATGAAGGGGTGTACGTGGTCTGCACTAATCTCTAGGTAGATGGGGCATGTCACATGTGTGCTGACACCTTTCTATCATGGCCAGCATTAGGTTTTTCAGCAATTTGAGCTACCGTACATCTTTTGCGTGATGGGCCAGACGAGCCTTTGCTCCCCACGTGTAACAAGAGCCTTGGTTTGGAACCTACGTATCCGACTTTGGCTTCCGTGATCATAGAGCAGCGTTATAGTTGGGCCTGTTTCTTCATGGTTTTAGAGGAGAAACGTGACGATTAGGATTTGCCATTTGAACTTGCTTCTCTTCGGTTGATATGTTCCCTGTACGTTAAACAGTGAGGGAGGCAAGTATGTATCATTGAGTGTCTTACCCCAGTGGTCCCCAACCCAGGCCCTCAGGGCCCACTAACAGGCCAGATTTTGCAGATCACGTTGGGGAAATGCAGACTGAATCCTGCAATCACTGAGCAGCAAATCATAACACCTGTGCTGTGCTTCAGATATCTGGCAAACCTGGCCTGTTAGTGGGCCCTGAGGGCCTGGGTTGGGGACCACTGTCTTACCCAATAACACATGCTGGAGAGTAGCTCTGTCCAGGAATCAAACATGCATCCTTTTTTTTTGAGAAAGTATTTTACCAGGAAGGATACATTGAGATTTCTCGCATTTTCAAGTATGTCCTGGGTGGCAAGTATGTACCATTAGGTGTCTTGCCCAAGGACACTTACTGGAGAGGTGCTCTTGCCGGGATTGAACCTGTGTCTACAGTCTCTACGGTCATAGAGCAGTGATGTTTCCTCTTCTCCACCCAGCCACTAGTTCCACAGTTGTAGAGCAATGATGTCATCTCTAATCCACCCAACTGGTATTTCCACAGTTGTAGAGCAATGATGTCATCTCTACTCCACCCAGTCGGTATTTCCACGGTTGTAGAGCAATGATGGCATCTCTACTCCACCCAACCGGTATTTCCATGGTTGTAGAGCAATGATGTCATCTCTACTCCACCCAGCCGGTATTTCCACGGTTGTAGAGCAATGATGTCATCTCTACTCCATCCAACCGGTATTTCCACAGTTGTAGAGCAATGATGTCACTCATCTCTACTCCACCCAACCGGGATTTCCACGGCTGTAGAGCAATAATGTCATCTCTACTCCACCCAGCAGATCTAGCTATCACGATCTCATTTATTTGAATGGGTCTAAGTAATTGCTGTAATTATTAATAAAGGCAAACTTCTCGTAAATACAGAACGCTCCTTCAGTCCGCATTACTGTGAACAATTGTTACAAATGTTGTATTTTTATTCATGCCGCGGGGGATGGGTGGGAGGTGGGGGGAGATAAAAATATCGTGTTGGCGCTATGACCTTTTTTCACTTCATTGTAACTCTCTGCTATTAAAAAGACATTCTCTTTACCAGAATCTTATAAAAGTCCAGGTTAATTGTTACAGATCTCTTGAAACTAACTCCAGATAATCATGGATCTTCGGCTCCCTCTTTCTCCAAGGGTGAAGTGTTAATGATATTTTAGAACTATAACTTGGCAGAAAAATTGCAGCAATCCATTTTAAATGTACTTTCAACATGAGTCATGTGTCATAAATACATAAGAGAGCTGGGTATTTTCAGGAAAATAGCAGGCTTTTAATCGCTCTCTTTGCTTTTAATGCGCGTGTGAATCAGCGTGACGCTCATCCTTAACTTTGACAATTAGCAAACGTTCATGTTTTTTTCTATGATTTTTTTTTTGTATCGAGCAGCATTCCTCGTTTCGATCTGAACACACTATCAGGGTTATTCAAACAGCTCCGAATTGTGGCCTAAAGGTAACCGAACAGTGAAATTTAGAGTACGGTTACCCTGGCCATTCGGCTATTCAGAGAGCAGGCTGTTCACCAAATCCTGGCGAATTGTCTGCACATACGGTGCCTGTTCGGTGCCTGTTTGAGGGCAGTGACATCCCCATAGAGAAGCAATGCTTTGTCTATTCAGAGAACAAAAACCAGCAGTGAAAAGTTGCATTCGGTGGTTTCATTTGGCTGATTTATTCAGGCGAATCCCATAGGCTTCAATGTTAAAAATATTCCCGCTTTAATCCAATATCTAATAAACCGTTGATTATAATATTCTGCAGTAAAAAGTCTCTTTATTTATAGATTTTTTTAGGATCTTTTTTTCTGTTTATTTTCGTTTATTTTTTTTAATCTTTTTTTCATTTTTCGGTAACAGCCCTTTTTATTATCATTCATTGGATCTTATACATTATGTAAATTTCAGACATTTCCGTTCAGTAGTTTCTTTGCAAACAGCGTTTCACTTTTCAAACATTCAAGCGTACTGTTTTTGTTTTTTTCACTCCATTCGTCTGCGGTGTCATTCGTTTTCCGGCGGCTGCTCTGCGCTGTGATCAGCGACTGCTCAGGTTTCTCTGGCGTATTCGGCGGGGTTAATCCAGATGTTTTGCGGGTTTTAGTGAGTGTTTGGTGGGTTTGCAGCGGGTTTTCCTTGCACTTCGGGGACCCTGTGGTGCTTGCTGAATACTCCGAAGGGTCGCCGAAATAGGATCGCCAAATAGTGCCGAATTGAAGTGAACGAAGTTACCAAATGTACGGTGAATTTTCGATTCTCTTTGAATAACCCTGTATGTTTCTAAAATCAGTTATTTAATGTTAAACTCCATAAAATGACAGAGGTTTGATTACCTTGATCATCCTAAGAGTGAAGGATTTTTTTCACTTATAAAATATAAGGCTCTCGATGAGTTTGCTTTATAAATACAAAATAGTTGATGATGAGCCGAACACCCCCGAGTTCGGTTCGCATTCGAACTCGAACTTTTCAAAAGTTCGAATTCGAACTCGAACACAAACTCAATACAAGTCAAGGGGACTCAAAGTTCGATTTTTAGAGTGCCCTCCAAGAGGGCATATATGCAAGATATTTGCCATAAAATGTGTATGGGGGTCTGGGTAGTGCCCTGGGGGACAGGAAACAAGGACAAAAAGTTTAAAAAAAGGATTTAAAGGGACAGTGCGTTTTCCATGAAATAAGGGTTAAAAATAAAAACGAAAAATTCCTTCAAATATCATGCCTAGGAGGTCCCCATAACCTGCCCGTGAAGTGGCGGATTTCTAGGATGTATAGAAACATTTAAAAACAATATACGGGTCCGGGTAGTGCCCTGGGGGACAGGAAACAAGGATAAAAAGTTTAAAAAAAGACGTTTTTAATCCCTTCACTGCTGACGACGTGTGGGACACGTCCTCAGTTACTCCCACTGTATGCTGAGGAGGACGTGTCCCACACATCATCAGCTTCGCGGGACCCCTGGCGGAGATACTCACCTCTCTGTCCGGGGTCCCGCGGCGTTCTGACTTCAGCGTCCACAGACGCTGAAGTCAAGCTCCTCCTGATGTAAATGATTGTATTGATGAGGAGTTATGTACCTCCACTTATAAAATTGGCCCAATAATATGTGGATGGTTAACATTATCGTTCACACTAATAGAACAAAAATTTTGGAATGTGCACTAAGACCCCTTTTTTTACTTTGGCAATGCGATAAAGTGATATATTTCACTATTTTTATTCTGTGCATTGCTACATCAATTTTATATCGTTTAAGTCGAGAAGAAAGTCTGCTTCGTTTTAGGGTTAGCTATAGTAAACCAAAATATGAAGTTTCTACATTCACTTGTATGTTAGATTGACTATTCTTTGACCGCAGATAAGATTGTGGACTTTAAAAACATCGAGAGCGGTTTGTTTTTCCCACGGAAACGTAAAGTACATCGGAATTCCGGATACAGGACTGTGAAACGCATGGTGGAACGCGGAAGTCTCCTATGCCCCTGCGCAAGATGGCGCCGAGGTCCAGCAACACGCGATAATCTCGACAAGAGGCTGGGAACGCAGCACGCTGACCACCAATTATGCACAGCTGACAACGCTTATCCGTGATTTTTTAATTCAATTTTCTGTGTTATATAAACATGCATATCGGTTCTGTAATATATGTTCCAGCTGATGAAGCCGTGTGCCGACGGCAAAACGCGTTCTGGCTTTATTTTATTTGATTTTATCATTTATTAAATTTTAAAAGAGCCATCATCGCATGTTTTCGGCTTTTATTGGGTTTGGTCAAACGAAATCCATCTGCCTATCATTCTGAGCTGGGAATAGCTCCACTACACGTGAGTTTGCACTTGCAGCTGATATATATATATGCTATTATTTGTCAGATACACACAAGATTGTGCCTTCTCTCTCTTCCAATTCCTATTGATGTTATGAAATATCAACACCAAGGATTGGGTTTCCTGAGAAGTTATTGAAGAAAAATAATCCAAAGGCATCGACCCACTCAGTGCCAGTGACAGGCTCTCTGTTTGTGAGTTAAAAACTGAAAGACATCACGTATGCTGTATTTGGTGTTGTCCCTCTCCACTTAAATTGTGTTTCTTTTACATGCTCCTTCCACCATTTACTATGGTTGGCAATGTCATTTGAGAAACCGTCCGAGTTCCCTAGCATTTTACATCGCGCAGACCAGATATGTATTTCTGATATATATATATATATATATATATATATAATTGCCCCAACTCATGGATATATTTGCCCCCAACTCATGGATATATTTGCCCCAGATCACATGTGGATATATTTGCCCAACTCATGGATATATTTGCCCCAGCTTATGGATATATATATATTTACCCCCAGCTCATGGATATATTTGCCCCCAGCTCATGGATATATATATATTTGCCCCAACTCATGGATATATTTGCCCCAACTCATGGATATATTTTCCCCCAGCTCATGGATATATATATATATTTGCCCCCAGCTCATGGATATATTTGCCCCAGCTCATGGATATATATATTTGTCCCCAACTCATGGATATATTTGCCCCCAGAGCACACGTGGATATATTTGCCCCCAGCTCATGGATATATTTGCCCCAGCTCATGGATATATTTGCCCCCAGACCACATGTGGATATATTTGCCCCCAACTCATGGATATATTTGCCCCAGCTCATGGATATATATATATTTGCCCCCAACTCATGGATATATTTGCCCCAACTCATGGATATATTTGCCCCAGCTCATGGATATATTTGCCCCCAGACCACATGTGGATATATTTGCCCCCAACTCATGGATATATTTGCCCCCAGCTCATGGATATATATATATTTGCCCCCAACTTATGGATATATTTGCCCCCAGATCACATGTGGATATATTTGCCCCCAGCTCATGGATATATATATATTTGCCCCCCTCATGGATATATTTGCCCCCAACTCATGGATATATTTGCCCCAGATCACATGTGGATATATTTGCCCATCTCATGGATATATTTGCCCCAGCTTATGGATATATATATATTTGCCCCCAGCTCATGGATATATTTGCCCCCAGCTCATGGATATATATATATTTGCCCCAACTCATGGATATATATATATTTGCCCCAACTCATGGATATATTTTCCCCCAGCTCATGGATATATATTTGCCCCCAACTCATGGATATATATATATATTTGCCCCAACTCGTGGATATATTTGCCCCCAACTCATGGATATATATATATTTGCCCCCAACTCATGGATATATTTGCCCCCAGATCACATGTGGATATATTTGCCCCCAACTCATGGATATATTTGCCCCCAGCTCATGGATATATTTTCCCCCAGCTCATGGATATATTTGCCCCAGCTCATGGATATATATATTTTCCCCCAACTCATGGATATATTTGCCCCCAGATCACACGTGGATATATTTGCCCCCAGCTCATGGATATATTTGCCCCCAGCTCATGGATATATATATATTTGCCCCCAACTCATGAATATATTTGCCCCAACTCATGGATATATTTGCCCCAGCTCATGGATATATTTGCCCCCAGACCACATGTGGATATATTTGCCCCCAGATCACATGTGGATATATTTGCCCCCAGATCACATGTGGATATATTTGCCCCCAACTCATGGATATATTTGCCCCCAGCTCATGGATATATTTGCCCCAGCTCATGGATATATATATATTTGCCCCAACTCATGGATATATTTGCCCCCAGCTCATGGATATATTTGCCCCCAGCTCATGGATATATTTGCCCCCAGATCACATGTGGATATATTTGCCCCCAGCTCATGGATATATATATATTTGCCCCCCTCATGGATATATTTGTCCTCAAAATCTGGTATGGTTGCTAACACCCTAAAGAGTTAAAAGTGTTTGGCGCTATCATTGATTAACAATAAACAGTTGGACGAATATGCAGCTCACCACAGGTGTGTCACTCACCCCCAATAATAGAAAAAAACACAAACTTAATTGCAAGGGAGCGCAAAGATGGATCTCGATAGGAATTTGTTCACAGTTGATGTCACAATTTCTTAATTGATCAGTATGTGATCACTATAAAAAAAGAGAATCAACTATTCTCAACTATTATTTTTATCATTTATATTTATATTTATTCTTATTTTTATTTTTCCATTATTATTTTTTTTATTTTTGTTTATATTATTCTATCCCTCTTTTTGAAGAGACTATGAATCATACCAACTGAGAATAAATAAAATTGGAAGTTGAACTTGCCAATATGTCTTTACTTGTTAATATATAATTGACTATGATGTCTAATAGTTCTTTCTATTGCAGATAAATGGTCTCCAGAATAAGATAGTTATGTCTGTCATGTTTTGGGGCTACGTGGGCGGGTATAAGATCGGAGGTATATGTTTATCGCTCTCTGTTGTTGAAATGTGGACTGACGGGCGTGGCCGGCAGCCATACTGAGCAGCCGCATGTGAGGTGAGCTCTCTCTCCACCGACTAATTCTCCCGCTATAGCGGCTCAAAATGGCAGCGGTTTGCGCCACAAACGGCCTCATTAGCCTCAGGACTCACCCTGGCACCCGATGGCACCAAGCAAAACCCCAAAAACGGCCGAGGTGTCGCGATTCGGGAAGGCCCGGGAAATGCCGCAAGATGGCGCCCGGACCTCCCGCGATTCCGGATCGCCGAGATCGATCCTTCCTGAGGAGGGTGATTTTCCTCCCCTGCTCCTGTCAGCATCTGCCCCTGCTTCTGCGCTCCAGATCCAATCTCTGCTCCAGGACCTCAGAACTACTATTCAGGAGGATTTTCAGTCTATCACAGCCAATCTCCATCAGGAAATTCGAGATCTGGATGAGCGTACTGATGCATTAGAAACAAAAATTGACGAACTGTGCTTAGCCCATAACGACCTTGTAGATGCTTATAAAGGAGTTAAAAACCACCCACGAGTCATTATTACTTAAGGTGACCGACTTAGAAGACCGTTCCCACAGAAACAATATACGCGTGCGAGGAATCCCTGAGACGGTTAAACCTGGTGACTTGACCACATATTTGCTAACCCTATTTCGAACTCTGCTACCGGACAAGCTGGACGCGGACTTACAGCTCGACAGAGTACACCATATCCCGAAGGCGCGACACCTGGACCAAACGGTTCCTAGAGATGTTTTGATGAGGGTTCACTTCTTCCGGATCAAAGAATCCCTTCTCTCCGCTATGAGAATCGCAACGGCCCTGCCTCCGCCATACGCCGATCTTCTGTTTTTCCCTGATTTATCCGCTGCTACTATGTCAAAACGCAAAGAATTCTTACCTGTGACCAAGGTCCTGCGAAATCATCAGATTCAGTATCGCTGGGGATTTCCACTAAAGCTTCTGGTGACCCGCAACTGAGCGATGACAGTCTTGCGGGACGTCGGCGAAGGCCTGACTGCTCTTCAGACGTGGAACCTATTGGGTGAATTCACACTGCCTCAACAAGCTCCCCTGTCACCGCAAAAGGTGACACCGAGTGAACACGACAAAATAACAGCAAGCGGTCGAAACGAGCCGAGTCGAAAAGTTGAAAAATCCGAAAAATCGAACCGAATCGAACCGAAAAATCAGTGCACAAGCCTAATTTTCTACAGCAGGGCAACCATACCCCCCTTCCAGATGTTGATGCCTACTATTCTCAGAATTCTTATGCAAGAAATAGCCAGCGAATCTTGGATGTTGTAGTTCAAAAAGATCTGGGGGGACAGTGTTTGACAGCCCTGGTCTACAGCTTAAGAAAACATTGTAATAAACGTTTTGCAAAGTATCAAACACAGTAGACATGTGCACAACGGAAAAAAATTCATTTGTTTCAGATCGATTCTTTCTGGTTTTCAGTTCATTTCGGTGCATTCGTTATGTTATCGTGATTCATACTTCAGATCGATTCATTAGTTCAGACGCTCGGTCATTCATATTTCAAATCGATTCGGTATTTGTTTTTGTTAGTAATTCATATTTCGTTTTTATTAGTTATTTCATTTTTATTAGTTATCTAATATCTAAAAAGGATATCTAATCCCCTTGTCTTTTGGTGCTGGCACCTATTCAGCAACAAGGACAGCAGTTACATGTGGCTCTGAAACCCCGCAGGGCTGCTGTCCTTGGTGCTGAATATGTTTCAGCACCTTAGACAACCCCTACTGAATGCAGACTGCAGGAAAGAAGACATATGCACAACAGAAAAAAATGTTTAGCTTCGGATCGATTCGTTCTGTTTTTCAATTCACTTTGGTGCATTCGTTATGTTACCGGGATTCGTATTTTGGATTGATTCGTTAGTTCAGACGATCGGTAATTCATTTTTTGAAACGATTCGGTATTTGGTTTTTATTGGTAGTTTGTATTTCGGATCCATTCGTATTTTGTTTTTATTAGTTATTTCAGTTTTGTTAATTATTTCAGGGAAAAAAAGATATGTCATCCCCTTGTGTTTGGTGCTGAAATCTATTCAGCAACACTGACAGCAGTTACATGTGAATCAGGGGCCCTGCGAGACTGCTTTCCTTGGTGCTGAATAGGTTTCAGCACCATAGACAGCCCCCACCAAATGCAGCCACTGTTTAAAAATAAAATAGAAATCCAAAAATATCACAAAAAAAACCCCGAAAAATGCCTAACAAAATCCTAAAAAATAAACAAATAGGCTTTTTGCCGCAAGATAAAAGGAATAAATGGTTGAATAAATATTTTCTAAAAACGGGGAATTTTTTTAACATTGAAACCTATGAAATTCACCTGATTAAACCGGACGAATGAACCACTGAAAATCAGGGCATTTCACTGACATTTCTCTGCTGTTCGGTGTCTCTGAATAGATTAACCCTTACTTCTCTATGGGGATTTCACTGTTGTCGAATCGCACCGAACGGCACCTTGGTGCTGTCCATGGCCTGGGTTGCTATATACAACAGGGCAGCTGCATAAACCAGAAATATCCAGCCCACTTCATGGAGGATTTATATTTATAACCTCACCACAAACATTTCCACTTTGGGATTGAAAAAGAATACACGGAATAGGACAGCAGCAACAATGACCCGGCTGGGGATACAACAAGATATACGTATATGCAGGGGAAAAAATTACACGTATTCCCTACAAGGGCAGCTCCGACAAGCCAGAAGTATCCAGCCTGCTCCATGTATAAAACAGAACAAGAGAAAAGATTGTGAGGTTGTCATTCGCGGTCAACCCCACTGCTCCATGTGGAACAAAACAAAGGGTTAGGTTTACTTGAATGGCCAATAAAGTGTAAGTCCACCCGCCATGTACTAAAAATGCATGAAAATGTGTGTAAATAATAAAAAGGTCCTTTAAAAAAATAATAAGGTCTGTTACAGAGGTTTTTAAAAAAGTCTTTTAAAAAATATTGGGAATCCAAAATTTTGTCTAAAAAACACAAAAAGATGTTCCGAAAATAATTAAATAAATAAAGCTTTTTGCTGAAAATGAAAAGAATAAACGGTTGAATTAAAAAAAAAGGTAATATATTTTACATTGAATCTTGAGGGATTCTCCTGTTTAAACCTGTCGAACGGAATCACCGAAAATCAGGGCATTTCGCTGACACTTCGGTGCTGTTCGGCTTCTGTGAATATATAAACTAGTGATGCGCCGTGTTCGGTTCGCATTCGCACTCAAAAACCCGAAAAAGTTAGACCGCGAACTCGAACACAATGCGAACACAATGCAAGTCAAAGGGGCTTGAACGTTCGAAAATTAAGGTCCCCTCCAAGAGGGCATATATGCAAGATATTGGCCATAAAAGGTGTATGGGGGTCCAGGTACTGCTCTGGGGGACAGGAAACAATGAGAAAAAAGTTTTTAACCCTCTCACTCCTGAGTGCTGAGCCATTTCACCGCTGTGCGCTGAGCTCAATTTTACCGCTTTTGCTCATGTTTAAATACGATTTGAAGCCATGGGAAATGTTTGAGCAACAAGGAGTGGGAAATGTTTGAGCAACAATGAGTGGGAAACGTTTGAGCAACAAAGAGTGAGAAATATTTGAGCAACAATCAGTGGGAAATGTTTGACCAACAATGAGTGGGAAATGTTTGAGCAACAAGAAGTGGGAAATGTTTGACCAACAAGGAGTGGGAAATGTTTATGTCCCATAGGAGTCAATGTTTTTTTCTTGAACTTTCCGCGAACGTCCCAAGTCTGTGAATTTTTGAACAGCCGATTTTCAAATCAAACCGATTCGAACCGGCAGCCCATCCCTAATATTAACCATTACTTCTCTAAGGGACAATTTCACTGCCACCAATGGATGCGGAATTGCGGCAAACTGCACCGTAATTCGCTGTCAATTCACCATAATTTGGCAAATTGACATCTTAGTGAATAGACAAACTGCCATCAAATTGCACCGTATGGGGAAATTCACCCTTCGGTGGCAAGTTCGCCGATTACTGAATAACCCTTCATGCGTGCTATTCAAAAATATTTCACAATATATCTTCAGACATTTGAACGTAGGTACCATTTAATTCAGTCTGATGAAAAATCTCCGAATCCTGTGAAAGCAGTTAATTATAGATCCATGGCTGGTGAATTCGTACAATGTATTCAGACTGTTTTTTTGTTTTTTTTTCCTCTCTTGCAATTAGTAGTTTCAAACTGTTACAGAATGTAAATGAGCCCAGCTTTGCCTTGTTGCTTATTTTCTAAATCAGTCACACCTCCATAAATTAAAACCCAAGCATCTTTAATTATATGCTTCATATGTTTCTCTTAAAAAAAAAAACCAACTAAAATAACTTTAAAATTAAAGTCTGGGATATTCAATCATTCTGAAAAGTAAGAAACCTACAAAACAAAGCGAGGCTAAACAAGCAAAGAAAACGGAATATCATAGAAACGGAGGCTGCCGAGAAGCGACTTGAAATGGAAATAGAACTGATTGTAGCTTTTACTTTTATTGCAGAGCACAGGATGGTGAAACACAAACATATAAGAGGTTATTCCGAGAGAGCCAATCTGGCACCGAAATCTCACCAAACAGGTAATTTCCCCATACGGTGCCATTTCGGGGCCATTCGGCTATGCAGAGAACAGGCAGTTCGCCAAATTTTGGCGAACTGCCAGCAAGTACGGTGCCTGTTCGACTGCAGTGAAATCCCCCATAGAGAAGCAATGGTTAATCTATTCAGAGACACTGAACAGCAGAGAAATGTCAGTGAAATGCCCTGATGTTCGGTGGTTTCATTCGGCAGGTTTAATCAGGCGAATCCCATAGCCTTCAATGTTAAAAATAGTCCCGTTTTAATACAATATCTAATAAACCGTTTAGTATTTTAATCTGCTGTAAAAAGTCTCTTTATTTATTGATTTTTTCTTTTAGGACCTTTCAGTCATTTTTTCAGGACTTTTTCGACAAAATCTTTTCTTTTCCGTCTTTTTTTTAAATCGTTTTTTCTTTTTTCTGTAACAGACCTTTTTATTATCATTCATTGGATCTTATATGTAAATCCCAGACATTTTCGTTCCATAGTTTTTTTGCAAACATCGTTTCAATTTTGAAACTTTAAGCATTTTTATTTTTTTTACCCCGTTCGTCAGCTTGTCGGCTTTTTCCGGCGGCTGGTCTGCACTGTGATCGGTGGCTCACCTGCCTTTTCCGGCATGTTTAGCGTGTTTTTACAGTGTTTTGTGTGTGTTTTCGGCAGGTGTTCGGCGAGATTGAAGCGGGATTGCGGCGGGTTTGCGGTCAGTTTTCCCTGCACTCCGGGTACCCTGTGGTGAATGCTGAATTCACCGCAGGGTGGGGAACTTTGATTCCCTGAAGTGCAGGGAACGAGAGCGCACAGAAATGTCGGTGACTGTACTGATTTGTCAAAATGTTGTTCAGTGTATTGTAAGCCTGGCTATGTTATGCCCATTGTACAGCGCTGCGGAATATGCTGGCGCTTTATAAATAAAGAATAATAATAAAATAATAATATCTCTAGGTGCCCCAAAAGAAGACCATCAAATAGCGACAATGCCTGAAGTTTGAAATGCCAAACATTAAACAGTTAAACGTGTTAGCATCACGACTCGATACGTTTCGCCGTTCAGATACGTTCTTGGATGCTGGATGAAGGACCTCCCCATATTTCTCTTTTGTGTTTTTGCAGCCTTCACCACCTTTGTTTTTGCGAGTCCCCTGATACCTCCATATCTCCCTTTATGTTACCCAGCTGAGTCTATCTTTTGGATGCCACCTTCTTAAATGCTGACTTTTTCTGTCAGGGTTATTCAAAGAGATCCAAATGGCTGCCGAAAGGGAACTGAACGCTGAAAATCAGCGTTCGGTTACCTTTCTTGGCCATTCGGCTATCCAGAGAGCAGGCAATTTGCCAAATCCTGACGAATTGCCTGCACATACGGTGCCTGTTCGGTGCCTGTTCGAGGGCAGTAAAATCCCCATAGAGAAGCAATGCTTCGTCTATTCAGAGCACACAAACCAGCAGTGAAAAGTTGCCGAATTGCCCTGCTGTTCGGTGGTTTCATTCGGCAGGTTTATTCAGGAGAATCCCATAGGCTTCAATGTTACAAAAATTCCCGTTTTAATTCAATTTTTAATAAACCGTTCATTATAAAACAGTAAAGAGTCTCTTTATTTATAGATTTTTTAGGATATTTTAAGCATTTTTCAGAATTTTTTTTGCCAAAATTGTTTTCCAATTTATTTTTAATTAATTTTTTTAAACGTTTGTTCTTTGTTCTGTAATAGCCCTTTTTATTATCATTCATTGGATTTTATATGTAAATTTCAGACATTTTCGCTCAGTAGTTTCTTTGCAAACAGCGTTTCACTTTTCAAACATTCAAGCAAACTGTTTTTTTTTTTCACTCCATTCGTCTGCGGTGTCGGGTTTTACTGGCGGCTGCTCTGCGTGTGATTGGCTCCTGCTCGGGTTTTTCGGCATTTTCGGCAAGGTTTGTCCAGATGTTTTTGCGGGTTTTCGGTGTGCCTTCGCCGGGTTTTGCGGTGAGTGTTCGGCGGGATTGCGGCGACTTTTCCCTGCATTACAACGGCCCTGTGGTGCTTGCTGAATACACCGCAGGGTCACCGAAATGGGATCGCCAAATAGTGCCGAATTGAAGAACGAAAAATCACCGAACGTGAGGTGAATTTTCGATTCTCTTTGAATAACCCTGTGTGTATTGTCTTGCTCTTTTTCTGTTATTTTTGAGTGTATGTGAAAAACCCTAAAATAAAGAAATAAAAATGAAAGTTTATAAAAAATTTAATTATGAAATGGTCTTTAAAAAACAATTAAAAAAAATATTACATTTATCACATTAAAACACATTAGATTTGCCTGTTTCAACCTGTCGATTTGAAATCCCCAAAATCAGGTCATTTGGCTGTAATTTCGCTGCAATTCAGCATGCTGTGAATAGACAAATCATTAGTTATCTATGGGACAACTTTGGTGCAGCGGGAATGAACAGTGGCAAACTGCACAATATTTCGCTGTCGAATTTGCCTGTATTTGGAAAAAATACAGCTTTTTGAATGGAAAAATTTCCCTGAAATTTTTAATATGGTGAAAGTTCACCGTTCGTTGCAATTTGAGGTGTTATTCACAGAGAGCCGAACTTGCCCCAGAAATGCACCAAACAGTGAATTTGCCCGTACGGTGCATTTTCATAGCCATTCGACTATTCACAAAGCGGGCAGTTGGCCAAATTTTGGCGAGTTGCAAGCAAACATGGTGCCTGTTCGACGGCACTGAAATCCCCCATAGAGAAGCAATGGTTAATCTATTCAGAGACACCGAACAGCAGAGAAATGTCAGCCCTGATGTTCGGTGTTTTCATTTGTCAGGTTTATTCAGACGAATCCCATAGGCTTCAATGTTAAAAATATTCCTGTTTTTACCCAATATCTATTAAACCGTTTATTCTTTTAATCTGCAGCAAAAAGTCTCTTTATTTATTTTATTTTAAGATCTTTTAGGCATTTTTCTGGATTTTTTAGGCCATTTTTTTCCATCGATTCTATTATTCTTTAACCCCTTAACGCCGCAGGACGTACATTTACGCCCTGCATTAGGCGGGCTTTGACGCCGCAGGACGTAAATGTACGTCCTCGGCGTTTACAGCCCCCCTCCGTTAATACTCACCTCCTCCGGTCACTCCCACGCTGCTCTGACTCCCGGAGTCAGATCAGTGTGAATCCCTCCTCCGGCGCAGTGACGTCATCGCGCCAGTGGGGAGGGGGGGATCGTTTGGATCCCTCTATCTCCCGATCGCCGGGGACCAGGCGGCTGTGGCCAGCATCGCTGGAAGGGTCACAGCCTGACCTTTCCAGCGATGTATGGGGGGTTAACCCCTTAGCTGCCAGGTCGCGACCGGGCACTAATTTGTGCCCGATCGCGGCCTATTTCCATTGGGGGCCGCCATCTTGGATGGCAGCCCCCACCTCTGGGTCCCCCCCGGTCAACTGACTTATCGCGCCATGCGCGATGATGTCAGTTAACCAGGGAACCCCCTAGCTGCAAAGGGATTTCCTATGGAAATCCCTTAGAGGAGATAGGAGGGTTCTTTGAACCCCTTTATCTCCTGATCGGTGGCAGCTAGGGGGTCATGTATGATATTGCTGGAAAGGCCAGAGCATGGCCTTTCCAATGATATCAAACATGACCATGTTATAAGTAAAATAAAAGTTTAAAAAAAGTAAAAATAAAAATAATAAAAAAATAATAAATTAAATAATAAAAAATAAATACGTGTTTTTTTTTTTTAATGCAGCACTATTGTTCACATTTCAATTATAATGTGAACAATGATGCTTCACTAATGATCTTTTTTTTTGGGGGGGTTAGCTAAAATCACTCAATTTCTCCCCAAAAAAAAAATGGGTTCCCCGTTCTAATTTTTTTAACAAATCTACCCCATAGAATATGACCGTAGAGCCTCGGATAGTAAAATTAAAAAAAAAACACTTTACACACTGTGGAAGATTGAAATTTTATTGAAAATTCAAATTTTTTTACTTTTTTTTACATTTCTTGTTATAGCATTTTGGCAGGGCATGACATATACATATAATAATGATATATTATTAATCTGCCGAGTCTGCCGGAAAGAACGATATATAATTTGTCTGCGTGGTATAATAATACGTGACTTAAAAATGGTCAGAATTAGCTCAGCAAACTTCTACTTCCGAAACAGCGCCGAAGCATCCTTAAGGGGTTAAATTGTGTTTTTTCTTTCTTCTATAACAAACCTTTTTATTATTATTCATTGGGTCTTATATGTAAATTCCACACTCCGTAGTTTTTTTGCAAACAGCGTTTAAACTTTGACACTTTCAATCATTTTGTTTTTCTTTTTTTTACCCTGTTCATTGGCTTGTCTGCTTTTTCCAGCAGCTGCTCGGAGCTGTGTTCGACGGATCGTCGCCTCTTTTCGGACGTGTTCAGCTTTTTTTTCAGTCGTTTTGTAGCGCACGGTCGGCTCGATGCGTTGTTTTTGCAGCAGATTTTCAGATGCAGGCGGTGGATTTTCCCTGCACTTCGGGGAATTTGATTCCCCGAAGTGCAGGGAACGAAGGAGCTTCGAAATTCTGGTGCTCTGGGAATAACCCTGATGGTTACAAATTCGGATCTTAGTGGATAACCCTATGTTAAACCAGGCAAAGGCAGCACTACAGGGCCGACCAAAGCCACTGTGCCGCCTGGGTACAAGGATGAAATGCTGCCCTCCCCCCCAAAAAAAAACAAAACAGGTGTCGTGTATGAGTGTATCACAGAGTTCCACAGGAATAAAACACACAGTAATGTGCTGTATGTATGAGTGTATCACAGATCTCCCCAGCAATAAAACTCAAAATAATGTGCAGTGTGCCTAGTTGAGGCCCAGAATGCTGCCCCTGGCAAAGTGCTGCCTGGAGCCATGGCTCCATCTGGCCCCATGGATGGGACAGCCCTGCCGCTGTAACATATGTATCTTATTATCATATTTGTTCATTATTACTATTGAATTCCTGGTTGAAACTATGACCGTAAGAAAAACATCGTTTTAGTTTTAGTCAATGTACTTTTCTTTGTTTAGTTCAATCCGAAATTCCCCGTGTTTGTTAATAGTCCGATGTATTTCACAGTCAAATATGAAGAAGCAAATTGCACAAACAGAAAAGAAAATTAATTTCCGAACAAACTCCAAGGTGTAAAAATTAAAAAAAAATAGAAAAATAAAGTGTTGCTGAAGACGTCTCACACGGCATAAAAATTATTTGCTAATTTCAAAAAAAGGAGAAAAATATTTTAAATTAACGGTTTTATTAATAAACGCACGCACACTCAGGCATTCACCGGGAGATTAAATAGAACTGCCGTCTCAATGAGTTTTGTATGTAGCCACCGGTATCGTGTGATGGGTTTAGCAGCGAAAAATTACTAAAACCCCAAGCCTTAAATTATGTTTTGCTGCTTTAAATCGGACAAGTGCAACACACTCTCTTCAGGAGTAGGGATGAGCTGTTCGGGTTCGGACGGTTCGGAGTTCGATCCGAACTTTGGCAGTTCGAAAGTTCGCGAATTTCGAACTTTTTGGGAGTGTTCGGTTCGAGTTCGAAAAAAAAAAGAAATTTTGAAAAAAGTATACAAAATGCTTAAAAAAAATACTAAAAAAATCTAGAAATAAAGAGACTCTTTACTGCAGAATATTATAAGCAACGGTTCATTAGATATTGAATTAAAAACTAATGTGTACGTGGAAAGATTATCAACTCTAAATGACCTCTGTTCACAAACGGGCATAACACCAGGTGTTTTTAGTCTGGTAATCAATTTGATACATTGTACACCATACTGGGGGTGGGGTGGTGTCTGCTTCTGATTGAGATTTGAGAATTCATTTCCCTAAAACATCCTAATATACTGCATTTAACCCTTTCGCTGCTGAGGCTTTTCACACCTCTGTGCTGAGGTCATTTTTACCGCTTTCGCTCATCATGTTTAACCGCGTTTTGTAGCCATATTTTGATATATGACCCAGACATATTATATATCGTTCTTTCCGGCAGACTTGGCAGATTCATAATATGTCATTATTATATGTATACGTTATGTCATGTCTGTATATTATAACAAAAATGCAATAAAATTTGAATTTTCAATAATTTATTATGTGTAAAGTGTTTTTTTCACATTTTAACATGCGATCGTTTGCGGTTATATTTTGTATGGGGTGCGCTCGTTAAAAATGGGGTCTCGTTACATTTTTTTTTGGGGGAAAATTTCGCTTTTTTTAACAAACGCACCGCATACAAAAATCGTTAGTGCAGCATTATTGTACACATTATAATTGAAATGGGAACAATATTGCTGCATTAACAAAACAAAAACAAAACAAAAAAAACTTGTTTATTTTGTTTTTTAGAATTTTTTTATTTTTATTTTTATTTTTTTATTTTATTTTATTTTAAAAAACATTTTTCATTCTCATGTTTGGTATCCTTGGAAAGGCCATGCTCTGGCCGATCCAACAATATCAAACATTAACCCCTAGCTGCCATGGATCGGGAGATAGGGGGTTCATTGGAACCCCCTATCTCCACCATTGGTGGCAGCTAGGGGTAAACTCCAGGACTGGTGTCATCGAGCTATGCACTATGACGCCAGTCCTTAGGGGGAGTTCCTGGAGCTCCAGGAGAGGATCACGATCCGGCTTTTCAGCACCGATTCGTGATCCGGCTCCCTAGGGGTTAATCACAGACACCGTTTGGGAGGGCAGGCTGTGCCCTTCCAAACAGTGCCTGGATTAACCCTCTGCCCCCGGCGATCGGGAGGGAGAGAGGTCCAAAGGACCTCCCCCCTCCCTTTCAGGCACTTCCTCCGCACATGCGGGGGGGCACCTGAATTAGATGTCATCACGCCGCCGCGATGACATCTAATTGCTCCGCCGGGGTCCCGGAGTGCTGGGCTGACATCCAAGATGTCAGCCCGCACCAGCAGATTGCTGCCTGCTGTGCATGGACGCGCTCAGCGCGTCCATAGCACAGGAGAACCACTTGGCTGGACGCGCTGAGCGTGTCCATAGCAGCCAAGTGGTTAACTTGTGTTTGAAAAAAATTCAAAATAACATCTAAGGCTAGGGTCAGATGAGGGCATTTTGTACGGACTGTGCGTCCGTGCAGTATGGACGTACTTACTGACTGACAACAAGATAGTGGCCAAACAGTCCGTTTTTTTCACTGACGTATTTTTTGACTGATGTAGCAGGGAAAATAAATTAAAATGAAAAAACATTCTGTCCGTCAAAAAATGCTGGACGTATAAATGCAGTCCATCTGACCTCGTTTCATCACTCACACACAAAGCTACACGGACGTTGCGGACGTGGCGCACTCCGCACGTCCGTTCTAGCAGTATTACGTTCTTGCCTAACCTGCGTCCGTTTGCTGCGTCCGCCATGCATCCGCACTTCCGTGCGGACGTACTTCGTGTGTGGGGTTCCATTGGTCAGAATGCTATGCTGCCACGGACGTACAAATGTGCGGCAACACGGACGTGATAAGGCTGGGGTCAGACGAACGCAGTTAAGCAATGTTATTTTTCACCTCGGGATTAAACCTTCACAGGGTTATTCAGAGAGCGGTGAAAAGCAGGAGAATGACTGAAGAGAAAATTCTAGGTCATAATAGCCGAACCAGAAAAATTCTCCCATTTAACTCACTTTCCAAATCGGCTATTTGGTCTAGATTGTTCTCTTCTCCTGCCAGTTCTCCTGGTTTTCACCTCTCTCTCAGGGTTGTTCAGAGAAAGGTGAAAACCAGGAGAATGGCAGGAAAAGAGAACAATCTGGACCAAATAGCCGATTTGGAAAGTGAGATAAGGCTAGGGTCAGACTAACGCATTTTTCACAGCGACCGTCAAAAAGTGCGTCCGAACGCATTGCTGTATTTTTTCACGGAATATGCGAAAACGGTCATACGATGCGCATTTTTGTGCGTGATTTTTTACGGATCCAAACCAGGAAACTTTGGGTGTCTGGACGTTATGTTGGCCGGACATGAGCAGGGTCTGACATCTCCAAATCACGCACACACACCGCTAGTAGACGCAGCGCACTCTGTACGTCCGTACTAGCGGTTCTGCGTTCTCGAAAAAATGTGTTCATTTTCCACTTGCGTTGCGCAGCCGGACTTTCGTGCGACCGTACTTGGTATATTGGCCGTCATTGGCCGTCATTTGCTGCTAGTGCGGCCGTGATTAAGTGCGCCTAAACGCATGTTAAAAATTCGCTAGTCTGACCCTAGCCTAAATGGGAGAATTTTTCTGGTTTGGCTATTTTGACCTAGAATATTCCATTCTCCAGTCATTCTCCTGCTCTACACCGCTCTCTGAATAACCCTGACAGGGTTATTCAGAGAAAGGTGAAACTCAGGAGAATGACTGAAGAGAAAATTCAAGGTAAAAATAGCCAAACCAGAAAAATTCTCCCATTTATCTCACTTTCCAAATCGGCTATTTGGTCTAGAATTTTCCATTGTCCAGTCATTCTCCTGCTTTTCACCGCCAAAAAATCAGTAAACTTTTTCTTCGTGTCCTAAAATGTCTCCTCTTTTCATACAGACTGCCGCCCCAAGCAGTTGTTTATGGATAGATTAAAGGAAAAGCATTTACCGTCACTTGAAATGTCATTTTTTGGTTTTTACATATTTCTATACATCCTAGAAATCCGCCACTTCACGGGCAGGTTATGGGGACCTCCCAGGCACGATATTTGAAGGAATTTTTCGTTTTTATTTTTAACCCTTATTTCATGGAAAACTCACTGTCCCTTTAAAAACTTTTTTTTTTTAACTTTTTGTCCTTGTTTCCTGTCCCCCAGGGCACTAGCCGGACCCCCATACACTTTTTATGGCAAATATCTAGCATATATGCCCTCTTGGAGGGCACTCTAAAAACCAAATTTTCAGCCCCATTGACTTGTATGGAGTTCGGGTTCGGATCCGAACATTTGGAAAGTTCGGGTTCGGCTTCGAACCGAACTCGGGGAGTGTTCAGCTCATCCCTATTCAGGAGTTGCCCAAAAGCAATAAAAAAAAAAAAGCGCAATAAAATCTTATATGTATACAAGGTGGAAAGCCTGCCCAGAGGGCAGTCTATTGTGGATATACTGCCCCAGCTCATGGATACTGCTCCAGCACGTGGATACTGCCCCAGCTCGTGGATACTGCCCCAGCTCGTGGATATTGCCCCAGCTCGTGGATATTGCCCTAGCTCATGGATATTGCCCCAGCACGTGGATACTGCCCCAGCTCGTGGATACTGCCCCAGCACGTGGATACTGCCCCAGCTCGTGGATACTGCCCCAGCTCGTGGATATTGCCCCAGCTCGTGGATATTGCCCTAGCTCATGGATATTGCCCCAGCACGTGGATACTGCCCCAGCTCGTGGATACTGCCCCAGCTCGTGGATATTGCCCCAGCTCGTGGATATTGCCCTAGCTCATGGATATTGCCCCAGCTCGTGGATATTGCCCCAGCTCGTGGATATTGCCCCAGCACGTGGATACTGCCCCAGCTCATGGATACTGCCCCAGCTCGTGGATATTGCCCCAGCTCGTGGATACTGTCCCAGCTCATGGATACTGTCCCCCAGCTCATGGATACTGCCCCCCAGCTCCTGGATACTGTCCCAGCTCATGGATATTGCCCCCCAGCTCATGGATATTGCCCCCAGCTCATGGATAATGTCCCCCAGCTCATGGATACTGCCCCCCAGCTCATGGATACTGCCCCAGCTCATGGATATTGCCCCCAGCTCCTGGATACTGCCCCCAGCTCATGGATATTGTCCCCAGCTCATGGATATTGCCCCCAGCACATGGATATTGCCCCCCAGCTCATGGATAATGTCCCCCAGCTCATGGATACTGCCCCCCAGCTCATGGATACTGTCCCCCAGCTCATGGATATTGCCCCCAGCTCATGGATATTGCCCCCCAGCTCATGGATAATGTCCCCCAGCTCATGGATACTGCCCCCAGCTCATGGATATTGCCCCCCAGCTCCTGGATACTGTCCCAGCTCATGGATATTGCCCCCAGCAGCTCATGGATAATGCCCCCCAGCTCATGGATACTGCCCCCAGCTCATGGATATTGCCCCCAGCTCCTGGATACTGTCCCAGCTCATGGATATTGCCCCCCAGCTCATGGATATTGCCCCCCAGCTCATGGATACTGCCCCCCAGCTCATGGATACTGTCCCCCAGCTCATGGATATTGCCCCCAGCTCATGGATATTGCCCCCCAGCTCATGGATAATGTCCCCCAGCTCATGGATACTGCCCCCCAGCTCATTGATATTGCCCCCCAGCTCCTGGATACTGTCCCAGCTCATGGATATTGCCCCCCAGCTCATGGATATTGCCCCCCAGCTCATGGATACTGCCCCCCAGCTCATGGATATTGCCCCCCAGCTCATGGATATTGCCCTCCAGCTCATGGATATTGCCCCCAGCTCCTGGATATTGCCCCCAGCTCCTGGATATTGCCCCCCCAAGCTCTCATGGATATATGCCCCAGCTGAAGCTCAGACCAGACATGGGGCAGCTGTTCGAATGCTCTATCGGCATTCGGACAGCCGCCCCATGAGCTCCGGCATACTTACCTTTCCGAGCGGCGCCGGGGAAGTGAAAGTTTCCCCACTTCCGCTCGTTGAAGGACCCAAGCCGCGGTCACGTGGGACTCCCACGTGACTGGGGCTTGGGTCCTTCAAAGAGCGGAAGCGAGGGAAGTTTCCCTTCGCCGCTCAGGGGTTAGATGTGCGCGGCAGCCGGGTAGAGGCTGCGAGCGCAGCCTCTACCCGGCTGCTGTGTGCATCTTGTAACCGCTGAGGCGAGCGCACAGCCGGCTCGTGCCGCGGCGGTTGCATGCGCGCGCAACCAACCTCCGCTGGTTGCGCGCGCATGCGCAGAGTAAGGCTTGGCGACGGACACGCCAAGCCTTACTCAATTATAGTATAGATTAAATATTTTGCAATTGTACAATCTTAGTACTATAATGACATTTGCATAGTAATATACATCCATATAGTGGAAAAATACTTACAGGGTTATTCAAAGAGAATCGAAAAGTAAACGCACACTCGGTGACTTTTCGTTCTCTTCAATTCGGTGTGATTTGGCGATCCTCTGTCAGCGACGCTGCGGTGTATTCCGCAAGCACCACAGGGCCGTCGTAGTGCTGGGAAATGCTGCCGCAAACCCGCCGAACACTCACCGCAAAACCAGGGCGAACGCACACAGAAACCCACAAAAACATCTGGATTAACCCCACCGAACACGCCGGAGAAACCCGAGCAGGAGCCGATCAGAGGGCAGAGCAGCCATCAGAAAACCGCACCGCAGACGAATGGAGTGGAAAAAAAACCCTAGTACGCTTGAATGTTTGAAAAGTGAAACGCTGTTTGCAAAGAAACTACAGAACGAAAATGTCTGAAATTTACACATAAGATCCAATGAATGATAATAAAAAGGGCTGTTACAGAAAAGGAAAAAACTATTTAAAAAAAAAAATCGCGGAATTTTTTTTGCAGAAAAATGCCTAAAAGATCCTAAAAAATCTATAAACAAAGACACTCTTTACTGCAGAATTTTATAATGAACGGTTTATTAGATATTGATTTAAAACAGGAATATTTTTAACATTGAAGCCTATGGGATTGAATAAACCTGTCGAATGAAACCACCGAAAAGCAGGGAAATTCGGCAACTTTTCACTGCTGTTTTGTGTTCTCTGAATAGACGAAGCATTGCTTCTCTATGGGGATTCACTGCCCTCGAACAGGCACCGAACAGGCACCGTAAGTGCAGGCAATTCGCTAGCATTTGGCGAACTGCCTGCTCTCTGAATAGCTGAATGTCCAGGAAAGGTAACCGAACGCTGAATTTCACTGTTCGGCTACCTTTCGGGCACAATTCGGAGCTCTTTGAATAACCCTGTTAAATTACGTAGTGGATCTCCTTCTGCTGAATTCGTCAGTCTGTGAGTGTCTTTATTTCACCATTATTTGATCTCCAGCTGTCAGACTTAAATGGTAAGGATAAAGCAGCACTCCTATGTAGGAGATATTCACAAAGACTCAAACAGCTTAAGATCTATTTTATTAAGCCCTCCCAGACAAAAATGTTTTTTAAAAAACCCCAATTTTTTAAATATTAGTTTTATCATGTTATTTATTAATTTTTAAAAAATTTAAACACATTTTTTTTCATCATTTTATATATTTATTTTTAATTTCTTTTACACCAAACCTAGTCATGATCAGGCCTTTCCAATGATATCAAACATGACTCTCTAGCTGCCACGGATCAGGAGATACGTTGATCTAAATTATCCCCCTATCTCCACTTGGCAGCTAGGGGTTTAACTGGCCCACTGACATCCTTACAGATATGGTGACGATGTCAGTGGGTGGGGGGGGTGACCTGGAGGCTTGGCTGACATTCAAGATGGGGTTAATGACAGGTACTGCTGAAAAGGGGAGACTCTCCCCTTTCCAGCGTTACTTGTTTTGTTTTTCTATGTGGAGCTGTTGGGAGGGAGAGAGCTGCAAATGAGCCTCCACCATACCCTTTGCTTTTTCCCCCTCCAGGCACCATGGGGGCGCCTGGCGATGAAGTCATCATGCACGTTGATGACATCATCGCGCCTGCCGGGCTCCCTGAAAAGACGGGGCAGACTTCCAGCCTGCGAGAACGCCGCGGGAACACCGGACAGAGAGGTGAGTATAGGGAGGGAAGGAGGGAGGTTAGGAGAACGTGACGTACATAGTACGTCCGTGGTCCTTTAGGGGCATTTCCCCACAGGATGTACTATGTACTAGGTATGAGCTGTTCGGTTTGATCTGTTCGGAGTTCGCATCGAACATCGGCCGTTCGCGAACTCCGAACATTTCCGCGTGTTCGCCGCATGTTCGCCCACATTGGACCACAATGCACTTTTCCACTGGCCTGAAGCTTGTAATTGGCTACAGCCTTGCACCTGACCACAGGTCAGGTGCAAAACAGGTGCAAGACTACGCCAATCACGGCTCAGAGTCCTGATTGGGCAAATGTTGCCCAATCATGGGCTCACAGAGCTAAGTCCGGCAGCACACTATATAAGGGTTCACACAGCCCCCCAATGTGTTTTTTGAGAGGAGATTGTTCTGTTAGTGTGTCTTCCCAGTGCCAGCAGCTATTGGGGGGGGGGTCTCACTTCTACAAGATATCTGGGAATTATTGTAATCTGTGTGTTCTCACTAGGGATGAGCCGAACACCCCGTGTTCGGTTCACATTCAAACTCGAACAATTTCAAAAGTTCGAGTTCGAACTCGAACACGAACCAAACTCAATGCAAGTCAATGGGACTCAAAAGTTAGATTTTTAGAGTGCCCTCCAAGAAGGCATATATGCAAGATATTTGCCATGAAAGGTGTATGGGGGTCCGGGTAGTGCCCTGGGAGACAGGAAACAAGAACAAATAGTTTAAAAAAGACGTTTTTAAAGGAATAGTGAGTTTTCCATAAAATAAGGGTTAAAAATAAAAATGAAAAATTCCTTCAAATATCGTGCCTAGGAGGTCCCCATAACCTGCCCGTGAAGTGGCGGATTTGTAGGATGTATAGAAACTTCGCCATCAGAGACCCACACACAACACCAAGCCACCCTTAAGGGGTTAAAATGCACAGGGACTGACTACTATCCTGTTAGATGAGGGAATGTATTATATGTATAAAGCAAGGTATATATGACAATGGATAGTCAGAGACTCTAGGGACTCAGCTTGTACGCTTTATGATAGACATTTTCACGTTGTGTTGTGTTACTAATGCAGAAGCAGCAAGCCCTTCCACCACGCTTGCACCAAAACTATAGCTCTAACACAATAATAATTGTATGCTCATATAGGCCCTTCGGGAGAGGTACATGACATACAAATACTGGAATATTACGTTTAAATCTAAGGAGTGTGATAAAGATTTTATTAAGCCCTTTATGACAAATGACGTAACATCTACATCATTAATGATTGGCTTTACAGAGCCCTGGTCCTTAAGGGGTTAAACAGCATATCAGAGGAACATGTAGTAGAAATTAACACTTCTTAGAATTCAGAAGCACAGTATTTATACAGGTGCAGGAGCCACACCAGTCTGCAGGCAATGTATCAAATTCATGAGACCAGACTAATAAGAAGCACATATTATTTCCAAACACTAATTAACACCTGTTGTTTACGCCATTTGAGAGCCCTGCTGTAAGCACATGTCATTTAGAGGTGAGAATCTTTGTACCTAGACATTAGGCAGACTGTAAAGCATACTTTCCTTGTAAACTAGAAAATCCACATCACCCATTGCAGAATTTTAAAGATGAAACACACAGGCGGTGCAAAAAATCCAATGCAAGCAACATGTGTGCCTTCTTGCCCTGGGTAGTTTTTTAATTCAATATCTAATAAACCGTTGCTTATAATATTCTGCAGTAAAGAGTCTCTTAATTTGTAGATTTTTTAAGCATTTTTTATACTTTTTTCAAAATGGTTTTTTTTTCAGACTCGAACCGAACACGCCAAAAAGTTCGAAGTTGGTGAACTTTCAAACTGCCAATGTTCGAGTCGAATTCCAAACTGATTGAACCGAACAGCTCCTCCCCAGTTCTCACTGCCAGCAGCTATTGGGGGGTCTCACTTCTACAAAATATCTGGGAATTGTTGTAATCTGTGTTCTCACTGCCAGCAGCTATTGGGGGGGTCTCACTTCTACAAGATATCTGGGAATTGTAATCTGTGTCTTGTCACTGCCACCCATCAGGGGGTCTCACTGATTTATAGGAGGTTCCTGGGAATTGTAATATGTGTCTTCTCACTGCCAGCTATCAGGGGGTCCCACATACTTCTAGCAGATATCTGGGAATTATAACCTGTGTCTTGTCACTGCCACCCATCAGGGGGTCTCACTGATTTCTAGGTGGTTTCTGGGAATTTTAATCTGTGTCTTGTCACTGGCTGAAAGCTATCAGGGTGTCTCGCTGAGTTATACCAGAGTTCTGCATATCTTTAATCTATATATCACTCACCATGTCAGAAAGACCAAAAAGGACAGGCAGACGCTCCCAGACACAGATAAGAGGGCAAGCAGCCTCTGTGTCGGGAGGTTGTACCTCTGGTCATCGTGGATGTGGTGCATCCTCTGCAGGGGCACGCTTGCCCTTTCTAACTGGTGCTGGTCGTCTTAAGCAGCAGCAACATACAGAGAATTTTCAGGATTGGCTAACCAGGCCATCCTCATCCTCCGAGTCCTCTGCCAGCCAGGCTTGTAGTGCTTTACAGCCAACATCAGCTGGCAAAACATCTAATTCAGCCTCCATGTCCACAGCTACTCCTGCCGTAGCCTCACTATCACACACAGAGGAGTCAGCTGAATTGTTTGACTACAATGACAGTGACATGCTGCTTGAGGATGTGCAGCAACTACAGTGCTCTGATTCAAACTCTGAGGTTGAGGAAGGGAGTATAATCAACCTAGAGAAAAGGGGTGCCAGTGACACACAAATAACTGGCACTCATGTTGCCCCAGCAGTTGCAGCATACTGCCAAGTTGGCTCCAGTGACGAGGAGATAAGGGGTGATGACGATGATGAGGTCACTGACTCCACCTGGGGAGGAGGAGGTACAACAAAAATGAGGCAGAACGTCCTCTATGACCAACCGTAGCCAGTCCAAGGCATCAGATGTCACAGCTGCCCAGGTGCAGAGTGCTGTTGTCTCAAAGCACATGTACAGGAAGTCTGCTGTCTGGGAGTTCTTTAAGAAATGTGCAGCAGACTGCACCATTGCTATTTGTAATCTATGTCAGAGGAGGATCAAGCGTGGGAAAGACATCCCACGCTTGGTACCACGTGCTTGAGGCGACATATGACCACCTGCCATGCATCCCACTTTGCATAGGTCCTCCTCCTCCTCATCTGTCTCTACCCCCACTATATGTCCTGCCATGTCATTGCCTACAACCTCCACTGACAGGGATGATGCTACAGTAATGGATGTACCAGGTCCTTCCTCAGAATGTGACAGCATCCCATCAGCTGAAGATTTACGCAGTCAGATTACGTTGCCCCAGCTGCACCAGCGTAAGAAAAAATATAGTCCCAACCATCCAAGCAGGCATCTAAATGCCAGCTTAGCAAAATTACTCGCATTACAGCTGCTGATTTTCCAGCTGGTGGACTCTGCTTCCTTCCGTGAATTTGCTGAATATGCTGTACCACAGTGGCAGGTTCCAAAACGCCATTACTTTTCACGGAAGGCCATTCCAGCACTATACCAGCACATGGAAGACAATGTTATCCAGTCATTGGGAAAGGCAGTCAGCAGCAAGGTGCACATGACTTTAGACACGTGGTCCAGCAAGCATGGACAGGGCCGTTACATTTCCTTCACGGCACACTGGGTAACTCTGCTTGCAGCTGGGAGGGATCCAGGACGGGGCTCTGTGCTGGAGCTTGTTCATCCACCATGCCTCCAGAAAGCTGCTTGTATGAGGTCTGTCTGCTCCACCACCTCTTCTTCCTCCTCCTCCTCCTCCTCCTCCTCCTCCTTCTCTGTCTCTGGCGAAGTGGCAGTTAAACCGACGTGTGGCAGGGGCTACGCAATGGCTCAAGCAAAAAGATGCCATACTATGCTTGAGCTGGTTTGTTTAGGGGACAGGAGCCACACCGGGCCAGAAATTCTGTCAGCTCTGCAGGGGCAGGTGCAGAGATGGTTAACACCACGCCAGCTTCAGCTGGGAATGGTCGTCTGTGATAATGGCAGCAACCTTCTCTCCGCCCTACACCAGGGTAAGTTGCTGCATGTACCATGCCTAGCACACATCCTAAATCTGGTGGTACAGCTTTTCCTAATCAAGTACCCAGGGCTGGCAGAGCTTCTCAGCCAGGCCAGAAAAGTCTGCAACCACTTCAGACGGTCATTCCCAGCAAGTGATCGCATGGCAGAAATTCAAAGAGAATTCCACCTTCCCACAAACCGTCTGATCTGTGACATGCCCACCAGGTGGAACTCGACATTGGCAATGCTGCAGCGTCTGTACAAGCAGCAGAGGGCCATCAATGAGTGCCTGTGTGAGTATGGCACAAGGACAGGTTCAGGTCAACTTGTTTTTTTTTCCCACTGCAGTGGCTGATGATCAAGGATGCATGCACTGTACTGTCACCATTTGAGGAGGCAACTAGGATGGTGAGCATGGACAGTGCATGCATCAGTTACACAATTCCTTTAGTGTTCCTGCTGGAGCGCACTCTGCAGAGAATTATAGATGTGGCACTAGAGGCAGAGCAGCAGGAGGAAGAGGAGGCCTTCCCTAGCTCTCAAGGCCCCAGTTTTTATGCAGGCAGCATTCCTGCGGGTCCTAAGATCAGACAGGAGGAGGATGAGGAGGAGGAGGAATATTTAAGTAGTGGGGGCATTGAAGGTGGGGATTCCTCAAGGGAGGGTTTTGTGTGCCCAGAAACCCAAGGTCTAGTACGTGGCTGGGAGGAGGAAGTGCACAATGGGGTCATCCTCATTGACCAGGAAGACTCAGAAGCTAATGAGCTAATGCCACCTCCGACCTACGCTGCATGGGCTCCCTTATCCTGCAATGCCTGCTTAAGGACCCCAGGATTCGTGCTATCAAGGAGAGGGATCATTACTGGTTGACAAGCCTTCTTGATCCACTATACAAGGGTAAAGTTGCAGAGCTCATCCTGCCCGCACAGAGGGAGGACCGGATGAAACAACTTGAGTACACTCTAAAGCGACACTTGTGTAACACGTTTCCTGGCACTGGTAGGCTATAAGAAATGTGTAAAATCGAAATTCATTTTCGTTCAATTTGTGATTTCGGCTCCATTCCTGATTTCGGTTCCATTTCAGTACTTTCGGACATCGTTTTTATATCGCTGATTCTGTAATTAAATTTTGTATCATTCCCATCTCAATGTATCCTTCCTGGAAATAGAAACCAGAGAAACCTCAATGTATCCTTCTTGTAAAACATGAGAAATCTCAAATGGCAGAATTATCATATCGGCAGATATATCGTATCGTATAATTATCGTATCGTATAATTATCAAAAATCATTAGTTTACGTCAAAACGAATAGACACTTTGAAACGAGGAGAACAGACGTTCCGAAAAACACGAAAATTTCCGAAATCACGAAAAAAAAGTCTATACGAAAAACAAACCGAAACGGAAATCGGCCGAAACTAAAATTTACAAAATCCGAACGAACCGAAGGAAAAAAAAAAAATAATAAAAAAAAAATCGGTGCACAAGCCTAGTTACGGTGTGACGGCACTGTTGCGGACACTAATGGCCCAATTTTAAAGTACCTATTGTTACTTTCATCCAAAGCCTGCATAAGTTTCACTAGAATTTAGCCAAAAAAGCACTAAACTTGTTCTGCGTCTCCCAAAATGTCTCCTCTTTTCATACAGGCTGCTGCCCCAAGCAGTTGATTATGAATAGATTAAAGGAAAACCATTTACGTCATTTAAAATGTCAATTTTTTAAAATGTTTTTTTAAATGTTTCTATGCATCCTACAAATCCTCCACTTCATGGGCAGGTTATGGGGACCTCCTAGGCACGATATTTGAAGGAAATTTTTGTTTTTATTCTTAACCTTTATTTCATGGAAAACTCACTGTTCCTTTAAAAATGACTTTTTTTACTTTTTGTCCTGGTTTCCTGTCCCCCGGGGCACTACCCGGACCCCCATATACCTTTTGTGGCAAATATCTTGCATATATGCCCTCTTGGAGGGCACTCTAAAAATCGAACTTTCGAGTCCCATTGACTTGCATCAAGTTCGGTTCGTGTTCGAGTTCGAACTTGAACTTTTGAAATTGTTCGAGTTCGAATGCAAGCTGAACACGGGGGTTGTTCGGTTCATCACTAATGCTGATTGCTGAATGCATGTTCAGGGGTGGAACACAACATGGAGTGTACCACATGGGCAGTGGCGTAACCAGAGTTATGTGTGCCCGGGGCAGAATAACCCCCCTCATTATATAAACGTCTGCTCTGGTTATAAGCAGGCTGGACCGGGACAAAATATTGGACCCCAAGAATTATATACACAGGCACTGGACCCCCAGAATTATATACACAGGCACTGGACCCCAAAATTATATACACAGGCACTGGACCCCCAGAATTATATATACACTGTACCCCCAGAATTATATACACAGTCTCTGGATCCCCCTCCCAGCACATACCCCTTGCAGCTATGCAGTGTAGGGTAACCCAGGTGTGGGCTGCCCAGTGCACCCTTTCCATGCTGCCAGAACACACGTGGCACCCCATCTACACAGCCCTGCAAACCCTTTCCATACCATGGGCCCAGGGTACCCCCTCCAGCTCACACATGGAAATATTGGCCCCCAGCTCACACATAGAAGTATTGTGCCCCCAGCTCACATGGATATATATTGCCCCAGATCACACATGGAAATATTTGCCCCCAGCTCTCACCTATGGATATATTTGCCCCCAGCTCTCACACATGGATATATTTGCCCCCAGCTCTCACAAATGGATATATTTGCCCCACAGTTCTCACCCATGGATATATTTGCTCCCAGCTCTCACACGTGGATATATTTACACCCCAGTTCTCACCCATGGATATATTTGCCCCCAGCTCTCACCCATGGATGTATTTGCTCCCAGCTCTCACCCATGGATATATTTACCCCCCAGCTCTCACACATGGATATATTTACCCCCCAGCTCTCACACATGGATATATTTTCCCTTGGCTCTCACACATGGATATATTTTCCCCCAGCTCTCACACATGCATATATTTGCCCCCCAGCTCTCACACATGGATATATTTGCCCCAGCTCACCTCTCGTCATTGCCGGGGGCTGAGTGCTTTTCCTTCTCCTCGAGCGGTCGCCAGCATAAGCTCTGCTGCGCGGCTGGGGATCTAACCACCAGCCAGATCTCGCGAGATCGCGGATGGCTGGTGGATAGATCCCCAGCCGAGCGGCTGAGCTTTATGCTGGCGACCGCTCGTAGGATAGCAATGCGGACGCCGGCATTTGCCCCCCGGCGCTCACTTTGACGGGCTCTGTCCACAGCTGGAACCTGCGCAGGGCTCGAGCCCTGCCCCCCAGGTCTCCGGGCGTAACAACTGGGTCCTGCGCCCGGGGCACCCGCACCGGCTGCCCCCCCGGTTGTTACGCCACTGCACATGGGTGGGGTTTCAGGAGGGTGGCAGCCATGAGGCATGACACCTACAGAGTCATGTGAGGCAGCGTTGGAAAGGCCAGAAGCTGACCTTTGCAATGATACCAAATACGACCATGTTTAGTGTAAAGATAAATTATTTCTCTTTTTGTCTTTTGGTTTCGTTTTAAAGCAGCACCATTGTACATATTTCACTTTTTTAGTGAAAGGGTTAAATAAGTGTACAACTCAAAAATATGGGGATATTCTTTTCTTAGCTTAATGAACATCTGCATAAACCTTTCCTTTTTATTTTATTCCGTTGGAAACCTCCAGGAATATTCCATTCTGTTCATTTTAGGAAGCAGTGAGCTTATTATAATTTATTTTTTTGTCTGTCTATGTTCCTTCCAGCGAAAATCACCAATATGACTGTTTTTATAAAGATTAATACTGACCCAAAAATAACCAAAATTGATTATTTCTGTCCCGCTTTGTGTGGCCTCGTATTAAGCTTCATATTCTGGATGCCGTGCAGTGTATCTTCATAAGGACCTGTCACCTTCCTCTATATTTTTTTTTAATATGAAACCTAATACGTGTAGAAACCACGCTCCTGTGCACATCTGATTAAAATATCACATTTTAATAAGCGCGCACCACCTTACAGTATTTACTCGTAGCAACAATTTTAAAACAGAAATGCGACGCCCGACGCGTTCCATGATTCCTTCTTCCCGTTAATCAAAACGTGGCTCATAATTCCATTTATTTTCTATTTTATTTTCCCGCAAACTCGTTTACGTGACGTTTGTCCGTTACGACGTAACGATCCCGATCGTTATTTAATTTTTCCCCCTCGTTTTATTCATTAATTCTGTAACTATGACAAAGATAGTTTTTGGTGCTTTCGACAAAAAAAAAAAAAAAAAGCATCAGCGTTGGAAATCTTGAATCCCTACAAAGCAGCTCTTTGTTATAGGAGCAATTCATCATCTTTATAATGTGTCACTTTGTGTTACTCTGTGTCATTTTATGTTGTAACGTGACATGACACAATGTAATTAAACTAACACAATAAAATAGCTCATATTTAAGGAAAAGCAATATTTTCCAGATCAGATAATTACTGTGTTATCAGCACAGACTCGAGCGATTCCCTCTACAAAGGATTTTTTCTTTTTTTTATCATTTTATACAACTCTAGACCCGAGGGGATGGGCAGAATTCCAAGGTCACAACTTGAAAGCTTCACTTTTTTTGTTTCAATTTTCATACAGTTACACTTCAATCTATTTTCCGCGTCGGAGGGGTAGTATGACTCATGAATAAGTGAATTACACACCATGTAAATATTATTTTATGATATGTTGCCGGGCTGAGCTATGCTTTGAAAGCCTTCATGATGCATATTTATGTATAGGGGAGATGTTGAAGGAATAGTTAGAAAAGCAGCCAAGAGTTTTTAGTTTTTAATATTAGGAATTTAAAAATAGTGTTTCCTTTTTCTTTGCCCTTAAATAATTGGTCGGATCCTGCTGACTCATCTGCCCAATTATCTTTTATTAGAGATGTGCATTCGATTCGGAAAAAAATCGGAATTTGAACGAAATTTAATAATTCGTATTTCGGAAGTACTTCCGAATAACAAATCGATACGATACGAATTCGAAACGAAACGGTATATAACAAATTTATTTTGTTTTGCACTGTGTCATCTTCATAAAAGAACATTTTGAATAATCGATATCAACTATTGAATTTGAAATGAACTATCAAATGGATATCAATTATCGAATTTGAAATCGATTCGAAAGTTCAAATCGATTCAAAATTTCAAATCAATCCGAAACAAAACGAAATACGAAACGAAATTAGTTACGAAATTCTGAGAACGAAATTATTGAAAAACGTAACTAAACTAAACTAAACTAAACAAAAATTTCAGCCATGCACATCCCTATTTTTTTATATATTGTTTTGTTTTGGCTGATTTTACTCAACTTTTGTCCCAGCTTTTCAGCTCAAGGACTCCCAGACCCAGAAGTCCCTGAAGCTTTTCTACCCAATTTGCTCTCCTTTGCAATTTGAGTAGTGTAGGAAATGCAAATTGCGTAGCGCTATGGGACTTGCCCGCTTTACATACTCAAATATGTCTTACTGTATACTGCTCCACCAGAATTCTGGTGCTCTCTGGTTCCCCACACATCAGGGAATCAAATTCCCTGACCCAACGGTGAATTCAGCACTCACCGCAAGCCAAAATGCAGGGAAGAGCCGCTGAATCAAAAATAAAAACCGCCACAAAACCGCCGAGATTATTGGATCCAATAAGCTGAAAATCCACGGTGCACATTCTCAAGGCCACTACAGCACCCGCAGAAGCACCCAGAGACACAAATGCCACTGTCCGGGACATCCAGACCCATTCTGAGCTCCTGAGAATTTCCTTTAATTTACCTGTGGTGCACCATGGCTCTTTATCGGTGACTATAAGGCTAGGGTCAGACGAACGCATTTTTCACGTTGTCCGTGAAAAAGTGCGTTCGAACGAACGTACGTATTTTTTCCCGGAATACGCGATAGCGGTCACACGATGCGCCTTTTCGTCTGTGATTTTGTACGGATCATCAATAAAACACTTTTTGTGTCTGGACGTTATGTTAGCCGGACATGTGCAGTGTCTGACGTCTCCCAATCACGCAAACACGCCGCTATGCGGACGCAGCGCACTCTGTACGTCAGTAGTAGCGGTTTGACGTTCTCGAAAAAATGCGTTCGTTGGCCACTTGCGTTGCACGGACGAACTTTCGTGCGGCCGTTGGTCGTATGTTCCCGGCATTGGACGTCATTTGCTGCTAGCACGGCCGTGATTTCGTGTGGCTAAACGCACATGAAAAATGCGTTCGTCTGACCCTAGCCTAAATAGGAACCTGATGTTCGTGGCGTTGGCGGCTTGGAAAAAATTTAAAAAGAGATTACTGGTCTCTTGCGCTCCCACGCTGTCCGCTACCAATGGGGTGTTTCCGGGTCACTGCTTGTGATGCAGGATGGGAGGCCCTGCTCGGATGCCACGGTGGAGGAAGCCTGGTCTCTCCTTCGTGACATGGGCCTTGGCGTTGTGGACCTTGGAGCACCAGCCAGTGGAAGTGTGGGACCTATGCTGTCTCAACCAAGGGATCCTGGATGACAGAGACTCGTCCTGCCATCTTTCCTCCCCTTGCCCCCCACCTCCCTGCTGTGCTTTCCTTGCGTGGCTATGTTTAGACCCCCCCACAGTTTGAGCATTGACCCCACCCCCTTTTTGGGGAGGTTATTGAGACATTATTATTAGCACTAGCCGCTCAAACCTGGAACTCTTTGGGGAGTTTTTTTCATTGGCACTTACCAGCGATGGTGTTCCCCCCCTTCTTTATTTTTTTTTGCCACTTTCGGGGTGCCCTGAGGCGCACCACTGTGACACACACCATGGCTCTGTATGCCACACTTGGACCTTGGGCTCCCCAGCCTCGCGACATTGTCCTTCCACGGCCTCCTACGGGAGCGAGGTGGGAAAGTCACGATCCTAGCCTTCGCCAAACCCCCCTTTTTTTTTATTAACACCGTTGCTGGTGTGCTGTAGGTATAGCATATTTCCCCCTCCCCTTTTCCCTATTTTGATACTGTTTGCTGTCCATTTTTGATGTAGACCTATTACCATCAGACCCTGAGGGGCTACTGACTTTGTGATATTAATGGGTCCTGCATGGCCATTCTTTATTACGCTCTGTCGTACTGTAGCTGGCTTTTCAATATAAAATTGCTTTGAATAAGCAATAAGCCAAAAAAATCCCACCGGATAACATCAGATCCGATCCGCTAAGCAGCCACAAACCTGCCGAAAAATTCTTAAAAAGCTGCCGATTCACCGAACAGTTCGCCAACCAGCGTATGTGGTAAAAAATAAATAAAAATTGAATTGAAAGCGTCAAAAGTGAAAGACTGTCCGCAAAAAAACTACAGAACGAAAATTTCTGGAATTTACATATAAGATCCAATGAATGATAATAAAAAGGTCTGTTACAGAAAAAAGAAGCTATTTAAAAAAATCGGAAAAAAGATTGCCGAAAAAAATCCCAATTGTTTAATTAAAATAAATAGAGACTTTTTGCTACAAATTAAAAGAATAAAAGGTTAAAAAAAAGGAAAAAAATAATTTGCTAAAAAAAATCAATAAATAAAGATACTTTTGCTGCAAATAGAATATATGGTTTATTAGATATTTTATAAAAACGGGAATATTTTTAACATTGAAGCCTAGGGGTTTGCCTGAATAAACCTGCCGAATGAAAACAGCAGGGCACTTCGGCAACTTCTCTCTGCTGTTCGGTGTCTCTGAATAGATTAACCATTGCTTCTCTATGGGGATTTCACTGCCGTCGAACAGGCAGCGTATTTTGCTGGCAATTCACCAATATTTGGTGAACTGCCTGCTTTCCGAATAGTCGAATGGCCACTAAATTGCACCGTACGGGGAAATTCACTGTTCGGAGCAATTTTGGGGCCAGTTCGGCTCTGAATAACGCATTAAGATATCAGCAGAAGAAAAACGGAAGAATAAAACAAAACGTGACAATTCAAACACGCAATCGTTTTTATTTTCATTCGGAATCTCAACTTAACTGGATTCGGACAACTCGGCATTAATTCTAAAGATTTTAATTTGGTTTTTATTATAAGTTATCGCTTTGTTCCTGCTACCTTTCTTTATGACATTTATTTTCGTGCTTTGATAATATCATGTCTCTCCTCAATCATCTTCCTTACAAGCCCTAAGTGTTTTAGCTTCTCTTTGAACTTTAGACTTAACATTTTCAGCATTTGCAGAGCGCTTCCCCGCACCTTCTCTTTTTCCATTAGAGACTGACCTTATGTATTTACAGGTGAGTGACCGAAAATGTGCGCGATATTTAAAGAGTGCGCACTCTATTGATTCTTTTAGCTGTGCTGCAGCTTCTCGGCTTTTTTTTATTTTGTTTTTAGCTTGTTATTAGGTAAAATTCTAGTTGTCCTCCGAGTTCTTCTGAATTGCAGCTGAAATCCTTTATAAAATGAGAACCCTTAGTGGTGAGTTTAATAAAAATTAATCCCTTAGTGACCAGACGGTTTTAGTGCACGCTGCTGTTTTTATGTTTCTGCGCTGTTTGTGTTTAGCTCTAAATTTGCTCTTTCTCGTTTATGGAACCAACACATATTATACACCGTTTTTCTCGCCATTAAATGGATTTTCTAAAAGGTACCATTATTTCCATCATATCGTATAATCTACTATAAAAAAATTATGAAATATGATGAAAAAAATGGAAAAAAAAAAACACACTTTTTCGAAATTGAATCCCCAAAATCTACAACCGCCAAACAAAGACCCCGGCTAAGTAGTTTCGAAATTTTGTCCTGTGCGCTGCTGAGCTCATTTTGACCATTTTATGCTCATTATGTTTAAACGTCAATTGAAGTCCTATGTTATTAAACCCCCCACAGACAAAATGTTTTAATTTTAAAAGCTCACTTTTTTATTATTTATTTATTTTTACTTTTATACCAATACACAACAATTTAGAAAGAAGGAAACGAGTTCAACAAAGGGGATAACCCAGCAATTCAATATATGTAAAACAGAAAATTCCGGTATATCCTATAGTATGATATATAATATAGTTCAGTATTAGTAGACACTTTTTTTAGCCTTTTAACTTTTTGTGTGGCTTTGCTATATTTTTTTCAATAAACTAATTTTCTGTTTTACATATACTTACTTTTATACCAAAGCTAGCCCTGTTATTGTATCATTGGAAAGAAAGTGGTTAAGAAACTATTCAAGAAATCGAAATGCAGCACATACAGATACAATGTGTTGCAGTAATTGCCACACACAGGCATTATGCAGAACATACAGATACAAGGTGTTGCTGTAATTGTCATACACAGGCATTATGCAGCACATACAGATACAAGGTGTTGCTGTAATTCCCATACACAGCATTATGCAGCACATACAGATACAAGGTGTTGCTGTAATTGTCATACACAGGCATTATGCAGCACATACAGATACAAGCTGTTGCTGTAATTGACATACACAGGCATTATGCAGCACATACAGATACAAGCTGTTGCTGTAATTGACATACACAGGCATTATGCAGCACATACAGATACAAGGTGTTGCTGTAATTCCCATACACAGCCATTATGCATCACATACATATACAAGGTGTTGCTGTAATTGCCATACACAGACATTATGCAGCACATACAGATACAAGGTGTTGCTATAATTGCCACACACAGGCAATATACAGCACATACAGATACAAGGTGTTGCTGTAATTTCCATACACAGGCATTATGCAGCACATACAGATACTAGCAGGGTTATTCAGAGAGCGTGAAAAGCAGGAGAATGACTGGAGAATGAAAAATTATTGGTCAAAAATAGCCAAACCAGAAAAATTCTCTCTTTCATCTCACTTTCCAAATCAGCTATTTTGACCTAGAATTTTTCATTCTCCAGTCATTCTCCTGCTTTTCACACTCTCTGAATAACCCTGTATGTGTTGCTTTAATTGCCATACACAGGCATTATGCAGCACATACAGATATTGCATTGCTACTAATCACATTATGATCACTACAAATACCCTTAAGCAGGAGACCATTTTATTATCTGTTTGCAGCACATTTACTGACACAAAGGGCACTTCTGCCTGTATGCTGCTACCACAGACCCCATGTAAGCAGAAGATCTCACCATTTTATTATCTGTCTGCATCACATTTACTGCATCTGACACAAAAAGGCATTTCTGCCTGTATGCTGATAATGCAGACCCCATGCAAGCACCAAGTCTCACCAATTTATCATCTGTCTGCAGCACATTTACTGCATCAGTCACAACGGCCATTTCTGCCTGTATGCTGCTAACGCAGAGCCATTGTACAGAAGTAACAAAACATTTCCCTGAGAGTCAATTGAGTAAATAAATACAATTTGTTTGTATCTATAGACGCCACTTTTTTATCTATAAAAATGTCCTTCACTTGTCATTTTTCTTCTTGATAAAGTGAAGTCAAATTTTAAAACATCAATTAAGAATTAATACCGTGCAGTTTAATCGCGATCGCACTCACATGGTTTTCAGACATTTTTGCAAAAGGAATATCCCTCCTGTAAATAACGCTCCTTTTTAAGCACGTATTATTTCCAGCCAACTTTCCCATCTCTTGTCTGGTGAGGAAACCTTCCAAATCAATTCTTCATACTTAGGAAGAGCTAATACACAGCTCGGTTTGAGGAATGAAAAGCAGGTGATTGATTCTGTGCAACTGTGAAATTCTTTTTTTTTTTTTTCATTCTTTCTTTTCTTTTTTTTTTCCAGTATCACAGCGGATTTGTGAAGCTCCCCCGAACAATCCATTCTTCCTTATTTCCTTTATAAAGCCATTCTGTGTTTGATGGAATAAATGATGAATTTATCAAAGGATGACTTCACCCAAAAGAAGGTCAAATTTGTAATAAATGATGTTTGCATTTGATATGTACGGCAGACGCCGCCGGGCAATCTGACCTTCTCATCTAATCTCAATGAAAATTTAAATCGTTTGAAATGTATAGGCTATTTATTACTTAATTGTCATAAATTCTATACTGTTCATTACAAACCAGCATCTGCTAATGGAATCCTGTAAATTGTTAATGACGTGCTAAATAATCCTCTGTTTACATCAGGCTATAGGAAAGGAGCGGCGGACACATGATATAATGACAATTCCCATACACAAAACATTCCTCTAATGTGCGAGATTGATTACACAAGCTGATATTTGTACGCGGATCATTTTAAGATTAAAACCCCTCATACAAGAACCTACACTAATTCGACCATTTCTTACCTCAGACATCACAAAGCAACTCATTCACACCCTTGTAATCTCCCTACTTGACTATTGTAATAATATTCTAGCTGGCTTTCCTCGCTCTCACCTCTCCCCCCTACAATCCATTCTGAATGCCTCTGCCAGGCTCATCCACCTCACCCGTCGCTCTGTCTCTGCTGCTTCCCTATGTGAGTCTCTTCACTGGCTCCCCATCCACCTCACCCGCCACTCTGTCTCTGCCGCTCCTCTCTGCGAGTCCCTTCACTGGCTCCCCATCCACCTCACCCGCCGCTCGGGCTCTGCCGCTCCCCTCTGCGAGTCCCTTCACTGGCTCCCCATCCACCTCACCCGCCACTCTGTCTCTGCCACTGCTCTCTGCGAGTCCCTTCACTAGCTCCTCATCCACCTCACCTGCCGCTCTGTCTCTGCCGCTCCCCTCTGCGAGTCCCTTCACTGGCTCCCAAGCCACCTCACCCGCCGCTCTGTCTCTGCCGCTCCCCTCCGCGAGTCCCTTCACTGGCTCCCCATCCACCTCACCCGCCGCTCTGTCTCTGCCACTCCCCTCTGCGAGTCCCTTCACTGGCTCCCCATCCACTGCAGAATTAAGTTCAAAATCCTTACCTTGACCTACAAAACCCTCACTAACTCAGCTCCCACTACCTGTCCTCACTAATCACCAAATACACCCCAGCCCGCTCCCTAAGATCAGTGACCTGCTCCTGGCATCCCCCATCATTACCTCTTCATATGCCAGACTGAAGGACTTTTCTCGTGCAGCGCCAACCCTTTGGAACGTGCTTCCTCGCAATATCAGACTGTCCCCAAATCTGGCTTCATTTATACACTCCCTGAAGACCCTTCTGTTTAGGGAAGCCGACCACCTGACTCCGTAACAAGACATCTGACCAACCGACCCCAAAACGATCCTCCCCTTTCCCTACATTAAAGCATCACTGCAGTCCCCCTCCTGTTTCTCACCCCCTCACCCATCTAGATTGTAAATTCCCACGGGAATAGGGCCCTCTTGTCCTCCTGTATCTGCTAGCAGGAATACTGACCTTCTCCAGTATGTATTGTAGAATTGTCCTGTCTTTACCCATTGCACCTTGTACAGCGCTGCGGAATGTGTTGGCACTTAATAAATAATAATAATAATAACATACAGATACAAGGTGTTGCTGTAGAGGGATAAGATTCAGGGGGTTATAATGAGTGTAAATCCCTGTACAGTACAGATACAAGGTGTTGCTGTAATTGTCATACACAGGCATTATGCAGCGCATACAGATACAAGGTGTAGCTGTAATTGCCATACACAGGCATTATGCAGCACATACAGATACAAGGTGTTGCTGTAATTGCCATACACAGGCATTATGCAGCACATACAGATACAAGGTGTTGCTGTAATTGCCATACACAGGCATTATGCAGCACATACAGATACAAGGTGTTGCTGTAATTGCCACACACAGGCATTATGCAGCACATACAGATACAAGGTGTTGCTGTAATTGCCATACACAGGCATTATGCAGCACATACAGATACAAGGTGTTGCTGTACAACGGCATTATGCAGCACATACAGATACAAGGTGTCACTGTAATTTCCATACACAGGCATTATGCAGCACATACAGATACATACAAGGTGTTGCTGTAATTGCCATACACAGGCATTATGCAGCACATACAGATACAAGGTGTTGCTGTAATTGCCATACACATGCATTATGCATCACATATAGATATTGTATTGCTAATAATCTCATTCTGATCACTACAAACGCCCATAAGCAGGAGATCTCACCATTTTTTTACTGTCTGCAGCACATTTACTGCATCTGCCTGCATGCTGATAATGCAGACCCCTTGTAAGCAGGAGCTCTCACCATTTTCTTATATTTCTGCAGCACATTTACTGACACAAAGGCTATTTATGCCTGGGTGCTGATAATACAGACCCCGTATGACATTGTGTGAGATAAGGGACGCCATCTAGAGCTCAGAACCTTTCATCTCAGTAATATTTCTGTAAACGATAAACCAATACATTTAAAATCAAAAATTTATTGATCTATTAACTATCTTGAAATTAAAATCTACATGCAATATTGCTATTTTAATCTATATGAATTAATTGCATCCCATGTTTCAATTAAATATATAAACAATTCTTTAAAAAAAGCACTTGGTATTGAAGGGTTTAAAGTAATTCTTAACATTTTAAAGACAAATGTTCATACATTGTTAAAGGGATATTGTATTAAAAAATAGAGGGCTAAATGACATTCCTCCCACTAAGGCTGGCGTCAGACAAACGCAGGATTAACGTCCGTGTTGCCACACAGTTTAACGTCCGTCGTAGCATAGAATCATGAGCAATAGAGACCCACACACTAAGTGTGTCCGCACCAAACTGTGCACGCACAACGCACGTGGCAAACGGACGCAAGTTAAGCAAGACCGCTAGGTAGGACGCGCAGAGTGCGCCACGTCCGCATTGTGTTCTGTGTGAGTGATGAGGAGACGTCAGACGGACCGCATTTGCGATGTCCAGCACCTTGACGCACACAATGGTTTTTCATATCATTTTCCAATTTTTATAATTTTTCATAATAATTTTGTTTCCCATAATTCCATTTTTCTTTCTACGTCCGTCAAGAAAAACGGACCGTGTGGTGTCTACAGTATCTTCCGTCAGTACGTCCATCCGTTATGCACGCACGCAGAGTGCGCTCAGACTGTGCTCATCTGACCCTAGCCTAAAACGGGGGCGCTAGGGAGAAAACCTCTGCACCTGCAGCTTTCTCCCCACCGCCACCATTTTAGTGCGAGATTATAATGCAGGCGCTTAAAAAACTGCCTGCATTGTTAGCGGACGCTACGCCCTGAGATGCGAGCGGCAGCGCTAAGCGCCGCCACGAGAATCCACTCGATGGAGTCCATAGGACTCCATTGAGTTTCTCCTCTCCTCTGCTTCGCGAGATCCGGCAGGTCGGCGTAGTGATCCGCAGGGGGAGACTGGGGGATTTTTCCCCAGTCTCTCCTTGCTCCCGCCGGACGGAGGAGGCGGACGGAGCCGCGGTCCTCGCTGCGGGATAGTAGGTGACTATCTGGATTTTTCTTGGGGGGTTTTGGCTGGTGCTGACGGATTCTGCACCAGTGGAATCCGTTAGCACCAAGTCCAGGCTGTGGTTAACCTTTTTGTTAACCACAGCCGGACGTTAATCAGCGCTGGGACTTTACCCTCCCCATGTTAAGTATAGGGAGCGCAAAGTTCCTGCTGGCAGTCTCTGCCTAATTAATTTTTATTATTTTTTTAATTTTGGGTGACATTACTTAACTTTTGTCCTTCGCTGCTTTTCGTCTTCGACTCCTATACCCGGAAGTCCCTGAAGCTTTTCTGCGCTCCTGTGCTACTTATGTAATGTAAGAACCGCAAATTGCGCACGACTATGGGATTTGCACACTTTACTACGCAAGTTCTTCCATAGCACCTGTGCAGAGTGATGGATCGGAGCATCATGCGCATGCACAGATGTAATCCATCGCTGCCTCTCTGAGAACGCTCGCTACATCGATTGATCACGGAGGGTGATTTCGGCCGCTCTCTGTGTGTGACATCACTAGATACAGTTACAGTCATTTATACAGCGCCAGCAAATTCCGTAGCGCTTTACAATGGGAGAGCACCAACAGGAGATGTAAATGATACATGAGTAAGAGGCCACCATGCCCATAGGATAACTTCTCACATCATGACCACTTTAAAGGGCCACTAGCACCATATAATGAAATGTCCTTATTGTGTTTATTTCATGTTGCTGATATCTTACATGTGATTTGCTTTTCTCTTGTATGTTTAGTTAAGAAAATATTTTCCTCTATATGTGTCACTGGGTGCATCCATTGTGTGATATTTTCCTCTATATTTGTGTCACTGGGTGCATCCATTGTGTGATATTTTCCTCTATATTTGTGTCACTGGGTACATCCATTGTGTGATATTTTCCTCTATATATGTCACTGGGTGCATCCATTGTGTGCTATTTTCCTCTATATGTGTCATTGGGCGCATCCATTGTGTGATATTTTCCTCTATATATGTCACTGGGTGCATCCATTGTGTGATATTTTCCTCTATATGTGTCACTGTGTGCATCCATTGTGTGATATTTTCCTCTATATGTGTCACTGGGGGCATCCATTGTGTGATATTTTCCTCTATATGTGTCACTGGGTACATCCATTGTGTGCTATTTTCCTCTATATGTGTCATTGGGCGCATCCATTGTTCGATATTTTCCTCTATATGTGTCACTGGGTGCATCCATTGTGTGATATTTTCCTCTATATGTGTCACTGGTTGCATCCATTGTGTGATATTTTCCTCTATATGTGTCACTGGGTACATCCATTGTGTGATATTGTCCTCTATATGTGTCACTGGGTACATCCATTGTGTGATATTTTCCTCTATGTGTGTCATTGGGCGCATCCGTTGTGTGATATTTTCCTCTATATGTGTCATTGGGCGCATCCATTGTGTGATATTTTCCTCTATATGTGTCACTGGGCGCATCCATTGTGTGATATTTTAGATATTTTGTGTTATAAACTGCCCCGCCCCAGTATCTTTCCATCACTTGCTCCTGTGTGGCTTTGGCCATAGCATGGAGTGAATGGGTCAGTCACTAACTCACATCATTGTATTGTGTGGGATGTATTCAAAGGACATCACCAGCGGTAGATTAGAAGTCTTTTAAGCTCCCTGTTTTATCTCATTCAGCTGTCAACTCTTATCTCGGCAAAACACAATACACCCCATGCTGCCATATCTAAACATTCCCTCCTCCACCTCATTAACTGTTAAATACTGTAGATCGGATAAACCACAGCAGTTAGGTAAAACATTGGCATAGCTTTTGATAAATGCTGCATCATGGAAAAAATCCACAAAATGGAAAGAGGATATAAAAAACACAGCTTAATTTTTCTTTTTACATGCAATTATTTCAAAGGAAAAAAAAACCAGCAGCATGTGTTTTATAAGGTGTTGTTTTGTAATACACAAGTAATCTAGTAACATTTTATGTACGTGGTAGTGTCCCTTTAAAACAATAAAGTGGTTAGGAATAGGATGAGTAGAGTGTCCCTTTAATTATGGCGTTATATGAATTTGATACACTGTGTTTGGGCATCTCTCTGATGCATTTTAAGGGTGTCTAGCGGCAGGAGTGCAGAAGCCTTGCCCAGGACAGACCGACGTTTCTACCCAATCTATTACTTGGATTCTGGTATAGAAACTGAATGGTGAGTAAGATTCTCTGCAATGAAAAGTTAAAAACTGACAATTCCATTGATAGACTAAATTCTATATCCGTGCCTTAAAGGTTCACTTGGAAATTAACAGGGTTATCGAAAGCGATCCGAATTGCTTGAGAAAGGTAACCGAATGCTGAAAATCAGCGTTCGGTTACCTTTCCTGGCCATTCGGCTATCCAGAGAGCAGGCAATTCGCCAAATCCTGGCGAATTGCCTGAACATACGGTCCCTGTTCGGTGCCTGTTCGAGGGCAGTGAAATCCCCATGAAAAAGCACTGCTTCGGCTATTCAGAGAACACAAACCAGCAGTGAAAGGTTCCCGAAATGCCCTGCCATTCGGTGGTTTAATTCGGCAGGTTGATTCAGGCGAATCCCATAGGCTTCAATGTTAAAAATATTCCTGTTTTAATTCAATATCTAATAAACCATTTATTATAAAATTCTGCAGCAAAAAGTCTCTTTATTTATATACTTTTTAGGATACTTTAAGCATTTTTCTGATTTTTTTTTTTTTTTTTAAAAGTACGATTTTTTTTTATTTTTTAAGTTTACTTCTTTTTTCTGTAACAGCCCTCTTTATTATCATTCCCTGGACCTCCTGTGTAAATTTCAGACATTTTTGCTCAGTAGTTTCTTTGCAAACAGCGTTTCATTTTCCCAGATTCATACAAACGGTTTTGCTAATTTATTCACTGCCTCCTCTGCGTCACAGCTGCTTCGACTCTGTGTGATTCGGCTCCTGTTCGGCTGCTTCGCTGAGTGTGATCGGCTCCTGTTCGGGTTTTTCGAAGGTTAATCCAGATGTTTTTGCTTGTTTTCGGCGTGCATTCGGTGCGTTTTGCGGTTCGTTTTCGTCAGGTTTGCGGCAGCTTTTCCCTGCATTTCGGGGACTCTGTGGTGTTTGCTGAATACACCGCAGGGTCACCGAAATGCAATCGGCAAAAGGAACCGAATTGAAGAGAACGAAACGTCACCGAACGTGCGGTGACTTTTCGAATCTCTTTGAATAACCCTGAGAGTATAAGTGGATTTTCAAATTGAAAAGTGACATAATGAGGGATAAAGAAAATGGAAATTATAAACTGGGGACACACAGAAACCTCAGAGCGTCTCTACCTCCATTCTGCATTTGACTCTCCCTTTGTTGGTTTATGTGCAGACATTTTTTTTTTTTTTTTTTCCAGTCAGCACATTTGAAAAAAAAAAAAACAGCCCTGCTAGTCGTGTGACATGTTCAGATTTCCATTTAAGTGGATTGAAACTCACCCTTATCAGCATCTGGCATTAGATGTCTATCTGCTGAAAAAGAAGTCTGCAGTCATCTGGGAAATCATAGACAACTGACTCATTTCACACATCTAGAAGCTTTGCAACTAGTTCATTGACTGGTCACAAACAAACCGGCTCATAATCAAAGAACTTTTTAATAAACTCACAAAGGTACAGCACCAAATTTCCAGATTAACCTCTACAGTGCTAGAATCTGGAAATGACTGACGACTTTTGAATTGGACGCCGGATTAATAAAATAATCTAAAAATAATTCTTAACCTTATCTAGGAACAATATAACACTATGGGAAGGATTCAGTAAGTAATACGGGGGGCGATGTGCTGTAACACCACACTACAGCAAGAAAGTGGCTCGATCCTCATTTTCCTACGGAGAACCGCAAATATGGAATAACCTCCCAGACGCCATCAAATCTTCCCCCAGTCTAAAGTCACTTAAGAGTTCCCTATTAACATACCTCAATACAGAATGCACCGGTAAACATGTAACATAGTGACTATATACAGAATGCGCCTGTAAACATGTAACACAGTGACTATATACAGAATGCACCTGTAAACATGTAAAATAGTGACTGTATACAGAATGCACCTGTAAACATGTAACATAGTGACTATATACAGAATGCACCTGTAAACATGTAACACAGTGACTATATACAGAATGCACCTTGTGACAGAGTACAGGATCATGCGTATATAAGCCTGAGGTTGCAACGTGCTGTGTATCCAGGCTACTAACAGGTTAAAGGCTCTTGTCCTGCTAGCACACCTTTTTCACATCCTAATTAGCTCAGGCCTATTTAGTAGGTCTGGGAGAACAGGGAAATAGCTCAGAGTGGAGCTGAACCAAGCCCAGAGAGGTTGCCTCCTAAGTCGTCTGGTAAGAGACTGAATTTTGGTTGCCTACTGTTCAAAACGTATGGTTTATGTTTTTTTGTGCTGGAAGCAGAGTAGCTGCTCCAGTCTCCTGTAGTCAGAACATACTACTGTGAGTTAGCCTCCTGACAGGAGTAGGCCTGTTCATTTGTTTATCATTTATTGTTACTTTCTTTTCTGCGTGGCAAAACATGTGATTTAAAGAGGAATCACCCAAAAAACCTAGATATTTACCACACCAAAATAAACGTTGTTTGCAGTGCAACCTCCTGGCTGTCCTGACCCTCTTTGGCCACGACCCTACCACAAGTGGTGGCAGCGGTGGGATTTCTTTCGTGCCGGTTCAGTTGCCACAAGAACCTTAAAGGTACAGGACCCATAGAAAATGGAGGACGTTGTGAAGGCCCTGGTGCAGGCCACGGCGGTGCAGCAAGAAACAAACAGGCAAGCTGCAGCCCAACAAGAAACAAACCGGCAAGCTGTAGTAGCACAGCAGGAGGGCAACAGACTCTTAGCCCAACAAATTGGAGCCCTGGCGGAGGCACAGAAGTCTGACCATGCGCTGCTTAAAGGTATCCTGGAATATATCGCTAACCCGGGAGCGCCTGTGCAAACAGGAGGGGTTAGCAAAATACGGGCAAGCAATTGTTTGCAGAAAATGACTCCCGAAGATGATGTGGAGAGCTATCTGCTGGCTTTTGAGCGAACAGCCACCCGTGAAGCCTGGCCTCCAGAACAGTGGGCAGGAATTATTGCTCCTTTTCTCCTGGGAGACGCACAAAAAGCGTACTTTGACCTAGAAGAGGAAGCCGCTGCAGATTATCCACAGTTAAAGGCGGAAATAATGGCCCGGATGGGCGTCACCACTACTGTAAGGGCCCAGCGTTTTTACAAATGGCGATTCAATGAGAGACAGGCTCCTAGATCCCAGATGTTTGACCTAATCCACCTGGCCCGGAAATGGCTCAGACCGGAGTCCCAGAGTCCTGCCCAGATGGTGGAATCCCTAGTACTGGATCGATATTTAAGAGAACTTCCCAGTGGTCTTCGTGAGTGGGTCAGCCAAGGAAACCCCACTAATTATGACGCCATGATAGCCCAAGTAGAAAGATACTTGTCTGCAAGAGACTTGGAAAAGTCCTCTAGGTATCTGGGGCCGAACCAGAGACCAAAAGTCCAGCGGAGTGAACCTGAAGCTACTTCCAGAGAAGGAGTGCATCTGCGCAAAACAGACTCCAGGACCCCCATTCCTTTGAAAAACGACCACTTTGGTGGAAACTCCATAACCTGCTTCGAGTGTGGGGGTAAAGGCCATGTAGGGCACGGTGCCCTAACCTCCCGGAGCCAATGCAGTGTGGACTTGGGGAGAACCCCCAAAACTTTTGTGGACTAATCTGCTTAGCGGGCCTGGTAGAAGATTTGCATACTTTCCGAGTACCAGTCCAGTTGAATAATCAACATACAGTGGCACTAGTTGACTCTGGAAGTGCCTTGACTCTAGTGGCTGGTGGCTTAGTCAAGCCGACACATATACAGGGGCACCACACAGTGGGTGTGCTTTGTATTCACGGAAGTACTGTAAGATATCCTACCGCCGATATAGAGGTTTATGTACAAGACAGGCTGGTAAAGATATCAGCGGTAGTTGTGCCACGGTTACCCTATTCCTTAGTCATAGGAAGGAACTTCCCTGACTTTTACTCCCTCTTGCAGTCCCCAACACTGTTAAAACAAGGTGATGGTCTTCTCGACATATTCCCTTTTTCTCACCCTGACTTGTATATTACCAATCCAAAAAGTCACAAAACCAGAAGGCAATGCAGAGAAAGCAGACGGAGGTTTAATAAAGCCATTAACGGGACTTTGTTGGGTGACCATGGGAAACGGTCAGGGAAAGGTGTTGGCACTCAGTGTACTGAAGAAGATATAGTGGGTGAACAAAGGGAACCCCACACCGAGCAAGACGTAGAGGTTGGGGCGAATGACCCCAGAGCTTTGGATACTTCCAGTGTTAGCTTTGGGAGAGCCCAGGTAAACGACCCTCTGTTACAGAATGCTAGGAGTACTGTGGTGGAGGTGAATGGGGTACCTGTTGAAGGTAGTACAAAAGCTACATGTCCCTATTTTATCCTCAGAAATGACCTGCTCTACAGAGTAACTTCAGATGAAGGCCAAGAAATTGAGCAGCTAGTGGTGCCTTCTTCCTACACCCGGAAGGTGCTGGATTTTTCCCACTCTCATCTCTTGGGGGACACTTGGGAGTGGAGAAAACTCAAGAACGGGTTCTAAGAAGGTTCTTTTGGCCAGGGGTATATGAGGAAATTAAGAGGTATTGTGCTTCTTGTCCCGAATGCCAACTCTCCTCCCCCAGACCTAAGCTAAGAGCACCCCTCATACCTCTTCCGATTGTTGATGTGCCCTTTGAAAGAATTGGTATGGACCTAGTGGGTCCGTTGGATAAATCTGCTAGGGGTCATCAGTATATCCTAGTGATCCTCGATTATGCCACCCGATATCCCGAGGCCATTCCAATGCGAAAGGCCAATTCCCAAAATATCGCAAAGGAATTGGTCCATGTGTTTGCACGTGTTGGCATTCCAAAGGAAATACTAACCGATCAAGGTACCCCATTTGTTTCCCGGCTTATGAGGGAATTATGTAAGGCGTTGAGTATACGTACTTTGAGGACCTCAGTGTACCATCCCCAGACAGATGGGCTGGTAGAGAGGTTCAATCGCACCCTGAAAGGGATGTTACGAAAAGTTGTTAGTCGGGATGGGAAAGACTGGGACCTACTGCTCCCATACCTGCTTTTTGCTGTCAGAGAGGTTCCACAGAGCTCTACAGGTTTCTCACCATTTGAACTTCTGTATGGGAGGCACCCCAGGGGGATACTGGATGTTCTACGAGAAACCTGGGAGGAACAAGGTGTCCCTGGGACAAATGTGGTACAGCATGTGGAACAGATGCAAGGGCGTATGGCCCGAATTGTTCCTCTTGTACGCCAGCACATGGAGCAGGCTCAAAGTGTCCAAAAACTCCACTATGACCAAAGGCCCACCGTGAGAGAATTTAAAAGGGGTGACCGGGTTATGGTCCTTGTTCCCACGGCGGAGAGTAAACTTCTGGCCCAGTGGCAGGGGCCTTACGAAGTTCTGGAGAAAGTGAGTCCTGTAAATTACAGGCTCAGTCAGCCCAATCGCCGTAAGAAGGAGGCCGTGTTTCATATAAACCTTCTGAAACAATGGAGGGACAGAGAAGCCAGTGCAGTTGCCATGGGGGACATAACGATAGGTTCCCTTGCCTTTGAACAGTCAGTGTCAATTTCAGCAGAGCTGACTCCTGAGCAAGCAGAGCAGGCTAATGACATGGTCGAGAGAAATGGGGATGTCTTCTCACCAATACCGGGCAGAACCTGGGAGATTACCCATGACATTCTTACGGAGCCTGGAGCTACTGTTAGAGTTAATTCCTACAGGATTCCCGAGGCCAGAAGGGAAGCGGTAAGGGCTGAAGTTAAGAAAATGCTTGAGCTCGGGGTGATAGAAGCATCTCATAGTAACTGGTCCAGCCCAATTGTTTTGGTGCCCAAACCTGATGGCTCTATAAGGTTCTGCAATGACTTCAGAAAGTTGAATGAAGTCTCAAAGTTTGACGCTTATCCCATGCCACGGGTCGATGAGTTGGTGGAGAGACTCGGAAAAGCCAGATTCCTCTCTGTGTTGGATCTGACCAAGGGTTATTGGCAGATACCACTGTCTGAGCGCGCCAGGGAGAAGACAGCGTTTACTACACCTGATGGCTTGTTCCAATATACAATAATGCCATTTGGTCTACATGGTGCCCCGGCAACCTTTCAGAGACTGATGGACAAGTTGCTCAGGCCCCATGCCCATTATGCGTCCGCCTATCTCGATGACGTTATTATTCATAGCACAGACTGGGACTCGCACCTGCCGAAAGTAGAGGCAGTGCTGGACACCTTTAGAAAGGCTGGGTTGACAGCAAACCCCTCTAAGTGTGTTATCGGCTTAGCAGAAGCCAAATACCTGGGCTACGTGGTTGGGAGAGGATTGGTGAAACCTCAGATTGACAAGGTGGGAGCCATACAGAATTGGCCTCGACCACTTAGGAAGAAACAGGTCAGAACATTTCTTGGACTGGTTGGGTACTATCGCCGGTTTATACCCCATTTTGCTACCAGAGCTGCTCCCCTCACTGACCTCATTAAGGCAAGAGTACCAGACATGGTGAGCTGGGACAGCAAAACAGAGGAGTCTTTCTTGGATCTTCGCTCTGTACTGTGCCAGCAACCGATCCTGGTAGCGCCAGACTTTACGAAGGAGTTTTTCCTACAGACTGATGCCTCTGACGTGGGCTTAGGGGCTGTACTTTCCCAGTACGTAGATGAGGAAGAGCATCCCGTGTTATACCTAAGCCGAAAACTATTACCCCGAGAGCAGCGCTATGCTGTGGTTGAAAAGGAGTGTTTGGCCATAAAGTGGGCCATGGACACTCTCAAATATTACTTACTGGGTCGACGGTTTACCCTGGTTACTGACCATGCTCCCTTGCGTTGGATGCACACCAACAGGGACAGGAACTCCAGGGTCCTGCGGTGGTTTTTGTCGTTGCAACCGTTTCACTTTGTTGTGCAGCACCGGGCTGGTTTGCTGCATGGGAACGCTGATGCTCTCTCTAGAGTGCATGGCCTTGCGGTGGCGGCTGCTTCTCACTCCTGTGTTCAGCTGGGGAGGGGGATGTGTGACAGAGTACAGGATCATGCGTATATAAGCCTGAGGTTGCAACGTGCTGTGTATCCAGGCTACTAACAGGTTAAAGGCTCTTGTCCTGCTAGCACACCTTTTTCACATCCTAATTAGCTCAGGCCTATTTAGTAGGTCTGGGAGAACAGGGAAATAGCTCAGAGTGGAGCTGAACCAAGCCCAGAGAGGTTGTCTCCTAAGTCGTCTGGTAAGAGACTAAATTTTGGTTGCCTACTGTTCAAAACGTATGGTTTATGTTTTTTTGTGCTGGAAGCAGAGTAGCTGCTCCAGTCTCCTGTAGTCAGAACATACTACTGTGAGTTAGCCTCCTGACAGGAGTAGGCCTGTTCATTTGTTTATCATTTATTGTTACTTTCTTTTCTGCGTGGCAAAACATGTGATTTAAAGAGGAATCACCCAAAAAACCCGCAAGATATTTACCACACCAAAATAAACGTTGTTTGCAGTGCAACCTCCTGGCTGTCCTGACCCTCTTTGGCCACGACCCTACCACAACCTGTAAACATGTAACATAGTGACTATATACAGAATGCACCTGTAAACATGTAACATAGTGACTATATACAGAATGCACCTGTAAACATGTAACACAGTGACTATATACAGAATGCACCTGTAAACATGTAACATAGTGACTATATACAGAATGCACCTGTAAACATGTAACATAGTGACTATACAGAATGCATCTGTAAACATGTAACATAGTGACTAAATACAGAATGCACCTGTAAACCTGTTACAGTGACTATATTTCCTACATATTTATTTTCTGTTAATCTGTATATAATGTTTTGTTTTCAATATCTTGCATTGTATTAGTTTGTATTTCTGTAATGACTGTAACAATTCAATATTTTTGAACACAGGAGATACATAAAAACGAGAAAAATCTCAATGTATCCTTCCTGGGAAAATCCTCTATAAATAAATACATTTTGATATACATGATGTTTTTTACCTGTAGTGAGTATGATTCCAAAGGGGGGGGGGGTCAGTCTGTGGTTTTATTGTCTTTGATATGTTACGCTATGATGATGTTTCTTTTTAAAGTTTCTGTCTAGATACACTCCATATATATTTCTTAACCTTCTTTGAAGGTGAAGAGCAGGAGAATGACTGGAGAATGGAAAATTCTAGGTCAAAATAGCCAAACCAGAAAAATTCTCCCATTTAGGCTGGGGTCAGACTAGCGAATTTTTAACGTGCGTTTAGGCGCACTTAATCACGGCCGCACTAGCAGCAAATGACGGGCAATGACGGCCAATATACGAAGTACGGTCGCACGAAAGTCCGGCTGCGCAACGCAAGTGGAAAATGAACGCATTTTTTCGAGAACACAGAACCGCTAGTACGGACATACAGAGTGCGCTGCGTCCACTAGCGGCGTGTGTGCGTGATTTGGAGACGTCAGACCCTGCTCATGTCCGGCCAACATAACGTCCAGACACCCAAAGTATCCTGGTTTGGATCCGTAAAAAATCACGCACAAAAATGCGCATCGTATGACCGTTTTCGATGAATTCGTGAAAAAGTACGGCAATGCGTTCGGACGCACTTTTTGACGGTCGCTGCGAAAAATGCGTTAGTCTGACCCTAGCCTTACCTCACTTTCCAAATCGGCTATTTGGTCCAGATTGTTCTCTTTTCCTGCCATTCTCCTGGTTTTCACCTTTCTCTGAACAACCCCGAGAGAGAGGTGAAAGCCAGGAGAACTGGCAGGAGAAGAGAACAATCTAGACCAAATAGCCAATTTGGAAAGTGAGTTAAATGGGAGAATTTTTCTGGTTTGGCTATTTTGACCTAGAATTTTCACTTCTCCAGTTATTCTCCTGCTTTTCACCGCTCTCTGAATAACCCTGTGAATGTTTAATCCCGAGGTGAAAAATAACATTGCTTTCGATTTTTTTTCAAACACTCAGCGCGTCCAGCCATGTGGTTCTCCTGTGCTATGGATGCGCTGAGCGCGTGCATGCACAGGAGGCAGCAATCTGCCGGATTCCGGCGGATTGCTGCGCTCCCCGGTGCAGGCTGACATCTTGGATGTCAGCCCAGCACTCCGGGACCCCGGCAGAGCAATTAGATGTCATCGCGACGGCGCGATGACATCTAATTCAGGCGCCCCCCCCACATGTGCGGAGGAAGCGCCTGAAAGGGAGGGGGGGAGGTCCTTCGGACCTCTCTCCCTCCCGATCGCCGGGGGGCAGAGGGTTAATCCAGGCACCGTTTAGAAAGGCACAGCCTGTCCTTCCAAACGGTGGCTGTTATTAACCCCTGGGGAGCCGGATCACGAATCGGCGCTGAAAAGCGCAGGATCATGATCCTCTCCTGGAGCTGGCCGACATCTTGGATGTTGGCCAAGCCTCCAGGAACTCCCCCTGAGGACTGGCGTCATCATGCATAGCACGATGATGCCAGTCCTGGAGTTAACCCCTAGCTGCCACCAATGGTGGAGATAGGGGGTTCATTGGAACCCCCTATCTCCCGATCCGTGGCAGCTAGGGGTTAATGTTTGATATCGTTGGATCGGCCAGAGCATGGCCTTTCCAAGGATACTAAACATGAGCATGAAAAATGTTTTTTTAAAAAAATAAAAAATAAAAAAAAAATATATATATATTTAAAAAAATAAAATTCTAAAAAAAAAATAAACAAGTTTTTTTGTTTGTTTTTGTTTTGTTAATGCAGCAATATTGTTCCCATTTCAATTATAATGTGAACAATAATGCTGCACTAACGATTTTTGTATGCGGTGCGTTTGTTAAAAAAAGCTAAATTTCCCCCAAAAAAAAAATGTAACGAGACCCCATTTCTAATTTTTTTAACAAGCGCACCCCATACAAAATATAACCGCAAACGATCGCATGTTAAAATGTGAAAAAAAACACTTTACACATAATAAATTATTTTTTGTTATAATATACAGACATGACATAACGTATACATATAATAATGACATATTATGAATCTGCCAAGTCTGCCGGAAAGAACGATATATAATATGTCTGGGTCATATATCAAAATATGGCTACAAAACGCGGTTAAACATGATGAGCGAAAGCGGTAAAAATGACCTCAGCACAGAGGTGTGAAAAGCCTCAGCAGCGAAAGGGTTAAATGCAGCATATTAGGATGTTTTAGGAGGGAAATTAATTCTCAAATCTCAATCAGAAACAGACACCACCCCACCCCCTCACTATATTGTACAATGTATCAAATTGATTACCAGACTGAAAACACCTAGTGTTATGCCCGTTTGTGAACAGAGGTCATTTAGAGTTGATAATCTTTCCACGTACACATTAGTTTTTAATTCAATATCTAATAAACCGTTGCTTATAATATTCTGCAGTAAAGAGTCTCTTTATTTCTAGATTTTTTAGTATTTTTTTTAAGCATTTTCTATACTTTTTTCAAAATTTCTTTTTTTCGAATCCGAACCGAACACGCCCAAAAAGTTCGAAATTCACGAACTTTCGAACTGCCAAAGTTCGGGTCGAACTCTGAACCGTCCGAACCCGAACAGCTCATCCCTAGTGTTGATATATATGTATATATAGGTCTGCGTGTTGATATATACGTATATGTCTGTGTGTGGAATCAATGCATCCCTACTCTATACACAGCGCTCCGTGTCCCTATAATATATATGATCAGGGGTTACCTTTTTTTATATTTTTATACTATTCCTAGTAAATTAACACTAATTTTTGATGTATTTTATTCAGTAGAAACTTTTTTTGCCTATATAACATGTGCTTTGTGAAAATGAAACGGTTTTGTGTGTACATTTTAATTTAGTTAGTGGATGCCTGTCCAGTGCGGTGAGAAGCAAATGCAATGCAGTGTAGACACGCTGCGAGGCGGAGCAGAGTGAAGTCAAGCCTGCAAAATGTTTGCTTCTCTTCGCTTCGCTACGCTGTGCATCGCTACACGCTCAGTGTATCTCAGCCTTTATTCCCGCATCACTAGCTTACCAAATCAGTTTGTATACTTGTTACTGACCCTGCTTGTTCTGAGGACCCGATCTGTTACCTACTTTGCCTGCCATTTGACTATTCTCTCTGTGTATTCCCTGCCTGTTCTGTTTGCTTCCTGTTGCTACTGGTTTGCGTCGATTCTCACCATATACAGTAGCGCAGTACAAGTGCCTAAACATTGCTGACCCGGTTTTGTTATACCTGCTGATGTAACTGAATAGATCGGGGATCTCTTCTGCATTACCAAAACCTCCACCACTGCACTCTTCCACAATACCTCAGAGGGGTTACGTTGTGAAGGCACTTGCTGCCACTAAAGGTAAAATATTTGGGTGCACTGCCACTGACGCCAATACCAGATTCATATCATTTTAATATTGGACCGCAGGGTCCACCACTGCACTCTTCCACAATACCACAGAGGGGTTACGGTGTGACGGCACTAAAGGCCCAATTTTAAAGCACCTATTGTTACTTTCATCCAAAGCCTGCATAAATTTCACCATAATTTATCCAAAAAAATCACTAAACTTGTTCTTTCTGTCCTAAAACGTCTCCTCTTTTCATACAGGCTGCCGCCCCAAGCAGTTGTTTATGAATAGATTAAAGGAAAAACATTTACCGTCATTTGAAATGTCATTTTTTTGTTTTTAATTGTTTCTATACATCCTACAAATCCGCCACTTCACGGGCAGGTTATGGGGACCTCCTAGGCACGATATTTGAAGGAATTTTTCGTTTTTATTCTTAACCTTTATTTCATGGAATACTCACTGTTCCTTTAAAAACATTTTTTTAAAGTTTTTGTCATTGTTTCCTGTCCCCCAGGGCACTACCCGGACCCCCATACACCTTTTATGGCAAATATCTTGCATATATGCCCTCTTGGAGGGCAATCTAAAAATCTAACTTTCGAGTCCCATTCACTTGCATTGAGTTCGGTTCGAGTTCGAGTTCAAACTCAAACCTTTGAAATTGTTCGTGTTCGAATGCGAACTGAACACGGGGGTGTTCGGCTCATCACTAATGGCAATTACAGCAACACCTTGTATCTGTATGTGCTGCATAATGCCTGTGTATGGCAATTGCAGCAACACTTTGTATCTGTACTGTACAGGGATTTACACTCATTATAAAATCCTGAACCTTATCGCTGTATAGCAGCGAGTGACCCCACAGCTCTCCCTGTATTATGCCTTCTCTCTGGCTGCTATATTGCAGCTGTAAAGTTTGTTGACCTTTTCTTTTTTAATGTTAGTGTGCGGACTGTTATTTGCAGCTTCTTTACAGTAATACAGAGTGACTGGGAAGATATAAAATAAAGCATTATGTTCCTCCACAGGAGGCACACTTATCTTTTTTTTAAATTTAAATGCAAATGAGGTTTTGATATGCTAATGATTTATTTTCAATGTATTACAATGCAAAACTGAACTAACTTGATTTTGCAAGTGAAAGAGTTTATCATCCCACATTACTTGTATAAAGTCCTATCTCATCGCATGACCGTCTTCTCTGTTGATCAATCGTATTCCACAGATGCAACCTTTCTGCTCATGTGACAAAAGCACATCGTATTCTTTTTGGTTGTTTATGTTTATTATTTTGCCGTTATATAATTCAAATCGAGGTGAAGGGGAATCACCAAGGTGGAAAAAAATAAATAAATATCATACAAGCAAATTGCAATAAAGAGAGGATAAATCATTTGAGAAAGCAAAATTATAGTTGGTTATTCAAAGAGAGCCGAACTTGCCACCGAATTGCCCCGACCAGTGAATTTCCCCGTACAGTGCAATTTCGTGGAAATTTGGCTATTCAAAAAGCTGGCGATTCACCAAATATTGGTGAATTGCCAGCGAAATATGGTGAAATTCGGCGGCAGTGAAATCCTCATAGAGAAGCAATGGAGAATCTATCCAGGGAATGCTGAACATCCGAGACAAGTTGGCAAAATGCCCTGATTTTCGTTCGACAGGTTTAAACAGGAGAATACCATAGGTTTCAGTGAAAAAATAAATATTAATTTTTTTACTTAATCGTTTATTTTTTGCATTTGCAGCAAAAAGTCTCTTTAGTTTTTTTTTTTTTTAGGAACTTTTCAGTGAAATTTTTATTCCGATTTTATTTTATTAAATGGCATAATTTTTTTTACAATTCTGTAACAGACCTTTTTACTGTTATTCATTTTACCTTATAGGTTATTTCCATGCATAATTTTTTTAAAAACACTTATTAGAAGTTGCGGGTTTTTTTGCCTGCTTTTTCTTTTTTTTTTAACCCCTATTCAGTGGCCGGTTGACTTTTTCCAGCTGCAGCTGGTCGGAGTTGTTTGGCGGTCTGTTGGGGTGATGCGTTCGATGGCTTGAGGATTGGTTCGGTGACTTTTCAGTGGCTTTTGGCGGTTTATCAGATGCGTTCGGCAGTATGAGGATCGGTTCGGTGATTAGGTGTAACAACTCAATGTTCTTGAACCCAGGACATACTTGAAAACGAGAGAAATCTCAATGTATCCCTCCGGGTAAAATCCTTTTATCTATACTATAAAACAGTTTTCTACAACGACATCGGATGCGCGCGCAGCCCTACCTGTCGGCTGCGCGCACATCCAGAAGAACCGGATACGTGCGCAGCTAACCTAAAGGGCTGTGCGCACATCCAGAAGTGCCAGATGAGCACGCAGCCCTATCCTTCGTCTGCGCGCGCATCCAGAAGAGCCAGATGCCTGCGCAGCCAACCTAAAGGGCTGCGCGCACATCCAGGAGAGCCGGATGAGCACGCAGTCCTATCCGTCATCTGCGCGCGCATCCAGAAGAGCCAGATGCATGCGCAGCCAACCTAAAGGGCTGCGCGCACATCCAGGAGAGCCGGATGAGCACGCAACCCTTCAGGTCGGCTGCGGTGCGCATCCACAGGCAGCCGGATGCCATGCATATTACCAGTCTGCTAGCCATAATACCAGTCACAATACTAGTCTGCCAGCCATTATACCAGTCTGCCAGCCATTATACCAGTCTGCCATTATACCAGTCTGCCATTCACAATACCAGTCTGCCAGCCTTATTACCAGTCTGCCATGCACAATACCAGTCTGCCAGCCATATTACCAGTCTGCCATGCATAATACAAGTGTGCCTAACTACCAGCCTGATACGTGCTATTAGTTATACGCATAAAGTAAATATACGCATAATGTATACGCTACAAAAAAAAATGGCCACCCAAGCCCAACACAATCTAAGGGGCCCCATGAGTTTTCACAATCTATCCCATGAGCTTACAATTTAAGGGGTCCCACGAGTTTACAATCTAAGGGGTCCTGTTCCCGTGAGTTTACAATCTAAGAGGGAAGAGGAACCTGCTCTGTCAGCTGTTCGCGCACCCATCAGAGCTGCTCAGTTGGCCCTCCTTGTAATGGCGAGCCCCCAAATAGGGTGATGGGGAGCCCCCAATCTGCGGAGGTTGAAGCCTTTAGGGCAGGTATGTGGTAAACAGGCAGTAACAGGATCAAGCACAACACCTTCAGACTATTACTTAGCATCCAGGGAGTAATACAGGAGAACAGGCTACTAAGCTCCAAAGGTTTCGAGACCAATTGATAACTTAGAGCACCCAACAATATAGAGGAAAGCAAAACCTGAGCTCTAGAACTAGAAGGTATTTGGCAAGACAGAATGAATTGTGTAAGCTGCAGGGCAGCACTCAATACTGATACAATAATACAGACTGATGAACCAGACACTCCCAGCCAGGGAGCACAGACAAGGCCCTGAGTGCCACTCAACAGCGAGCTGGCTTCGTGGCCAGATGTCTGCTGAGCGAAAACAGCTACAACTTGCACAAACACAATAATACATAAAACAGACAAGGTTATAACTAGAGAGGTCCAAAATACCAAGCAAAAGGTCATACACAGGATATCAGAAATACAACAGGGGTCAGGCAAGAGAGGAATCAAACACAAGAGCCAGAGGTCATACACGGGTAGTCAAAACAAGAGGAACTAGGTAGAATAAGGTCTATCCTGGTCCAAGGATCAAGGGGAATCCTGGGTCTACATATAGGGCAGAACAGGTCATGTGACCACAGACCAATAAGCCCAACAGATGGCCTGCAGCCTGAAAACAAAAACAAACAGGAATCCCTGCTACCACCAGCAGGGGACAGGGCCGAGACGTGACACTCCTGTTGCGGATGGGATGGAGATGGACGCGTTACAAACGTATTTATATAGAGAGATACTCTTGGATAGGACATTGACCAACAAATATGTGGACATGAATTCTGAGCTGGCGACAAGAACAATAGACTGCCCTCTGGGCAGGCTTTCCACCTAGTAAATAAATAAAATAAAATTTTCAGTGGAGTTCGGCGGTTTATCGGAAGCGTTCGGCGGTTTGAGGATCGGTTCAGTGATTTTTCGCCGGCGTTCAGTGTTTTATCGGACGCGTTCAGCGGTTTATTGACAGTGTTCAGCGGATCCATTCGGCGCACTTCAGGGATCTGTGGTGAATGCTGAATTCACTGCAGGGTTGGCGAATTGAGGTCGAAGTGCGGCAAATTAATATTTTGGTGAAATGTCGGTGCTCTTTGATCAACCCCTTTTATATTTTTGTTGCTTTCATTATTGCATCGATTTCACGTGAAGCCCTGAAGAAGAACTGAACAAAAAAAAAAACCTTTTTCTAATGATGCTGCCGTGACCCCGGGTGGTGGCGGCATTTACATTACTTTCATTATCCAAACAATATTTCTCTCATAGCAAAATAACCTGAGCTGACACAGCCATTACATATAATCAAATTCCATATCTGCTTTGACTTCTGGGTATAAAATTGAATGTTCCAGCCCAGTAAACATTACTCCATGATGGTTTGTTTAAAAAAATAATTAAAAAAAAAAGAAATTGAAGTCCAAAAAGAAAATAAAGAAGGAGCAGCTGTTTCTTTATAAGCTGTAAAATACTGTTATTAGAGGCCACCTGCCCCGAACAAAATCAATGACGCCTTTATGTAAAGCCAGATGTCAATTTTCTGTCGATCGCTGCAACTTTCTTTACGTAGAAAACCTTTTATATGAATAAAAACGGGGGGAAATAAATATACCCTTGACTCGGAAGCATTTAGTGTTCATTTTCTGTTATGTGCATGGAAGTAATAGCTACGTTTTTTAAATGATGTTGACCCAATGGAGATATGGTGTCATCGTTTTTGAGGACATCTTTGTGATGAATGGAAAATGAGGGCAGGATACAAGGGGTTATTCAGGAAAGACCGAAATTCCAGTGAAATTTTGGTGCTTTCTCGTTTGGCGCATGTTAGTGTGATTTGACCCTGCGGGGAATTCATTATTAGGGTTATTCAAAGAGAATAGAAAAGTCACCGCGCGTTCGGCGACTTTTCGTTCTCTCCAATTCGGTTCGATTTGGCAATCTCATTTCGGCGACCCTGAGGTGTATTCAGCAAGCACCATAGGGTCCCCAAATTGCAGGGAAAAGTCACGGCAAACCCGCCAACAACTCACCGCAAAACGACGGCGAACGCACACCGAAACCCGCAAAAACATCTGGATTAACCCCGCCGAAAACGCCAGAAAAACCCGAGCAGGAGCCGATCACACGCAGCGCAGTCGCCGGAAAAAGCCGACACACTGCAGACGAATGGAGTGAATAAATAAAAAAAAATAGTTTGCTTGAATGTTTGAAAAGTGAAACGCTGTTTGCAAAGAAACTACTGAGCGAAAATGTCTGAAATTTACATATGAGGTCCAGGGAATGATAATAAAAAGGGCTGTTACAGAAAAAAGAAGTTAAAAAATAAATAAATCGGAAATATTTTTAAAAAAAAAAAAAAATCACGAAAAATGCTTAAAATATCCTAAAAAAAATCTATAAATAAAGAGACTTTTTACTGCAGAATATTATAATCTGCAGTTTATTAGATATTGAATTAAAATGGGAATATTTTTAACATTGAAGTCTATTTGGCGAATTGCCTGCTCTCTGAATAGCCGAATGGCCAAGAACGGTAGCCGAAAGCTGATTTTCAGCATTCGGTTCCTTTCGGCAGCCATTCGGATCTCTTTGAATAACCCTGTATTGTGAGCCGAACGTGGAGACACCAACCGTCGAACCGAAAGGCAAATGCCGCCGAACTGCAGCCAAAAAAATTAAATAACAGAACTCTGCTACTCTTCTTAAAGGTGTTTAAACCAATAAAAATGCCTGAAAATGGGTGGAAATAGTAAGAAGGTCATTTAAAAAAAATAATAAAAACGGATCGGTTGCAGAATAAAAGAAAATGGAAATCAAAAACTTCGCCTAAGAAATAAAAATAAAAAAATACATCAAAATGTTCCAGAAAAAAATAAATAAAAACACGGTTTGCGGAAAATGAATATAAATTAACGGTAGGATAAAAAATAAATAAAAATGATGATATATATTTACATTGAATCCTATGGGATTCGCCTGTTTAAACCTGTCGAACTGAACTACCAAAAATCAGGGCATTTCACTGACACTTCTGTGCAGTTCGGCGTTCTCTGGATAGATTAACCATTACTTGTCTATGGGACAATTTCGCTGCTGCCGAAGATCACCAAATTGCAGCAATTTGTGGCGAACTGCATCGTGTTTCGCTGTCAGTTCGACAGTATTTGGAGGAACAACAGCTTTCTGAATAGGCAAACCAGCCACAAGCAGAGTAAAATGTAACACATTGGTCAGTCATACATATATTTAATTATATATAATATATACCATTTAAGCTCATTCACCACCGTGATCGTGTATGCATGATTATCAGTAGAAGACACAGGAGTCCAAAGTCATGTTAACACAATAGGTGCTATGCTGTATCATTGCAATAGAAATCTGTTTGGCTCAAAATAATTTTGTTGGCATTTGGATTCCAGAAGGTGCCCCCAAAGTTTTAGCAGTGTGGGCATGGTGCCTGAGGAGCTAACACCTTTTTAAAACCAGCTGGGGAATGCATCTGAATGACATCTCCCCAGCTGATTCTGCATGGAGACCTGAACTGTAGTTACTCCATTTGGCCAGCAGATGGCGGCATCTCCCTGACAAATAGGTTAATACAGTATGGAACAGGGCTACTGCAAAGGTTTCTGCCACTCTCTGTATCTCTGCTCCCATAATACATTTCATGCTCTTGTGGGGTCTAGACCAGGGGATAGCAACTTTAGAGGTTATTCAGAGAGCACCAAATTGGCCACAGAATTTCGAAATACAGTACCACGTCATGGCCATTCGGCTATTCAAAAAGCTGGTGATTCGCCAAATATTGGCGAATTGCCAGCGAAAATATTAGACATGTGCACAGCACAAAATTTTGTTTTGGACTAATGAATTCGTCCTAAAACGCAATTTATTTAGTTGCTAAAGAAATTTGTTTTCAGTTCTTTAGTATGAAAACTAATTGCATTCATCCGTAAACCAGCGGATACAATTAATATTCTAGTGGTGGCTCTCCAGAGGACTGAGATTGGCTGCTTGTTACAGTATCTCTCACTCTCAGCACAATGAGTCAGGCAAAGCTGTTACTAGTTTTACTGAAACTCTGAGCACTGTGATCAGCAGCAGTCAGTTACTGTAACAGCTGAGCTTGATACATTGTACTGAGAGATAATGTAACAAGCAGCCAATATCAGCGCTCACAGCCACTGGATTTAAAGGGCTAAAAAAAATGCTCCTCTCTGTATAATGTATAGAACATCCTCCTGCATTAATTAATACCTCTCTCTGTATAATGTATAGAACATCCTCCTGAATTAATTAATGTCCCTCTCGGTATTGAACATCTGCATTGCTGGACTGGTCTCCTTCACTCAATGTAATATTACAAAAAGAACTAAAACTAAAATGTAATGCATTTTCCTTTAGTTTCTTTCGTTTTTTGGACCAAGCAGTTTCGTATCTCTTGAGTCATACAAAAACTAAAGTATCCCAAAATTCGGACGAAATCGTTTTAGTACTAAAACTAATGCACATGTCTAGAAAATATGGTGATCTTTGGCGGCAATGAACTCCCCATAGAGAAGTAGTTGTTAATCTTTTCAGAGAACACCAAACAGCCCCGAAATGTCAGTGAAATGCCCTGATTTTCTGTGATTTCATTCGACAGGTCTAAACAGGCGAATCCCATAGGTTTCAATGTAAAAAAAAATCCCAGTTTTCCCTGCATATTTATTCAACCATTTATTCTTTTCATTTGCAGCAAAATGTCTATTTATACATTATTTAGGATTTTTCCAATATTTTTTTATTCAGTCCTTTTATTGTTATTCATAGGACTTTATATATTATTCCATGCATTTTCAAGCACTAGTCTTTTAAAAAACTTGTATTTTTCTTTTTTCCCATTCGGGGGCTGGTTGTTTTTTATTGGCGGCTGGTCGGCGGTCTGTTCGGCAGGTCATCAGTAGTTTGAGGATCGATTTGGTGGTATGTTTGACGGGTTGTCGACATTTTGTGGCAGATTTTCGAATCGATTCGTCAGTTTTGGGGCGCTATTTTTAATCGATTCGGCGGTTTTTCAGTGGTTTGAGGATGCGATCGGCAAGTCGATTCAGCACACTTCGGGGACACTGCGGTGAATGCTGAATTCACCGCAGGGTCAGCTAAATTAGCTTGCCAGAATGCGCCGAACGAGAAAGCACCGAAATGTCACTGACATTTCTCTGAATAACCCCTTTTGTTCGTTGTGAGACAACAGAGTGAACTTGCAGGCAGAGGGCGCTTCAATAAAGAGCTCTCGCGGCTATCAGCTGACCTGGTTTAGTGGCAGGAGAGGACTGTTGCAACCATAACCTCTGCCATAGTGCATGTGGACATATTAGCTCAAAGTGGACTCCCCTTGCCAGTGGCGCCCTAGACAACTGCCTAGTTGGCCAAATAGATGCACCAGACCTGGAAAGTAAAACATTGGGGATATTCCCAAATATTTCTTACAGTATAATGAGAAATGATTTTATATTGATATTACTGACTGTGGGGTTTGTTTTTTTGGGGGGGAATCACTTGGTAGTGAAGGGGTTAATCAACTACACATTGACGTTAAATATGATGATACTTGCACAGCCTTTATGGAGCAGAGAAGGCCAGAGGTCCCCTGGTCAGTCACCAGTAACAATGTAACGTGTGAGATATCATATTCATGTAATCACCCTCTAGAGGTGACAAAAGAATGGAATGTTTGTCACTCTACGTTGTCGTGGAATCGCTTTTACATCCAAACTGTGAGATTTCTTGAAAGCGTGAAACGGACAGCTTCGAGGCAGGTTATATAACGTGAACGTTTTACACCCTCATTGTTACTGGTGAATAATTAAAGAGCTTTGTTTTTTCTTTACAGTAACGAGAAGACTATAATGCTCTCAGGTTTTGTTCAAGTGTATCTTTTTTCCTTTTTATTGTACATATGATATTAGTAGAGGTGTGCATTCGTTTTGTAAGGAATATCAATTCGGCTGAAAATTCGTTAATTAGTATTTCCGACGTACTTCCGAAATAACGAAATAGCTTCATCCGAATCGAAATGTAAACAAAACTAAACGAAACAGTATGGGGGTTATTCAGAGAGCATTGAAATGTCGCCGACATTTCGGTGCTCTCGTTCCCTGCACTTCCCTGCACTTTGGAGAATCAAAGTTCCCCACCCTGCGGTGAATTCAGCGTTCAGGAGTGCAGGGAAAACCTGCCGCAAACCTGCCGAACACCCACCGAGCACCCATCAAAATCCCACCAAATACCCACCATATCCACTGCAAAAAACACGCCGAACACGTTGGAAAAAGCCAACGAGCTGCCGATCACAGCACATACCAGCCGCCTGATAAAGCCGACGAGCTGATCAACGGGGTAAAAAAAAAAATACGCTTGAAAGTGTCAAAATGGAAACGCTGTTTGCAAAAGAACTACTTAACAAAAGGCCTGGAATTTACACCTAAGATCCTATGAATGATAATAAAAAGGTCTGTTACAGAAAAAAACACTTTAAAAAAAAAACAGGAAAACAAATCTTGCAGAAAAAATCCCAAAAAAATGCTAAAAGATCCTTAACCCCTTAACGCCGCAGCACGTACCGTTACGTCCTGCATTAGGTGGGCTTTAACGCCGCAGAACGTAATGGTACGTCCGCAGCGCTTGCAGCCCCTCAGCAGATACTCACCTCCTCCGGCAGCTCCTTCGCTGATCTGAGTCCCACAGAGTCAGATCGGCAAGGTTTACTCCTCCCGGCGCACTGACATCATCGCGCTGGGGGCACGATGAAGTCAGTTTCAGGCGCCCCCCCCCCGCCGGAGCAGGGGAAGCGCCTGAAGGGGAGGGGGGATCCTTTGGATCCCTCTATCTCCCCATCGCCGGGGACTAGGAGGCTGTGGCCAGCATCGCTGGGTCACAGCCTGACCTTTCCAGCGATGAAGGGGGTTATCCTCTTAGTTGCCAGATTACGGCCTGGCACCAATCGGTCAAAGACCGTGGCCTTTTTCTGGTGGGGGCCACCATCTTGGATGGCAGCCCCCACCTCTGGGTCCCCCCATGTCAACTGACTCATCGCGCAATACGCGATGATGTCAGTTAACCGGGGAACCCCCTAGCTGCAAAGGGATTTCCTAAGGAAATCCCATAGAGGAGATAGGGGGGTTCTTTGAACCCCTTTACCTCCTGATTGGTGGCAGCTAGGGGGTGCTAGGGGGTGCTAGAGTATGGCCTTTCCAATGATATCAAACATGACCATGTTAAAACTAAAGGAAGAGTGTAGGAATTAAAAAATAAAAATAATAATAAAATAATTAATTAATTAATAAAAAAATTAAAACCGTGTTTTTTTAATGCAGCCTTATTGTTCACATTTCAATTATAATGTGAACAATAATGCTTCACTAATGATTTTTTTTTTGGTTTCCCCGTTCTAATTTTTTTAACAAGTCTACCCCATAGCATATGACCGCAAAGGCTCGGATAATAAAATTTAAAAAAAAAAATACTTTACACACTGTGGATGATTGAAATTTTATTGAAAATTCAATTTTTTTACTTTTTTTTACATTTTTTGTTATACATATAATAATGATATATTATTAATCTGCCGAGTCTGCCGGAAAGAACGATATCTAATATGTCTGGGTGGTATAATAATAAGTGACTTAAAAATGGTCAAAATGAGCTCAGTAAACTTCTACTTCCGAAACAGCGCCGAAGTTGTAAAATTACTCCCGTCCTTAAGGGGTTAAAAGAATCTATAAATAAAGAGACTTTTTGCTGCAGATTAAAATAATAAACGGTTTATTAGATATTGAATTAAAAACGGAATATTTTTTAATATTGAAACCTATGGGATTCGCCTGAATAAATCTGTCGAATTAAGGCTGGGGTCAAACCAGCGCACTTTTAACGTGCGTTCTGGCGCACTTAATCACGGCCGCACTAGCAGCAGATGACGGGCAATGACGGCCAATATACGAAGTACGGTCGCACGAAAGTCCGGCCGCGCAACGCAAGTGGAGAACGAACGCATTTTTTCGAGAACGCCGAACCGCTAGTACTGACGTACTGAGTGCGCAGCTGCGGCATAGCGGCGTGTTTGCGTGATTAGGAGATGCCAGACACTGCTAATGTCCAGCCTACATAACGTCCAGCCGCAAAAAGAGTTTTTTTGACGATCCGAAAAAATCACGCACGAAAAATGCGCGTCGTCTGACCGTTTTCGCGCACTCCGTGAAAAAATACGTCAATTCGTTCGGACGCACTTTTTTACGTTCGCGTGTAAAAATACTTTCGTTTGACCCTAGCCTAAACCACCGAACAGCAGGGCATTTCGGCAACTTTTCTCTGCTGTTCGGTGTCTGTGCTTCTCTATGGGGGATTTCGCTGCCTTCGAACAGGCACCATACTGGCTGGCAGTTTGCCAAAATTTGGTGAACTGCCTTCTCTCTGAATAACCGATTGGCCCCAAAATGTCACCGTACCGGGAAATTCCCTGTTCGGTGACATTTCGGGGCCAGATCGGCTCCCTCTGAATAACCTCTTATGAATTTAAGGGGTTTAACCCTCATGTAACAGTAATTGAGCAGGATTTGATTTATTGTTTTTTTTTCTTACAGGGTTATCCAAAGAGATTCGAAAAGTCACCGCACGTTCGGTGACTTTTCGTTCTCTTCAATTCGGTTCCTTTTGCCGATTCCATTTCGGTGACCCTGCGGTGTATTCAGCAAACACCACAGGGTCCCCGAATTGCAGGGAAAAGCTGCCGCAAACCTGACGAAGACTAACCGAATGCACGCTGAAAACAAGCAAAAACATCTGGATTAACCTTCGAAGGAGCCGAACAGGAGCCGAACATGAGCCGAATCACACAGAGCCGAAGCAGCTGTGACGTAGAGGAGGCAGTGAATAAATTAGAAAAACCATTTGTATGAATCTGGGAAAATGAAACGCTGTTTGCAAAGAAACTACTAAGCGAAAATGTCTGAAATTTTCACAGGAGGTCCAGGGAATGATAATAAAGAGGGCTGTTACAGAAAAAAGAAGTAAACTGAAAAAAAAAAATTAAAAAAAATCGGACTTTTAAAAAAAAAAAAAAAAATCAGAAAAATGCTTAAAGTATCCTAAAAAATCTATAAATAAAGAGACTTTTTGCTGCAGAATTTTATAATGAACGGTTTATTAGATATTGAATTAAAACGGGAATATTTTTAACATTGAAGCCTATGGGATTCTCCTGAATAAATCTGCCGAATTAAACCACCGAATGGCAGGGCATTTGGGGAACCTTTCACTGCTGGTTTGTGTTCTCTGAATAGCCGAAGCAGTGCTTTTTCATGGGGATTTCACTGCCCTCGAACAGGCACCGAACAGGCACCGTATGTGCAGGCAATTCGCCAGGATTTGGCGAATTGCCTGCTCTCTGGATAGCCGAATGGCCAGGAAAGGTAACCGAACACTGATTTTCAGCTTTCGGTTACCTTTCTCAAGCAATTCGGATCTCTTTGGATAACCCTGTTAGTGATCGGAATTTTCGTAGAAAATCAAAATTAACGAAACAAAATTACGAAACAAAATTAACGAAACAAATCCGTTTTCAAACAAATTATGTTTCGGACAAAATTATTTTTAAACTAAACGAAACAAAACAAATTTTTCAGCTGTGCCACACCTCTAGATATTAGTAGGATGTGTAGGTCTGTATAGTATGTCTGCCCTGATTTTTGGAACCCATCATGTATCTGTAGTTTTGTCATGCCAAGTGGTACAGCTGTGCCTACTCATGCTGCAGTTAGGTCTCTTGTACGGGGTGGGGGGGTCGCTCCATTTTATATGCCTGCCCCCTACATCTACTACACCTCATCAGAGGCCTAGGAAGGGTTTAACCCTTAACGCCACTGCAGCTGGTGGGCCTGAAAGCCGAGGGGTGGCATAGAAATCCCAACGTCTCTCTGGCTACCCCCCGGCCACTCCCTTGCCGGCTGGGGTTGCCACAATTGGCTGCAGGCGGGCTGCTCACGTTCAGGCAGTTCTACCTGCTGTCAGTTGCTGCACCCGGCCACATGGAATGGAGGTGGGCCAGGGGAGTTGCCGGAGAGCTTGGACGTTAAGGGGTTAAATAGTCACAGATGACAGAGCTGTGGGCCCTGTCGTGGTTTCCATTAGACCCCTCAGTGCGTTCCTGATTCTCTGGAATTCGGGATTCCTCGGTTTCACCTCTGGCTAAGTTTTCTCAGTTCTAGTTTCTGCCCTCGTCCCTGTATGGTTCTTACTCTGTCTGATTCTGTGTACCAGCCTTTATTTATTTATTTTAGGCTCTGATCTTGTTCTTGGTTCTGTTTATTGTCCTTGAGTTTATATTTTTACATGTTCTTTACTTTGCCTTTTTTTGTGTATATTTTGTTTTCTTTAGATCCGGCGACTCTAAGGACTGGTCTATTGCATTAAGAGTTTCCTCACTTAACTGGGATCGTGTCTCCGTGCTGGGTTACCCACAATTCCTAGTAGGTTTTCATGTGTTGTTGATTGTTCGAGGTCATATACTGACAGGCTTCAGTATTATCACTGTCAAGTTTAGTCGATTCGGCCTATACCTTTATTGTAAGTTTATAAGACTTATGGAAATACATAGGGCCCTATTACATTCTTCGCGCACAATTTTGCGCGTGCGCAAAAACGCATTAACGCGAGGGGCAAAACCTTTTGTGCTGAACGTCCTATTACAACGTCTGCGCAAAAAATGCACGTTAACGTTTAACCCGGATGGACCTGCGCGAGCATAGAGTGTTTAAGAGTAGAGAATGCAGTTATGATGTTCACTAGGCTTGTGCACCGATTATTTTTTTTTCGGTTCGGTTCGTCCGGATTTTTTGTAAATTTTCAGTTCGGCTCGTTTCGGCCGATTTCCATTTCGGTTCGGTTCGTTTCGGTTTGTTTTTCGTATCGACTTTTTTTTCGTGATTTCGGAAATTTTCGTGTTTTTCAGGAACATCTGTTCTCCTCGTTTCAAAGTGTCTATTCGTTTTGACGTAAACTAATGGTTTTTCGGATCCGATATTTCTGTTGATGCGATACGATACGATTTCTCATGTTTTACAAAAAGGATATATTGAGATTTCTCTGGTTTCCCGGGAAGGATACATTGAGATTTCTCTGGATTTCCAGGAAGGATACATTGAGATTTCTCTGGTTTCCCGGGAAGGATACATTGAGAATTCTCATGTTTTACAAGAAGGATACATTGAGATTTCTCATGTTTTACAAGAAGGATACATTGAGATTTCTCATGTTTTACAAGAAGGATACATTGAGATTTCTCAGGTTTTACAAGAAGGATACATTGAGATTTCTCTGGTTTCCCGGGAAGGATACATTGAGATTTCTCTAGTTTCCCGGAAGGATACATTGAGATTTCTCTGGTTTTACAAGAAGGATACATTGAGATTTCTCTGGTTTCCCGGGAAGGATACATTGAGATTTCTCTGGATTTCCAGGAAGGATACATTGAGATTTCTCTGGATTTCCAGGAAGGATACATTGAGATTTCTCTGGTTTCCCGAGAAGGATACATTGAGATTTCTCATGTTTTACAAGAAGGATACATTGAGATTTCTCTGGTTTCCCGGGAAGGATACATTGAGATTTCTCTAGTTTCCCGGAAGGATACATTGAGATTTCTCTGGTTTTACAAGAAGGATACATTGAGATTTCTCTGGTTTCCCGGGAAGGATACATTGAGATTTCTCTGGATTTCCAGGAAGGATACATTGAGATTTCTCTGGTTTCCCGAGAAGGATACATTGAGATTTCTCATGTTTTACAAGAAGGATACATTGAGATTTCTCTGGTTTCCCGGGAAGGATACATTGAGATTTCTCTAGTTTCCCGGGAAGGATACATTGAGATTTCTCTGGTTTTACAAGAAGGATACATTGAGATTTCTCTGGTTTCCCGGGAAGGATACATTGAGATTTCTCTAGTTTCCCGGGAAGGATACATTGAGATTTCTCTGGTTTTACAAGAAGGATACATTGAGATTTCTCTGGTTTCCCGGGAAGGATACATTGAGATTTCTCAGGTTTCCCGGGAAGGATACATTGAGATTTCTCATGTTTTACAAGAAGGATACATTAAGATTTCTCTGGTTTCCCGGAAAGGATACATTGAGATGTCTCATGTTTTACAAGAAGGATACATTGATATTTCTCATGTTTTACAAGAAGGATACATTGAGATTTCTCATGTTTTACAAGAAGGATACATTGAGATTTCTCAGGTTTCCCGAGAAGGATACATTGAGATTTCTCATGTTTTACAAGAAGGATACATTGAGATTTCTCTGGTTTCCCGGGAAGGATACATTGAGATTTCTCTAGTTTCCCGGGAAGGATACATTGAGATTTCTCTGGTTTTACAAGAAGGATACATAGAGATTTCTCTGGTTTCCCGGGAAGGATACATTGAGATTTCTCAGGTTTCCCGGGAAGGATACATTGAGATTTCTCATGTTTTACAAGAAGGATACATTGAGATTTCTCTGGTTTTCCAGGAAGGATACATTGAGATTTCTCTGGTTTTCCAGGAAGGATACATTGAGATGGGAATGATACAAAATTACAGAATCAGCGATATAACCGAAAATTACTGAAATGGAGCCGAAATCACGAATGGAACGAAAATGAATTTCGATTTTATACATTTCTAGTCCATTCGAAAAGTTTTCGTTTCGGCTCGGAAATTTGTTCGGATCTGCCTTTTTCAGATCCGAAGATTTTCGGAAAATCGGCCAAATCCGAATGCAAATTCCGAAACCCGAAAGCACATCCCTAATGTTCACTGATACAGGAATTCACATCAAATTTACGAGACTCTCCTTTTTTCCCCCTTTGTAACATCTTGAATATATGGGATCAACCCTTTGACCACCAAGTGATTTTCTAAAAAAAAAAATCAGAAACCAGTGTTTTTTTGAAAACTTATTTTTAATTAATCGTAGAGTAAGAAATATTTGGGCATATTCCCAGTGTAGTTCTCAGTGTAATAACCTGTTTGGCAGGTAGGTGGTGCCATCTACTGCCAAACTGAGCCACAGCCACTACAGCTGCAGCTTGAGGTTCCCAGCATGGGCTGCTGAATGTCTGATGTCAGGACATTTATCAGACAATTTTACACAGTTTTAGCTCTTTGGGTATTATGCCCACAGGGCTAAAACTTTGGGGGCACCTTCTGCAGCCCAAAAGCAAACAAAATTTGTTTTCAGCAAAGAAATTTCATTTGCTTTTGTCCTTCAGAGCTGTAGATCAAGATAACTCCATAGTATATAGACTCTTTTATACTGAATAAAGATAGGGAACTGAGTTTGTCACTTGTCTTGTCTTGCCCAGTTTCTGTTCCAGATTGGCCGGGGATCTAGAATGTGACCAGTGAGCAAATTTTTCGAGAGATCTTGCTCCAACTTTTTTAAAATTTCTTTTTAGCACTTAAATCTTTAATATTCATTGTTTTCTGCCACAAAATTACTTACAAAGCATATGTGACACACGCTGATTTTGGACATTTACTGTCAAGATCTGACATCCTGAATTAAAACATCTCCTTAAAACCGTTGTTACAGATTTTGTTAAAGTGACACGGCGTCACCTCAGACACATTTGTTTTCCCAATTACACTTGTGTCGACAGGGGCTTGAATTTGTTATTCATTAATAATGTCATCAAGTTCATTCTTCTCCATGAAGGTCAAGAGATTCTGGTGTGGGGAGGATTAGAAATTGCACAAACAAAATAATATATATATATATATAAAAATATGACACATATAAAAATTGTTTATTAATTAAAATAATAATAATAATAATAATAATTGTTATTATTATTATTTTATTATTAAACAATTTCATATATATATATATATATATATTATACACATTCAAAGACTGTTTAACAATAATATATATATATATAAAAATATGACACATATAAAAATTGTTTATTAATTAAAATAATAATAATAATAATTGTTATTATTATTATTTTATTATTAAACAATTTCATATATATATATACACATTCAAAGACTGTTTAACAATAAAATATATATATATGTATATAAAAATATGACACCTATAAAAATTATTTATTAATTAAAATAATAATAATTGATATTATTATTTTATTATTAAACAATAAAATATATATATATATTATATATATATATATATATATATATATATAAAGAATCAACAGCATAGGCAGCACATCAGGCTTTAAATAAAAGAAAAACGTTTTATTGGTATAAGGTAAAATACCTGTCCATTGACCGACGTTTCGGCCCCGGTGGGCCTTTATCAAGGTATATACCTTTATACCAATAAAACTTTTTTCTTTTATTTAAAGCCTGATGTGCTGCCTATGCTGTTGATTCTATATTCTTACCTATCGGGCATTTGGCACTCAGGTGTGTTGATTCCACTTTTGGTGTATTCCTGGGTTCAATATTGGCATTTATATATATATATAAATATATTCAAAGACTGTTTAACAATAAAATATTATTAATATTATTATTATTAATCAACAAAATTAACAAAAAATAAATAAAGCAAATGGTAAATTAAAAAATATATAGAATAAAAAGTGTTGATCATTAGCAAATCAGAATAGCTTAGAATACTTTTAAGGGATTGATGTGGTTGGCACCTAGCACAATATATGTTTCTGAAAGACTTGCAAAATGTTACTGCAAAAAACAACAAGGCTGCTGGACATCCCAATCTGTATGTGACTTTTATAAGGAGCTCACAACAGCAGGAAAAGACCACATTGTCATCACTGATGTTGTGATCTCCTAATTAAAGCCACAGATGGATCTGCGTGCCCTGTTTCCTCGTTGCGTTTGCTACATTTCTGAGCTAGCTGCTCTGCAGCCTGTGACCACTAAACATGTGGGCTTCGATCTGGGGTGAATTGATATTTGTCGAATTATCGTCAATTCATAAATTTCGGATCAAACCAAATTTTGAATTGCTGATATCCAAACTAGACTCGTGCACAGGTGTAAAAAAAAATGGGTTTCCGAATATTTCAGAACCCAAAAATATCAGATTCTGAAATATTCAGAATAAGCTAATTCGGAATATCAGAAGCCTCTGAGGAGTTTGACCATTTTGAAATATCAGAGGGGACCGATATATTCGGCAGTTTCCGATATTGAGAATCTCATATTAACAGATATAAAAACATACAATATGATGCAAAAATGGCTGCCGAATGAAGCACCGAATGAAGCATGTGCACCAAAATGATGCACAGAATGAAGAATGAGCTACAAAATTATGCACAGAATGGGGCATGTGCTCCAAAACTGATGCACAGAATGTGGCATGTGCTCCAAAACTGACGCAAAAAATGAAGCATATGCTCCAAAAATGATGCACAGAATGAAGCATGTTCTCCAAAAATAATACAAAGAATGAATTATATGCTCCAAAAATAATTCACAGAATGTTGCCTGTGCTCTAAAAATGATGCACAGAATGAAGCATATGCTCCAAAAATTAAGCAAATAATGAAGCATGTGCTCCAAAAATAATGCAAAGAATGAAGCATGTGCTCCTCAAATGATGCACCAAAGGAAGCATGTGCTCCAAAAATGATGTATACAATGAAGCATGTGCTCCACAAATGATGCACAGAATGAAGCATGTGCTTTAAATATGGGGCACAGAATGAAGCATATGCTCCAAAATGATGCACAGAATGAAACATATGTTCCAAAATGATGCACAGAATGAAGCATGTGCTCCAAAATGATGCACAGAATGAAGCATGTGCTCCAAAATGATGCACAGAATGAAGCATGTGCTCCAAAATGATGCACAGAATGAAACATATGTTCCAAAATGATGCACAGAATGAAGCATGTGCTCCAAAATGATGCACAGAATGAAGCATGTGCTCTAAAAATTATGCACAGAATGAAGCATGTGCTCTAAAAATGATGCACAGAATGAAGCATGTGCTCTAAAAATGATGTACAGAATGAAGCATGTGCTCCAAAAATGATGTACAGAATGAAGCATGTGCTCTAAATATGGGGCACAGAATGAAGCATATGCTCCAAAATGATGCACAGAATGAAACATATGTTCCAAAATGATGCACAGAATGAAGCATGTGCTCTAAAAATTATGCACAGAATGAAGCATGTGCTCTAAAAATGATGCACAGAATGAAGCATGTGCTCCAAAAATGATGTACAGAATACAGCATGTGCATCAGCAAGGTACACCATATGCAGCATATTCACAAATGACATACATTATGATGCGTCAAAGCTGTGGAGCATTCTGAATTAATTTGAATATACCCAATTATGTTTGGATCTGGCCGTATATAATTAGATTAGTTCATATTAATTTGGAATGTTTTCATTCAAAGAGAGATTTGGTTTGGACTGAGGCAAATCGACAATGTGCCATTTTGTCCACATTCCGTATTGATCTGAACCAAATCGTGTTTTATGGAAAAAAAATAAGCGATAAAAAATAAGAGATGTGGAATTTCAGAATTGGGAATTTTTAGAATTTGAAATTAAAGTCACCTGCTGCTTTGATACAAGCATTTAACTTTATCATCAAAATGACCTGGAAACAATCAGGGTTATTCAAAGAGAATTAAAGTCACTGCACGTTCGGTGACTTTTCGTTCTCTTCAATTCAGCACTATTTGGCGATCCCATTTCGATGACCCTGCGGTGTATTCAGCAAGCACCACAGGGCCGCCGTAATGCAGGGAAAAGTCGCCTCAAACTCGCCGAACACTCACCGCAAAACCCGGCAAAGGCTCACCAAAACCTGCAAAAACATCTGGATCAATCCCGCTAAAAATGCCTGAAAAACCCGAGCAGGAGCCGATCACACGCAGCGCAGCCGCTGGAAAAACCCGACACGCAGACGAATGGAGTGGAAAAGAAGAAAAAAAAGTTTGCTTGAAAGTTTAAAAAGTGAAATGCTGTTTGCAAAGAAACTACTTAGCGAAAATGTCTGAAATTTACATATGAGGTCCAGGGAATGATAATAAAGAGGGCTGTTACAGAAAAAAGAAAAAACAATTAAAATGTTTTTTTTAAAAAAATCGGCAAAAATATTTTTAGCCAAAATAATCCCGAAAAATGCTTAAAATATCCCAAAAAATCTATTAATAATGAGATTTTTTACTGCAGAATATAATAATAAATGGTTTATTAGATATTGCATTAAACGGGAATATTTTTAACATTGAAGCCTATGGGACTCGCCTGAATAAATCTGCCGAATGAAGCAACTGAATGGCAGGGCAATTTGGCAACTTGTCACTGCTGGTTTTTGTTCTCTGAATAGACGAAGCTATGGGGGTTTCACTGCCCTCAAACCGGCACCGAAGAGGCACCGTATGTGCAGGCAATTCGCCAACATTTCTCTGAATAGCCGAATGGCCAAGAAAGCTAACCGAATGCAGATTTTCTGCGTTCGGTTACCTTTCGGCAGCCATTCGGATCTTTTTGAATAACCCTGTATGTAACCATCTACCTACTCTTTGACATGTCAGGTGCTCTCAGAGAAGCCAATGGATATCTTGCAAACCTATATGTTGAGGCATTCTATTTTGACAAACTCCTGAAACGCCTGAACTAGGAAAATGTTAGATAAATAATTAAAGATGATCCTGTTGATGTTTCAAATGTAGAAATGATGTTTCCTTTGTATTTACATTTAGTTGACTATAACTATATGGCATTAAAATATCATTTACACATTTTATATTGTGGGTTTGTGACGCAAACATTCTTTTGATGCAATGTCAGTGTCACGGATCCCCCTGATACTAGAATGGTGGTCCCTATACGCAGGACACTCTCTACCCTTCCGATCCTTAGAATGGTCGGCACGACTAGACAGACTACTAGAATGGCAGTACAGAGCACATATGTCACGGTGGCTCAGGGGATGGGGCGCCTGGCAGCAGCTTCCTCGCTGCTCGCTGGCCAGGCGCCGAATGTAAACGCTTCCGGGGGCGCTCACGTGGGACGCCGAGGGGCGGGGCCTGGCGTTATGACGCGGACCCGCCGGCTTTAAAACCCAGTCTCTCCAATACACCGGTGCCCTGACGTGGTATTCACCTCCCGCAGAGCTCTTGTGTTATTTTGGCTACCTCCTGTGTATGACCCTTGGCATTGGCAAACGAATCCTCCTGTGTATAACCCTTGGCATTGGCAAACGAACCCTCCTGTGTATGACCCTTGGCATTGGCAAACGAACCCTCCTGTGTATGACCCTTGGCATTGGCAAACGAATCCTCCTGTGTATAACCCTTGGCATTGGCAAACGAACCCTCCTGTGTATGACCTTGGCATTGGCAAACGAACCCTCCTGTGCATGACTCCTGGCATTGGCATTTACTCTGCGCTAGGTTCTGCCTTAACGTTGGTACCGAGGTCAGTCTATGTGGCACCCTAAGCACGCATCAGACTACCTCTGCTATTACTAAGTCCTAGGGAGGACTTGTGATCTGGTCTGTACCCCTGTGGTGTTTCCCTTTCTTTATCTGTTACCTGCTTCATTGTCTATATAGCTTTGCCGACCATTCAAGGATCGGAAGAGTAGAAAGGGAGCTACATAAAGAGATCAATATCTTGGTAGTCAGAAAGATTTGTGACAATACTCTATTCCATACCTCTGTCTGGTGTTACCCCTTGTTTATATATTGTCTGGTAAATTGTCTGTCTAGTATTGCCGACCATTCAAGGATCGGAAGGGTAGAGAGCGGTCTGCGTAAAGGGACCACACTTTTGGTAATCAGAGGGATCCGTGACAACATACAAGAGAGACGTCACGGATCCCTCTGCTTATCTGACTAGTGGTCCCTAGACGCAGGACTTCTCTACCCTCCGATCTTAGATTGGTCGGCACGACTAGACGGACATAGAATGATACACAAGGACTTAGAATAATTAGCTCTTCCCAAGACCCTAACAACACAAGGGGTAGTCTGATGTGTGCTTAGGGTGCCACACAGACTGACCTCAATACCAGAAATAGAAGAGTTAATGCCAATACAGGAGTACGCACAGAATGGTTCGTTCGCCAATGCCAAGGGTCATGCACAGAATCGTTTAGTTTGCCAATGCCAAGGGTCATACACAGAATCGTTAGTTTGCCAATGCCAGGGGTCATACACAGAATCGTTAGTTTGCCAATGCCAGGGGTCATACACAGAATCGTTAGTTTGCCAATGCCAGGGGTCATACACAGAATCGTTAGTTTGCCAATGCCAAGGGTCATACACAGAATCGTTAGTTTGCCAATGCCAAGGGTCATACACAGAATCGTTAGTTTGCCAAATATACAAGAGCTCTGCGGGAAGTAACTACCACGTCAGGGCATCGGCGTCTCTGTGAGTCTGGGCTTTAAACCCGGCGGGTCCGCGTCTCCCCGCCAGGCCCCGCCCCCCGGCGTCCCACGTGTGCGGAAGCGACCGCAATATCACTCGGCGCCTGGCCAGCGAGCAGCGAGGAAGCTGCTGCCAGGCGCCGGGGGGGTTCGGGGGCCACCGTGACAGAACCCCCCCTCTACGGGCGGCCACTGGACGACCCCCAGGAGCGCGGGGATGAGCCAAATAGAAAGCCCTCACCAACCGAGGAGCATGAACCTCAGTAGCCGGGAGCCAAGAGCGATCCTCTGGACCGTAGCCCACCCAGTCAACCAAGTACTGAAGGACCCCCCTAGAAACCCTGGCGTCCAGAATGGCCTCAACTTCAAACTCTCCTCGCCCTCCACAGAGACAGGAGGAGGGGGACACGGACCCTGGTGTACCGATTACACAAGAGTGGTTTTAAAAGGCTCACGTGGAACACATTGTGTATCCTGATATGGGAGGGCAGTGCCAAAGCATAGGAGACCGGATTGATTCGCCGCAGAATCTTATAGGGCCCTATGTATCTGGGTGCCAGTTTCATAGAGGGTACTAAGAGCTTGATGTTCCGTGAAGAAAGCCAAACCCTGTCCCCAATTGATACACGGGTGCCGGCCTCCTGTGCCTGTCGGCCTTGATCTTCTGGATACCACTGCTATCCTCCAGAGCCCTTTTAACCCTTCCCCAAGTTTCTTTCAATGACGCTAAATGCTCATCCAGAGCAGGAATCGCGGTATCAGGAAACGTAGCAGGGAGCACGGGAGGATCAAAACCGTAAACAGTGAAGAAAGGGGAATGTCCTGTGGCTTCGCTCACTGCACTGTTCAAGGCATACTCTGCCCACGTTATCAGGTCTGACCAGTTATCTTGTCGTTCGGATATAAAGCACCTGAGATATTTCTCTATATTTTGATTGGCTCGTTCTGCTGCTGCTCCGTTGGTCTGGGGGTGATAGGCCGAAGAGAAGGATAGGTCTATCCCCACATTCTTGCAAAACCCTTTCCAGAATCTGGAGACGAATTGGGTCCCCCTATCAGAGACAATCCCAAGAGGAATACCGTGTATGCGGACCACATTGGTAATGAAAATGGGCACCAGTTCGGCTGCCGAAGGAAGTTTCCGAAGAGGAACATAGTGACCCATTTTGGAGAATCGATCAATGACCGTGAGTATTACAGTATTCCCTTTTGACTCGGGTAACTCTACTATAAAATCCATAGCTAAATGCGACCATGGTCGTTCGGGGATTGGCAGAGGCTGGAGTAAACCAATGGGCGCTGTTTTGGGACTTTTATGTCTTGTGCACACCTCGCACACGGTTATGTAATCTTTAACATCACGGCGCACCGTGGGCCACCAGAGGAGTTTACGTATACTAGACACTGTTTTGGTGATCCCCATATGCCCAGAGGTTTTGTTATCATGATAAAGTTTCAGTACTTCTTCTCTTTCGTTCTCAGGTACAAAGAGTTTCGCAGGAGGTCTCCCCAGGAGCTGTACCCTGGGCGGTCTGCAATCTTAACATCAGAGGAGACGAGACACTAATCGTGGTAAGGGCTATAATTCTTTCCTGGGGTACAATGGGATGCTGATCTTGGATGTTATGTTCGTAGGATTCGTATTGTCTTGATAATGCGTCTGCTTTAATGTTTCTTGACCCAGGTCTATATGTGAGGACGAAATTAAAGCTTGAAAGAAACAACGACCATCTCGCTTGTCTGGCATTTAACCGTTTAGCGTCTCCAATGTACGTAAGATTCTTATGATCGGTTATGATGACAATGGGGTCCCTAGACCCCTCCAATAAGTATCTCCATTCCGTCAAGGCTGCGATAACTGCTAACAACTCTCTATTTCCGATATCATAGTTCCTCTCTGCCGGGGACAACTTTCGGGAATAGAAGCCGCATGGATGCAAGGGTTTGTCGGGTGCCTCCCTTTGGGACAAGACTGCACCAAGACCTAGCTCGGAGGCGTCAACTTCAACCTGGAAAGGCAGAGCCGGATCTGGATGTCGGAGAACAGGGGCAGTTGTGAATGCCTGTTTAAGTGCCTCAAAGGCTTGACTGGCCTGGGGTGTCCACTTCTGATTCGCCAGCCCTTTTTTAGTCATAGCCGTGAGGGGAGCTACCAAGGCCGAAAAGTTTTTAATGAACCTCCGGTAGTAATTAGTAAACCCCAGAAACCTCTGGATGGCCTTAAGCCCTTGGGGTAAAGGCCAGTCAAGAATCGCTGAGAGTTTAGTAGGATCCATTTGGAAACCCTCAGGGGTTATTATATACCCAAGGAAGTGCACTGTCTCTATGTCGAATAAGCATTTCTCTAGTTTACAATATAACCCAGCCCTCAATAATCTCTTCAACACTTGTTGCACATGGACGTGATGGGTGTCCTTATCAGGAGAGTATATCAGGATGTCGTCCAGATATACTATAACGAACGTTTGCAGAAAGTCCCGTAGGGTGTCGTTTATGAGGTCCTGAAAACGGCTGGCGCGTTACATAATCCAAAGGGCATCACTAGGTATTCATAATGCCCGCTACGTGTATTAAAAGCCGTTTTCCATTCATGCCCCTTCTTAACCCTGACCAGGTTGTACGCTCCGCGTAAATCAAGCTTCGTATAAATACGGGCCCCTTTTAATCGGTCGAACAATTCTGTTATAAGAGGTATTGGATATGCATTTCTTATGGTAATCCTATTCAAACCTCTATAATCGATGCAAGGTCGCAGGTCACCCTCTTTTTTGGAAACGAAAAGAAACCTGCTCCTGCCGGAGAGGAGGATCGTCTGATAAATCCTCGCTCTAGATTCTCCCTTATATATTCCTCCATAATGTCGTTTTCCTTTTGTGACAAAGGGTATACGTGTCCTCTAGGAGGCATAGTACCAGGGAGCAACTCTATAGCACAGTCATAAGGACGATGCGGTGGTAGGACCTCAGTCCTGGTTTTAGAGAACACCTCCTTTAGCGCCATATAACATTCAGGGACTTCGGTGGACAAAGGAGGTGCTGTAGCAATATTGAGGCTACCAATCACATCAACCCTGCCTAGGCACTTTGACTGGCAACTAGGACCCCAACACTTTATATCTCGCTGGGCCCAATCAATCACCGGGTTATGCTCTATTAACCATGGGAACCCAAGAACGACAGGACATGAGGGAGAGTCGATAATCTGGAATCGTATGGTTTCGCGGTGCAGAACTCCCGTAGTCATGCATACATCAATAGTGTCGTGAGTGATATGGGGACATGACAGGGGTTTTCCGTCTATGGCTTCCACCATTAGAGGCCTCTCCTTTAGAACCAGGGGTAAGAGGTTTTTGGCGGCAAAACATCTGTCCATAAAATTACCTGAGGCTCCAGAGTCTAGGAATGCCTCAGTCTCGAGGTGAACCCCCTCCCAGGTGAGGGAGATGGGTACCAGAATCCGGGTTTTTTTTTTTTTCATCGTCCACAAAGGAGGCATACAGAGAACCGATAACCTGGGTATTGGCTGTTCTTTGACCTGATTTGTTAGTCTCACCCCTGCTACCCCTGGGTCTCTGAGGACATTGAAGGCGGAAATGATCTGCCCCGGCACAATAAAAGCAGAGCCCCCTTTCTTTTCTGTGAGCTCTTTCTGCCTCTGAAATACCCGTTTTTCCTATCTGCATGGGTTCAACGGCCGGTACATCAGTCTTTGCGGTCTCCGGGTTGCCTGATGTAGTGGTGTGTCTGGGTACTAGGGGTAAAGGAGGCAGGACCCGTCTGGGTCTATCTCTGGGGTGTCTCCTTTCCCTGATTTGATCGTCCATGGCAATGCAGAAATCAACCAAATGATCCAGATGTTCTGGTAATTTTAAGGGAGCCAACTCAAACATAAAAGCCTCGTTCAGGCCTTCGGTAAAGGCTAGGGTTAAAACGTCGTTCGGCCAGTGTACCTCAGAAGACAAAGTCTTAAACTCTATGGCATAGTCGGAGACCCTCCTATTACCCTGTTTGATGTGAAACAGGGATCTACCCGCATTGGTAGCCCTTCTAGAGGGATCGAAGGTACGCTTTAACTCGGAGGTAAAACCCTCATAGTCATAAATGATGGGTTTCTTATTCTCCCACAAGGGCGTGGCCCATAATAAAGCTTTTTCGGTTAGATGATTAATCAGATAGCCTACTTTGGCTTTATCGGACATACAGGACCCTGGATTGTTCTCGAACAAGATCTCGAGTTGGGTCAGAAAGCCCCGGCATAAGTTTGGTGTTCCATCATAGCGTACGGGTGCCTTCATACTGAGCCTACATCCCTCGGGAGCGGCCGAACTGACCCTAGGCACTACTGGGTCTGGAGGGCTTGCAGTTCCAGAACTGGATCGATTTAACAGGGTTTGCAGGGCAAGAGCAATCTGGTCCATTCTATGGTCCTGCTCTTCCTGTCTGGCTGCAATACGTGTCAACTGATTAGAGAGGTCTGCGGGATCCATTGGCCCTGACGTAATGTCACGGATCCCCTGATACTAGAATGGTGGTCCCTATACGCAGGACACTCTCTACCCTTCCGATCCTTAGAATGGTCGGCACGACTAGACAGACTACTAGAATGGCAGTACAGAGCAATACAAGAGAGACGTCACGGATCCCTCTGCTTATCTGACTAGTGGTCCCTAGACGCAGGACCTTCTCTACCCTTCCGATCCTTAGATTGGTCGGCACGACTAGACGGACATAGAATGATACACAAGGACTTAGAATAATTAGCTCTTCCCAAGACCCTAACAACACAAGGGGTAGTCTGATGTGTGCTTAGGGTGCCACACAGACTGACCTCAATACCAGAAATAGAAGAGTTAATGCCAATACCAGGAGTTACGCACAGAATGGTTCGTTCGCCAATGCCAAGGGTCATGCACAGAATCGTTAGTTTGCCAATGCCAAGGGTCATACACAGAATCGTTAGTTTGCCAATGCCAGGGGTCATACACAGAATCGTTAGTTTGCCAATGCCAGGGGTCATACACAGAATCGTTAGTTTGCCAATGCCAGGGGTCATACACAGAATCGTTAGTTTGCCAATGCCAGGGGTCATACACAGAATCGTTAGTTTGCCAATGCCAGGGGTCATACACAGAATCGTTAGTTTGCCAATGCCAAGGGTCATACACAGAATCGTTAGTTTGCCAAAATATACAAGAGCTCTGCGGGAAGTAACTACCACGTCAGGGCATCGGCGTCTCTGTGAGTCTGGGCTTTAAACCCGGCGGGTCCGCGTCTCCCCGCCAGGCCCCGCCCCCCGGCGTCCCACGTGTGCGGAAGCGACCGCAATATCACTCGGCGCCTGGCCAGCGAGCAGCGAGGAAGCTGCTGCCAGGCGCCGGGGGGGTTCGGGGGCCACCGTGACAGTCAGGACAGTCACTGTTCCTACGGAGTTATTTGCTCGTTTCCAGATAAGCTGTTGGCACTTGTGAGTAGGAAATATTTGTTCCCGGTCTCCCGCTGCTCTTGGCGAGAGGAAGCGGTGGAACGCGTCGCCCTCTCCACTGTTGGATGAGAGGTGAATAAGAGATTTGTTTGGGGGGGATTTTTTTTGCTAAATCTCTAAACACGAGCTTTGAGGACATGGACTATTTCTTATAGAATATCAGCTCCAGGATAGAAGAACAAGCTACCTTGGAATAACTGGTTCTTCTAGGCCCCGGCACAAATTAACACGTCCGATACAAAGGATAGGAGACATTTAATGGACAATCTACCTATCCTCAGTACTTTATAGTTTTAAATAGGGATGTGCGTTTCGGGTTTCGGAATTTTCACGAAATTTCCCGATTCGTGTTTTCGGATGCGGCCGATTTTCTGAAAATTTTTAGATCCGAAAACGGCAGATCCAAAAAGTTTTCCGAGCCGAAACGAAATATTTTCGGAATTTTCGAATGGACTTGAAATGTGTCAAATCGAAATTTATTGCTTTGAAACGAGGAGAGCAGACGTTCCGAAAAAACAAAAATTTCCGAAATCACGAAAAGTCGATACAAAAAGCGAGCAAAGTGACACGAAAATACGAAAAATGGTCGATATTCCTAAAAAAAATGTACACGAAAAACGAGTCGAACCGAACCGAATCGAAACAGAAATCGGTCGAAACGAGCCGAATCGAAAAGTTTAAACATCCGAAAAATCGAACCGAAAAAAAAATCGGTGCACAAGCCTAGTTTTAAAGTCGCCCCTCCCTACTGCCTCAATCGGTGGGTGAAATGGAGGAGTTTACTCTACCCTACCCAGCATCACCAGCAGCCGGTCACCTGATTGGCCAATAGTGATGTCACACAAACAGATCGGCCAACGTCACCATCTGAGACCAATCTCTGTTGGGAGCGTTCGCAGAGAGGCAGTTGATGGATCGGATCTGTGCATGCGCATGCAGCTAGGATCAATCACTCTGTGCAGACGCTACGGAACTTGGGTACGTAAAGAATGCAAGTTCCGTATTGCTGAGCAATTTGTAGTTCCTACACTGCTCGACTTGCAAATTGTGTAGTAATGCTTCAGGGTCTTTTGGTTTCGGGCGACCCTGAGCTGTAGAGGAGGAGAAGCGCAGGGTGAGGGACAAAAGCTGAGTAAAATCATCCAAAAAGAAAAAATAAAAAAAAATTGGGCTGAAGCTGTCAGCAAGATCTGCCAAGTTATTTAAGGGCAAAAAAGGGAGATTCTATTTTTTAATAGAAGGGGTTATTCAGAGAGAGACTATCTGGCCCCGAAATGTCACCGAACAGGGAATTTCCCCGTATGGTACAATTTGCGGGGCTATTCGGCTATACAGAGAGCAAGTACGTTGTCCGAGGGCAGTGAAATCCCCCATAGAGAAGCAATGGTTAATCTATTCAGAGACACCGAACAGCAGAGAAAAGTTGCCAAAGTGCCCTGCTGTTCGGTGGTTTCATTCGGCAGCTTTATTCAGGCGAATCCCATAGGCTTCAATGTTAAAAATATTCCTGTTTTTATTCAATATCTAATAAACTGTTTATTACTTTAATCTGCAGCAAAAAGTCTCTTTATTCATAGATTTTTTTTAGGATCTTTTAGGCATTTTTCTGAATTTTTGGGCTAACTTTTTTTCTGTTTTTTTTAAAAGCGTTTTCTCTTGCAGACCTTTTTATTATCATTCATAGGATGTTATTTGTAAATTCCAGACATTTTCATTCAGTAATTTTTTTGCAAACAGCGTTTCAATTTTGACAGTTTCAAGAGTATTGGTTTTTTTACCCCGTTCGTCAGCTTGTCGACTTTTTCCGGGGGCTGGGCTGTGCTGTGATTGGCGGCTCGTCGGCTTTTTTCAATGTGTTTGGCATGTTTTTTGCAGTGGTTCCAGTGGGTTTTTGGTGGGTTTTCGATGGGTGTTCGGCAGGTTTGCAGCAGGTTTTCCCTGCACTCCTTGGACCCTGCGGTGAATGCTGAATTCCCCGCAGGGTGTGCAAATTTGATTTCCTGAAGTGCAGGGAAGTACGGGGAACGAGAGAGCACCGAGATGTCAGAGGAGAGACAGAGGAGATATGATAGAAACATTTAAATACGTAAAGGGAATCCACAAGGTAGAGGAAGGGAGTATATTTAAAAGGAAACAAAATAGCAAAACAAGAGGACATAGTCTTAGATTAGAGGGGCAAAGGTTTAAAAGTAACATCAGGAAGCATTATTTTACTGAGAGGGTGGTGGATACATGGAACAGTCTTCCAGTAGAAGTGGTAGAGGCCAAAACAGTAATTGAATTAAGCAGGCATGGGATAGGCATAAGGCTATCCTAAACAAAAGATAAATCCAGGTAAAGTATCCATGTAATTGGGCAGACTAGATGGGCCGAAAGGTTCTTATCTGACGACATTTTTCTATGTTTCTATGTTTCTATGTTGGCGACATTTCACTGCTCTCTGATTAACCTCCAGAGTATCCCTTTAGTTTACAGTAGGGACGTGCAATGCTCCAGCCACAAGTGCGCTCCAGTAAGTGTCCTTGGGCGAGACACCTAACGGTACATACTCGCCTATCACACAATATCGGCTGTGGAGTCAAGTGGTGACGTCTCTGCCCTTCAACCGTGGAGAAGAAAGTCAAAATCCCATTCAGCTCATCCCTCCAATACAACTGTGGAGAAGCAAGTCTCGACTTTACGAGAAATGAGTTCAACCAAACCACCAGGTCACTGATCTACAATCATGGAAAGATGACCCGATCCCACTCAGAAGACGCCACCGGCGAGTGTTCTTGGGCAAAACACCTAACGATATGGATGCCTCTACCTCACAAAATACTTGTACATCTCATAGATTGTAAGTTCTCTTGGGAACAGGGACCCCCTGAATCAGGTCATCATCCATGCGTGGCATTCTTATGTATTAACCCCTTGTACACTGATCCTGTAAAGTGCTGCGGAATATGTGGCGCTATATATAAATAAAGGATAATAATAATAAAAAAAATACAAAAATTCTAAGCAAAACCTTAGTAGCAAGAGCCACATCCATCTTACATGTTAATATCAAATACTAGATTTATTTTTCATATCTGGTTAAATTAACAAACAGTAATGAGGTCCGAATTTGAATAACGGTTGGTCGAGGGTGGAAAATGAATTGACAATCATAAAGAGCGCTTTATCTTTGACCCCTTCACTAGCAAGCCATTTTAGTTGCATATGAAAAAATAAGAACATTTGTTGGCATCATGAGATACAAAGCTAACAATTAAATATAGGGCAAAACAGATGTTTTACACAGAAATAGTAGTTATTCTGAAATAGGTAAAAACTCTAAATAATGTTAATTTGCTCATTTTAAATTTTTTGGGTATGGGTTAATCCTGTACAGAAATATTGTTGAAATTTAAAATTCTGAACTCTAGATGGTGTCCCTTATCTGGCACAATATCACACAGGGTCTGCATTATCAGCATACAGGCAGAAATTGCCTTTGCGTCAGTAAATGTGCTGCAGACAGGTAATAAAATGGTGAGATCTCCTGCTTATGGGGGTTTGTAGTGATCAGAATGAGATTATTAGCAATGCAATGTGCATATGTGCTGCTTAATACCTGTGTATGGCAATTACAACAACACCTTGTATCTGTATGTGCTGCATAATGCCTGTGTATGGCAATTACAGCAACACCTTGTATCTGTATGTGCTGCATAATGCCTGTGTATGACAATTACAGAAACACCTTGTATCTGTAAGTGCTGCATAATACCTGTGTATGGCAATTACAGCAACACCTTGTATCTGTATGTGCCGCATAATGCCTGTGTATGGCAATTACAGCAACACCTTGTATCTGTATGTGCCGCATAATGCCTGTGTATGGCAATTACAGCAACACCTTGTATCTGTATGTGCTGCATAATGCCTGTGTATGGCAATTACAGCAACACCTTGTATCTGTATGTGCTGCATAATGCCTGTGTATGGCAATTACAGCAACACCTTGTATCTGTATGTGCTGCATAATGCCTGTGTATGGCAATTACAGCAACACCTTGTATCTGAACTGTACAGGGATTTACACTCATTGTAACCAACTGAATCTTATCCCTGTACAGCAGCGAGTGACCCCACAGCTTTCCCTGTATTCTGTCATATCCCTGGCTGCTGGAATGCAGCAGTAAAGTGTTTAAACGTTTATGTTACAATGAGGTTTGGGGCAGCTATGTGAAGCTTTTTTTTTTATCTCTGTCCAGGGTGCTTGGTGAGACATAAAACAAAGGATTTCATTTCACGACAGGGTGCACACTAATTCTGCTTTTAAAAGGTGTGAAATTGATGTTTTGATATGCTGTTGAGTGTTTTTCAATGTATTACAATGCAAGAGTGAGTTAACTTGATTTTGGATGTGAAAGGGTTAAATGTTATGCTACTGGCAGTATGGTTGCTCATTATAAAATAATATAGTAATGTTTTCTAAGCGGAATTTGTATTAAATTAATAAATAACAAGTTTCTTACGTTTTCAGAGCTTCCTAGGTAAGTTCACGCGTAGCTTGGAGAAGGACGATCTTTCATGTAGGGACGCGGCTTCTTTAAAGAAGATTAGAGACACCGCCGCGATCAAGCTGCCGCACCAAGGCTTTTGTCAGAGAGATTGGTGTTTTAGTGAGAACTGTGGCAAAAAGACGGAGATGGATTTTACATTTTTCATTAGTGTATCTCTTTGACAGTTGAACTCTATTATAATGTCTTCAGGAAGTATCTGATACATTCTATTATCCCGGGTGACAAAGAGAAAGAATTGACGATGATTTTGGAAAGGTCACACTCAGCCAATGTTCTGCGGCACATAGTTCAGACCTAATGAAAGAGGTTTAACGGATGGAATTTCATAGTAAAATATACACTGCATTAACATTTCAAAGGAAAGTCTCTCTCTGCTCCTCAGAAATAGATACCTGAGTTTAGATTAGCTTTGGTTTTTTTGCTGCATCCGTTTCGAGCTGTTTCTCGACTTTTTGGATGCACAGAGGAAGAGACGTCTTACTTCCTCTCTAACATTGAGTTGTTTTTGTATGCAGGGCTGGAATCGGAAATTTTGGGCCAGATTCTGAACCTCTCTCCAGGTCCCCCTTTCCCTCAGATGAATTTTGGCTCCTCTCCTGTTTACCTTCGGCTGGCCGTCCACTGGGTCCGTATTTGTGCGATCATGCGATTGTCCGTCTTTGTCCGTCATCGCCCAGACAACATGGAGGAGATTTAGCCCTCGTCCACTGCCTCTGACTTCCATTGGGCGACTTCAGACGATTTTGTGTCACTACAACAGATGAAGTCAGGATGGACTGGTCCAATTTAAATGAAAAAAAGATGAATTTTATAGTTAACCCCTTCACTGCTGAGCCATTTCACATCTTAAAAAAACAAAATGTTCCTTTTTTAATTGTTATAAGTTTTTTTCTTTACTTTAAACATGGTCATGTTTGGTATCATTGGAAAGGCCAGGCTCTGGCCAACTTGGAAAGGCCAGGCTCTGGCCTTTCTAATGATACCAAACATGACCTTGCTAACTGAAAACAGTCAGGAGATATCGTGGTTCAAAATAACCCCTATCTCCACCCATATCTTTCCTTAGGAGTCAATAAGAACGTTCCCCACACGTCCTCAGCAGTGAAAGGGTTAAACCGCCGTTCGGCTGCAGGGAAATTGGCGAATAGAGAAGTGATTTCGTTTGACAGGCGAATCCCATAGGATTAAATGCAAAATAATATTTTTAGATTTTTTATTTTCATTTAACTGTTTATTCTTTTCATTTGCAGCAAAAAGCCTTTGGGCAGTTTTACAAAGTTGGTGCTAACTTAACCAGAGCCATTGTAGTCTATCGAGCTGTTAAGTTTACATCATCTCTGGTTAAGTTAGCACCAGCTTTGTGATACGGCCCTTTTTATTTATTGATTTTTTTGACTATGTTGCTCTATTTTTTTTTATTCTTTTGTAAAATTTTTGATTCCCGAACTTTTTGAAATGCTTTTTTTTCCTCCACACTGAAAAAAAAACAACACCACCTCCGAACGCTGTTGAAGACATGCAGGGAAGCCCTTACAGCACCAGGGACAGCACCAAAGACCCCGCCATTTGTTTGGCAGCATTCGGTTTCGTTTCTGTTTTCTTTTAGTGCTGCAGCATTCGGCGGCTTTCGGCAGTCTTCCCATCGGTCGATCAGGGACGTCCATATTCGCTGCCTGTAAATAACACAGATTGTTCAGGATCTTTGAAAAAAGCTGTCCGTTGTCGGACGGCCAAGTTGGTCATCTGACTACGGACCCAGTGGACGGCCAACCTTATGTTACAGCGACTAGGATAAATCACTGGTGGTCCAGCAACAGGATAAAGTGTTTCCTGGAGGAAGAGCACTCGTGCTGCACTTCTATCTGGTGCAGACCGGACTCATGGCTCCCTCAATGATGAGTAAGCATGCTCTTACCGGCGCCCTGATACAGAGGCTCACAAAACTGATAAGTTCATTTTTTTGTGGGGGGTTTATGCAAACATAAAACTATTTACCGTTTTGGCAAATTCGCCATCTGTCAAAATGTATCTACATTAACAATAAACAATAAAGACGCTTGTGTATATTTTTATAGAGTGGGTAATGGAAAGTGATATTTCATAAAACCACTGTGTCCTGTCGGTGTTTTTTTGGAAAATCACTTGGTAGTGAATGGGTTAAACACTATGGCCCCTATTACATTCCTCCATTAACAAAACAAAACAAAAAAAAAACTTGTTTATTTTTTTTATAATTTGTTTTTAAATATTTTTTTATTTTTATTTTAAATTCTTTTTTAAAAAAAAAAACTTTCTACATGGTCATGTTTGGTGTCGTTGGAAAGGCCGTGATCTGGCCAATCCAACGTTATCAAACATTAACCCCTATCTGCTAGAGGATCGGGAGATAGGGGGTTCATTGGAACCCCCTATCTCCACCATTTCTGACAGCTAGGGGTTAACTCAAGGACTGGCGTCATCATGCTATGTACGATGATACAAGTCATCATGGGGAGTTCCCGGAGGCTTGGCCGACATCCAAGATGGAAAGGATCACGATCCGGCGCTTTTTGGAATCGTGATCTGGCTCCCCAGGGGTTAATGTCAGTCACCGTTTGGAAGGGCAGGCTGTGCCCTTCCAAACGGTGCCTGCCTTTACCTTCTGGCCCCAGGCGATCGGGACGGATCCGAAGGACCTCCCCACTCCCTTTCAGGCACCTCCTCTGCACTCGCGGGGGGGGCGCCTGAATTAGATGTCATTGCGCCATCGCAATGACATCTAATGGCCCCGCTGGGGTCCCGGAGTGCAAGGCTGACATCCAATATGTCAGCCCGTACCGGGGGGGCCAGCAATCGGCTGGAATCCAGGCCGATTGCTGCCTCCTGTGCTAGGACACACTCAGCGTGTCCATAGCACAGGAGGTGCACTTGGCAGGACGCACTGAGCGCGTCCTTAGCAGCCAAGTGGTTAAGGACCGGTTCTTGCACGGGTTATCTGTGTTTTCTGTCAGTTCTGTTATGTGCCTGTTGGGTCAGTTACTCATTGATGCACTGAGGAATATACAATGTGTCAGCATAGACAGAAAGAAGACACATGAACACAAATGGGGATCATTCATGATGCAAACCACTGAATAGAGCCACTAAAGTAATAATCAGTGGTGGCTGGTGACATTTCAATTTGGTGGGGCGGCAGACTGGAAACATGAATGTTTTTAATCATTAATAGAAATATGTCTATATGGCAATTCTACCTCCAAAATATGTGGGCAATCCCAAATATAGGGAATAAACCATATAGACATATTCCTATTAATGAGGCAAATAAAATTACCATTAATTCAATGATCACAAGTGTAATCTAGAAATTAGTCACACAATGTATACATTAAACATTATTCAGTATAAAAAACCTGAAAGTGAGCAAAGTGTTTTTATTATTATTTCCTAAAAAAAAATTACCACTGATCCTACACATTTTTTCTGAGTATACAAAATTCAGTGTATGAAAGAAAAAAGTCCTGTTTACTATTTAGCATATTAAGACAAATGTTGGGTGCATTTCCCATCATTAAGGGGTTAAGGCAGGCCCCCGGTGTGTGTGTAACAGATAAGATCTACATTCAAGGCTTTAGAGAGAGTTTGCTTTGGAAGGGTTTGTTTGACACCCATCAGAGCTTAATTAGCTAACAGCAGGAAGCTTGATAACAGCAGTTGTCCATAATTAGCCAAGAGTTGCCATAGAGCCCTTATCAGATTTCTGGACGCCAGTCAAAGATAAATAATCACATTATATTTCTTTCTTTTGTTTACACTTCCTAGCAACAGTTTCGAGGAGACAATGGCACTTTTTAAAGGGACATAACACATTTTATCAATAAGGCACATGTTAAGTGACACAAAAAACAGAATTTTTTTATAGTTTACATTTTGTTTTACTTTTTTATTGTAAAAAAAATTCGTAGGGCACTGCCCCATCTGACCCTATGTAAGGACAGAGGCTTGAACCCCTGTGTGGTGTTGGGTGTATGGACCCCAATAGCAAGCCGAAAGAGGAGACCAGAAGGAATATAACTAATAGAGCTTTACTGAAGGCAACAAAATATAAGTCCAGAACAAACGTAATGCAAGGTTTCTTTGGCAGAAATGAAAGTCCAGAATAAACGTAATGCAGGGTTTCTTTGGCAGAAATGAAAGTCCAGAATAAACGTAATGCAGGGTTTCTTTGGCAGAAATAAAAGTCCAGAACGGAAAGTCGTAGGGATTTGAGGACAGGGTCCGGTACTGATGTCGTGGAGACAAGCCTGGGAATGGTACGGGCACTTGGTGATGGCAAGTGTGGAATGGAAGTAAACTGTACCGGTGCCCGCAGGTTGCAACCGGAACAGAAGCAGGACTTGCACTTTGGAAGCAGGAACAGAAGCAGGACTGGCACCTTGGAAGCAGGGCGAAAACAGGACTGGCACCTTGGAAGCAGGGCGAAGCAGGACAGGCACCTTGGAAGCAGGGCGAAAGCAGGACTGGCACCTTGGAAGCAGGACGAAAGCAGGACTGGCACCTTTGGAAAGGCAGCTGGAGGAAAGCATGTCCTTAAGTGTAGCACGAAGGGAACCACTGGGTAACGTGGTGGAACCACAGTATCACCTGGGGTTTAGCTTGGAGAAAGCGAGCAAATAGGGCTCTCAATCATACGAACACGGTTCACCTGGGGACTCGCAGGTGGAATTTGAGATACCTGAGTGCTTGACAGATTAATTGGTGGTATGCGAGGATCTTCAGTGCAGGTGGGAATGCAGTACCTTAACTTGACCAAGCAGAGGGCGCCAGAGTACCTGAGTTTTCATGTTCCAGGATGGACGATCGCAGACATGCGCGCCCGACCTCCGCTCAGATGGATCGCGGAGAGACGGCGTGGGACGCATCTTGGATCTCCTCCCTCGAGTTGCAGGCCGGAACCAGGGAGCGACGCGCCACGAGGGACCTCAGGTGAGTCCTGCCAGGCGTCCCAACATGGCGGCCGCGGTCCGACCGCGGCGCGGGGCATCACAGGACCCCCCACCAAGGCGCGACCCCCGGGTGCGCTTGATCGACGGCTTGGAAGGATAACGGAGATGAAAGGCACGAACCTTTGCAGGAGCATGGACGCTGGCACTGGGTCCCAGGATCGTTCTTCAGGACCGTATCCCTTCCAGTGAACCAGGTATTCTAACCTGCCGTAACGGAGTCTCGAATCCAGAATGCGTGAAATCTCGAATTCCTCTTCTCCAATACAGGCACAGGAACAGTGTTTAGCATTCCGATCGGGAAACGGATTCTCATGCCAGGGTTTCAAGAGAGATACATGGAAGACAGGATGGATCCTGTAGGAAGGAGGAAGAGTTAAGCGGCGCCGCAACGGAGTTAACCATTCTGAGGACCGGAACGGGCCAATGTAGCGAGGACCCAGCTTCTTTGAAGGGCAATCCAAACGGAGATGAGCCGTGGATAGCAACACCTTATCTCCAGGTGCATACACAGGAGCTTCTTTGCGACCACGATCAGCATATTTCTTTTGGTTCTGCTGGGCTAGTCGTAGCTGATGGCGTAGCGTTCGTAGTTGGCCACGTAGGGTTCTCAAGCGGGTTGACACTTCTGGAACTGGAGTGTTGAGCGGCTTTTCCGGAAGAGTGCTAGGATGATAACCGTAGTTTGGCAAAGAAAGGCTGAGAAACGAGTTGATGAATGTACCTGATTATTGTACGCAAATTCAGCAGTTGGTATGACGTCCAGCCAGTCGTCTTGGAGATGCGTGGTGAAGCAACGAAGATATTGTTCTAGTGTCTGATTTGTCCGCTCCGTCTGGCCATTACTCTGTGGATGAAAGGCTGAAGAGAGACACCTCGCAATTTTTAAGCTACGACACATTTGGGACCAGAAACGGGAAGTAAACTGAGATCCTCTATCAGTAACAATGGAACGAGGAGTACCATGGAGTCGGAACACCTCCTTGATGAACAAGGTGGCTGTTTCAGCCGCTGTGGGTAGACCTACCGCTGGTATGAAATGGGCCATCTTGGTACAGCGGTCTACCACCACCAGGATGGTGGTGTATCGATGTGAAGGGGGAAGATCTACTATAAAGTCCATCGAAATGTCTTTCCACGGATGCAGCGGTGGAGCCAGGGGTTGTAGAAGACCAGCAGGATGGGTGCGGGGTTGTTTGTTGCGTGCACAGACAGAATAAGATGATACAAAGGCGACGATGTCTTTCTTCACGGATGGCCACCAGAAGTACCGATATACGGCATCTATGTTTTCTTGATGCCACCATGTCCAGCGGCCGGGATGTCGTGGGAGTGTTGCAATACCTGTAGACGAATCTCAGGAGGGACGTATATTTGTTCGCCATGATAGAAGAGACCATCGTTGGATAGGAGTCCTTGGATGTCGGTCGGTGGTTGAAGACTATATTTCTTTATATTGTCTATTAAGGACCCTTGAGAAGCGCAGAAGAAGTCGTTAGGTAGGATGGAGTCGGTTTGTGTGGTGGAAGGAAAGGCGTCTGAGTCGTACCGACGGGAAAGGGCATCTGCCTTACCATTTCTTACTCCAGGTCTGTAGGTGATGTGCAACAGAAAGCGGGCGAAGAATAACGCCCATCTGGCTTGTCGAGGTCGCAATCTTTTGGCGGTGCGAAGATATCCAAATTACGGTGGTCCGTGTAGACGACCACAGGATGTTTTGCCCCTTCGAGAGAGGTGTCTCCATTCCTCAAGGCACTCTGATTGCCAGGAGTTCTTTCTCACCTACACTGTAATTCTTTTCGGCTGGGGTAAGACGTCTGGAATAAAAGGCCACGGATGCAGAAGGTTCTTGATTCCGGATTTTTGGGAGAGTATCGCTCCTAGGGCAATATCAGAGGCGTCGGTTTCTAGGAATATGGCAGGTTGATGTCTGGCTGTTTCAGGATTGGGGCTTGGGTGAAGCTTTCTTTCAGTTTATTGAATGCCCGCTGAGCTTCTTCAGTCCAACAGAATCTCACATCTTTCTTGGTCAGGGAGGTGATGGGTGCGGTGAGATGAGAGAAGGACCGAATGAAGCGACGATAAAAATTGGCGAATCCCATAAATTGCTGAACCATCTTTTTGTCTCTGGGTGTCGGCCAGTCCAGGATTGCTTTGATTTTTGCTTTATCCATTTCGACATGTCCTGGTGATAAGACATATCCCAGAAATTCTATAGAGGACTTTTCAAAGGTGCTCTTTTCAATTTTACCGTATAACTTATGTTGACGGAGACGAGATAGCACAAGACGGACGTGTTGCGTATGTTCTTGGATGGTTCGAGAGTACACCAGGAGATCGTCGAGGTAGACCACAAGGAAGGTATCCAGAACGTCGCGGAAGATATCGTTGAGAAAATGCTGGAAGGCGGCTGGAGCATTACATAACCCAAACGGCATGACGAGATATTCGAAGTGCCCATATCGGATCGGAAGCGGTCTTCCACTCGTCTCCTTCTCTCATGCGGACCAAGTTGTACGCTCCGCGAAGATCAATCTTCGTAAAAATACACGCATCCTTCACCCTATCGAGTAGTTCAGGAATCAATGGGAGCGGGTATCGGTTCCGTACTGTGATTGCGTTTAGTGCCCGATAGTCAACGCAAGGGCGGAGACCGCCATCTCTTTTCCCAACGAAGAAGATACCTGCTCCAGCAGGAGAGGTGGAGTGCCGGATGAATCCTTTTGCGAGACTGTCTTCGATATAGTCCTTTAGAGACTGTGATTCGGGAACAGACAGGTTGAAGATACGTCCGTGGGGTATGGGTGCTCCTGGAAGGAGGTCAATAGGACAGTCGTACTCTCTGTGTGGAGGAAGTGTATCGACCCCTTTTTTCTCAAATACGTCTTGAAAGTCTGAATATTTAGGTGGCAGTGTGGAAGATGGATAGGTGGAAAAGGCGACTTTCTCGGAGTTGGAGCCATTCATGCAGTGGACTCGGCAGTGACAAGATGGAAAGGAAACGGTATTGGAAGACCAATCAATATACGGGTTGTGGGTACGAAGCCAAGGGAGCCCCAGTACTATAGGAAATAGGGGGGAAGGAACGATATCCCACTGAAGACTTTCTTGGTGCTTGGTTCCGATTAGGAGCTTCAAGAGGATGGTTTCATGGGTAACTGGACCGGTGCGTAGGGTGCTTCCATCTACCATATGCAGAGGTACGGGTTTCTTTTTTAGTTGGGTAGGAACAGCCAAGGAGGTGGCAAGGGATAGATCAAAGAAGCTGTTACTGGCTCCGGAGTCGATGATGGCGTTCAATTCAACGCTTCTATCTCCCCACTGTAAGGTGACAGGAATAGTTAGGTGAGTAGAAGCGGAGCCGACCACACTTTGCAGAGAGGTAATAGTAAGATGGCTCTTACCTCTTTCAGAAGGACGTGGTGGTCGTGTAGGGCAGCCACGTAACAGGTGACCTGGTTGGCCGCAGTATAGGCAGAGATACTGGGTGCGACGTCTATCACGCTCAGAGGACGACAGCGGACCTTTAATAGTGCCAATCTCCATGGGTTCGGGACTTGAAGAGGAGGAGGTCGGTCGTGGAGAAGTCACAGGGGAAGGTTCGTGTCTTCGAGGAGGCGTGAAAGGAGTATTAGAGAGTCTCTCTTGACGTCGTTCTCTGAAGCTGGTCCAAGACCAGAGACTGGGTAATCAAGGCCTCCAAGGAAGTAGGTACTCCTATACGAGCCAATTCGTCTTTCAGTTGTTCGGAAAGACCATGACGAAAGTGATCTTTAAGGCCCACATCATTCAGGCCTGTATCGGCTGCCACCGCCCGGAACTCAGAGACGTAGTCCTCCACCGGTCGTCTTCCTTGTTTTAGATGTCGGATGGTGTTTAAAGCAGCAGAAGACCTTAGGGGGTCATCATAGATAGGATTCATAGCCCGGACGAAGGAACCCCAGGAAGTCAATAGGGGCTTCCTTCACGTAGTAACTGGAAGGCCCATTCCTGTGGAGGTCCAGACAGTAAGGAGATGGCTGACCTCACCTTCACAGAGTCTGATCCATAGGTACGTGGGCAAAGTGAAAACATGAGCTCACATGCGGTGATGAACGTACGATACCTTGTGCGATCACCGGCAAATCGTTCAGGCATGTTGACTCTGGGTTCGGAGCGGGCAGATCCACCTGCTGTATCACAGAGCCAGATGGTGATGGAGGTAATGCAGCATTCTCAGCACGGCTTCTTTCCTTATGCAATAAGGATTCTTGGCCGGTTTGTAGTTTCTGTACCACCTTGGTTAGTGCTGATACCTGTTCTGTAAGTACAGCAAGGATTTGGTTCGAGCTTGCGGGTTCCATGTTTTGGAACCAGGTGATTCTGTAAGGACAGAGGCTTGAACCCCTGTGTGGTGTTGGGTGTATGGACCCCAATAGCAAGCCGAAAGAGGAGACCAGAAGGAATATAACTAATAGAGCTTTACTGAAGGCAACAAAATATAAGTCCAGAACAAACGTAATGCAAGGTTTCTTTGGCAGAAATGAAAGTCCAGAATAAACGTAATGCAGGTTTCTTTGGCAGAAATGAAAGTCCAGAATAAACGTAATGCAGGGTTTCTTTGGCAGAAATAAAAGTCCAGAACGGAAAGTCGTAGGGATTTGAGGACAGGTCCGGTACTGATGTCGTGGAGACAAGCCTGGGAATGGTACGGGCACTTGTGATGGCAAGTGTGGAATGGAAGTAAAGCTGGTACCGTGGCAACCGGAACAGAAGCAGGACTTGCACTTTGGAAGCAGGAACAGAAGCAGGACTGGCACCTTGGAAGCAGGGCGAAAACAGGACTGGCACCTTGGAAGCAGGGCGAAAGCAGGACAGGCACCTTGGAAGCAGGGCGAAAGCAGGACTGGCACCTTGGAAGCAGGACGAAAGCAGGACTGGCACCTTGGAAGCAGGGCGAAAGCAGGACTGGCACCTTGGAAGCAGGAAACGGAAGTCCGGATGTCCTTAGTGTAGCACGAAGGGAACCACTGGGTAACGTGGTGGAACCACAGTATCACCTGGTTAGTGAGCTGGAGAAAGCGGCAGGTAAATAGGGCTCAGGGAATCATACGAACACCGTTCACCTGGGACTCGCAGGTGGAATTGAGATACCTGAGTGCTTGACAGATTAATTGGTGGTATGCGAGGATCTTCAGTGCAGGTGGAATGCAGTACCTTAACTTGACCAGCAGAGGGCGCCAGAGTACCTGAGTTTTCATGTTCCAGGATGGACGATCGCGCATGCGCGCCCGACCTCCGCTCAGATGGATCGCGGAGACGGCGTGGGACGCATCTTGGATCTCCTCCCTCGAGTTGCAGGCCGGAACCAGGGAGCGACGCGCCACGAGGGACCTCAGGTGAGTCTGCCAGGCGTCCCAACATGGCGGCCGCGGTCCGACCGCGGCGCGGGGCATCACACCCTATGGACGAGCCACCACTGGTAATAATGTATAAACTTTATAACACAGTGTAGCTCTGAACAGAAAAAAATCCAGTTGTTCCTTCTAGGGTTTTAATTTGGTTAAATCCATGAGATGAACAATTTTATATGATCAGTCTCAAACCCACCCAAAACCTAATAATGGAATTTGTGTGGAAACAGCCCTCATTCCAGCATTATGTTGCCGTCTCCCTCTGAGTTCTTTAACATCTAATATCATCATCATCATTTAGTTCATTCCCCCTCGTCACCATTATCCGTAACATCTCCTCTGATTATTCGACTTGTATAGCACTGTATAATAATGAGTGATTGCTACATCTACGCTTGTTGGGGTTCACCAGGAGTTGGTCTATAGCGTCACTGAGTCGACCGAATTCCCTTCTGTACTAAAATGTGCCACTTTCCCTAATGTCTTCATTACTGTTCCCGCGCTAGTTAATGACGGCTTTTAATTGACTGCATGATTTTAATGGAATAAAATTTCTAAAAACGGTAAACTGTTGCTACTGGAGACAGCAAACAATTGATTATTCACAATGTGCAATGTGGCAGAAACCTGTTACCGCCATGAACACTCCATGTAAGGAAGAGTTCAACAACAGGGAAACAGATGGCCGTGCAGATAACCGTGTTTGTTTGTTTTTTTAAATATAAAAGCGTATAATGTTTAGTGTTATTCTCGTATTTTCTTCGTGCCAGACTCCTTTATTTCTGCCGTTCCGTTACCTACAACTGGATCCGAGACAAAGAAGTTATATTTTTGTTTACTTTTCTGTCAGCATATTTAAACGTCGATACTAGAATCTCAATATTTAAAGTGAGGGATCTCTTAGGGCAGGGCTCAAAATTTCAAGCCCCAAGCTACTAACCAGGCCATAAGAGTTACTCACCACCAGTTGCTCCACCTAACCCCTACCCAGCCCTTAACTCTGCCCCTAAACACACACCCTTAAATTATCTTTTGAAATTACACTGTTAAAGGTTTTATTTAGAATAAAGTTACGAAAATAACTTTAATACCAAGACATCAGACCCCAGATACATGTATACCCAGACATCAGACCCCAGATACATGTATACCCAGTCATCAGAGCCCAGTGTGAGTAGAGCGAGGAGGCAGGGAAGCTCATCTCCACCCCCTGCCAATGGCAGAGACGAGCTTGGTCGGGTTAGGCAGCCGATCCCTGCCACCATGCAGCCTGGGGAAGGGGCGCCGCATGGTGGCACTGCTGGAATACGCAGCACTAAATAATTTATTGTGCTGCCTGTGTGTGCATTTCCACTCGCCCTCACTTAATTTCCACTCGCCAAATGCTAGTAGGCGAGTGGAAATTTTGAGCCCTGTTTTAGGGGGTCTATTCATATAGGGGGTTATTCAGAGAGCAATGAAATGTCGCCGACATTTTGACGCTCTCTCGTTCCCCACACTTCCCTGCACTTTGGGAAATCAAAGTTCCCCACCCTGCGTGAATTCAGCATTCACCGCAGGGTCCCCAGAGTGCAGGGAAAACCCTCCTCAAACCCACCGAAAACCCGCTGTAGCCACCACAAAAAAAGACGCCAAACACGTGGGAAAAGGTCTACGATTCACCGATCACAGCGCAGAGGAGCCGCCGCAAAAAGCCGACAAGCTGCCGAATGGGGTTAAAAAAAAGAATACGCTTGGTAGTGTCAAAATTTAAATGCTGTTTGCAAATAAACTACTGAACGAAAATGCCTGGAATTTACATATACGATCTAATGAATGATAATAAAAAGGTCTGTTTCAGAAAAAAGGAAAAAAGATTAAAAAAAAACAGAAAAAAGATTTTGCCCAAAATAAATAAAGAGACTTTTTGCTGCAGATTAAAATAATAGACGGTTTATTAGATATTGGATTAAAACAGAAATATTTTTAACATTGAAACCTATGGGATTCGCCTGAATAAACCTGCCGAATGAAAACACTGAACAGCAGGGCATTTCGGCAGCTTTTCACTGCTGTTCGGTGTCTCTGAATAGATCAACCATTGCTTCTCTATGGGGATCTCACTGCCGTCGAACAGGCACCGTACTTGCATGCAGTTCGCCAAATTTTGTTGGCTCTCTGAATAGCCGAATGCCCACGAAATGTCCCCATACGGGGAAATTCTCTGTTCGGTGACATTTCCTGGTCAGATCGGCTCTCGCTGAATAACCCTGATAACGATGTCACTGAACACAATTTCGGCATTTTGCAATTCGTCCCATTTCGACGCATTTCGGCGATTCCATTTAGTTTTTTTTTTTTTTTTTTAAACCTTCACGAAAGTCTGTTAACTTTCCAAGCAATCTCATAAATAGATTTTTTTCAGGAATATCAAGGTTCTGGCATCAGACGTCATACGACCTGCTGGTTTTCTCCTCTTCCAAGCACACCATTGCTCCTTCTCAGTTATATACCTAGAGAAAAAACGCTGAATGAATACGTGTTCCTTTGTTTGAGAAAACAAATGGATTACTTTGATGGCTTTTCTAAATGCTCTATTTTATTTTTCGCGGCACCTGTCATCTACAGGTACCCATTAAAGTCAATAGACTCCCCTCTCTTTTATTGACCATGGGATTGGTATTGTTCGATAATAATCTTTGATTATGGGTACTTGACAAATAGTGCTTTTATGAAAAGAATTGCCTCTTTTAAGCTAAACAAAGTGTATTTATTTAAACCCTAGGAGGCATTATTGTTAATATTGCCGCATGCTGTGTTTTCTTTAAGTCAGGTATATATTTTTTTTTCTGCATTTGTGTTGGAAAGTAAGTTACTTCTCATGTTTATCAACGCTCTATGCGCAATTGGTCTCTTTTTAAAAATACAGAAAAATGGCAAAAGCGCTGTTCACAAAAGGATAAAAAAAACCACTATAAAACACAATTTTCAATGATTTGGTGGTGGAAATGGATATGTGACAATGGTATTTCCTGTAGCGAGTTAAAAAAATATTTAATAATCTCATTATTTATAAAGTATTTTACCAGGAAGGATACATTGAGATTTCTCTCTTTTTCAAGTATGTCCTGGTCGTTAACGGTTGAAATGTGGGGAGGAACACACACTGTGAAAGCGGGAAGGCACACACTGTACATTGGGACACACACAAGCACACTGCAGGGGGGACATACACTGTGCATGGGTCCGCACACGGTTGTTCGGTGCCCATCTTACCCCTCCACTGGTCGGGCCTGGGATTGGTCTGTGCCTCTCTCTTTCCTCTGCCTCCTTGTTTTTCTTACTTTTGTTCTTTTGTGCCTTTCTTTTTTCTTCTGTGCCTTTCTCTCTCCTCTTTCTTTCTTTAATCTGCCTCTGGTGACGCCCATACGTCATCTGGTGGTGCCTCTGCATCACAATAAGATGCCCACCGCGAGCCAACAATGCCGGCTTTGTGAGCAGCCACTGCCAGCTTCACAAGCCGCACAATGAGGAACGAGTATAATAATGGAACATGGGTTGGGGCCCACTGCGCCCGTAGGTGACAATGCGCCCTAGGCAGTTGCCTAGCTTGCCTAGTGGGAGCATTGGCCCTGTCTAAACCTGATTCAATCTATGATCCTGCTGCTGCTTCAGGTGTTACCACTGATCACCTGGCTCTCCCCTACTAAAGGGCTAAAGACCCATCATGCAGTGCTTCTGCATCGTTAAGTCATAGCTGTTTCAGTGTGAACTTACATCTGCTCAAGCCTGCTATCCTGAATACCTGTGTACCAAACCCTTACCTGGAGATTATATGGATTTTGCCTATTTGCCTGTTACCCTCTGACCTTCTGGAAACTACCTGGATATGCTTATGGAATTGCCCCTTTGATACCGCGCCTCAGGACCTTGCCTCTACTGCTAAGGACTTTAATTTATTGCAAGTATCATATTATTTTCTCTGGACTTGCCATTATTCGCTGGAATCTACAGCCATTACTTTTCTGGACTTCAACTCCCATTATCTCTGGACTTTCAATATATTCAGTACATTCCGGTGTTTATGCTTTATTCCCACTCCTGCCTCTTGTCTTTCTGTGAACGTTATCTAACTTAACCCCTTCTTATCTGTGTCTTAGTGTAACCTTATCAGTCTATGTAATCAGTTTTTTTTTCCTGTAGTGTCCCTCTGCTTCTGTCCCAATCTTATATGTACTTTAGTCAGCCTCTTTTTTCCTCTGCTTAATTCTGCTCTCAGTCATCCCCGTTGTCTGTTTTTCCTCCTCCTTGTTTAGTTATTATTTATCCAGTGTTTGTTCTATTTTCTGTTTATTACTTCATTGCTTAGTATATTACTTTATTCTGTGTTGCCTTTGCTTATTACTATTGTCTCTTTAATTAATAAATCCTTCAGTTTATATGTGCCTGCTCTACTTTTGTGTTAGCTCACACTAGCTCGAACCCCGCAACCCTGAACGCTGAATCAGTTATATAACAAGGGCCAACGACCAGCAGATGGAGAGCTGGCTGCTCAAACTGCTCAGTCATGATAACCTGCTCTCCCTGCCACAACCCAGATCCTGGCTGAGGATTGAACATCCCAACACGCCGCTAGGCAGACCAGAGCCACTCTCAGGCTGGGTTCACACTTGGGCGTAGCGCTGCATCGCGCAATGCACGTGTTTTTTTAACGTGCGTTCGCGCATACGGAAAAACGAGCTAACGCGCATTGGAGCGCGATCGCGGCTATGTCTTTGGCTGTGAACGAGAACGCTGCTGTATGCCTGCATGCTTTAAAACACTTAGGCTGGGGTCAGACCAGCGCACTTTTAACGTGCATTCTGGCGCACATAATTACGGCCGCACTAGCAGCAGATGACGGGCAATGACGGCCAATATACGATGTACGGCCGCACAAAAGTCCGGCCGTGCAACGCAAGTGTAATTTGAACGCATTTTTTTGAGAACGCAGAACCGCTAGTACTGACGTACTGAGTGCGCAGCTGCGGCATAGTGGCGTGTTTGCGTGATTAGGAGACGTCAGACGCTGCTAATGTCCAGCCTACATAACGTCCAGACGCAAAAAGAGTTTTATTGACGATCCGTACAAAATCACGCCCGAAAATGCGCGTCGTCTGACCGTGCTTGCGCATTCCGTGAAAAAATACGTCAATGCGTTCGGACGCACTTTTTCACGTTCGCGGGGAAAAATGCTTTCGTCTGACCCTAGCCTTAGGTGTGAACGGGGCCCATAGCAAAGCATGGTATTTCTCCGTTTATGCGTTTTTAAGCGTGTACGAACGCGCATTAAAACGTTTAGGTGTGAACGGGGCCTTAGCATCTGTGGGCCCCTGAAAACATGATTCAATTCAGTGATTCTTTTAGTGTTGCAGAGCAAGGCAACCCCTGTGAAGGGCATCTCTAGACACATGACTACTTTGCCTAGTTGTAAATCCGACCCTGATCGGAAACACTCAAACAGACAATATCGGAAGAACCCAAATGAAAACAGCCTGAAGGTGATACAGGCATGTTACTGCTGAATCTTTGGGGGCTCCCCTGAAAAAACGTCAAAATCAGTCATATTTTAAGTGTTACCGACTAGAGCAAAGCAAAGACATTACGCTGTACATGAAAATAATAAATAATTATATATATATATATATATATATATATATATTTATTTATTTAATTATAAAGTATTTTACCAGGAAGGATACATTGAGATTTCTCTCATTTTCAAGTATGTCCTGGGTTCTAGAACATTGAATTGTTCCAGTTGTTCCAGAAATACAAAGCAATAAAATGCAAGATATTAAAAAACAAACCACAAATATACAGATTAACACAGAAAATAAATAAATGTATAAATAACAGCGAGCGCCCCGCACTCCAGCAATACAGAAAAATTACAGATTAAGGTCGGGTGCGGAAAAAGGTAAAAAAAAATTGCAAAAATCTAAAATAATCTGCTACACCGACAAGCAGGGAAAAATAAATAGTTTTTTTTTAATGTCCGAAGTTTCAGTTATCACAAACTTGTTTCAAGGTCACCTTGAAAAAAATTCTTGAGAACTGAAACATCGGTCATTAAATAAAACTATTTCTTTTTTTCCCTGCTGGTCGGTGTAGCAGATTGTTTTTGATAGATATATATGCCAAAAGTATTGGCTCACCTGCCTTGACTCGCATATGAATTTAAGTGACATGCCATTCCTAATCCATAGGGTTCAATATGACGTCGGGCCACCCTTTGCAGCTATAACAGCTTCAACTCTTCTGGGAAGGCTGTCCACAAGGTTTAGGAGTGTATTTATGGGAATTTTTGACCATTCTTCCAGAAGCGCATTTGTGAGGTCACACACTGATGTTGGACGAGAAGGCCTGGCTCTCAGTCTCCGCTCTAATTCATCCCAAAGGTGTTCTATCGGGTTGAGGTCAGGACTCTGTGCAGGCCAGTCAAGTTCATCCACACCAGACTCTGTCATCTGTCGGATATAATCTCTGCACGTGAATACAACACGTTATATATTGGATTTATCAACCAAGCCTCCAATATGTCAGGGATTATTATTTCATAAGAAATCTACACGAGACACAAATATCAATCGTTTATATTTCCTAGAAATTCTCCTAAATTCTTTTAATTGTCTGTGTTTTGCTTTGAAAAATACAATAATCAATAATCGGATAAAAATATATATATATTTATTACGTATACAAAAAAGTTTCAAATCTCATATCATAAACAAAAATTTATAAACCACAATCCATCAGCATATAAAAACTAGCTTCACAATATATGTATCTCCTGTTAGTAACTGCATATATGATTAATATCATTTACCTTATCAGTTAGTAACTCATACACAATTGGTTAATAAACATTTCTGCTTAATACAACATGCATTTTCCAGCAAACAATGTTTAACCAGCCAGCTCTTATAGATATATAGATATATATATCTATACTACATGGATCAACAAAAGATGAGCTAATTTAAAAGGATAAGTAATAAAACTTATTTAGTGAATCCTCCCCTAATCTCGAGAATTAAACTTCTAATCTTTTCCTTTTTATTTCGTAGCTATATAATTCATTGCTTATTAATATTAATCACAGTAATTTCCAAATTCAATATATATTGGTATCAATCTTACAACAATTCTTTTAGGAATAAATCCTTATGTCCACTTCTTCATATTTCTATCTGCAGAATAGAAATCCTTAGAATTTTTGGAGTTACCCAGTATCTGAGAAATCTCAGTCTACATTGCAAGAATATCTACAAATATATATAATTACATTAATTCCTTAATTTCATACATTACCTGTCCAATTTGGATTTTGATAAATCTGGCTTGGAATTCCTGATGTAATATTTTTGGAATGTGTGAAAATTATCGATATCAGATAATCAATGCATGTGAGTTAGAGATTTGGTGAGAGTCAGAGATTTGGTGAGAATCTTGATTGCCTCATGTCTTGGGATCTGCCTGCATCGTGGTGTGAGTCTGAGTGTTGGAATCTTGGACTGATTTGCAACCAACATTGCCGCTTATTATAGTCAATTTGACGTCACTAGCAATATTATTGGTACGTCAAATCTAATATTTACTATCCTCTAGAGGGCAGTATTGCACTTCTTAATTAATTCCACTATTTCTTTTTAATATTTTTATCTCGGGTCAAAGTTCAATCTGAAGTAACAAAGAACCTCTCTCTCAGTCACTAGACGCTGTGTCTCTACCTGTCATATCTAATTTATATCCCTACTCCCTTTTGGTTACTTATTGAATCTTTATCAGCTGGATTCTTTTCCAGTTAACTAAACAAAATCTTTTCTTTAGTAAATTTTATTATTTACCAATTATATACTTTCTACAATATTTATTGGAATATATATTTCCTACTGTATATATAATAAAATATACCTTGATTATAAACATATATTTTGTGAATATAAATCTATATTAGAAATATTAACTCTTATTCCTATACCCAAAAGACAAAATCTCTTTTGTTTTAAAACTTAAGACAGACCAATAAATTTAATTATGACACGTCTTAGCACTTAAACCTTAGCCTTATCACACACAAACATTCTAGGTTCCATTCATGTCTGACACTTCTTAAAAAAAATATATAAGACTTCACTCAGGAATGAACTCTGTAAAAAAAAATCTCGTTCATTTCTAAACCTAGAATTTTTTTAAAAAAAGGCTGTCTTTAAAAACAAAATGGCTACAGACATCCATTTTAATTTTTCCTTTCTATAATATACCCGACACATCCATGTCTTTATGGACCTTGCTTTGTGCACTGGTGCACAGTCATGTTGGAAGAGGAAGAGGCCAGCTCCAAACTGTTTCCACAAAGTTGGGAGCATGGAATTGTCCAAAATGTCTTGGTATGCTGAAGCATTCAGAGTTCCTTTCACTGGAACTAAGGGGCCAAGCCCAGCTCCTGAAATAAAACCCCACACCATAATCCCCCTCCACCAAACTTTACACTTGGCACGATGCAGTCAGACAAGTACCGTTCTCCTGACAACCTCCAAACCCAGACTCGTCCATCAGATTGCCAGATGGAGAAGCGTGATTCGTCACTCCAGAGAACGCGTCTCCACTGCTCTAGGGTCCAGTGGCAGCGTGCTTTACACCACTGCATCCGACGCTTTGCATTGCACTTGGTGATGTATGGCTTGGATGCAGCTACTTGGCCATGGAAACCCATTCCATGAAGCTCTCTGTGCACTGTTCTTGAGCTAATCTGAAGGCCGCATGAAGATTGGAGGTCTGTAGCGATTGACTCTGCAGAAAGTTGGCGACCTCTTCGCACCATGCGCCTCAGCATCCACTGACCCCGCTCCGTCACTTTACGTGGCCTACCACTTCGTGGCAGAGTTGCTGTCGTTCCCAAACACTTCCACTTTCTTATAATACAGCTGACAGTTGACTGTGGAATATTTAGGAGCGAGGAAATTTCACGACTGGATTTGTTGCACAGGTGCCATCCTATCACAGTTCCACGCCGGAATTCACTGAGCTCCTGAGAGCGACCCATTCTTTCACAAATGTTTGTAAAAACAGTCTGCATGCCTAGGTGCCTGATTTTATATACCTGTGGCCATGGAAGTGATTGGAACACCTGATTCTGATTATTTGGATGGGTGAGCGAATACTTTTGGCAATATAGTGCATGTACAGTCAGGTCCATAAATATTGGGACATCAACACAATTCTAACATCTTTGGCTCTATACATCACCACAATGGAGTTGGAATGAAACAAACACAATGTGCTTTAACTGCAGACTGTCAGCTTTAATTTGAGGGTATGTACATCCAGCTCAGGTGAACGGTGTAGGACTTACAGCAGTTTGCAGATGTGCCTCCCACTTGTTAAGGGACCAAAAGTAATGGGACAGAATAATAATCATAAATTAAACTTTCCCTTTTTAATACTTGGTTGCAAATCCTTTGCAGTCAATCACAGCCTGAAGTCTGGAATGCATAGACATCAGCAGACGCTGGGTTTCATCCCTGTTGATGCTCTGCCAGGCCTCCACTGCAACTGTCTTCAGTTCCTGCTTGTTCTTGGGGCATTTTCCCTTCAGTTTTGTCTTCAGCAAGTGAAATGCATGTTCAATGGGATTCAGGTCAGGTGATTGACTTGGCCATTGCATAACATTCCACTTCTGTCCCTTCAAAAACTCTTTGGTTGCTTTTTCAGTATGCTTTGGGTCATTGTCCATCTGCACTGTGAAGCACCGTCCAATGAGTTCTGCAGCATTTGACTGAATGTGAGCAGATAATATTGCCCGAAACACTTCAAAATTCAGCCTGCTGCTTTTGTCAGCAGTCACATCATCAATAAATACAAGAGAACCAGTTTCATTGGCAGCCATGCATGCCCACGCCATGACACTACCACCACCATGCTTCACTGATGAGGTGGTATGCTTAGGATCATGAGCAGTTCCTTTCCTTCTCCATATTCTTCTCTTCCCATAACTCTGGTACAAGTTGATCTTGGTCTCATCTGTCCATAGGATCTTGTTCCAGAACTGTGAAGGCTTTGTTAGGTGTTGTTTGGCAAACTCTAATCTGGCCTTCCTATTTTTGAGGCTCACCAATGGTTTACATCTTGTGGTGAACCCTCTGTATTCACTCTGGTGAAGTCTTCTCTTGATTGTTGACTTTGACACACATACACCTACCTCCTGGAGAGTGTTCTTGATCTGGGAAAGAATTCTTCGGTCATCCACCACAGTTGTTTTTCGTGGTCTCCCGGGTCTTTTGGTGTTGCTGAGCTCACCGGTGCGTTCCTTCTTTTTGAGAGTGTTCCAAACAGTTGTTTTGGCCACGCCTAATGTTCTTGCTATCTCTCTGATGGGTTTGTTTTGTTTCTTCAGTCTAATGATGGCCTGCTTCACTGATAGTGACAGCTCTTTGGATCTCATCTTGAGAGTTGACAGCAACAGATTCCAAATGCAAATAGCACACTTGAAATGAACTCTGGGCCTTTTATCTGCACATTGTAATTGGGGTAATGAGGGAATATCACACACCTGGCCATGGAACAGCTGAGAAGCCAATTGTCCCATTACTTTTGGTCCCTTAACAAGTGGGAGGCACATCTGCAAACTGCTGTAAGTCCTACACCGTTCACCTGAGTTGGATGTACATACCCTCAAATTAAAGCTGACAATCTGCAGTTAAAGCACATTGTGTTTGTTTCATTCCAACTCCATTGTGGTGGTGTATAGAGCCAAAGATGTTACAATTGTGTCGATGTCCCAATATTTCTGGACCTGACTGTATATAATATATGTAAAATTTAAAAATAATAATAAAATTACAAGTAAAAAAATATTTACTTGTTACCAATGCTATGTTTTGTCATAAATACAAGAAAAATCTTTTCTTTCTTTTTTTTAAATTAATTCAGTTTATTTTAAAGTCTTTTACAGCAGATGGGTTTTTTTTTTCGCTTCTTTTCCCCCTCCCCCCCTCAATCCATCAGTTGCAAAAAAAAAATATAAAAAAAAATAACCAGATAAAATTCCAGCTAATATCGCACACGAGACGGAGATATGTTTTATTCATAAACCGCGTACCTTTAGCGAAATTAAAAGCGAAAAGGATAGAGTTGGAGCTTTGAACCTTGTATCCAGAAGCCTGCAGACCAATAAAGGCTTTTTATTAACTATCGATATCTATCTATGGCTCGCTTTAATAACATCTTATTCCCTGTTTTCTCAAGCCATCAATATCATTCCAGCTCCGCGGCGTCGCGCTCCGTATCTACGTGCGGTTGCATTAGAAGGGCCTATAAGCCCAATTTGATTCGCGTTTTTTATTTTTTGGAAAATGCCTGACTAGTTCTTGATATGAAAGCGCTCTGCCAAGAATGTTTGACAGAATTTGCTGCCCACATGCTTCATAATCTACGCTCGATATCGTAGAAAAGCTAAACTCCCGGTCCGGCTGATAAGTCAAACCGTAGACGAGTGATCGCTGCAATCTTTGTTTTGAGTTTTCTCATTATAAAAAAAAAAAGGACATCATTCTGGGAATCTTTCATATCCTGCTTATCTTCCCTTTATTTATTTAATTATTTGACAATATATATATATATATATATATACTATTTTTTTCTAATAAGAACAAAGCCTGTTGTATCTTGGGAATAAGTAGCGTTTTTAGCGGTTTTTAGCGTTAAGAAATATTGAGTAGAAGACGCTATTTTCTCAACTAATAAGAAATCAATAGATTATGAAACATACAGGGTTGTTCAAAGAGATTCGAAAAGTCACCGCGCGTTCGGTGACTTTTCGTTCTCTTCAATTCGGTTCCTTTTGCCGATCCCATTTCGGTGACCCTGCGGTGTATTCAGCAAACACCACAGAGTCCCCGAATTGCGGGGAAAAGCTGCTGTAAACCCGACGAAAACGAGCCGCAAAATCCGGCGAATGCACGTCGAAAACACGCAAAAACATCTGGATTAACCCACTGAAAACCACAGAAAAACCTAAGCAGGAGCCGATCACACGCAGCGAAGCCGCCGGAAAAAGCCCGACACCGCAGAAGAGGGCAGTGAATAAATTAGGAAAACAGTTTGAATGAATGATTGAAAAGTGAAACGCTGTTTGTAAAGAAACTACTGAGCAAAAATGTCTGAAATTTACATATGATCCAATGAATGATAATAAAAAGGGCTGTTACAGAAAAAATAAGTAAAGTTAAAGAAAAATAATAAAAAAATGCTTAAAATATCCTAAAAAATCTATAAATAAAGAGACTCTTTGCTGCAGAATTTTATAATGAACGGTATATTAGATATTGAATTAAAACGGGAATATTTTTAACATTGAAGCCTATGGGATTCGCCTGAATAAACCTGCCGAATTAAACCCCTGAATGGCAGGGCATTTCGGGAACCTTTCACTGCTGGTTTGTGTTCTCTGAATAGCTGAAGCAGTGTTTTTTCATGGGGATTCACTGCCCTCGAACAGGCACCGAACAGGCACCATATGTGCAGGCAGAAATCGGCGTGCAGACTGTTTTTTCGCGCGATTCAGCCATTCAGAATTTAGAACCCAAAAAAATTTTTTGCCGCGCAGCGTTTAACACTAACGCGCGGAAATTAACGCTGGTATTACGATCCAAGCTAATTTTTTCATCCGTCCAAAAATAATGCGCGTAAAAAAGATGCGCGAAAACGAGCGCAAATTAACGCTGCGCAGAAATCGGTGTGCGGACTGATTTTTCACGCGATTCAGCCAATCAGAATTAAGAACCACAATTGTCTTCCGTTCAGTTTTTGCGCCTGTCAAAATCAATCTGAGTATATATGCTGCAGCAATAATAAAAACACGCACAACTTCTCCATTTTATTGTTTGGGTATGTGTAGAACGTGTAACTATACTGCGCTGTATTTTTTTTCGTGCTGGTGTTTTTTCGTTTCGGCGAGAACGTTCAGATGTGCAGTTACCAACTTACCACCAGCTTTTCAAAGACGTTAAAATTATGCGCGCAAACGTTATTAGTAAAAAGTTGCGCATCGATTGTAATACCAGCAACGTACCAGCACACAAACGCATTTGCACTCACAATGTTATGTATGGGATGAGTGCACGAACTTTCACTCGCGCAGGGTAACTCGCGTTAGACATTAACGTGCATTTTGTGCGCGAACGTCGTAATTTGACATTCAGCGTGAAGGGTATTTCCCCTCACGTTAATGTGTTTTTGCGCACATTTTTGCGCGAAGAATGTAATAGAGCCCACAAAGCGCAGAACTTGTGCAAGATAGTTAATTGTGAGATTTAAGGGGTTATTGGGAAAGAGCTGATATAGCCAAGGAAATGCACCGAATGGTGAATTTTCCCGTACGATGCAATTTCGTGGCCATTTGGATATTCAGAAAGCTAGCAATACATCAAATATTGGCGAATTGCCAGCAAAATACGGTGCAACTTGGTGGCAGTGAAATCCCCATAGAGAAGCAAGGGTTAATCTATTCAGAGACACCGAACAGCAGAGAAATGTCAGTGACATGCCCTGATGTTCGGTGGTTTCATTCGACAGGTTTAACCCTTAAGGACCGCTGACGTACCCTGTACGTCATGTCCACGGGTCTCCCTTAGACCCGCGGACGTACAGGGTACGTCAGCGGCGCCTAATCCCCCTCCCGCCCGATAATCACCTCCCTCGCTGGATCCCTCGGCGATCTGGCAGGGAGGAAGCCTGCCCATGTGATTTACATGGGCAGGCGAGGCTGATGACGTCGCCACGCTGCGTGGTGACGTCATCAGCAGGCATCCCCATGCAAATCAATGGAGGGGACGGGGGGCTCCTTCGGAGCCCTCTATCTCCCCAACCATTAAAGCTAGGGAGATGCTTTTTGCACCACTGAAAAAGGGAGAGTCTCCCCTTTTCAGCGGTGTATGACATTAACCGTTTCGCCGCCGAATCACATTTCGGCGCAAATTGGCGCCAAAAATGTGATTCGAACCTGGAGGGGGGCTGACATATTGGATGTCAGCCAAGCCTCCAGGTCCCCCCCACCCACTGACAACCTCACCATATGTGTGAGGATGTCAGTGGGCCAGTTAACCATCTAGCTGCCATGTAGAGATAAGGGGATCATAAGGATCCCCTTATCTCCCGATCCATGGCAGTTAGATGGTCATATTTGACATCATGTGAAAGGCCTGATCATGGCCTTTCCAATGGTACCAAACATGACCAGGTTTGGTTTAAAAAAAATAAAGAAAAATAAAAAAATAATAATAAAAAAATTAAATAAAATAAATTATTTTTTTTTAAAGTTTTTTTTGTCTGGGGGGTTTAATTAAATAGGACCTAGGCTGTCATCTCAAAATAATTAGCACAAAATGGTCAGAATGAGCGCAGCGCACATAGGTGAACTGGCTCAGCAGTGAAAGGGTTAAAAGGCAAAAACATGTAAAAATTGGGTATTTCTATTCTCGGGATAAAATTTTGAACCTATTTAGCCAGGGTCTTTATCGATGGTTGTAGATTTTGTGGATTAAATTACGAAAAAGTGTGTTTTTACCATTTTTTCATCATATTTCATATTTTTTTTATACAGGGTTATCCAAAGAGATCCGAATTGCTTGAGAAAGGTAACCGAACGCTGAAAATCAGCGTTCGGTTACCTTTCCTGGCCATTCGGCTATCCAGAGAGCAGGCAATTCGCCAAATACTGGCGAATTGCCTGCACATACGGTGCCTGTTCGGTCCCTGTTCGAGGGCAGTGAAATCCCCATAGAGAAGCACTGCTTCGGCTATTCAGAGAACACAAACCAGCAGTGAAAGGTTCCCGAAATGCCCTGCCATTCGGTGGTTTCATTCGGCAAATTTATTCAGGAGAATCCCATAGGCTTCAATGTTAAAAATATTCCCGTTTTAATTCAATATCTAATAAACCGTTCAGTATAAAATTCTGCAGTAAAGAGTCTCTTTATTTATAGATTTTTTAGGATACTTTAAGCATTTTTCTGATTTTTTTTTTTTTTTTTATTAAAAGTCCGATTTTTTTTTTATTTTTTTTCAGTTTACTTATTTTTTCTGTAACAGCCCTCTTTATTATCATTCCCTGGACCTCCTGTGAAAATTTCAGACATTTTCGCTCAGTAGTTTCTTTGCAAACAGCGTTTCTTTTTCCCAGATTCATACAAATGGTTTTTCTAATTTATTCACTGCCTCCTCTACGTCACAGCTGCTTCGGCTCTGTGTGATTCGGCTCATGTTCGGCTCCTGTTCGGCTCCTGTTCGTCTTTTTCAAAGGTTAATCCAGATGTTTTTGCTTGTTTTCAGCGTGCATTCGGTTAGTTTTCGTCGGGTTTGCGGCAGCTTTTCCCTGCAATTCGGGGACCCTGTGCTGCTTGCTGAATACACCGCAGGGTCACCGAAATGCAATCGGCAAAAGGAACCGAATTGAAGAGAACGAAAAGTCACCGAACGTGCGGTGACTTTTCGAATCTCTTTGGATAACCCTGATAGTAAATTATTGGATATGATGGAAATAATGGTATTTCTAGAAAGTCCATTTAATGGCGGGAAAAAGGGTGTATAATATGTGTGGGTTGAATAAACGAGTAAGAGGAAAATTTGACCTAAACACTAACAGCGCAGAAACGTAAAAACAGCAGCGGTCACTAAAGAACGGATACGTGTAAAACCGCCCGGTCACTAAGGGGTTAATCAGGCGAATCCCAAAGGTTTCTTTGCAAAAAAATCCACGTTTTAATACATTTTTATCCAACCCTTTTTTCTTATCATTTCCAGGAAAAAATATTTTTATTAATTTAATTTTTAGAATTTTTTAGGCATTTTCTAGATTTTTTCTTTGAAATTTTTTATTTCAGATTTTTTAAAAAAATTTAATTTGCTTTTGGGCTGCAGATCATCAGATCGAGATATATCGATATTGGGGCACCGGATGGTGCCTTTGAAGCCCGAGATATCTCGATCTTGGTAGTGAAGGGGTCAAAATATTTTTTTAAACTTTTTTACAGACTTTTTTAACCCCTTCGCGGCTGAGCCATTTCACACCTGTGTGCTGAGCTCATTTTTACCGCTTTTGCTCATCATGTTTAAACGCGTTTAGAAGCCACGTTTTATTATGTGACCCAGAATTTTTATATTTTTTTTCGGTAGACTCAGCATATTCATAATATATAAATTAGAATTTTTAATCATCTGCAGCGTGTAAAGTGTTTCTTTTCACATTTCATCACTTGAGCGTTTGCGTTTATATTTTCTATGGGGTGCGCTTGTACAAAAATTTAAAATGGGGACTTATGGGGAAATTATGTGATTTTTAACAAACGCACCCCATAGAAAAAAATCATTACTGCAGCATCATTGTTCACATTATGATTGAAATGTGACCAATATTGCTGCATTGATAAAAACAACACACAAAAAAATATGTTTTTTTTTTTTTATTTTTATTTTTTTTAATTGTTATTATTACTTTAATTTTTATTTTTTTTAATTTTTATTTGAACATGGTCATGTTGGGTATCATTCGAAAGGCCATGCTCAGACCTTTCTAACGACACCCTCCATGACCCCCTAGCTGTCACCAGAGAAATCCCCGGGCAGCTAGGGGTTCCCCGGCTATCTGACGTGATCACGCTATGTGCAATGACGTCCGGCAGCGAGGGGGGACCCGGAGGTGGGGCTGCCATCCAAGATGGTGGCCCCCACCAGAGCTAGGCCAATTCGGGGCCGTAAGTGTCCCCAGTGTCTGCGGGGTTAAATCCAGGCGCCGCTTAAAAGGGGAGACTCTCCCCTTTTAAGCGGTGCCTGGCTTGTGGCGCTGCTTCTTCCCGATCGGGAGGGAGAGGGATCCTGAACCCCCTTCTCTTTCAGGCGATCTCCCAGCATTCCCGGGGGGGGGGTCGCTTGGTCGCTTGGGGGCTCCCACAAGCGGAGGACGTGTGGGGAACATCCCCTGCATATAGTGGGAGTCAATTAGGAAGTTCCCCACACGTCCTCTGCAGTGAAGGGGTTAAAGAACCTTTTCTATTATTTATACAACGTTTAACACTTTTTATTGATTTAAACTCCTATTAAGAGAATAGGTGACTTCCTACTGTATGTGGGTTTTTTTTCAGTTTGGCGGCTATCGACGCAGTTCGGTGGTTTTCATCGACTTCTAATAACTGGTTCGGCGATTCCATTTTCAGCAAAATATGGTGACCATTCGCTAAATAGTGAATTCACCATATTTTGTTCTGTATGTTGACGGGAAGCACATTAGAGGACACACGTCCAAAATTAAAGCTGTAGATATTCTCCTCGGCTTCGTAATTTAGAGGTTCATTTAGAGACGCCATACTTTTCTTTGGCATTCGGCTCAAAGCACCGATATAAACCTCGCTGAAAGTATTGTGGATCGGGCAGCGGTTTAAACTCGATGAATATTTTCTCCTTGATCTATTTAAAATAGACCCGGGTGGCACTAAAATTCATAACACGTGAAAATGAGAAGCTGTGAGAGGCAGTGGAGGCAGTAGGGAAGCATATTTCTCTGTCCATATCTTGAAGAACTCATCCAAATAATTAAAACGTCTATAAATGAAAAAGTCAGCGCTAAGTGTGTTTTTGTATCTTATATTCATGCGGCGAAGCTTCCTTAATCCAATATATTTTAAACGTTAAGCGAGAATAAAAAAAATTTAAAAAAAGGAAATAATTAAATGTTATCGAAGGGATCGGTCACATTGGTACGAAGTACGTGCCGTTTAACCAAAGGTGAAATTAGTAGGTACGCTCGGCGAAATAATTGGCTTAAATCAAGAAAAAATGAATAAGTTGTCGTTTTAATAACAAAGACAGAGAGAAAGGAGATATATGTCACCGCAGAATAATGTGATATGATGGGACTGGAATCATGCTGGAAGATTACGATCCTTTTTTAGTTAATAGTAGGTTAGTTTAATTGGGGGCTGGTTGTACTGGGGGAATTTTCACCCGTTAGAGAGAGGAATATGTCATGATTTTAATATTAATTGGTGCGTCTCGTGAACACGTTATAAAACTGGCTGACTGCACTTCTTGTGTTAAATGATGGTCTTATGCTCATAATCACAAAGTCTCAATGCCATCTGATTTTTTTTTCCTACAATACATACGTATAAGTGAATTAGTATTTTAATATAACCAATTACAGTGACCTTAACTATAAATTCTTATTTTTAAGCACAATTATTTATTAACCCCTTCACTGCTGAGCCATTTCACGTTTTAAAAAAACACATTTTTCCTTTTTTTTTTATTATTATTGTTATTATTTTTTTTCTTCACTTTAACCTCCCTGGCGGTCTAATATTTTCAAAATTTTGTGTCTAAAAGCGTCTCAATTGTTTTTTTAAAGGAAACGTGTTTTTGTACATAGTTAGCCTGTAATAATTAGGAATCACGCACTGAAATCCGTGAAATCAAGAGTCCTTACTGGTAAAATCCTTTATAAATAAATTAATTAATTAATTTAAAAAAAATAGTAAATACACTGAGTCCGATAAAGTTCGAAACACGACATAATAATTTATTATCCCAAAAATAATTATCCAAAATAATGCAAATAAATGATATTCCATAAAATACAAAAAAAAATACTGAAATCTGTCTGAGAACAAGGGTAAGAGGATGTATGGTCTATTTCTTATCCTGTACTGCCACCTAGTGGCCGTTCATACACATAGCATTTTGTATTCAGTGTTTATTATGAATGAAATTTGCTGCGGTCCAGCCCCCCTGCACCATGTGACTCGCCGGGAGCCTTCCAGGAAGCAGCTCGCCGCAATCACACTGTGGGGGACAGCGAGGGAGCCAGGAGGAGTTGAGTAAACATCCAGCCTGAGTGTGGCTCGGGGGTACCGTTCGTGGTAGTGAAATTTAACCCCGAGTCACACTCTGGTATACCGCCAGGGAGGTTAAACATGGTCATGTTTGGTATCATTGGAAAGGTGCTCTGGCCTTTCTAATGATACCAAACATGACCCTGCTAGCTGAAAACAGTCAGGAGATATCGGGGTTCAAACAAACCTCTATCTCCACCCCTATCTTTCCTTAGGAGTCAATAAAGACGTTCCCCACACGTCCTCAGCAGTGAAAGGGTTAATAACGTATTTTACCAGGACGGATACATTGAGATTTCTCTCCTTTTCAATTATGTCCTGGGTTAAATAACATTGAATTTGAAATTAATACTGCAGTGTAATGTTGAATAATATAAAAACCCTCTAAATATATATGGGCTCTGCCGAACGCAATGCGTAAGTAGGCATAACTTATTTATTATAACTGATGTAGATCAAATAACATCAGGGGTTAAAATTTGCACTCGCCCCCTCGCAATTTGCGAGTTGAAATTGGGGGAGGGCGAGTAGAAATTGTGCTGTAATTGGAATGCCAGCGTCGGCATGGAGCCGTCACTGGCATTCCCTTTCATGTGATCCTGTCTGCTCGTAGCGAGGAAGGAGGGGGGCGGCGCCGCAAGCAGGGACGGACCGAACGTTGGGAGAGATGTGCTTTCACATCTTCCCAGCGTCTGCACTCAGCCAGCTTCCGGGTGGTCTGTGTCACATGTGCTGACACAGAGCCTGGAAGCGTTTGTGCATGAGCCGAGTGAGGAGTGATCTGATTCCCTCCCTCTGAGCAGAGGGGAACTGCTGCCTGGGAGGTAGGTAATTACAAGGCTGCAGGGGCTGCAGGGGATAAAAAAAGACTGGAAGAGAGGGGATGAAAAAAAGAAAGAGGGGATAATAAAAGACTGAGAATGAAAGAGGGGATAAAAAAAGACTGAGAATGGAAGAGAGGGGATAAAAAAAGACAGAATGGAAGAGTGGGGATAAAAAAAGACAGAATGGAAGAGAGGGAATGAAAAAAAGACTGAGAATGGAAGAGAGGGGATAAAAAAAAGGGGATAAAAAGACTGAGAATGAAAGAGGGGATGAAAAAAAGAGAAAGAGGTGATAAAAAAACTGAGAATGGATGAGAGGGGATGAAAAAAAGAAAGTGGGGATAAAAAATGATGAAAGAGGGGATGAAAAAAAGAAAGGGGATAAAAAAAGACTGAGAATGGAAGAGAGGGGATAAAAAAAGGTGATAAAAAAAGACTGGAGATGAAAAAAAGAAAGAGGGGATAAAAAAAGACTGAGAATGGAAGAGAGGGGATGAAAAAAAAGGTGATAAAAAAAGACTGAGAATGGAAGAGAGGGGATGAAAAAAAGAAAGGGGATAAAAAAAGACTGAGAATGGAAGAGAGGGGATGAAAAAAAGAAAGGGGATAAAAAAAGACTGAGAATGGAAGAGAGGGGATGAAAAAAAGAAAGGGGATAAAAAAACTGAGAATGGAAGAGAGGGGATGAAAAAAAGAAAGGGATAAAAAAGACAGAATGAAAGAGGGGATAAAAAAGAGAAAGGGGATAAAAAAAAGACTGAGAATGGAAGAGAGAGGATGAAAAAAAAGAAAGGGGATAAAAACAACTGAGAATGGAAGAGGGGATGAAAAAAATAATGAGAGAGGATAAAAAAACGAATAAGAGGGGATGAAAAAAAGAAAGAGGGAGAGAGGCGAAAAAAGTGAGAATGGGAGAGGGGGGTTGAAAAAAGAATGAGACGGAGGGGGTAAAAAGAAAGAGAGAGAGAAGGGGTATATAAAAGGCTTTGGAGCTCTGATACGCTCCTACACACCACACATTATTGTGAGTTTTATTGCTGTGGAGCTCTCATACACTCATACACACTACGCATTACTGTATCAGAGCACCACAGCAATAAAACTCAGTAAGGTGTGGTGAGTATGAGTGTATCAGAGCTGCACAGCAATAAAACTCTCAGTAATGTGCAGTGTGTATGGGCATATCACAGAGCTGCACAGCAATAAAACTCACGCACATACACACTGCACATTACTATGAGGTTTATTGCTGTGGAGCTCTGTGATACGTTCATACACACTGCACATTACTATGAAGTTTATTGCTGTGGAGCTCTGTGATCCACTCATACACACTGCACATTACTATGAGGTTTATTGCTGTGGAGCTCTGTGATACACTCATACACACTGCACATTACTATGCGATTTATTGCTGTGGAGCTCTGTGATACGTTCATACACACTGCACATTACTATGAGGTTTATTGCTGTGGAGCTCTGTGATACGTTCATACACACTGCACATTACTATGAGGTTTATTGCTGTGGAGCTCTGTGATCCACTCATACACACTGCACATTTTGATTTATGTTTACAATGCTTCGTTATATTATTAATGACAATTAAACAATAATTTTAGAGGGTGTGTTTAGGGGCAGAGATAACGGTAAGGGTTGGGTGGCGAGTAACTCTTAAGGCCTGGCTAGTAGCTTGGGACCTGAAATTTTGAGCCCTGGTCTACATTATTATTATTATTATTTTTATCATCATCATTTATACAGTATAGAGTCAACAGTTTCAGCAGCAGCATTTTCATGCAGTGAAATGTGCCTTAAAACTACAAAAGCACATTTTTAAACTATCAGGGTTATTCAAAGAGAATCGCACGTTCGGTGACTTTTCGTTCTCTTCAATTCAGTTCGATTTGGCAATCCCATTACGGCGACCCTGCGGTGTATTCAGCAAGCACCACAGGGTCCCCGAATTGCAGGGAAAAGCTACCGCAAACCCAACGAAAACTCACCGCAAAACTAGGGCGAATGCACGCCGAAACCCGCAAAAACATCTGGATTAACCCGGCGAAAACGCCGGAAAAACTCGAGCAGGAGTCGATCACACGCAGAGCAGCCGTCGGAAAATGCCGACTCCGCAGACGAATGGAGTGAATAAATTCGAAAAACAGTTTGCTTGAATGTTTGAAAAGTGAAACGATGTTTGCAAAGAAACTACTGAGCGAAAATGTCTGAAATTTACATATAAAATCCAATGAATGATAATAAAAAGGGCTGTTACAGAAAAAAAAAGTAAAGTTAATTTTTTTTTAAAAAAATCTGATTTTGTTTTTAAAAAATGCTTAAAATATCCTAAAAAATCTATAAATAAAGAGACTCTTTACAGCAGAATTTGATAATGAACAATTTATTAGATATTGAATTAAAATGGGAATATTTTTAACATTGAAGCCTATGGGATTCGCCTGAATAAACCTCTTGAATTAAACCACCGAATGGCAGGGCATTTTGGGAACTTTTCACTGCTGATTTTTGTTCTCTGAATAGACGAAGCAGTGCTTCTCCATGGGGTTTTCACTGCCCTCGAACAGGCACCGTTCGGTTCAATTTTGGCAGCCATTCGGATCTCTTTGAATAACCCTGTATATGTATTATTTGTCATTCAGGCAGTGCCATCTACTGGCCAAAACGTGCTGCTACCTATCCATAATACGGCTTGGGCTCGGTCTTTCCTTGCTGGGGAAAAAAAAATGAATTCCAAGCTGTTAAATTATTGTGGCACCTTGGCTGTCATGTTCGAGGTGATGAAACTTTGTGGGCACATTCTGGAGCCCTTCTGCAAAATAATTTCTTTAACACTATTATTATTATCCTTTATTTATATAGCGCCACATATTCTGCAGCGCTTTACATTATCAGTGTACAAGGGGTTAATACATTGGAATACCACACATGGATGATACGACCTGATTCAGCGGGTCCCTGGTCCCAAGGGAACTTACAATCTATGAGAAGTACAAGTATTTTGTGAGGTTGGCGCATCCATATCGTTAGGTGTTTGCCCAAGGGCACTCGCTGGTGGCGTCTTCTGAGTGGGATCGAGTCGTCTTTCCATGATTGTAGAGCAGTGACCGGGTGATTAGATTGAAGTCGCTTCCCGTAAAGTCGAGACTTTTCCACAGTTGTATTGCAGGGATGTGCCTAAATGGGATTTTGACTTGCTTCTCGACGGTTGAAGGGCAGAGATGTTACCACTGGACTCCACATCCAATATTGGGCTCTATTAACTTCTTTGCACAAACGTCAGCGCGTGAGCCAAAACGCATTAACGCGAGGGGAAAAACCCTTCGCACAGAACGTCGTATTACAATGTCCGTGCAAAAAATGTGCGTTAACATCTACCGCGGGTGAACCCTGCACGAGTGTAATGTACTGCGTGCGTCCTATACTTAACATTGTGAGAGCAAATGCGTTTGTGCGCTGGTACGTGGATGGTATTACAAACTATGCGCAAATTTTAACGGACGACGTTTACGCGCATAATTTTAACGTCTTTGAAAAGCTGGTGGTAACGGCAAATCTGAACGTCCTGGCCGAAACCAAATACACCAGCTCGAAAAAAAATACAGCACAGTTTAGTTACACATTCTACACATACCCAAACAATAAAATTGAGAGGTTGTGAGTGTTTTTTTTATTGCTGCAGCATATGTACTCAGATTTATTTTGACAGACGCATAAACTGAACGGGAGACAATTGTGGTTCTTAATTCTGATTGGCTGAATCGCGTGAATAAACAGTCCGCACACCGATTTCTGCGCGCAAGGTTAATTTGCGCTCGTTTTCGGGCATATTTTTGGACGGATAAAAAGATGCGCTCGGATCGTAATACCAATGTTAATTTACACGCGTTAATGTTTAACGCAGCGCGCAAAAAAAAATTGCGTTGCGCGAGCATTTTGCGCAAGGAATGTAATAAGGCCCATTGTGTGGTAGGCAAGTATGTACCAATAGGTGCCTTGCACAAGGACATTTACTGGAGAGGTGCTCTGGCCGGGATTCGTACCTGGGTCTCCACAGTTATAGAGCAGTGATGTTACCTCTACTCAATCCATTCCTTTTGAATTGCTCCTGAATTAGACCAAACCGAGTATACACACCATTGGGGCACCAGTAGGTGCTTTGAAGATCAAGGCCCCTATTACACGCTTCGCGCAGCGCATTTGCGTGCACAAATGAGCTTTTGCACGAGGACAAAACCATTTTTGCGGAACGTCGTAGTACAACGTTCGCGCAAACAATGTGCGTTATCATCTACCGCGATTGACCCTGCGTGAACCCAGCGCGAGCGCAAGTGAGTTCGCGCATTCCATACTTACCATTGTCAGCACGAATGCGTTGGAGCGGATGGTATTACGATCTGCGCGCAACGTCGTACGAACGACGTTCGCGCGAAGTATGGTAACGTCTTCGAAAACCTGGTGTTAATTTACAATCTGAACGTTCTGGCCAAAACGAAATGAACCTGCACAAAATAAAAAATACAGCACAGTACAGTTACACATTCTACACATACCCAAACAATAAAATTAATAAATTGTTTAATAATTTTTTTTGTTGCAGCACATATACGCAGATTGACTTTGACAGGCGCAACAACCGAAACCTAGCAAATGGTGGTTCTTAAATTCTGATTGGCTGAATCCCGTGAAAAAACAGTCTGCCCCCAGATTCCTGCACGCAACGGTCATTTGCGCCCGGCTTTGCGTGTCGGATTTGCGCACGTAAAAAGTTGAAGGCTGAAAAACTGCGCTCGGAGCGTACTGCCGCGTTAATTTGCGCGCGCTAATAGGGGCCCAAGTGTGCGCAATGTTGGTAGTGATGGGGTTAAGGAACATCAAAAAAGGTGTTGACAGCTACCTGAAAAGGTGGGCAAACAGGATCTACTGACTAAGTGACCACTTCATTTTGCTCATCTATATAGGGCAGACAGACATACACCAACCATCTGTGAGACTAACGAGTGAATTCATGTTTTTTTGTAGGAAGAACTCAGGAATTTGACCAATAAAGCAAAACTGAAACTACAACATTCCGTTCTAACGCGGGCACATACACCGTGACCTTACCAACGCAACATAAAAAGTGAAAACACTACACTTAAAAGGATGTTATCCCTTACAATCTTTTCTTATTTTCTTTATCTTTTCAAATATTTATTAGTCAATTATGCTCAAATCTCATTTTCAAAGAAGTTGCAGGTATCAGAGTTATTTTATAACCCTGTTTGTAATAAAAAGCTTCCTATTTCAGTTTACACACTATTAAAACCTTCGTGGGAAAGGAGCTTCGAGATTTCATTAAGTTTTGAGGGGAATAAAGGTTCTCGTAAGTGAAAAAAGAAATGCCAAGGAGATAAGCTTGTCTTTAAATGGTGCATTTTGAACTTAGCTTTCTAATATATATTTTTTTAGAACGAATACATAATGGGATATATTGGTATATATACCTAAAAGGGTTACATGGTAAAATGTGAAAGAGTAAATTTACAGACCAATTAAAAATGTACACTTCTTTTTCTTTGCAGATGAAGCTTTCTGACACCACGTACACTTATAGCAATAATGTATTTTGAATCTCAAGTCTGCTGTAAAAAGGTATGTGATTTCTGTGGGTCCTGCTATAAAACAATCCTATAAGGGGCGTTTAACCCCATAGTGACCAGGCCATTTTGCCACTGTCAGTCGGAAAGTGCCCAGTGCTGTTTTTACGATTCTGCGCTGTTTGTGTTTAGGCCTAATTTCCCTCTCACTCGTTTATGGAACCCACACATATTATATACCGTTTCTCTCACCATTAAATGGACTTTCTAAAGATACCATTATTTCCATCATATCCTATAGTTTACTATAAAATAAATACGAAATATGATGAAAAAAATGGAATAAACACACTTTTCTAACTTTAATCCCTACAGCCGCCACAAAATACCCCGACTAAACAGTTTTGAAATTTTATCCTGAGATTAGAAATGCTCAATTTTTACATGCTTTTGCTTTTTAACCCCTTCACTGCTTAGCCATTTCACCTCTGTGTGCTGAGCTCATTTTGACCGTTTTATGCTCAGCATGTTTGAACAGGGCCGGAAAATGAGTATCATGGGCCTGGTGTTGAGGATTTTGGTGGGCCTTCTTGTAGAAATAAAATGAAAAGAGCAAAGCATTTTTTGTTAACATAAATTAAATATTTTAATTACTATCAAAGTGCTTTCTCCTTCAGAGAGTCGGTGGTGGCAAGGCCGGCCTAAGACATTGTGCTGCCTGAATCCAAGGTTGAAATACTGCTCCCCCCCAAAAGAAAATCATATCCACTAAAATATACCCAAGTATCACAGAGTTCTACAGCAATAAAACTCACATTAATGTGCTGTGTGTATGAGTGTATCACAGAGCTCCACAGCGATAAAACTCACAGTAATGTGTGTGGTGTGTATGATCGGATCACAAAGCTCCATAGCAATAAAACTCAGAGTAATGTGCATTGTGTATGAGTGTATCACAGAGCTCCACAGCAATAAAACTCACAGTAATGTGCGGTGTGTATGAGCGTATCACTGAATCCACAGCAATAAAACTCACAGTAATGTGTGGTGTGTATGAGCGTATCACAGAGCTCCACAGTAAGATAGGGAGGGCAGGGGGATAAAGGACCATGACGTACATAGCACTAGTGATGAGCCGAACACCCCCGTGTTTGGTTCGCATCGAACTTGAACAATTTCAAAAGTTCGAGTTCGAACGCGAACACGAACCGAACTCAATGCAAGTCAATGGGACTCGAAAGTTTGATTTTTAGAGTGCCCTCCAAGAGGGCATATATGCAAGATATTTGCCATAAAAAGGTGTATGGGGGTTCGGGTAGTGCCCTGGGGGACAGGAAACAAGGACAAAAAGTTTTAAAAAAATGTTTTTAAAGGAACAGTGAGTTTTCCATGAAACAAAGGTTAAGAATAAAAACGAAAAATTCCTTCAAATATCGTGCCTAGGAGGTCCCCATAACCTGCCCGTGAAGTGGCGGATTTGTAGGATGTATAGAAACATTTAAAAACAAAAAAATGACATTTCAAATAACGGTAAATGGTTTTCCTTTAATCTATTCATAAACAACTGCTTGGGGCGGCAGCCTGTATGAAAAGAGGAGACATTTTAGGAGACGCAGAACAAGTTTAGTGATTTTTATGGCTAAATTATGGTGAAACTTATGCAGTCTTTGGATGAAAGCAACAATAGGTGCTTTAAAATTGGGCCTTTAGTGTTGGCAACAGTGCTGTCACACCGTAACCCCTCTGTGGTATTGTGGAAGAGTGCAGGGTTGGACCCTGTGGTCAAATATTAAAAGGATATGAATCTGGTACAGGCGTCAGGGGCAGTGCACCCAAATATTGTGCCTTTGGTGGCAGCAAGTGCCTTCACACCGTAACCCCTCTGTGGTATTGTGGAAGAGTGCAGCGGTGGACCCTGCGGTCCAATATTAAAATGATATGAATCTGGTATAGGCGTCAGTGCACCCAAATATTGTGCCTTTGGTGGCAGTAAGTGCCTTCACACCGTCACCCCTCTGCGGTATTATGGAAGAGTGCAGTGGTGGAGGTTTTAGTAATGCAGAAGAGATCCCCGATCTATTCAGTTACATCAGCAGCTATAACAAAACCGGGTCAGCAATGTTTAGGCACTTGTACTGCGCTACTGTATATGAGAGAATTGGTGCACACCAGTAGCAACAGGAAGCAAACAGAACAGGCAGGGAATACACAGAGTTGCGGGACTGGAGGAAGGAACTGCAAAACTGCAAGGCCCACTTTTTACTCTGGTAAACTCACGTCTATATCATGCTTTCTCTCACGCTTCTGCTCTTTACTTCTACCTTTCTCCTTAAATGGAACTTCTGCCCCTCTACCACCGACCCCTACACTATCTGCATCTCTCCCTCCCTCCTCTCGTCCCACATGATGGCCTCGCATGAGCTCCTTTGTTTCCTCAGAACATGGTCTCCCTCTAACTCTCGTGCTGCCAATCACTCCCACTCCCACAAATCCCATTCCCACCTTCTCTTTCTCACCCTCCTGCTGTTACTCTATTCAGGTGACATATCCCCTAACCCTGGCCCCACAACACATCCAATACTTCCCTCTCATCCTATCTCCATCGCACATAAATCACCTCCCTGCAAGCCCAGCAACCTCATTCCCATAATCCCTCAGCGCCTGTCCTCTTTCTCCTGCACCCTCTGGAACGCTCGCTCTGTGTGCAACAAACTCACAGCCGTCCATGACCTCTTCCTTTCAAACTCCTTCAACCTCCTAGCTTTAACTGAAACCTGGCTAACTCCCTCTGACACAGCCTCCGTTGCTGCTCTCTCACATGGCGGTCTACACTTGAGCCATACCCCCAGACCGGGTGAGAGAAATGGTGGCGGGGTCGGACTCCTGGTCTCTCCCACCTGCACCTACCAGCATCTCCCTCCACCCCCATCCCTCTCCTTCTCCTCCTTCGAGACACACTGCATCCGCCTGTTCTCTCCTCTGGCCCTCAGGGTGGCAGTCATCTACCGCCCACCGGGACCAACCTCCCAGTTCTTTGACCACTTTGCTACCTGGCTTTCTCACTTCCTGTCTTCTAATCTTCCATGCCTAATTCTCGGGGACTTCAACATTCCCATTGACGATCCTTCCGCTCCTGCTGCCTCCAAACTTCTTTCACTCACGTCCTCCCTTGTACTCACACAATCCTCCCTCCTCCCTACCCACCTCGATGGTCACGTTATTGACCTGGTCTTTTCCAACCTCTGCTCCATTTCTGAGTTCAAATGTTGCCCTTTCCCCATCTCTGACCACCACCTTCTCTCTTTCAACCTATCTGGACTTCCTAAACACCCTGCTCCCCCACCCCGCACACACACTCGCAGAAATCTACATGCTGTGGACCCCATCAATTCTCCAACCTACTTCACCACCTCCCTCATACCTCATCCTTCACCTGCCCTGATGCTGCCACTAATCACTACAACACTACGCTTAGCTCTGCGCTAGACACTCTTGCTCCTCTTCGACTCTGTAAGGCCCCACGCCGCCAGCTTCAGCCCTGGCACACCCTCCAGACTCGCTACCTGCAAAGATGCTCCCGCACCGCAGAGCGTGCCTGGAGGAAATCCCGCTCTGAAGCTGATTTTGTTCACTTCAAGTTTATTCTCCGCTCATACACCTCTGCCCTCCACTTCGCCAAACAATCCTTCTTCTCATCTCTTATATCTACGCTGTCCTCCAACCCTAAACAGCTCTGGTCCACCTTCAACACCCTCATCTACCCACCTGCACCTCCCCCCTCAGCTGCCTTCAGCGCTCAAGACCTGGCAGACTACTTCCTCAGTAAAACTCTAACTATCAGAAGCATCATCCCAACACAAGATAGTTATCTGCCACCTCCACTCCCACAGGTCCCCTCTGCCACCCTCTGCCGCTTCCTCCCAGCCACTGAGGAGGAAGTCAATTCCTTATCGTCCTCCTCACATCTCACCACGTGCCCGCTCGACCCCATTCCCTCACATCTAATTCCTCCCCTCTCCTCCTCCCTCACCCCTGCTCTCACACACATCTTCAACCTATCTCTCTCCACTGGCTCCTTTCCATCCGCCTTCAAACACGCGCTAGTTACCCCTTTACTAAAGAAACCATCCCTAGACCCCAACTCTCCATCCAACTACCGCCCTGTATCCCTGCTTCCCTTCACATCAAAGCTCTTAGAAAAACTAGTCTTCAACCGCCTCTCCCTCTTCCTGTCCTCCAATTCCCTACTTGACCCCCTGCAATCTGGCTTCCGTCCGCTACACTCAACTGAAACTGCCCTCACCAAAGTCACCAACGACCTCCTAACTGCTAAAAAACACGTCCACTATTCTATTCTCATCCTGCTTGACCTCTCGGCTGCTTTTGACACTGTTGACCACCCCCTCCTTCTACAGACCCTCAACTCTCTGGGTCTCGGTGACACTGCACTTGCTTGGGTTGACTCCTATTTATCCAACAGGTCCTTCTGTGTGTCCTTTGCTGGTAACTCCTCCTCCTCATGGCCTCTATCTGTTGGTGTACCTCAAGGCTCTGTCCTTGGTCCTCTGCTCTTTTCCATCTACAGCTCCTCCCTGGGCAAAATCATCAACAGCTTTGGCTTTAATTACCACCTCTACGCTGATGACACTCAGATCTACCTCTCTACCCCTGATCTCTCTCTCCCTGTCCTCTCAAAAGTCAGTGACTGTTTATCTGGCATCTCCTCCTGGATGGCCTCCCACCACCTAAAGATCAACATGTCAAAGACTGAGCTCCTACTTATTCCTCCCTCCAATGCCTCCCCACCTCCTGACTTCTCTATCACGGTGGAGGGTATCACCATCTCCCCATCAAACCAAGTTCGCTGTCTTGGAGTTACACTTGACTCTGCTCTTTCCTTCATCCCCCACATCCAGTCTCTTTCCTCCTCCTGCCGATACCAACTGCGTAATATTTCCAGAATTCGGGCATTTCTTACCGCTGTCACCACAAAACAACTCATACACGCCCTGGTAATCTCCCAACTCGACTATTGCAATAATCTCTTATCTGGCCTCCCTCTGTCCCGCCTCTCCCCCCTACAATCCATCCTGAACGCCTCCGCCAGGCTAATTCACCTCACCCGCCGCTCTATCTCTGCCGCTCCCCTCTGCGAGTCCCTTCACTGGCTCCCCATCCACTGCAGAATTAAGTTCAAAATCCTTATCCTTACCTACAAAACCCTCACTAACTCAGCGCCCCACTACCTGTCCTCACTAATCACCAAATACACCCCAGCCCGCTCCCTAAGGTCAAAGAGTGACCTGCGCCTAGCTTCTCCCCGCATCACCTCTTCCCATGATAAACTGCAGGATTTCTCACGCGCAGCCCCCACTCTCTGGAACGCTCTCCCTCGTACTGTCAGACTTTCCCCTAACTTCTCTTCCTTCAAACGCTCCCTTAAAACATTCCTATTTAGGGAAGCCTACCACCCAACTCACTGACACAACCATCAATCACTCTCACCTTACAGTCCTCTCCTCCTGTTTCCAACCCCAACCCTCCTAGATTGTGAGTTCCTATGGGAATAGGGCCCTCATCTCCTCCTGTACTGTTTGTCAAATGTTGTTCAATGTATTGTAACCCTGTCTATACTGTGCTTATTGTACAGCGCTGCGGAATATGCTGGCGCTTTATAAATAAAGAATAATTATAATAATAAAAATAATAGTCAAATGGCATGTAAAGTCGGCAACAGATCGGGGCTTCAGAACAAGCAGGGTCAGTAACAAGTATACAAACTGATTCGGTAAGCTAGCGATGCGGGAATAAAGGCTGAGACACACTGAGCGTGTAGCGACGCACAGCATAGCGAAGCGAAGAGAAGCAAACATTTTGCAGGCTTGACTTCACTCCGCTCCGCCTCGCAGCGTGTCTACACTGCATTATGTTTGCTTCTCACCGCCCTGGACGGGAATCCACTAACTAAATATATCAACACGCAGATATATGTATACACCCACCCACAGACCTCAGACATATTACACATGGGGGGGTGGCATGTGGACAATCTCAACTAAATGGGCCCCTCCATTTGGCTGATCGCTCCAGAAGAAATGTTGAACCCGACACAGCAGAGAATATATTATTCTCTGCTCTATCGGGTTCAACATTTCTTCTGGAGGGATCAGCCAAATGGGGGGGGCAATTAGTTGCTAAAATGTGTGTGTAATACAAGTCTGGATACATATATTTATAAGAATATAGATATATATCTTATCTATATATATATATCATACCTGCCCATACCTTCTCCTATAAATTTGCTAAAAATATACACAAAAAAAAAAAAAACGCTGCCTGAGACCCTGCGCCGCCCACATGCCACCCCTCTCTACCTGGCTGAATGTATCTAATATTTATAATTAAATAAATTCAGCAATGTAGAGAAAGAAAAAAAAGTTTTATTTTATGTTCCCGGGGACATTTAAAAATGTCCTCAGATTTTATTTTTTTTAGAAATGTGTCGCCTTACCTTAGCCTGGTGGTCAGTGGGGGCTCCCTGGATCCTGGTTGTGGGGAGGTGGGTCTGCCATGGCCGCAGGTGCAGTGGCTCCCTCCCTGTGCTGCCTGTCTCTGCCACATGCACCCGGGCGGCTAGCCCGTACAGTCGCAGCTCTGTCATCCGGTGGCCACATGCTCCTCAAGGGGATCCTTGGGAGGCCCCGGAAGGCTGCCCTCTACAGTGCCTGACTAGAGGGCCGTGTCTGCCTGATGTTTTAGTAACAAGAATATTTTATCCCATAGGCTTCAATGTTAAAAATATTCAGTTTTTAATTCAATATTTAATAAACCGTTGCTTATAATATTCTGCAGTAAAGAGTCTCTTTATTTCTCTTTTTTTTTGTATTTTTAAGCATTTTTTATACTTTTTTAAAAAAAAAACGAAGTTCGCGAACTTTCAACAGCCAATGTTCGAATCGAACTCCAAACCGATCGAACCGAACAGCTCATCCCTACATAGCATGTCCTTGGTCCTTAAGGGGAATATTTCCCAGGACATACTATGCACGTCATGTATGGGGTTAAACATGATGAGCAAAAATGGTCAAAATAAGCTCGAATGTGAAATTACATTCCATTATTACAATTGATAAAATATGATTTGTGTGGGTTCTGCTATAAAACAGTTACAAGTATTTATAAAGTGCCAACATGTTCCGTAGCACTGTACAATGGGTAGACAGGACATCAAATAAACATACAAGTTAAACACACAGAACAATAGGAGCGAGGACCCTGCTCGAGATCTTACAATCTAAGAGGAGAGGGGTGACACACTAGGTGAGGGTGAATAGCAGGGTACGTGAAGTAGTGGGGTGCATGTGGGCTGCGTGGGAAGATGGAGCAAGACATGACAGTGGGGGATATAGAGTGAGCCGATAGACTTCTCTAAAGTAATGTGTTTTCAGAGACTTCTTTAGGAACTGGAGAGAAGGGGGGGAAACATGACTTGAAATAGTGTTTAGACGTGATGAGCAAAATATTGTAAAAATAAGCTCGGACGAGAAATTGCATTGCATTACTACAATTAACCCCCTTAATGACCGCTGACGTACTATGTACGTCCTGCCCACGGGTCTTCCTTAGACCCGCGGAGGTACATAGTACGTCAGCGGCTCCTAACCTCCCTCCCTGCCCGATACTTACCTCCCTCGCTGGATCCCTCATAGTTCTGGCAGGTAGGAAGCCTGCTCCTGTGATTTAGATGGACCGGCGAGCTCGATGATGTCACCACGCTGCTTGGTGACGTCATCGGCAGGCGCCCCCATAGAAATCAATGTAGGGGAGGGGGCTCCTTCGGAGCCCTCTATCTCCCCAACCATTGATGCTAGAGTGCTGCAAGTTGCACCACTGGAAGGGGGAGAGTCTCCCCTTTTCAGCGGTGTGCAGCACTAACAATTTCGCTGCCGGATCACGATTTGGCGCAAATCATGATTCAAACCTGGAAGGGGCTGACATCATGGATGTCAGCCTAGCCTCCAGGTCACCCCCCACCCACTGACATCCCCACCATATGTATGGGGATGTCAGTGGGACAGTTAACCCCCCTAGCTGCCAAGGGGAGATAGGGGGATCGTTTGAAACCTGTTATCTCCCGATCTGTGGCAGCTAGAGGGTCCTGATCATGGCCTTTACAATGATACCAAACATGTAAAAAAAAAGCTAACAAAAATAAAATATTTTTTTTTTAAAAAAAAAAATTAAAATTTTTTTTTTTTTTCTTAAAAAAAAAATTGTCTGGGGGGGTTTAGTTAAATAGTACCTAGGCTGTCATGTAAAAATAATGAGCATAAAACAGTCAGAATGAGCTCAACGCACATAGGTGAACTGGCTCAGCAATGAGGGAGTTAAAAAGCAAAAACATGTAAAAATTGTGTATTTCTGTTCTCGGGACAAAATTCTGAAACTATTTAGCCGGGGTCTTTTTTGGTGGTTGTAGATTTTGGGGATTAAATTACGAAAAAGTGTGTGTTTACCATTTTTTCACCATAGTTCATATTTTATTTTATAGTAAATTATTGGATATGATGGAAATAATGGTATTTTTAGAAAGTCCATTTAATGGCGGGAAAAACGGTGTATAATATGTGTGGGTTGCATAAACGAGTAAGAGGAAATTTTGACCTAAACATGAACAGTGCAGAAACGGAAAAACAGCAGCGGTCACTAAAGGACGGATTTGTGTAAAGCCGCCCGGTCACTAAGGGGTTAATAATTATGACAAAAGTCCTATTCATCATTCAGAAGACTCAACCATTATGTGTCCTAACACATTGCTGAGCACCGTTAATTGCAGCCTTGCCCACGTACATACAGACTTTGTGTGCCATGTGAAAGTGTGGATGCCAGTCTCCTACCCAGAGACTATGGGCCATGTTAGTGGAGTTAAAATGCGGGCAAGGGATAACCCAGCAGACTCTGTCTTCATAGATAATGTTTGCTTCACAGGCAAGTTATGTCTAGAATGTGACCAGAGTTTGACCGATGTTCTTGCGTTTACCCTGTGAAAGAAATCATGTCAGTGACTGTTTATCTGGCATTTCCTCCTGGATAGCCTCTCACCACCTAAAGATTAACATGTCCAAAACTGACATTACTGATTCCTCCCACTAATGCCTCGCCACCTCCTGACTTCTCTATCATGGTCAATGGTATCACTCTCTCCCCATCAAGCCAGGTTCGCTGTCTCGGAGTTACACTTGACTCTGCTCTTTCCTTTATCCCCCACATTCAGTCTCTTTCCTCCTCCTGCCGCTACAAATTACATAATATTTCCAGAATTTGGCCATTTCTTACCGCTGACACCACAAACCAACTCATCCATGCCCTTGTAATCTCCCGACTTGTAATAATCTTCTAGCTGGCCTCCCTCGGGACTATTACCACTTCACAATTAACGGAAATTTCTGCAAAATGCACATGGTAGTGAAGGGGTTAAATATGATAATTTTGGGTAATGGTCCTCAACTCGTGAATTTCGTAAAGTCTTCAACAGAAAAAGGGGTTAATAAAAACAAATGGAGAATCTGTCATTAATAAATCTCTCGCCCTACCCGAATCACCCAGTGCATCGCGAGCATCGTAAGGATTGGATTCTAACATCGCCTTAACGACTCGCCTTCATGCAAAACGATGAAGCGAAGTCCATCAATCACGACTTGTACGCTAACCCTCCAACCGTTTAATGTAACTTTATTTAGTTATTGCACCCAGAATCCAGGAAAGCATCCAGCCCGTCACAATTACCATACTGATCGCATCAAGCTAATGATTCAGTCTTGGCAGTCGCACTGTCCTCTTACACCAAGAAACTAATGGAGATATACTAAATCTTGATATACTTATCGCGTTTCCGCTGTCGTGAATACATAATTATATTCGTAAAAAATAATAAAAATCTTCATCTCTGTGAATCTAAAATCAGAGTAAAAATGAAAGAGGCTGTACGTAAAAAAATAAAAGCTTGTAGCTTGACGGAGGGGAGAGGCAAAGGAACGCTGTATCATTTATTTTTTTTAAATATTTTAAATATTAACTTCGTAAGGGTTAAGGAGCAGATTAAAAACAAAACGCGTACAAACAGGAGAAGATAAAAAATGTGCATCCCGGTGTAATTATTTGGGTCATTACAAGTAAATTACATTTTCCTTTCCCTTAATCTATCAGTTTGTATAATTTATTTCCTCGGTAGGAGAAAGTTAAAGTATAGACACACGCCAGCTCTGGAGAGAGAGAGACCAGTTGTGTGAGTATCTTTTTAAGTTGTTTTATATTTTGGAATTAGAATTAAATGATCAAAATGTTTATGATTTTCTTTGCTAAATATTTATTACCTTAACAAAAAAAAAATAGAAAAAAATAAATAGCAATTAAGATGATTTTGTAGTATAGGACAAACTTCTTTGAGTTTTATTTTATTTCTTCCCCCATTAAAAATAATAATTAAAAAAATGTCAAATAATAATATATAAAAATATCCGAGAGAGGTGTTCTTTGTTTTGGTTCTACTCTGTTCCAGACTGAGCCAAAGTTCTTTCCTAGGGATGCTTTGGAGGAAGTTGAACAGGGCGAAACGCGTCGAACACTCTAGCAATTTTAGTATTTCTTTATTTGTGTCTATTTACTGATGACTCCTGGACTTTGGAAGCAATTTATATTGTTTCCCATGGTGTGGGGCATGTCACATGTTTGAAAAGCTGATCCATAGGAGGCCCAGCAGAGATTTGCAAGGATATCCTCAAGGGGACCCAGGATAGCCTTTGTCTGGAGCTGATGCTGTGATAGCATGAGGACTCCAGGACTTTCCTTTAATCGTGAGGATACGATACATGAGCTTTTAGCACAAAGTATATGTATATTTATATGTAATAATTATCTGTAAATTCTATGTAAATTCTATTTATAATTATATGTAAATTATATGTAAATACTATGTATATCTTTTGTGCATCTGTGTCTGTGAGTGTGTTTTATGTATTGCTATGATATTATTTGTATTAAATAAAATTACTACGATTTTTCTTCTCTCTTCCTAGAACATTACTGAGGAGCTCGTGTTATCGTCAGTGTTTATTTGTGTAGTGGAGTTTTCTTTTACCGAGATATATTCTTTTTGTAGAGGTTTTCTAGCGTTCATGTCAGCGTCGATGTGGTGGCTCAGTGGTTGAAAGCGCTTGTCTTATAAACATAAAGCTCTGAATTCAAATCACTGCTGGTCCTATAATTTTTTTTTTTAGACATCTAACTCTGTAAGATAAAATAATAATCATACTAGTAATAATAATTTTTTAATTATCATGCGGCTGCTATTAATAATACAAAACAATAACAATAGTAACCGCATTATAATTATAAAATTATGATTAATAATAAAATAGTGGTAGCTGCATTTTAATATTATTACTAGTATGATTATTATTCTGCTTGTAGTTAGATGTTTAAAAAAAACAAAAATAACTTAATAGGACAGCAGGGATTTGAACTTGGAGCTTAATGTTTACGCGACACCACACTTTGTCGCCATTCCGGCACTGAAATCCTGCAGCCTGCACATATTTATCTAGTTAAGACTCCTCAGTGGAGGCTGCACCCCCGCATTGTGGAAGGACTGCTCGAGGAGGGGATAGTCTGCCTGGGGATGCATGCGCACAAAATGAATATCTCATGCGCACGCTAATGGAAAAAATGTGGGAACGAGTTAATTTCTTTTTCCCCTCCTGACACTAGCGGGGCTCGGCACATGTGAAACCCACCACTGCATCAAAATTTCCCAAAATCTTTGGTCCCGAATTCTAATTTTTACTTGGGCAAACTAGATACTTGACTTATTAGCAACACTCTATATACCTCTGACATCTCTTCTGCAACTGAAATACTTGTAATTAATGATACTTGGCGTAGGGCAAGGGGATGTAGGGGATATATAGTTTGTAGGTTTGGGGGAGAGGAAGGCTTAACCCCAAAAAGTATGGTTAGGTTTCTAAGTGTAGCTGCAAAAATTCAAATACTGAAAAGCACAACCCAGAACATGTGTAATTTATTGGTGCTGCTGAACTGCAAAATGCATATGAAGACATTTATGCGCACAGGGCCAGTTTAATAATTAGGCAAAGTAGGCATGTGCCTTCAGGTGCCTAAAACTGAGGGGTGCCTTGATCTGGAAAAAAAATTATTCTATTAGAAATATTTTGGCCCCCTACATCTCTGGAACCCTATAGGCTAGAGGGACAGGTGAGGTATCATTGGAAAGGTCAGGGTATGGCCTTTCCAATGGTCCCAAAGACCAGGATTTATGTAAACATAATGAGAACTAATAAATAGAATATAAATATTCCTCTTTTTTTTCTAACGCAGCGTCAGATTTCTCTGCCTACAAACTCCTGAGATGTAAATCTGACCCTGTGTGCACGCACACTATTAATGGAATATAAAGGTTATTTTAAAGCATTTGTCTGGAAAGTCTAAATTTTCATTTGTCAGTTATTGTTCCTCACCACACGCAACCCGTGATTGGCATATACAAGTGCGCTCTGCTGATTAATTTGATTAACAAATTGTTGATAAGTCATTACTGGCAATCAGACCATTCTCCGACCTTCTTGGAATGGATGAGGAGGTGAAGGACAATTTATCTTACTACGATCCTCCAACCCTTTCCTTCTCCTCCGTCTTAACCAGCATTCAATTCAGATCTATTAAAAGTCTTCTGCTTACCTTTCTTGTCATCCTCCTCCTATTTTGGCTGTAACCCCTGATTTTGTGCACATTAATTGTAAGGAATATATTTTCTTTTATTGTTTTTGTGAAGATTATACACATTTCATCTGTTTATATAATTTTGTGCTTTTTTTTCTCTAATAAAGCTTCAAAAACACCAAAACAGACACTAATTATACTTATATAGTTACACAGGCTGGAAAAAGCCGTGTAGCCATCGAGTTCAGCCTTTCACATACCACCTACTGATCCAAAAGAAGGCAACCCCCCCAGTCTGCAGTGCTCATTAAATATGCAACATACTGGGAAAAAAATCTTTCTTGACCCCAGATGGCGTCAGATTTCTCCTTGGATCAAGAAGCTGTTACCCACATATTAAATATTATAACCCATAATAATATGTTTTGCAGGAAGTCATCCAGTCATTGCTTAAACATCTGTGTAGACTCTGACCCAACCACCTCAACAGGCAAAGAATTCCACCGGTTTATCGTTCTCTCATCAACCCCTTCACTATGGGTGATGTTTGGGGAGCGTCATGGGGTTACTCTGCTTTATGAGAAGGACGTTCCACACACATCATCTGGTCAGTAGCGTATTCCAGGAAATACTCACCTCTTCTTCCGGGGCACACTGACGTCATTGACCCCGGCAGAGCCAGAAGAGTGCATGGAAGTGAGGGAGGTCCTTTGGACCCCTCTCCCTCCCGATTGGGAGGAGGTACAGCTTCAAAAAAAGGCATAGCTGGAAAGGTCACAGTCTGAAATTTCCAGCGATGACTCTTTAACCCCTTAGGTGCTGGTCTGTGAAAATTTGGTGCTTTCTCGTTCGGCACACTTCGACAATTTCATTTTGACAAGTATGTGGTGAATTCACTATTCACCGCACGGTCTCCGAAATTTGCCTAACATGATATCAACAAAGACTGCCGAGCTGACGGCCGAACTCCGCCGAACTGCAAAAAAAAAAACACCTGAACTCTGCTATTGTTCTAATAGTGTTTAAACCAGTAAACATGCATTAAAATGTGTGTGAATACTGAATAATACAAAAAGGCTCATTAAAAAATAATAAAAAGATCTGTGAAAGAATAAAAAAAATCCTTTAAAAAAATTGGAAATCAAAAATATAAGAAAATACATAAAGGTCTTCCAAACAATAAATAAATAAAAAGAAGATTTTCTGGAAAATGAAAAGAATAAAAAGTTGAATAAAAAAAATAGAAACGATAATATTGTTTTACATTGAATCCTATGGGATTCACCTGTTTAAATCTCTCGATCTGAACCGCCGAAAATCGGGGCATTTCACTGACACGTCGGTGTAGTTCGGGATTTTCATGAATATATCAACCATTAATTCTCTATGTGACAATTTTAAAAAAAATCTCCAAATTGCGGCGATCTGCGGCGAACTGCACCATATTTTGCTGTCAATTCGCCAGTATTTGGTGAATTGACAGTTTAGTGAATAGATGAACAGCCACGAAATTGCACCATATGGGGAAATTCACCAAGTTCTCCCCTTACTGAATAACCCCTTCTGTGTGTGACATCACAAGCAACCGATCTAGTGACTGGCAGCCAGGAAATTCAAAATCCCGGCTGATGGTGACACTAGGTGGAATGGAGCTAACACATCTAATTCACCAAGCTTTTTCACCCGATTGAGGTAGGATAAAAGAGTAGATGGGGGGGCCAAATCCTCACATCCTGACTACGAGATTATAACTATAAAGTGGACAGGATGAGCAGAGTGTCCCTTTAACCCCTTCCCAACTGCTGACGTACATAGTACGTACGGTGGGGAAATCCCCTTAACAACAGCGGACATACTATGCAAGTCACGGTCTCCTAACCTCCCTCCCTCCCTATACTCACCTCTCTATCCAGGCTTCCTCGGTGTTCAGGGGGCCCAGCAGGTGCGATGACATCATCGATGTGCATGGAGCCCCCCCCAAACCGCTCCACCTCTAGAAAATTAAAAGTACCGCCGGAAAGGGGAGAGTCTCCCCTTTTCAGCAGTGCCTGTCATTAACCCCTGCGTCACTGGATCACAATTCGGCACCAATCAGCACCGAATTGCGATTCGAACCCGGAAGTGACTGACATCCAAGATGTCAGCCAAGCCTCCAGGTCACCCCCCACCCACTGACGATCATCACCATATGTGTGAGGACGTCAGTTGGCCAGTTAACCCCCTAGCTGCAAAGTGGAAATAGAGGGATCTTTGGATCCCCTTATCTCCTGATCCGTGGCAGCTATCATGGCCTTTCCAATGATACCAAACATGACTAGGTTTGGTGTAAAACAAAATAAAAAAATATATAAATAAAATAATAATAATAATATATATATTTTTTTAAATTGTCTGGGGGGTTTAATAAAATAGGGCTAAAGCTGGCATTTAAACATGAGAAGCATAAAACGGTCAAAATGAGCTCAACGCACAGAGGGGAAATAGCTCAGCAGTGAAGGGGTTAAAAAACAAAAACATGTAAAAATTGGGTATTTCTAATCTTAGGACTAAATTTCGAAACTGTTTAGCTGGGATCTTTTGTAGATTTTGGGGATTAAACTTTGAAAAACTGTGTTTGTTCAATATTTTCATCATATTTCAGATTTTTTTATAGTAAATTATACGATATGATAGAAATAATGGTATCTTTAGAAAGTCCATTTAATGGCGGGAAAAACGGTGTATAATATGTGTGGGTTCCATAAAGGAGTAAGAGGAAAATTTGACCTAAACACAAACAACGCAGAAACGTAAAAACAGCAGTGGGCACTTTCATACAGACTTTTGTAAAACCGCCTGGTCACTATGGGATTAAAAATTCTATTCAAACTCAAAATGTTTGATCTTATTACTAGCGACGGCCTCTGTATTCTATAAGAGGGTTATAAAGCCTGACATACTCATATTCTCTTGCCGGACTTTAAATATCATCATACAAAAATTTAAGTAATGTGAATCGATTCCGAACGGAGCTCAGCATGCAAAAAAAGGGGGAAAAAGGCGTTTTACGGCAGAAGAAGGGATAATTGATGAGCTAGCGGATACGTTTTACCATAGGGGAATTTAGTAAATAGTGAGACCTTTCTTGATTGACCTCCACAAACAAAATAAATAACGCTGCCAATATCTATTACAGCGCTGATGCATTGCCAGGTATTTACGACGCCTTAATTACCTATAAATGTCGCCTTGTGTTTACCGACTGTATATATTACGCCGCGTCAATTTTCTTCTTTTTTTTCAGTTTAGGCTTGATAATCAGGTAAACAAAAAAAATCATTTTGCCAGATTATCCCATACAAATCTGTCAATTTTGCGAGTACAGATTGGTAATTAATCATGACAATGATAAAAAGACCTTGGGAAGTTGCGCAAAGGACGGCACGGTGCACACAACAAACATCTGCCGCGCCGGAGTTAGCCACAGACGGTATAAACTTTTACCCCCCCCCAATTAAAACTAGCGTTTCAGCGAACAAACTAGCTACGTTATGTATTTTTTTTAATCTCCCGTTTATTATCGCTCCGTCTTCTCTCCTTGCGTTTCTTGGACCTCATTATTTTTCGATTTATTTCTAGGTCTCCCCACTGAAAGATTGAGGCGTCCACCGCGGCGGGTTTATTAAGAGAAGAGCCTCCCTTGAAAGCAGTGTCATTTTCTTGCTCATTAAGCCCAGATCTCTGGTTGCGTGCTCTCAATTTGCAGCCGAGGCATCGAGATGAAATGCTTTATCGTATTGTGTTTACTAATGTACGCGGAATTACCTTAAGACGGATATCTAATAAACTTGCAACATTTCCAGCTACTCGATAGCGGTGTAAAACACTCTTCCGGCGTTAGTGAACCCGACAGATCTGGCAGAGGAAATATATCATTTAATGAAGACATGCAAAGATGAAATATTTGAGGTTTTTATTTTGCAAATGGGATAGAGCTATGCTGTTTTTTTTCCCCAATATTGAAATCAATAAGTAGAGCATGCAGGTGTAGACCAGGGACATGCCGTCACGGTAGGCCGGTGAGGCAGAGCCTCACTTGCCACTAAGAGATAAAATAATAAAATAAACTCACCGGCTCCGCACTCTCCCCTCTGTTGGCTCTGTCCCCTGCCTCTGCACGCAGTGCACACATTCTTTTCACAGCCTCCGCAATTTGCTTAGCGGTACGCTTCCCTGTTACGCTAATCGCGTAAGCTGCTCAAGCGGTCTGCACCACTCTGTTCAAATAGGAACATATGCACACTGCCTACTTCCTGAAGACTGATCGTCAGAGCCTCAGAGAGGCCCTGGCAGAGCAATGGAATAGCATGGACCAAAGGGAAAGCACCATTGGTCCAAGCCATTCAAAAAACTATCTGCATGGGTGACTGTCCTCTGATTGACAGAAAGGGGCAGAGGCAGCTCCACCTGCTCCCTCTAGTGGCAGATACAGTGTATAACAGGCCCAGGCAGCTCCCTCTGCTCCCTCTAGTGGCAGATACAGTGTATGACAGGCCCAGGCAGTTCCCTCTGCTCCCTCTAGTGACAGATACAGTGTATGACAGGCACATGCAGCTCCGTAAAAACAACCCCACACCATAATCCAGCCTCCACCAAACTATACACTTGGCACAATGCAGACAGACAAGTAACATTCTCCTGGCAACCGCCAAACCCAGACTCGTGCATCAGATTGCCAGATGGTGAAGCGCGATTTGTCACTCCAGAGAACGCATCTCCACTGCTCTAGAGTCCAGTGGCGGCGTGCTTTACACCACTGCATCCGACGCTTTCCATTGCACTTGGTGATGTATGGCTTGGATGCCGCTGCTCGGCCATGAAAACCCATTCCATGAAGCTCTCTGCTCACTGTCCTTGAGATAATCTGAAGGCCACATGAAGTTTGGAGGTCTGTAGCGATTGACTCTGCAGAAACTTGGTGACCTCTTCGCACTATGCGCCTCAGCATCCACTGACCCTGCTCCGTCAGTTTACGTGTCCTACCACTTCATGGCTGAGTTGCTGTCTTTCCCAAACACTTCCACGTTCTAATAATACAGCTGACAGGTGACTGTGGAATATTTAGGAGCGAGGAAATTTCACGACTGGATTTGTTGCACAGGTGGCATCCTATCACAGTTCCACGCTGGAATTCACTGAGTTCGTGAGAGCGACCCATTCTTTCACAAATGTTTATAAAAACAGTCTGCATGCCTAGGTGCTTGATTTTATGTACCTGTGGCCATTGAAATCATTGGAACAACTGATTCTGAATATTTGGATGGGTGAGCGAATACTTTTGGCAATATAGTGTATATAAAAAAAAAAACACACAAATATACAGAAAATAAATATATTCACTGTGTGACATGTTTACAGGTGCATTCTGTATATAGTCACTGTGTTACATGTTTACAGGTGCATTCTGTATATAGTCACTATGTTACATGTTTACAGGTGCATTCTGTATATAGTCACTGTGTTACATGTTTACAGGTGCATTCTGTATTGAGGTATGTTAGTAAGGAGCTCTTAAGTGACTTAAGACTGGGGGAAGATTTGATGGTGTCTGGGAGGTTATTCCATATTTGCGGTGCTCTATAGGAAAATGAGGACCGAGCCACTGTCTTTTTGTATTGTGGTATTGCAAGTAAGGTGCTGGTCCTGGATCGGAGGTTATAGGTTGAGGGTATAATATGTGTGGGTACGGTAAATGAGTAAAAGATCATTTATAACTAAACACAAATGGCAGGAAGTTAGTTAATATCTGTGTATATCTGGCTGTGATACTAGCCAGTGCCTCACCAGTCACTGACCTCACCGCACGTCCTTGGTGCAGACCTGGAATTTGGTAGAAGCCTTTTCTTGAACGAGAATCCAGGCGCAAGGGATACAGAGAGATGAAAAATCCGTATTGTTCATTAATTGATTGCATTATGCATATTTGGGCTACTTTTTCCTTGCCAAGCGTCATTGACTTAACATCTGAAGGTATCCCCAGCTAAGCGTTGTTTTGGTGATGGGTCATTGTTTCTAGCAGCTTTATTTTGTGGTTTCAGTCCGGCTTGTGATATCCTTGTCCCGATGCCTTCTATTTATTTATTTTTCTTATTGAGGCTTGCAAGGTTTTTTATTTTTATTTAATTCAGTGCCTTTCTAGTATTTAAGTAATTATTCAGAGCACAGATTCCAGGGTTATTTTGGGGACCGACCAGAAAACAATGAGGAGTAGGAGATACAACAGGTCATCTGCCTAGCTCGTCCTCAATATGTCTGATCCTTGATCCTCCCTTCAACCCCTACCTCTGTTTCAATGTATTCTGCAGAAAGGTCCTGGCATTTCCCCCCTGCCCTATGCATTGTTTAATAATTGATTGCATTAAGTACAGTATATTTAGGCTACGAGGATACTGTTTGCCAAGCGTCATTGCCCAAATATTTGAAGGTATCCCACAACCATTGTTGTTCATTATGTCATGTGTGTCTTTTTGTGTTTAATACATTTTTTTCTGTATTTTTATACACCTAACCCAGCTCACTCTGTTGGACTTTTATCGGAGTGAGTCCCTTTCATTCTTTGTTTCTTACTTACAATATAGAGGTTTAATCCTTCTGGTTTAGGTTTTTCCTCCAATCCCTCCTGGTTTATACCGAATCTAGGTGGGTTAATATCCATACAGGGTTATTCAAAGAGATCCAAATTGCTGGCGAAAGGTAACCAAACAGTGAAATTCAGCGTACGGTTACCTTTCCTGGCCATTCGGCTATTCAGAGAGCAGGCAGTTCGTCAAATCCTGGCGAATTGCCTGCACATATGGTGCCTGTTCGCTGCCTGTTCGAGGGCAGCGAATCCCCCATAAAAAAGCAATGCTTCGTCTATTCAGAGCACAAAAACCAGCAGTGAAAAGTTGCCGAAATGCCCTGCTGTTCGGTGGTTTAATTCGGCAGGTTTATTCAGGCGAATCCCATAGGCTTCAATGTTAAAAATATTCCCGTTTTAATTCAATATCTAATAAACCGTTTATTATAATATTCTGCAGTAAAAAGTCTCTTTATTGTTAGATATTTTAGGATGTTTTAAGCATTTTTCGGGATTTTTTTGCAAATAATTATTTTACAGTTTTTTTTAAACGTTTTTTTCCTTTTTCTGTAACAGCCCTTTTTATTATCATTCATTGGATCTTATAAGTAAATTTCAGACATTTTCGCTCGGTAGTTTCTTTGCAAACAGCGTTTCACTTTTCCAACATTCAAGCGTAAGTTTTTGTTTTTTTTAACTCCATTCGTCTGCGGTGTCGGGGTTTTCTGGCGGCTGCTCTGCGCTGTGATCGGCGGCTGCTTGGGTTTCTCCAGCTTGTTCGACGGGGTTAATCCAGATGTTTTTACGGGTTTCGGTGTGCATTCGCCCTGGTTTTGCAGTGAATGTTCGTCGGGTTTGCGGCGACTTTTCCCTGCACTACGACGGCCCTGTGGTTCTTGCTGAATACACCGCAGGGTCGCCGAAATGGGATCGCCGAATCACACCAAATTGAAGAGAACGAAAAGTCACCGAACGTGCGGTGGCTTTTCGATTCTCTTTGAATAACCCTGTATGTTTTGCAATGTCTGCTGTTACGTTGTGCGTCTCAGACGCTGAGCATGGAGACAACCTTGGAATAGGGCCTGTCCTTTTTGCAAAACACATGTCTGCGGATTACACACGTAATAGGAAGCAATAAAATGCGAGGCAAAAGAACAAAACCAATGTAAAAATTCTAAAAAGACGGATGTTTTGGTGGATTAATCCCTAGGTGGGATCCAATAAATGTAATGTACACCCATAGGGTAAATGATGACTGTGCACAAATACACCGACTGTCAATATATTGATTTTCTTCTACCGAGAATCTGCCGATCAATAGCTGTCTTCAATGGTCTTTAATCACCAAAGAACCCGTTAACTCTGACCGTGAGAGAGAGCAGTGGAGCAGCTGGTGGCCGTGTTTATAGGTTACAGGACCACATAACGACTCAATTTGCAGAAACGAAAAAAATAAGAATAGAATTATAAACACAAGACTGAAGCTGAGCCCAATAGGTAAACATGATGAAGAGTTTGCAAAAAAAAATAGACGTGTTCTGTCCTTATTATTGTATATTCTTACCTGTTCTATCACTGAACCCGAAATGAAAAAGCTGACGATCCGCCGAACACATCGCCGACCAGCCACAGAAAAAAGCCGACAAGCCGCCGGACAGGTAAAAAAAAATAGGATTAGAATTACTGCTTGTTTTATAAAGTTATTGTTTCTTTTAGGGTTAGGGTTACTGTTTCTGCATGATAATAAATAAGATTAGGGTTGCTATTATAGGTTTCACTTTTTTAAAAAAAATCTGTAACTGCATGCTAATAATCAGGGAAGCATCAGATCCAAGAACGTATTTATTTTATTTATTTATTTTATTTAGAAAGGATTTTACCAGGAAGGATACATTGAGATTTCTCTCTTTTTCAAGTATGTCCTGGGTTCAAGAACATTGAATTGTTACAGAAATACAAAGTAGTAAAATGCAAGATATTAAAAACACAAATATACAGATTAACAGAAAATAAATATGTAGGAAATATAGTCACTGTGTTACATGTTTACAGGTGCATTCTGTATATAGTCACTGTGTTACATGTTTACAGGTGCATTCTGTATATAGTCACTGTGTTACATGTTCACAGGTGAATTCTGCATTGAGGTATGTTAGGCTAGGGTCAGACTGAGGCAGTGCGAACGCGCGTTCTGGCGCACTTAATCACGGCCGCACTAGCAGCAGATGCCGGGCAATGACGGCCAATATACGAAGTACGGTCGCACAAAAGTCCGGCTGCGCAACGCAAGTGGAAAATGAACACATTTTTTCGAGAACGTTAAACCACTAGTACTGACGTACAGAGTGCGCTGCGTCCGCTAGAGGCGTGTGTGCGTGAATTGGAGACATCAGACACTGCTAATGTCCGGCCAACATAACGTCCAGATGCAAGAAGTGTTTTATTGATGATCCGTACAAAATCACGGATGAAACTGCGCATAGTATGACCGCTATTGCGTATTCCGTGAAAAAATACGTCCATTCTTCGAACGCACATTTTCACGGACAACGTGAAAAATGCGTTAGTCTGACCCTAGCCTTAATAGGGAGCTCTTGAGTGACTTAAGACTGGGGGAAGATTTGATGGTGTCTGGGACGTTATTCCATAATTGCGGTGCTCTGTAGGAAAATGAGGATCGAGACACTTTCTTTTTGTATTGTGGTATTGCAAGTAAGGTGCTGGTCCTGGATCGAAGGTTATAGGATGAGGGAGCTGCTGGGGGAAGCAGCCTATTCAGGTAGGGTGGCAACTTCCCAGAAAAGCTATTAAACACCAGGTTGGAAAGGTGAAGGGTGCGTCTAGATTCCAGCGACGGACAGTTTAGTTCTTTTAACATGTCACAATGGTGGGTCATGTAGTTACATTGTAGCACAAAGCGGCAGAATGAGTTATACAATGTAGTAAGTTTCTGGAGGTGTGTTTGCGGGGCGGCTGCATACACTACATCTCCGTATTCAATAGCCGGCATAAGCATTTGTTGTACAATCAAATCTGCTTTCTTACCGCGGGGGCACAAGCAGGATTTGTTTCTGTACAGGGAGGGCACCTATTTTGGGGTAAGTTTTAGATGAAAGTTTTTCGATGTGGGGCCAAAGGATAGATTTGGGTCTAACCACATACCTAGATATAAGATAAAGTAAACTTAAAGATGAAACGCCATTTTGGAGTGGAATCAAATTCTGATTTAGTGTAAAAACAAACAAAAAAACAAAACAAAAGCCCCAACAATACTTCGTATATTTCATTGGAGACAGAAAAAATAAGACACTGGGAGCAGAGCTACAATATCTACAATACTGAGACATGTTACAATATAAGTGCCTATTCAGAGAGGTCCGAAATGTCGCCGAAATGTAACCGGACACTGAAATTCAGCGTACGTTGACAATTCGAGGCCATTCGGCTTTTCAGAGAACAGGCAGTTCGCCAAACTTTGGCGAATTGCTTGCACGTACGGTGCCTGTTCGGCGGCAGTTAAATTCCCCATAGAGAAGAAATGGTTAATCTATTCAGAGACACTGAACAGCAAAGAAAAGTTGCCGAAATGCCCTTTTATTCGGCGTTTTCATTCAGCAGGTTTACTCACACGATCCCCATAGGCTTCAATGTTATACAGTCAGGTCCAGAAATATTGGGACATCAACACAATTCTAACATCTTTGGCTCTATACACCACCACAAGGGAGTTGGAATGAAACAAACACAATGTGCTGTAACTGCAGACTGTCAGCTTTAATTTGAGGGTATGTACATCCAACTCAGGTGAACGGTGTAGGACTTACAGCAGTTTGCATATGTGCCTCCACTTGTTAAGGGACCAAAGATAATGGGACAGAATAATAATCATAAATCAAACTTTCCCTTCTTAATACTTGGTTGCAAATCCTTTGCTGTCAATCACAGCCTGAAGTCTGGAACGCATAGACATCACCAGACGCTGGGTTTCATCCCTGGTGATGCTCTGCCAGGCCTCTACTGCAACTGTCTTCAGTTCCTGCTTGTTCTTGGGGCATTTTCCCTTCAGTTTCGTCTTCAGCAAGTGAAATGCATGCTCAATGGGATTCAGGTCAGGTGATTGACTTGGCCATTGCATAACATTCCACTTCTGTCCCTTCAAAAACTCTTTGGTTGCTTTTGCAGTATGCTTTGGGTCATTGTCCATCTGCACTGTGAAGCGCCGTCCAATGAGTTCTGCAGCATTTGGCTGAATATAAACAGATAATATTACCCGAAACACTTCAGAATTCATCCTGCTGCTTTTGTCAGCAGTCACATCATCAATAAATACAAGAGAACCAGTTCCATTGGCAGCCATACATGCCCACGTCATGACACTACCACCACAATGCTTCACTGATGAGGTGGTATGCTTAGGATCATGAGCAGTTCCTTTCCTTCTCCATACTCTTCTCTCCCCATCACTCTGGTACAAGTTGATCTTGGTCTCATCTGTCCATAGGATATTGTTCCAGAACTGTGAAGGCTTTGTTAGGTGTTGTTTGGCAAACTCTAATCTGGCCTTCCTGTTTTTGAGGCTCACCAATGGTTTACATCTTGTAGTGAACCCTCTGTATTTACTCTGGTGAAGTCTTCTCTTGATTTTTGACTTTGACACACATACACCTACCTCCTGGAGAGTGTTCTTGATCTGGCCAACTGTTGTGAAGGGTGTTTTCTTCACCAGGGAAAGAATTCTTCATTCATCCACCACAGTTGTTTTCCGTGGTCTCCCGGGTCTTTTGGTGTTGCTGAGCTCACCGGTGCGTTCCTTCCTTTTGAGAATGTTCCAAACAGTTGTTTTGGCCCGCCTAATGTTCTTGCTATCTCTCTGATGGGTTTGTTTTGTTTCTTCAGCCTAATGATGGCTTGCTTCACTGTTAGTGGAGGCTCTTTGGAGCTCATCTTGAGAGTTGACAGCAACAGATTCCAAATGCAAATAGCACACTTAAAATGAACTCTGGGCCTTTTATCTGCACATTGTAATCGCGGTAATGAGGGAATATCACACACCCTGGCCATGGAACAGCTGAGAAGCCAATTGTCCCATTACTTTTGGTCCCTTAACAAGTGGGAGGCACATCTGCAAACTGCTGTAAGTCCTACACCGTTCACCTGAGTTGGATGTACATACCCTCAAATTAAAGCTGACAGTCTGCAGTTAAAGCTCATTGTGTTTGTTTCATTCCAACTCCATTGTGGTGGTGTATAGAGCCAAAGATGTTAGAATTGTGTCGATGTCCCAATATTTCTGGACCTGACTGTAAATATTCCCGTTTTTACCCAATATCTTATAAACCGTTTATTATTTTAATCTGCAGTAAAAGTCACTTTATTTATTGATTTTTTTAGGATCTTTCAGGCATTTTTAGAGATTTTTTCGGCAAATTTATTTTTCTGGGGTTTTTTTTAATCGTGTTTTCTTTTTTCTGTAACAGCCCTTTTTATTATCATTCATTGGATCTTATATGTAAATTCCAGGCATTTTCGTTCAGTAGTTTTTTTGCAAACAGCGTTTTAATTTTTAAACTTTCAAGCGTACTTTTTTTTTAACCCTGTTCTTCAGCTTGTTGGCTTTTTCCAGCGGCTGCTCTGCGCTGTGATCTGCGGCTAGTTGGCTTTTTCCAGTGGTTTTTGTGGGTTTTCAGTGAGTGTTCAGTTGGTGTTCGACAAGTTTGCGGAGGGTTTTCCCTGCACTCCGGGGACCCTGCAGGAAATGCTGAATACACCGCAGGATAAGGATTGATTCCCCGACGTGTAGGAAAGCGCGGGAAACGAGAGAGCACCAAAATGTCAGCGACATTTGGTGCTCTCTAAATAACCCCTATAGTGGTTACCTTTAGTTATCACTTCAGGAGACTAATTACTAGAATTATGCACAGCATTTTTTTTTATTTCGAAAACTTTTGTCCTGGTTTTTTTTCTGCTTCGGGTGATTTTGGGCCATTTTAAACAGTTTTTTTTCATTTTGGGTCGTTCGATATTTCACCGCGATTCGTAATTTCAGACCAATCTGACATATCGGATCGTCCAATATCGTTTTCAGATCACTTTGGTTTTCAGATACCATAATTTCGAAACCTATCCTATTCATTTATCGGATCCGATTCATTTATCAGATCGGATCTGATTCATTTATCGGATCGGATCTGATTCATTTATCGGATCGGATCCGATTCCTTATTGGATCGGATCCGATTCATTATCAGCGTTTCGCTGTTTGCAAAAAACTATTGAAAGAAAACTGTTAAAAAAAGTTGGGAAACCTAAACTTTCACCCAAAAAATCCCGAAAAATGACAAAAAAAGCGTAAAAAATAAGTAAACAAAATGGCTAATTGCTGGAAGTGAAAAAAATAAACGGCTTAAAAGATATTTAATAAAAGCGTGAATATTTTTTTACATTGAAACCTATGGGGGAAAAAAGCCTTGTTTCTTTAAAATAAGTTGGGAAACCTAAAATTTCTCCCAAAAAATCCCAAATAAATCCTAAAAATATAAATAAACAAAATGGCTTATTGCTGCAAGTTAAAAAAATAAACGGTGTATGAAATCTATATATATACACGCAAAAGTCTTGACTGACAGACTGACAGACTGACTGACTGACTCATCAACGCCCAGCTGAAATCGTTTAACCTAGGAACATGAAATTTTGAAGGTGCACTGTTTTTATGTCGTAGACATCCACTAAGGAAGGATTTTTGGAAACTCCACCCCTAAGGGGGTGAAAAAGGGGGTTGAATATTTTAAACAGGATACCTATATCTCAAAAACAGAAGATGTTACAGGCCTGAAAATTGGTATTTAGATTTGTCTTGAGAAAAAAAACCACATATTTTACTATTTTTCGAAAATCCATTGTGGGGGGTTGAATACGTCTATCAGTATACCTATATTTCAAAAACCAAAGATGTTACAGGTGTGAAATTTGGTATTTACAATCTTCATGCAAAAACCCAAACATATGTTTTACTATTTTCCGAAAATCCAGTTAAGGGGGGGGTCGGGGGAAAGGGGTATGAATACTTTTATCAGAGTACCTGTATTTCAAAAACCAAAGATGCTACAGGTGTGAAATTTGGTATTTACAATCTTTGTGAAAAAACCAAACATGTGTTTTATCATTTTATGACAATTCAGTTTAGGGATGGGGGAGAAAAAGGGTTTGAATACTTTCATCAGTATACCTATATTTCAAAAATCAAAGATGTCACAGGTGTGAAATTTGGTATTTACAACCTTCTTGAAAAATTACCATTTTCCATAAATCCCAATGGGGTGATGAATACTTTTAAACAGGATACGTATATTTCATAAACAGACTATGTTACAGGCGTGAAAATTCGTATTTAGATTCAGATTCAGAAATACAAAAAAAACACGTATTTTATCATTTTCCAAAGATGGGGGGGGCAAAAAGGGGGGTTGAATACTTTTATCAGTATACCTATATTTCAAAAACTGAAGATGTTACAGGTGTGAAATTTGGTATTTTTTTTAAATCTCTGTGCAAAAAAACGAATGTTTGTTTTACCATTTTCCAAAAATACAGTTAAGGGGGGTTGGTGGAAAGGAGGATGAATACTTTTATCAGTATAGTGCAGGAGGGGTGGGGTCGCGCCTATTCCCCGAAGGGTTGGCTGCAACCACCAAATGCATCCAGCCCAACAACATGTGTAGAACATAACAAAGAAAAAAATGTCATCTGTGCTTACTCCAATTATACCGTGTGAAACTAAACACAATTAGAGGTTTGGTTTCTTATTAATGGCCATTATAAGACTAGCTCGCCCGCCAACGTCACGGCACCTCTATAAGGGCGAGTCCTAACCAAAATGAAACCACAGGCTGCTACATAGCAAACCATACCTGCTCATGCTGCGCTGCTTGTCAAACATGAGGTAGACTGGTGGGCCTTTATTTATGCTCCCCCAGAAACAAAATCCACTTTGGGATCAAAACCAAGACACAGAGCGGAGTCTTGCTGCAGGGATGACCTGGCTGGAAGTACATTGAAACATACATAGTGCAGGAGGGGTGGGGTCGCGCCTATTCCCCGAAGGGTTGGCTGCAACCACCCAATGCATCCAGCCCAACAACATGTGTAGAACATAACAAAGAAAAAAATGTAATCTGCGCTTACTCCAATTATACCGTGTGAAACTAAACACAATTAGAGGTTTGGTTTCTTATTAATGGCCATTATAAGACTAGCTCGCCCGCCAACGTCACGGCACCTCTATAAGGGCGAGTCCTAACCAAAATGAAACCACAGGCTGCTACATAGCAAACCATACCTGCTCATGTTGCTTGTCAAACATGAGGTAGACTGGTGGGCCTTTATTTATGCTCCCCCAGAAACAAAATCCACTTTGGGATCAAAACAAAAACTCGGAGCGGAGTCTTGCTGCAGGGATGACCTGGCTGGAAGTACATTGAAGCATACATAGTGCAGGAGGGGTGGGGTCGCGCCTATTCCCCGAAGGGTTGGCTGCAACCACCAAATGCATCCAGTCCAACAACATGTGTAGAACATAACAAAGAAAAAAATGTCATCTGCGCTTACTCCAATTATACTGTGTGAAACTAAACACAATTAGTGGTTTGGTTTCTTATTAATGGCCATAATAAGACTAGCTCGTCCGCCAACGTCACGGCACCTCTATAAGGGCGAGTCCTAACCAAAATGAAACCACAGGCTGCTACATAGCAAACCATACCTGCTCATGCTGTTTGTCAAACATGAGGTAGACTGGTGGGCCTTTATTTATGCTCCCCCAGAAACAAAATCCACTTTGGGATCAAAACAAAGACACGGAGCGGAGTCTTGCTGCAGGGATGACCTGGCTGGAAGTACATTGAAACATACATAGTGCAGGAGGGGTGGGGTTGCGCCTATTCCCCGAAGGGTTGGTTAGGACTCGCCCTTATAGAGGTGCCGTGACGTTGGCGGGCGATCTAGTCTTATAATGGCCATTAATAAGAAACCAAACCTCTAATTGTGTTTAGTTTCACACGGTATAATTGGACTAAGCGCAGATGACATTTTTTTCTTTGTTATGTTCTACACATGTTGTTGGGCTGGATGCATTTGGTGGTTGCAGCCAACCCTTCCTGTAAGTTGCAATGTTAAAAAAATCCCCAGTTTTATTACTTTGAAATCATTTTGTTCCATTTTATTTTGCTGTGTGTCATTTTAAGTCTGTTTTTTTTTTCATTGTGGAACTTTTTGTTCCGTTTTGGGTAATTTTCGTTACATTTTTCTCGTTTAGGATCATTCTCATTCCGTTTGATATCATTTTGGCTCATTTTCAAATAGTTTGATATAATTTCAGATCAATTTTGAATCATTTGATATCGTTTCGGATCGATTTCGAAAAAAATTATGAAAATATAAATTTCGGACGAAAACAAAGTTTTGACGATATGAAATGCAGATGTCTACTGATTACCATGGTAACAAAATCAGATTATTATACAAAAAATCCTCCCACAACTGGAGGCCTAACTTAGCTAAAAAGTTATTTTTTCTTTAAATAATTAACTTTTGGTTTTCCTAATTTTTTTTTTAAGAAATCTGTCCTTTTAGCAAAGAGTTTACGCAAAGTGCATCAATTTTGTCTCAATGCAATGAAAGGCTGCTTTATCTAAATAAACGATTATGAAAGTTCATTCTTCCAGCCATTCAAAGAACCTTATGTCAGATTAATCGCCAGCTCTCTGTATAATCTGCTTCATCCTTCATTTGAAGTCACTTGTTTATCAACTGGAAAAGAAGTCATATCACAGAACTCCTAATTAATTGTGTAATTTATTTTTTGGTTGTGCTTTTTGACTTTATAATAAGACATTAGGGAACAAATGGAACGGAACGCTTCAATTTATTTGAAAAACAAAGATATAGATTTGTGGCTCATGAAACTGCAGCGGCCATTGAGCTTTCGAAGAGATATAAAAATGAAAGAAACATCGTCTGGATCATCTAGTTTACTGATTATTGCTTCCTACAACTGTCTTCTATGCTTTGTTTTATTTTCTATTTTCAGTTACAAAAGCACCCCGTTTTAGGTGTTTTCTGAAATTTCGAAGTTTGTTATCTGTAGATGTACGGGAATTCTACGTTTCCAATGAATAAATCTGAAAAATGGGTAAAAATAGAACATGTTACAAAATAAGCATTTCCAGGTAGTTATCTTAAATGGACGATGAAGCATTTTTCTCTACATCTTCATTTACTAAACTTTTTCTATTAACCCCTTCACTACCAAGTGATTTTTTTAAAAAAAAAACACCATCAAGAACCAATGTAGATATATATATATATTTATTTTTAAACAGGTTGTTAATTAATTATGCAGTAAGAAATATATGGGAATATTCCCAATGTATTCCTTACTTATTACATTAACCCTTTCGCTGCTGAGGCATTTCCCGCCTCTGTGCTGAGGTCATTTTTACCGATTTTGCTCATCATGTTTAAACGTGTTTTAAAGGCATATTTTAGTATATGACCCAGACATATTATATATCGTTCTTTCCGTCAGACTCGGCAGATTCATAATATGTCCATGATATGACATTATTATATGTATACGTCATGACCTGTCTGTATATTATAACAAAAAATGCAATAAAATATGTATTTTCAATAATTTACAACGTGTAAAGAGTTTTTTTTTCACATTTTAACATGCGAGAAATTGCAGTTATATTTTGTATGGGGTGCGCTTGTTAAAAAAATTAGAGATGGGGTCTCGTTACATTTTTTTTGGGGGAAAATTACACGATTTTTAACAAACGCACCGCATACAAAAATCGTTAGTGCAGCATCATTTTTCACATTATAATTGAAATGGGAACAATATTTCTGCATTAACGAACCAAAAAAAAGAAAAAAAAACTTGTTTATTTTTTTTTATAATTTATTTTTTAAATATTTTTTTTTTTTTTTTTTTTTAACTTTTTTCATACTTATGTTTGGTATCGTTGGAACGGCCATGCTCTGGCCGATCCAACAAAATCAAACATTAACCCCTAACTGCCATGGATCGGGAGACAGGGGGTTCATTGGAACCCCCTATCTCCACCATTGGTGGCAGTTAGGGGTTAACTCCAGGACTGGCGTCATCATGCTATGCACGATGACGCCAGGCCTCAGGGGGCATTCCCAGAAGCTTGGACGACATCCAAGATGTCGGCCAGCTCTGGGAAAGGATCACGAACCGGCGCTTTTCGGTGCCGATTCGTGATCCAGCCCCCATGGGGTTAATTCCAGGTACCGTTAGGAAGGGCAGGCTGTGCCCTTCCAAACGGTGCCTGGATTAACCTTGCAACGCTGGCGATCGGGAGGTAGAGAGGTCCGAAGGACCTCCCCCCCTCCCTTTCAGGCGCCTCCTCCGCACATGCGGGGGGGCGCCTGAATTAGGTGTCATCGCGCCGCCGCAATGACACCTAATTAGGTCGGCGGCGGTTCCGGGTGCTGTGCTGACATCGAGGATGTCAGCCCGCACCGGGGGGGCCAGCGATCGGTCGGAACCCGGCCGAACGCTGGCCCCAAAGGGAGGACGCACTGAGCGCGTCCACCGCAAGGAACGTTACCTGCGGGTGGATGCGCTGAGCGCGTCCTCAGCAGCAAAAGGGTTAATAACCTATTTGGCAGGAAGATGTCGCCATCTACTGGCCAAAAGGAGTTACTGTAGTTCTGGGCTCCATTGAGGATCATCTAGGGAGACGTCATTCAGACACATTCCCAGCTGAATTTAAAAAGTGTTAGCACCTTAGCAAACCCGCTGCAAACTCACTGGCTGCCAACCATCCCCAAACCAGCCAGCCGCCAACCCGCCAGACATACGCTGCAAACACACCAGACAGCTGCCAAGCTCAGCCGACGAGCACAGCACCGACCAGCCGTAAAAAAAATCCACCAAGTCGCCAGAAGACTAAAGAAACTGTCCTGTATATGCCTGATGTTGCGTGGTTATAAAGTCTTTGTTTCTTATCAAATTATAAGTCTTTGAAATGTAAAACCAGAAATAGCCTCAGTGTAAATATCAGACCTTCCCATCTCTAATGTGAGACGCCAAGCAAAAACAAAATCACATATGGGGCTATTCAGAGAGCACCGAAATATCAAGGACATTTCGGTGGTCCCTCGTTCCTCGCGCTTTGGGGAATCAATTCCCCGATCCTGCGGTGAAATCAGCATTCACCGCAGGGTCCTCAGATTGCAAGGAACAGATCCAAATATCTGCCGCAAAACCGCTGAAAACTTGTCCAAAAAAAGCCGACAATCCACAGAAAAAGTTCAGCCAATACGTTCCAACGTATAGGATTACTTCAAACCGCCACAAAAAACACGCTGAACACGTCCAAATAAAGCCGACGATCTGCCGAACACAGCACCGACCAGCCGCCGCAAAAAGCTGACGAACAGGTTAAACCCCCCCCAAAAAAACTATTAAGGCTAGGGTCAGACTAACGCATTTTTCACGTTGTCCGTGAAAATGTGCGTTCGAAGAATGGACGTATTTTTTCCCGGAATACGCAATAGCGGTCATACTATGCGCAGTTTCATCCGTGATTTTGTACGGATCATCAATAAAACACTTCTTGCATCTGGACGTTATGTTGGCCGGACATTAGCAGCGTCTGATGTCTCCTAATCACGCACACACGCCGCTAGCGGACGCAGCGCACTCTGTACGTCAGTACTAGTGGTTTAACGTTCTCGAAAAAATGCGTTCATTTTCCACTTGCGTTGCGCAGCCGGACTTTTGTGCGACCGTACTTCGTATATTGGCCGTCATTGCCCGGCATCTGCTGCTAGCACGGCCGTGATTAAGTGCGCCAGAACGCGCGTTCGCACTGCCTCAGTCTGACCCTAGCCTAAAAGTGTCAAAATTTAAACGCTGTTTGCAAAAAAAAAACAGTATACAAAAATGTCTGGAATTTACACATAAGATCCTATGAATGATAATAAAAAGGTCTGTTACAAAAAAAGAAAAGCCACTATTAAAAGAAAAACGGGGGGGGGGGGATTGCCGAAAAAATCCTGAAAAATGCCTAAAAGATCCTAAAAAAATCAATCAATAAAAAGACTTTTTACTGAAGATTAAAATAATAATTGGTTAATTAGATATTGAATTAAAACGGGAATATTTTTAACATTGAAGCCTATGGGATTCGCCTGAATAAACCTGTCGAATGAAACCACCGTGCGAGTAAAAGGGGCCCACCTCCCCTGGGTTACAGCTGACCTCACGCAAATGTACCAGTTTAGAGATTCCCTGTGGTCAAATTTCAAGAGTACTGGATCCATGAACGATCATTGTGAATACCGAAAATGGCGGAATTCGTGCACAAAGCAAACAAAAATGGCGAAAGCCCAATACTTCAATGAAACTCTAAACAATAACATATCAAACCCTAGAAATTTTTGGAAAATCATAACTAACATAAAATCACCCCCCGTCCACTCCCAACCAGCCGTTGTCAAAGTAAACAACCAAACCCTGCAACACCCCCTAGATGTAGCAAAAGCCATTAATAATTATTTTATTGGATGCGCCACCACCCTGATTGCTAAGCTAACGAATGACACGCACTCAGAAAGTCCACGCGCAGGTTAGGCCCCACCAACTGTGCAAGGACCCTGTATTACAGAGAAATTCAGTTTTAGACAAGTGTCTGTCAGTGTCGTTACTAAACTTCTCCATATCAAAGTCCAGGTGAGGTGCAGGACTTTGACCAATCAGGGCTCAGTAATGAATTAGAGCCATGATTGGGCAAAGTCCAGGTCAGGTGCAGGATTTTGCCCAATCAGGGCAGAATGAAGACAAAGCGTGGGGCAGAGGAGCCGCAGCCAGATGGAGAAGCAGACCGACCAGAGGAATAGGGATGAACTGTTCGGTTCAATCGGTTCGGAGTTCAATTCGAACATTGGCCATTCGAAAGTTCACGAACTTTGAACTTTTTGGGATGTTCGCCAAAAGTTCGAAAAAAAAAGGATTTATTTTAAAAAAAATACTTAAAAAATCCTAAAAAATCTAAAAGTAAAGAGACTCTTTACTGCAGAATATTATAAGCAATGGTTTATTAGATATTGAATTAGAACGGGAATATTTTTAACATTGAAGCCTATGGGATAAAACATTCTTGTTGCTAAAACACCAGGCAGACGAGGCCCTCTAATCAGGCACTGTAGAGGGCAGCCCGCCGGAGCCTCCCTCCCAAGGACCCCTTGAGGAGCATGCGGCCGCAAGATTACAGAGCTGCGACTGTGCGGGCTGGCCAGCCGGGTGCATGTGGCAGAGAGGTGGCACTTTGACTCCAGGGAGGGAGCCACGGCAGACCCCCCTTCCCCACAACCAGGATCCAGGGAGCCCCCACTGACCACCAGGCTAAGGTAAGGTGACACATTTTTTTTTAAAAAAAAATCCGAGGACATTTTTAAATGTCCCCAGCAAAATAAAAGAAAACCTTTTTTTTCTTTCTAATACTCACCTGATTCCTGGATCCACAAACTGTAGAGGTGCTGCCCGGCAGTGTGCGGAATCATATGCTGCATTAATTATACTGTAAGGCTGGGTTCACACCTGCGTTTTTTTACACGCGCAATACGTACATTTTTTAACGCGCGTATCGCGCAAACGTAAAAATCATGCGAACACGCATTGCAGCGCATTCACGGCCATAGACTACAGAGTGAACGCGCTGCAATACGCCCCAAAGAAGCTCCTGTACTTCTTTGGGCGTAGGACGTTTTACAGCGCGTTCCTGCACGCTGTAAAACACCCAGGTATGAACGGGTCCCATAGAAAATAATGGGATTTCCCTGTTTATGCATTTTACAGCGTACAGGAATGCGCTGTAAAACGCTTAGGTGTGAACCGGGCCTTAAGGTGCTGCCCGGCAGTGTGAGGATTCATATGCTGCATTAATTCTTCTTCTTACAAATTTGGTTACTTAACCCGTTTGCGTTTGGATTGTAATATTGTGACATCCAGGGCCCCGGGTGGCGATCGGGGGGGGGGGCCCGGACGCATGGTGCCGCCAGCTGGCTGAATGCCAGGAGCTCCGGCGGCACCCGGCGCAGCTCTGAGTGATCAGGGGGCAGGGCGCGGCGTGATGATGCAGAGCCGCCGGGACTGGTGTGCGCCAATTCTCACCATATACAGTAGCACAGTACTAATACCTAAACGTTGTTGAGCTGGTTTTGTTATAACAACTACTCTCGCTCTGTGCCCCTGTCTGAAATTTTCCGCTGCTTGTTACTGCTGGTGCGCTTCCATCCTGCCATACACTATAGCGCAGTAATATTTGGGTGCACTGCCACTGACGCCTATACCAGATTCATATCATTTTAATATTGGACCGCAGGGTCCAACCCTGCACTCTTCCACAATACCACAAAAGGGTTACGGTGTGAAGGCACTTGCTGCAACCAAAGGCACAATATTTGGGTGCACTGCCACTGACGCTTATATTACCAGATTCATATCATTTTAATATTGGACCACAGGGTCCAACCCTGCACTCTTCCACAATACCACAGAGCGGTTACAGTATGAAGGCACTGTTGCCGACACTAAAGGCCCAATTTTAAAGCACCTATTGTTACTTTCATCCAAAGCCTGCATAAGTTTCACCATAATTTAGCCAAAAAAATCACTAAACTTGTTCTGCGTGTCCAAAAATGTCTCCTCTTTTCATACAGGCTGCCGCCCCAAGCAGTCGTTTATGAATAGATTAAAGGAAAAGCATTTACCGTCATTTGAAATGTCATTTTTTTGTTTTTAAATGTTTCTATACATCCTACACTTCACGGGCAGGTTATGGGGACCTACTAGGCACGATATTTGAAGGAATTTTTTGTTTTTATTCTTAACCTTTATTTCATGGAAAACTCACTGTTCCTTTAAAAACATTTTTTTTAAAACTTTTTGTGCTTGTTTGACCTTTTATGGCAAATATCTTGCATATATGCCCATTTGGAGGGCACTCTAAAAATCGAACTTTCGAGTCCCATTGACTTGCATTGAGTTCGGTTCGTGTTTGAGTTCGAACTCGAATTTTTGAAATTGTTCGAGTTCGAATGCGACCCAAACACGGGGGTGTTCGGCGCATCACTAATATTGACACAGGGAAGAATATATTGTCACAAGGTGGGACCTATTGTCTCAGGGTGGGATATATTGTCACAGGGTAGAATATATTGTCACAGGGTGGGAAATATTGTCACTGGGTGGGATATATTGCCTCAGGGTGGGATATATTGACACAGGGTGGGATGTATTGTCACAGGATGGGATATATTGATGCAGGTTGGGATATATTGTCACAGGATGGAATATATTGTCTCAGGGTGGGATATATTGACACTGTGTGGGATATAGTGTCACAGGGTGGAATATATTCTCAGGGTGGATATATTGCCTCAGGGTGGGATATATTGACACAGGGTGGGATATATTGTCACAGGATGGAATATATTGTCTCAGGTGGGATATATTGACACTGTGTGGGATATAGTGTCACAGGGTGGAATATATTCTCAGGGTGGATATATTGTCTCAGGGTGGGTTATATTGTCTCAGGGTGGGATATATTGACAATGGGTGTTGTATATTGTCACAGGATTGGATATAGTGTCGTAGGGTCGTATATATTGTCACAGGGTGGGATATATTGTCGCTGGGTGAGATATATTGCCACGAGGTGGGATATATTGTCTCAGGGTGGGATATATTGTCACGGGGTGGGACATAGTGTCGCGGGGGTGGGACATAGTGTCATGGGGTGATATATATTGTCATTGCCTTGTGGGGTGTTTCCAGTGTGCAGGGGTTAGTTACCAAAAGTGGTGCAAGCAAGGACAACTGGTGAACCGGCTTCAGGGCCATGGGCGCCCAAGGAGAGGGAAGGTGAGCCCATCTGGTCTGATCACACAGAAGAGCTACTGTAACTCAAATTGCTGAAAAACCTAATGCTAGCCATGATAGAGAGGTGTCAGCACACACGTGACATGCACCACCTACCTAGAGATTGCTGAAGGCCATGTAAACCTCTTCATGGCCATGGTGGTTCCTGATGACAGTGGCTTCTTTCAGCAGAATAATGCCCCCTGTCACCCTGGGAAGATTTCAAGGTGTTGCCTTGGCTTCCAAATTCCCCAGATCTCAATCCTATTGAGCATCTGTAGAATGTGCTGGAACAAGAAATCCCATCCACGGATGCCCCACCTCGCAACTTGCAGGACTTAAATTATCTGCTGCTAATGACTTGGTGCCAGATACCAGAGGAAACATTCAGAGGTCTTGTGGAGTCCATACCTCGACAAATCAGCAAGAGGGGGACCTACATGACATAAGGCGGGTGGTTTTAAAGTTTTGGCTAATCAGTGTATGCCATGCATTAATGGTAAGCTGCGAATGTCACCTGAGTCCATATCTATGTATATTTTAGGGACATGGACACACTTTTTAGGATTAATTCTCATAAGAATCGTTTATAGGTGATTTTGTAATGTCACTAAAATGTTTTATCGAACGCGTTATCTTTTCAATACAAAGTATAACTCGTATATATCTGTATTTTTCCTCAATGTCACATTTTTCCAGTTTTTACTAAAAAAAGCTCAGTTTGACAAATTTACAAATGAAAGGCATTCTAACTGAAATTAGATGTGCATTGTCATATGGGAATCCATTTAATAAGCTCCTCGGACGACGCGAAACGGGACTCGGAATTATTATTTTTAATCATTTCTCGAACGTATCGCTTCTAGACGTATTTCCAGCGACGGTAAATTCTTCCCGTCTCCGTTTCTCATTCTTTTCCTTTTTTTTGTTGGAATCGTGGAAGATGTTCTGCTTCTGGAGCCATTCATTCTCATCTGAATATCAAATACTCAATTTCTATCCGTGACACCGGGTCTTTGATTGTGTCCACCTCTACAAATGACCCCGTAATGAAGGCCATTCAATTTGCCGGAATCGGTAACTTTGGGGAGAGGGGGTGAATGGCGTAATTGATTTCCTGGTAATATAAGTCCAGGTGATCGAGGCTCTCGCCTTCATTTACACACTGTTTCCTTTCTTTAAAAAGTGTGTTATTTGACAGAAATACGTTTTCTTTTTTATATATATATATATATACACTTTTTTTTTTTATTTCTCCGCTGCAGGTGCTTGCAGATAGCTTCTCGTCACATGAAAAGTTTAAAAAATTGCAGAAAACATGAAATGTTGAACAAATGCCTGAGGTATTGCAAAAAAATAAAGTAGACAAAGCTCAGGAATAAATGACTTCTTCTGTCTCCTCGCTTTGGTGAGTGTTTAAGGTAAGAAAGAATATGAATAAGACTAAGGTTAATTCAAAACAAGTTTAAGACCACTCAGCAGATGTCGTTACCCTGCCGTGTACCCCGAGGGTTAAACTTTTGCTGATACTAAATATTCTTTGGCAATGCATTTTATTTGAGTCGAGTTTTTCATTAAATTTTTTTTAATAATAGTTTCTCATTTCGAAGTAGAATTTAATGAAAAAAAAAAAAAAGGAATATTTTGATTTACAGGGTTATTTAGAGAGAGCCGATCTGGCCCCGAAATAGCACCGAACAGTGAATTTCCCCGTACGGTGGCATTTCAGGACCATTCGGCTATTCAGAGAGCAGGCAGTTCGCCAAATTTTGCCGAACTGCCTTCACATACGGTGCCTGTTTGACGGCAGTGAAATCCCCCATAGAGAAGCAATGGTTAATCTACTCACAGATACCGAACAGCAGAGAAAAGTTATCGAAAAGCCCTGCTGTTCGATGCTTTTCTTCGGCAGGTTTATTCAGGCGAATCCCATAGGTTTCAATGTTAAAATTATTCCTGTTTTTATCCAATATCTAATAAACCATTTAATATTTTCATCTGCAGCAAAAAATCTCTTTATTTATAGATTATTTAGGATTTTTTCAGCAATTCTTTTTTCCGTTTCATTTTTTTAATAGCGTTCTTCCTTTTTTTACAATAGACCTTTTTATTTTCATTCATTGGATCTTATATGTTAATTCCAGACATTTTCGTTCAGTAGTTGTTTTGCAAACAGTATTTCAATTTTGACACTTTCAAGCGTATTGTCTTTTTTTTACCCCATTCATCAGCTTGTTGGCTTTTTCTGGCAGCCGGCTGGCGTTGTGGTTGGTGGCTTGTCGACTGCGTTTGGCAGCACTCCGGTGTGTTTCCGGCGGGTGCTCAGCGGGTTGGCGGCAGCAGGCGTTGGGTTTGCAGCGGCGACTGGCGGGTTTGTGGTGACATTCGGTGGCCCATTCTCTGCACTTCGGGGACCCTGCGGTGAATGCTGAATTCACCGCAGGGTGGGGAACTTTGATTCCCTGAAGTGCAGGGAAGTGCAGAGAATGAGAGAGCACCGAAATGTCAGCTCTCTGAATAACCCCCTGTATGTTACTATTTTTCAAGACCAACAGGGTTATTCAAAGAGAATTGAAAAGTCACCGCACGTTCGGTGACTATTCGTTCTCTTCAATTCGCTGCGATTTGGCGATCCCATTTCGGCGACCCTGCGGTGTATTTCAGCAAACACCACAGGGCCGTCGTAGTGCAGGGAAAAGTCAACGCAAACCCGCCGAACACTCACCGCAAAACCCAGGCGAATGCATACCGAAACCCGCAAAAACATCTGGATTAACCCTGCCGAACACGCTGAAGAAACCCTAGCTTGAGACGATCACACACAGAGCAGCCGCCGGAAAAAGCCGACACTGCAGACGAATGGAGTGAGAAAAAAAAAATAGTTTGCTTGAATGTTTGAAAAGTGAAACGCTGTTTGCAAAGAAACTATTGAATGAAAATTTAATGATGATAAAAAGGGCTGTTACAGAAAAAAGAAAAAACGACTTAACCTCCCTGGCGGTCTAATTTTTCAAAATTTCATGTCTAAAAGTGTCTCAATTTTTTTTAAAGGAAACGTGTTTTTGTACATAGTTAGCCTGTAATAATTAGGAATCATGCACTGAAATCCGTGCAATCAAGAGTCCTTACTTGTAAAATCCTTTATAAATAAATAAATTAATAAAAAAAAAATAGTAAATAATAATAAAAAAAATAGTAATAGTAAAAATAGAGTCCGATAAAGTTTGAAACACGACATGATAATTTATTATCCCAAAAATAATTATCCAAAATAATGCAAATAAATGATATTCAATAAAATACAACAAAAAACACTGAAATCTGTCTGCAAGCAAGGGTGAAACGATGTATGGTCTATTTCTTATCCTGTACTGCCACCTAGTGGCCGTTCATAAACATTACACTGTATAATCCAAATGTAAAAAAGATTTCTTTTATGCTGGCCTCGCCCCTCTGCACCATGTGACTCACAGGGAGCCATCCAGGAAGCAGCTCGCTGCGATCACACTGCAGGGACAGCGAGGGAGCCAGGAGGAGGTGAGTATGTATCCAGCCCGAGTGTGGCTCGGGGTTACCGTTCGTGGTAGCGAAATTTAACCCCAAGTCACACTCGGGAATACTGCCAGGGAGGTTAAAAAAAAACGTAATTTTTTTTTCGCCAATAAAATCCTGAAATTGCCTAAAAGAGCCTACAAAATCTATCAGGGTTATTCAAAGAGCTCCGAATTGCTGGCGAAAGGTAACCGACCGCTGAAATTCAGCATTTGGTAACCTTTCCTGGCCATTCGGCTATTCAGAGAGCAGGCAATTCGCCAAATGTTGGTGAATTGCCTGCACATACGGTGCCTGTTCGGTGCCTGTTCGAGGGCAGTGAAATCCCCACAGCTTCGTCTATTCAGAGAACAAAAACCGGCAGTGAAAAGTTGCCAAAATGCCCTGCCATTCAGTGGTTTATAAGATTAGGCAGAAAGAGGCAAAGCAATTTATAAGAGCTTCCAAAGCACACGCAGAAGAGAAAATAGCTCAGTCAGTAAAAAAGCGGGACAAAACATTTTTTAGATACATAAACGAGAAAAGAAAAGTAAAACAAGGATTAGTTAGATTAAAAACAAAGGAAGGAAGGTATGTAGAAGAGGATAAAAGTCTCGCTGACTGCCTCAATGAATAGTTTTGTTCAGTCTTTGAGGAAGAAAAGGAAGGAAAGGGACCTCAGTTAGGAGGAAACACTAACGAGACATTTACATATGAGTTTACGGAGGAGGAGGTTCTACAGCAGCTGTCTAAAGTAAAGACAAATAAGTCAATGGGGCCTGATGGGATCCACCCTAAATTATTAAAAGAGCTCAGTGATGTAATAGCAAAACCATTAACAGATTTATTTAACCAATCCTTGCTAACGGGAGTCGTCCCAGAAGACTGGAAATTAGCAAATGTTGTGCCCATTTATAAGAAGGGTAGTAGGGAGGAATCGGGGAACTATAGGCCAGTTAGTCTTACGTCAGTAGTGGGGAAATTAATGGAAACCATGTTAAAGGAAAGGATTGTTGAACATCTAAAAACACATAGATTACAGGATCAGAAACAACATGGGTTTACCTCAGGGAGATCATGCCAAACTAATCTGATTTTTTTGATTGTATAGCAAAATAATAGACACAGGTGGTGCAGTAGACATTGCTTATTTAGATTTCAGTAAGGCTTTTGATACTGTTCCGCATAGAAGGCTTATCAATAAATTGCAATCTTTGAGCTTGGATTCCAATATTGTTGAATGGATTAGGCAGTGGCTGAATGACAGGCAACAGAGGGTTTTGGTAAATGGAGTTTATTCGGTGCAAGGTCTTGTTACCAGTGGGGTACCTCAGGGGTCAGTACTTGGACCTATTCTCTTTAATATTTTTATTAGTGATATTGCAGAATATCCATTTTCCATTTTAATGGAAAAGTATGTATTTTTGCTGATGACACAAAGATTTGCAACAGGGTTGACGTTCCTGGAGGGATCAGCCAAATTACAAATGATTTAGGTAAACTAAAAAAATGGTCGGAGTTGTGGCAATTGAGTTTTAATGTGGATAAGTGCAAGATAATGCACCTGGGACGTAAAAACCCAAGGGCTGAATATAGAATATTTGATACAGTCTTAACCTCAACATCTGAGGAAAGGGATTTAGGGGTCATTATTTCAGAGGATCTAAGGGTAAGTAGTCAATGTAATAGAGCAGCAGGAAATGCTGGCAGAATGCTTGGAAATGCTGACAGAATATTTGGAAATGCTGGCAGAATGCTTGGTTGAAGTAGGGAGAGGTATTAGCAGTAGGAAAAGGGAAGTGCTCATGCCACTGTACAGAGCACTGGTGAGACCTCACTTGGAGTACTGTGTGCAGTACTGGAGACCGTATCTCCAGAAGGATATAGACATCTTAGAGAGAGTTCAGAGAAGGGCTACTAAAATGGTGTACGGCTTGAAGGAGAAAAGTTACCAGGAAAGGCTTAATGATCTTAACATGTACAGCTTGGAAAAAAGACGAGACAGAGGAGATATGATAGAAACATTTAAATACGTAAAGGGAATCCACAAGGTAGAGGAAGGGAGTATGTTTAAACGGAAACAAAGTAGCAAAACAAGAGGACATAGTCTTAGATTAGAGGGGCAAAGGTTTAAAAGTAACATCAGGAAGCATTATTTTACTGAGAGGGTGGTGGATACATGGAACAGTCTTCCAGTTGAAGTGGTAGAGGCTAAAACAGTAATTGAATTTAAGCAGGCATGGGATAGGCATAAGGCTATCCTAAACAAAAGATAAATCCAGGTAAAGTATCCTTGTAATTGGGCAGACTAGATGGGCCGAAAGGTTCTTATCTGCCGACATTTTTCTATGTTTAATTCGGCAGAATTATTCTGGCGAATCCCATAGGCTTCAATGTTAAAAATATTCTCGTTTTAATCTTATATCTAATAAACCGTTTATTATAATATTCTGCAGTAAAGAGTCTCTTTGTTTATACAGGGTTATTCAAAGAGAATCGAAAAGCCAACGCACGTTTGGTGACTTTTCGTTCTCTTCAATTCGGTGTCATTCGGCAATCCCATTTCAGCGACCCTGCGATGTATCCAGCAAGCACCACAGGGCCGTCGTAATGCAGGGAAAAGCCTCTGCAAACCCGCCGAAAACTCACCGCAAAACCCGGCGAACGGACACAGAAACTCACAAAAACATCTGGATTAACCCCGCCAAGCACGCTGGAGAAACCCAAGCAGCCGCCAATCACAGTGCAGAGCAGCCGCAGGAAAAATCCGTCACCGTCATCTGTCACCAGACGAATGTGAATGTGAGTGAATTAAAAAAACAGTACACTTGAATGTTTGAAAAGTAAAAATACTGAACGAAAATGTCTGAAATTTACATATAAAATTCAATGAATGATAATAAAAAGGGCTGTTACAGAAAAAAGAAAAAACGACTTAAAAAAAAGGGAAAAAAATGTTTTTCAAAAAAATCCCCAAAAATGCCTAAGAGATCCTATAAAATCTACAAATAAAGAGACTCTTTACTGCAGAATATTATAATCAACGGTTTATTAGATATTGAATTAAAACTGGAATATTTTTAACATTGGAGCCTATGGGATTCGCCTGAATAAACCTGCCGAATGAAACCACCGAATGGCAGGGCATTTCGGCAACTTTTCACTGCAGGTTTTTGTTCTCTGAATAGCTGAAGCATTGCTTCTCTATGGGGATTTCACTGCCCTTGAACAGGCACCGAACAGGCACCGTATGTGCAGGCAATTCGCCAACATTTGGCGAACTGCCTGCTCTCTGAATAGCCGAATGGCCAGGAAAGGTTACCAAATGCTGAATTTCAGTGTTCGGTTACCTTTCTCCAGCAATTTGGATCTCTTTGAATAACCCTGCTTGTGTGCATCTGGATTCTTTTGTTGTACATTTACCTGCAGCCATATTTTGCACCGAAGAAAGTATATCTGATTGTCGTCATGCTGTAAGTGAGTGTGGGGTTCCTTGGATTTTATATACATATATATATACTGATATAGCCACTGGACACAAATATCGTTGTTTTGGTTTCTGCTTTATTGTGAAGTCGTTGCAGGGTATAATATGAACATGTAAAAAATAAACAAATACAAAATAAACACCTACTCCTCGATGCGGAGGCTAACATCACATTGCAGCATATCTGATTGACCTGATGGACGACGGCTCTCTCTGAATAACCCCTACAGTGTTTATTACATAAATGTAGTATATGTTACTATTTTCCTAGACTTCATATGCATCTGGATTCTTTTGTTTTATATATATATAAATACTGTATATATTATACACACACACATATTTTATACATATAATATAAAGGTTATTTTATTAGTAGAGAAGCAAAAATAAACCATAATTACTATATAAATCACGAAGAATAAAGAGATTACATTAATGTTCTTATTGTGTGATTCTTTGTCATGTGCTATTCACATTTTAATTCTTTCTATATTAACCCTGAGCAAGCCAGAGCAGACACCACTGCGCATTATAAAGGTTACGAGGTCAGGGAGAAAATATTGTTGTTAAAATAATGGTATTCCTTCGGATCAGAGGGCATTCCGAGTCTCATAAAAGCAGATCATTTATTTTCGCGTGCCTTGTGTTATCTTCAATTCTAAAAAGAACAAAAAGAAACAAAACGAAACGAATGTCAATTCCAGTCTGAGGTCAACACAGAAACCCTCGACTTGGGATTATCACTTGTAACATCTGATCACACCGTGATGCAGTCACTGAATTAAATGTTAACGCGACGCCGAATAGGACTCTCACTTGGCCGGCAACGAGACGTGATGAACGAACCATCCCAACGGAGACTTTATAGCGGTGGAGTCTCATGTATCAAGTTTTCTTGCCCTTGAGTAGTAAAATGGAAAAACAGTTAATCTCAGGCTTTATTTCCAAAGGGGTTTGGGCTGCTATCCAAAGTCTGATGAGTTGCCTTAAAATCTATTGAACTTGCCATTTCTTGACCTCATTACTGACTGCTATACTGCGACGGACTCCTGTCAATGGCACCGCGCGGCGTTAAAACATAAAGGAGTGCGCGGTGAAGTCAGGATCTATATATATCAGATTTAGCAATGACTGTCACTGGATAATGATTTTTCAAAGCCAACACATAAAACTGAACATATACTTTATCTCACACTGTAAGTGAAATGATTTGACTGAATCAATTAAGGAGGAAGATGTGGCTCGTTCGCATTTTACTTTTCGTGATACTTGTGTATATTGTTTGTAATTATTTGATGACATGTACGGAGGCTGTGAGGGTAAATGATTTAAGGGTTCAAACCATAGAGATGTCTTATCCGGATTAACCGTCATGGCTAAGGATTTTTCACTTTTTTCCAAAGTATTTTTTTTTTTTCAAACTGTCAACCCTGCATTAAATTCAGCATTCACCACAGGGTCCCTGATGTGCAGGGAACGAGCCACCGAATGCATCCAAAAAACCTCTGTAAAATTGTAGAATCGATTTGAAAAATCACCGATAAAACACATAATCGATATGGGACACTGCCGAAAGCCTGCCAAATACGTATAGCGATCCGCCACAAAACCGCCGAATCGATCCGAAAAATCACTGAAAACACACAGAATCGATCTGGGAAACCGCTGAAAACCTACCAAATGCATCTGACGATCCACCACAAAACTGCCGAAAACCTGCCAAATGTATCCGACAATCCACCTCAAAACTACCGAAAACCTGCCAAATGCATACAACGATCTGCCGCAAAACCACCAAATAGATACGAAAAATCACCGAAAAAACACAGAATCGATCTGGAAAATGTCAAGCCAGCACACGTAAAATCGAAGGTGTGCTTCAGTAGTGCTAATGAAACAATAGGCAACCCTAAACCTGGATGCGATACCAGTCCTTATGGTGGCTGGGTTCCGCAACAACTGGAGGTGAACCTATAAGGCAGGGACACTCAAACAAGGAAGATTGGAACCAGTCCTTAGAGTGGCTGGTATAAAGACAGGTAGGTATGGAGTAGTCAGATACGAGGCAAAGTAGGGAATATGCAATAAAGAGTGCTGCAATAAATTTTACTTCATTTTATCCTGCTGACTTTTCGTCTGTGACATATCCCGGGGATCCAATATTTCATCTATGGACCAGGTTATCACCACGGATGGTTGCTGGTAGGACGGGCTGGTGAGATCATATCCACAGATTTATGCCTATATAGTCCAGAGCCGACTTTATGGGGCTCAGAAAAAAGTGAGTTGAATACTTTCCCTCTGGAAACCAGGTGTCATAAGGATGTACTGCGCAATGTATGTCTCCTATTATGTTTTCTAGATTATCTTGAAGTATTACTCACTGGACACTTGACGTAAGCGCGAGGACTCTACCCATTATTTTATCCATTGACTATTCGCACTTGGGAGTGTGCGTTTGTGCCCTTGCTGCTACCCAAGACCGACCATCTACACATTATCTGCGCCATTTTTTCCACCTTATTGTTTTTTCAAAGTAGGGAATATGCAGAAAGCAGAGTCGAGTACCAATAGCCGAGTCAAGGGAATTAGAAGTACACAAGTCGAAATAGAAAGCCAGGTCATACACAAAATATCCGTCAAAGGTGAAATACACAAGCACTTAAGGGTCAGACTAGCAGAACCACGAAAGGGCAGTGAGGAATGATAAGAGCAAGTTTAAATCCTGCGCCCTGCCTTCTGATTGGCCCAGCGGGTCACATGCCGCAAGGAGACCCAAGTGGAGGCGTGATGACGTTGCGCCGCCGGTGGAGCTAAATCCGGGATGCCGGCGGCGCGCCCGCATAAAGCGCAGGGACGGAACGCGGGGGAGACGCCGACCCCGGGGAAGGAAGCCGGAGCCACACCAGCTGCCGAGGCGTGACAGCCACTGAAAACCTACCAAATGCATCTGACGATCCACCTCAAAACTGCCAATAAGCTGCCAAATGCAATTGACGATCTGCCGCAAAATCGCCAAACCGATCCAAAAAAATCACCGAAAAGACACAGAATCGATCTGGAAAACTGCCAAAAACCTGCTAAATGTATCCGACGATCCAACTCAAAACTGCCGAAAACCTTCCAAATGCATATGACGATCCACCGCAAAACCTCCGAATCAATCCGAAAAATCACTGATAAACCATAGAATCGATCTGGTAAACCGCCGAAAACCTACCAAATGCATCTGACGATCCACCTCAAAACCGCCAAAAAAAACGCCAAATGCGTATGACGATCCGCCGCAAAGCTGCCGAATTGATTCAAGAAAAGCTGACTACCCGCTGAACAGAGTGCCGACCAGCCACTGGAAAAAGCTGACAAGCCGATGATCGAGCGAAAAAAAATAACGCAACTTTTAAAAGTTGTTTGCAAATAAACTACTACACAAAAATGCCTGGAAATAATATATTATATATAATATAATTATTATTTTTTTTACTCATTCATCGGCTTGTCGGCTTTTTCCAGCAGCTGGTCTGCACTCTGTTCAGCAGGTAGTTGGCTTTTTTTGGATCGATTCGGCGGTTTTGTGGCAGATCGTCGGGTGCATTCGGCGGATTTTCGGCAGTTTTCCAGATCGATTCAGTGTTTTTTCTGCGATTTCTCCGATTGATTATGCGGTTTTGCAGTGGTTTTTCGAATGCGTTCGGTGGCTTGTTCGCTGCACATCAGGGACCCTGTGGTGAATGCTGAATTGTCTGCAGGGTAGGTGAATTGGAATCGCCAAAGTGTGGGGAACGGGAAAGTACCGAAATGTCGTTTACATTTCGGTGCTCTCTGAATAACCCTGATGATCTGAATGTCTGCATCACTGGAGGTCATTGCAGGTAATTTTCAAGCCACAGCATGTAATTGGTGATATCTGCGACCACTGGCAGGCTGGAATCAACGCGTTTCGCCCTTTAATCTAATAGTTTTCTTACCTTGATCTACCTGTAGGACCAATGAGCTTTCGAGGTTTTTTTAAATGTCGAATCGTAGTGAATTTAGGTCGATATCTGGGGGTGAGTTCCGAATATCAACTCTGAGAATTAATTCTACAGTACAATTCAGTGGCGTAACTAGAAACCTGGGGGCCCCGGTGCGAGAATCCATGAAGGGCCCCACCTCACCCCCTCACCCCCCCTCACCCCCCCAAAAAGATACATATTTTTACTTTTTTTCCCCTGAAATATAAAAGATACTACGCCATTTATATTAATTAGTTCAACTTACTTTAATTAGGTCATTAAATAGGTCACCACCATATTGAAAGCACCCCCCCCCCGGTAATCCTGACACACTGCACATTACAGAGCTCCACAGCAATAAAACTCGCAGGAAGCACTGGGGTGTATGAGCAGGTACAGAATCCACAGCAATATAACTCACAGGAAGCACTGGAGTGTATGAGCAGGCACATAATCCACAGCAATATATCTCACAGTGAACGCTGGGGTGTTTGAGCAGGCACATAATCCACAGCAAGAACCTGCAGGAACCATGACTGGCCCCCCCCCACCCTAGGCAAAAACATACCCCCCTCCTGTTAACATGCATTGGTCCCCTCCTGGTCCACAATGTTGACTCCAGACAGTATCACATTTTTTTCCAGATTCACTATGACCTCTTCAGTCCATTACATTTTTAATGTAATTTACACTATCTGTATCTCACAGAGCTCCACAGCAATAAAACTCCCAGTAATGTGCATTGTGTATCAGTGTAAATCACAGAGCTCCAAAGTATAGCTCACAAATAAGTATAAAATAAATTAAAAGAAGAATTATATTTTATAGGCAAGCCCCTAGGCAGGTGAGTGTGGGCCCCCCCCCGGACTCAAGGGCCCAGGTGCGGTCGCACCCTCTGCACCCCTGGTAGTTACGCCCCTGGTACAATTTCATTCTTGCAGCATGAAACAATATCACTTCACAGCCCCAAATAGATTCTACAAGTATGTATTGAAGATTATCTTCCCCTGAAGCCATGCTCTTTCATTTGTCACAAATCCATTAGCCGATATTTCCCTTTTCCTTATAGAGCAGGTTTCACGGTCTGCTCTTAGTCATTCTAATTGTCACCTACAGATCATTTCTTTCTGCCTTCACATGTGAAAAAAAATAGGCTTAAACATCTTTTCAGAGAAGAAGAAAAAATAACCTTAGAATATTTCATTCCTGGGAAGCAGCACTCGTGAAATCAAGACTTTCTTTCCACATTCCGGAGAATGTGAACATGGAGCAGCTGACACTGGATAGAATAAAACTGGTGAAATGCAAGTCATTACAAGGACTCAATGCTTCTTATGCAACAAAACCTGCTTTATGTAAGGACTTTAGGTAATACAGACCTTATTATTTTCCTCTTTCTATTAATGAAATCTTGGTTCAGTTTAAAGACTGACTCATATTTCCAAACATTGGGAAAACAATGAAGAATTTCACCAAACTCTAGTTTCAGGAGCGTATTCTCCTTTTTCTTCTAATATTAATGTATGGCTTCTATTACCAGAAGCTCATTACCAGATTAAATTTAAAGACCCTACTGTCATGTTACATGCCGTTATGTTGCCTCGGCCACTGTGCTCCTCTCAGTGCTCGTTCGTTAATACATTTGATTCTGCTGATTATCCTGTTACATTGATCCTGAATGTAACAGACTGGAAAAAAAGGTAATCCAGTAGCTACTATCTGAAAGATTCAGGAACCATGAATAGTAAGTAGACATAAGTAGGTGGACGTTCTGGTGCTCTTTGATGATTCCAGCCAATCAGGAGGAACGACACCTTATTTAAACTGCTTACTCCACTTTCCAGGTGCCCTTTTGTGGTTTTGTGGTCCATTTGGCGCCGGAATGCAGACTTCTCCCAGTAGGGGCTGACATATTGGATGTCAGCCCCACCTTCAGGGACTCCCCTTGTCCACTGACATTGTCACACATGAGTGTGATGACATCAGAAAGGGAATTCCCCCCTAGCTGGGCAGGGGATTCTCTATGGAAGAGATATGGGGGTTATTTGGACCACCATACCTCCCAATCAATAGGGGATAGAGGGTCATGTTTGGGATCATTGGAAAGGCCAGAGCATGACCTTTCCAATGATATCAAAGATGACCAGGTTATGTGTAAAATAAAAATAAATAAATAAATAAACTTTTTTTTAGTTTATAATGCAGCACCATTATCTACTTTTCAACTATAATGTGAACAATGATGCTGCACTAACTCACCTTCTCATTCCCCACAATGAAAAATTTATATTTTATCAGTTTTAGTTAAAATCGTGTACTTTCTCAGAAAAATACAGTAACTGGTTCCTGTGGCTAATTATTTTTATTTTTTATTTTTTTTCATATAAAGAATTTTTATTGGAGTTTACACAAAAAGTGGTACATACATTTAAATGAAAGAACCATCCAAAGGAAGAAGCATAAATGGCAATAAACAATATAATTCAATTGGATTATCTTCGCAAACTGAAAAGGGGGGTCAGTTGTGCGCACTCCATTTTCTAATAACATATAATTCCTAAACTAACATAAAACATAAAACAGAAAACATGGCAGCACTATCATCTTACAGTCGACATGTCTTATATCAGATTTCCAGATTCAACAAACATCTTCCATCCCTCCCACGTATCATGTAGCAGGCACATAGAATTGTTCGCTTTGTGAAACATTTCCTCATATTTGAAAACATTTTCCAGGGCCCCCATAACTTCCTTCATAGAGGGACACATAGAGGACCGCCAATGTCTAGCTATTACAATTTTAGCTGTACCAAGTACCATGGAGATAAACCTCCTATGACGGGTCTGAATTGTAACAGGTATAAGGTGTAAGAGGTACATTTTCAGACAAAGTGGGAATTTAAGTGAAGTGCAATGAGAGATCAACCTATTTATCTTTTCCCAATATCCCCCCAGCATGGGACAAAGCCAGAAAGTGTGCAATAATGAGCCAGTGCCTGTAAGACATCTCCAACAGAGACCAGTGTTCCCTGAAATATGGGCCAACCGGGTGGGTGTTAAATACCATCTGCACAGGAGTTTGATATGGGCTTCTCGTAAATTGGTACTTCTAGAATATTTATATATCGTGTCCATGGCGTATGACCAATCTTCTATGGAAAGTGTTAAGGCTAAGTCTTTTTCCCAATTAACCATATAGGGTAGTTTTTTAGGCGGGGTCGGAGTTAGGAGGCTGTTATAACAAAGGGACAGCGGTTTCATGTGACATTTTCGTCCCATACACAATTTATGAAAAGCCGAGAGGTTCACATCCGTGAAAGAGGTAAGGCCTTTCTGGGTCAAAGCATGTTTCACACGAAGATATGTGAAGCATTCCTTTGATGGAATAGCGAATTCCTGTACCAAATCGGGGAAGGTTTTCAGAGAGTGTGGCGTGAAGAGCTGCCATACATGAGTCAAGCCTCGCCTGATCCAGGAGTCTAAGGTTAAATCGGGAATAAAGCGACACAGAACCCTTAAGGGGGCAAGGCATAGTAAATTGTAAGGCCTCACCAATTGACGGCCCCACAATTGCCATGCCATGAGAGAGAGCATCGAAATAGGCAACAAACCCGTGGTACTATTCCTTGGCAGGAATGTGAGCCACATCAGGTCATGGAGTCGGTATGGGAAAATCATGGCATTCTCCAGCTGCAGCCATAGTGGTGATTCTTTTTCATACATTGATGACAACAGTTGGGCTAGTAAGGCTGCTTTGTAATAAGATTGCAGATCCAGAAACCCCAACCCACCATTACGCCGCGGCGTTGTAACCGTGGAGGCCGACACTCGAGGAGGCTTCCCCTTCCATATGTGTGCATGAATTAGTTTTTGCATCCGGAGCAATAAATGCGCCGGGATGAAAACCGGGATATTCCTGAAATAATATAAAATTTGGGGTAAGATACACATCTTCATGGCCGCCATACGCCCCAGCCAAGATGAGTCGATTGTGCTCCATTTGGAGAGCTGCGCCTCAATAGAGTTCAAGAGTGGCGTAAAGTTTTCTTTAAGGATGGTTCCCCGCGATTTAGAAAGGGATATACCCAGATATTTTAAAGAGGTAGAGCGCCAGTCAAAAGGGTATTTACTACGCAGAGAGCTGAGGGATGAAGCAGCAATATTTATGGGGAGAGCTTGCGTTTTACCTATGTTATTTTTATAATAGGATATCGCGCCAAAATTATCGAGGAGGCTAAACAGGGGAGGGAGCGAGGTCTCCGGTGTGGTCAGAAAGAGCAGTATGTCGTCCGCAAACAGTGCCAATTTATGTTCCCCATTCGGGGTTGATAAGCCCTTAATAGCCGGAGCCGTTTTAATCTGCAACGCCAGGGGTTCTAAGGCCAGAATGAATATTAGCGGGGATAAAGGGCATCCCTGACGGGTGCCATTTATTATATGGAAAGCGGATGATAGAAACCCTGAAGCCAATACTTTCGCCGACGGATCTGAGTAGAGGGCCATAACGCTGTTTATAAATTGTGCTGGGAAGCCAAACTTTAGAAACACCATCCGCATATACCCCCAGTGCAGGCGATCAAATGCCTTTTCAGCATCTAATGCCAACAGGAGTCCAGAACTGTTAGTCCTATGGGCCAGGTCGAGTATATCATAAAACCGTCGGGTGTTGTCACACGTTTGGCGGCCCGGGACAAAGCCAGTCTGCTCATTCGCAATCAAAGAAGGAAGTAGAGGGGCCAATCCATTTGCCAGCAATTTAGCATATAACTTGGCATCTACATTCAACAGGGAGATGGGACGGAAATTGGCACAATGTGTCGGGGCTTTACCAGGTTTAGGCAGGGTGACTATTGTCGCTTGCAGCATCTCCGAAGGGATAATGCCGGTATCCTTAATATCATTAAAAACCAGGGTAAGAATCGGGACTAGAAAGGAAGCAAATTTCTGGTAGTACAGATTCGTAAAACTGTCGGGGCCTGGAGCTTTATTTTTTGGGAGCGTCTTAATAGCCTTATATACCTCCTCCTCTGTAAACATAGCCAGCAAACCTGTAGCCTGAGGGGCAGTTATAGAAGGGAGATTAGCCGTCTGGAGAAAGAGCTCTATGTCGTCTAATGCAGGGGTCGGCACGGTGTTGTTTAGTCCCAGGTTATATAAGGAGGCATAATAGCGTGCAAATTCATCAGTGATAAGGGCAGGATTGTAAATCTTCACGCTATTAGCATCCAAAAGGAACGGTATGTTAGTTTGCATTCTTTTCCCTTTCAATTTAGACGCCAGCAATTTCCCCGGTTTATTCCCTTGGGTATAGTGGGCATAGTTAAGCCTCCTAAGTGAGCGCACCGTGACCTGGAGCATAAGGTGCTCCAACTCACGGCGCTGTAGAGTCAGCTGAGCAGTAATATGTGGGGCAGGAGCGGGTTTATTCTGGGACTCCAACTCAGTAATTCGTCGTAGAAGCGTAGACGTCTGAGCATTAAAACGTCTCTTCCTCTGCGCTCCTTTCTGAATAAAATGTCCTCGCAGAACAGCCTTGTGTGCCAACCAAACCGACGATGTCGCAACATCCTCAGTCATGTTCGTCGTGAAATACTCCTGAAGGAGTTGCATAGTGTTAGCCACGTCATCTCCATTTACCATAAGCGAGTCATTGAGTCTCCAGTTCCCCATACCCCTTGGCGGGAAGGCCGCCTCAAAGGTAAGCGTAAGTGGAGCATGGTCAGACCACGTGATAATGCCTATGGTCGCCTCTAACAGGCGGGACAAAGCCGAACTATGAATCAAACACAAGTCAATTCTACTATACGAGGAATGAAATGAGAAAAAAAGTGTAATCGCGCGTAGTAGGGTGACATATCCGCCAAGTATCATAGAGTTCAAACGAGTGCATGAATTCCCTTAGTTGTTTACTAGAGGCTGGGGGGGAGCGGGGTTTGGAGCTGGGTTGGCTCGATTGGGTGTCAACGTCAGGGTCAGGAGTGCAGTTAAAATCCCCACATAGAAACAACGTACCACTAGATATTTTTTTCACTCTACCATAAGCTTTCCGAAGATAAGAAATTGGGTTTTCATTAGGGAGATATAGGTTAGCAATAGTAATTGGTAATTCGTTCAACGTGCCCACAAGAATCACTAGGCGGCCCAACGGATCAACATACTGAGCCGAACATACAAAGGTCCAGTCTTTGTGGAATAGAATCGAGACACCTTTAGACTTCGTCTGAGCAGTGGAGTGATATGCCTCTGTATACATGCGCGATTTCAGAGATGGCGGACGTCTCGTACAAAAATGAGTCTCTTGCAAACATACAATAGCTGGTTGAGACTTATGCAGATCACGAAATAAAGCATGGCGTTTGTACGGAGTATTCAAGCCTCGAACATTTAAGGAATAAATTTGGAATTGAGGTTTACTCATCATTATTTGCCCCCAACCCCCTAGTACTCACAGCGGTCCTGACATACAATTTCCGTGGGAAGATGGGAGGACTTCCCTGCGTACAATAATGCCCAGAATGATATATTACAGTGCATACCAATAAGACAAACAGTACGTACAAGACAAACCTAAGACGAACCAGAAAAAGAAAATAAAAAGAAAAATAAAAACAGAAAAAACCCAACAGACCAAAAAAGAAAAGGAGAACTGCATTCCATAAATGCAGTTGAGTGGGGTCAATCAACACAGCAGAATGGTATAATTGGAAAAGCAACACGTTCAAGAAAAAAACCCCAACGGGGGAAAAACACAGTCCCAACTTCATCCGTGAAGGTGACTGCGCCAATATACAGGCCAGTAAAAAGCCTCGGGGCTAGTCAGTCGCAGGAACAGAACCCCAGAAAGCGCCACCCAAGGGACGAATCACAAAAGGGGATGAGTCCCGAAACCACGATAGAGTACCTGGTGTAATAAAAGAACACGCCCACAGGCGAAAAAATGCAGGACCATATCACCTCACTTAGGCCGAACCCGGTGCCACTCCGGAGAAACTTTCAGCGGCGAAGATGATTCCTCACGGGGGGGAGTAAACTCAGCCACCACTTTCCATTCTGTCAGCAGACGCATGCCAGTGGTGGGCTCCGGAATGACGTGCAGGACTCCTTCCCGCCATAACAAGATCTTTGTGGGAAATCCCCAACGATACGCCATGTTGTGGTCACGCAAAATTTTGGTGAAGGACGAAAATTCCCGTCTTTTAGACATAGTAGCCGTTGACAGGTCTGCATAGAAAGAAACTTCGGCATACGGAGACGGTAGAGGCATAGATTTCCGTGACGCTCTCATTAACGCTTCTTTAACGTGAAAAAAATGCACCCGGACCAAAACATCTCTAGAGGCGGATGGCGGCAGGTTTTTTGCACGCGGCAATCTGTGCGCTCGATCCATCAGGAAATCCTGCGATGAATATGTAGGTGCCAAGATCTGGAAAAGTTCTATAATGTAAGGCTGGAGATCAACAGAGCCCACTGCCTCCGGAATGCCCCGGATCCGTATATTATTACGCCTGGAGCGGTCTTCCATATCGGCCAGTTTCGTTGCCATGGTGTCATGCGCTGTTTGCAAAGCAATGTGACGGTCCACCAGGTCATTATGGGCTAAGCATAAGTCGTCTGTCTTAGATTCTAAAGAGTCAGTCCTCTCACCCAGGTCTTGTACATCGCGCCTCAGCTCCTGCAGCGCCTCTTTAAGATCCGCTTGGATGGTAGATCGAAGTTCTTGCAGCATGGCATGAAGTCTGCTTTCCGATGGTGGTGATATGTCAGACATGCAAGGTGGCCCCGCAGCTGCTGCCTCCAGCGTGGGGGATGAAACAGAGGAGGGAGATCCGCCATCTTGGGCCTCCCGGACCCGATCTTTCCTTGCCGATTTGAGCGGCTCTAGCGCCCGCTGCGCCTTAGGTGGCACCATCTGGGTGCTAGGAAGTATCACCCACCTGTGGGTGAAGTTTCAGCCCCGGGGATGCAATAATAAAGCCGCAGGAATTGGAAACTCAGCGCCGGTCACAGGAGCTCTTCCTACATGCGACCGCGCGTTGCAACTTCCGGCCACGCCCCCAGCGCTAATTTTTTTTTTAACAAGAGTACCCCATCCATAGAATATATATCTGCAAAGGTTCAAATTATAAAATGTGAAAAAAATAATTGTGCACGGTGTAAATGATTGAAATGTGAATGGAAATTCCATTTTTTTTTACATTTTTTTGTTATAACATTCTGGTAGGACATGACGTATACATAAAATAATGATATATTATGAATCTGCCGAGTCTGCCGTAAAAAAAGATATATAATTTGTCTATGTCTTATAATAAAATCGCATTTAAACATGATGAGCGAAACTGGTAAAAATTAGCTCAGTGCGTAGAGGTGAAATGGCTCAGTAGTGAAGGGGATAAACACCTAACAGCATTTGTATTTTTTCGGTAAATCAGCTTACTGATATTTGGACATTAATCTTTGAAGACGAAAGTATAGCCAAGAGGGTCGATATTTGAACAGCATTGGAAACAAAATTCCGGTAAACCCTTATTTTATAAGTAAACCCTTAATCCGAAATGTCGCCGAAATTCAGCATACGGTGACATTTCGGGGCCATTCGGCTATTCAGAGAGCAGGCAGTTTACCAAATTTTAGCGAACTGCCTACAAGTACAGTGCCGGTTTGACGGCAGTGAAATCCGCCATAGAGAAGCAATGGTTAATCTATTCAGACACACCGAACAGCAGAGAAATGTCAGTGAATTGCCCTGGAGTTCGATGTTTTCATTCAGCAGGTTTAATCAGACGAATCCCATAGGCTTCAATGTTAAAAATATTCCCGTTTTAATACAATTTCTAAAAAAACGTTTATTCTTTTAATCTGCAGCAATAAGTCTCTTTATTTATAGACTAGCTTTTGCCCGCGGCTTCGCTCGCATGGATTTTAGGATTTGTTAAAATTGCTTTTTAAAAGAAACTTGCGTTTTTTTGGTAGAATCCCCCCTCCCCCCCACTTGGGATTTTTGGAAAATTGTAAAACACGTGTTTTTTTATTTTTCAAGAAGAATGTAAGTGCCAAATTTCACACCTGTAGCATCTTTGGTTTTTGAAATATAGGTATACTGATAAAAGTAGTTACATCCCTTTCCCCCACCCCCCCTTAACTGGATTTTCGGAAAATGGTAAAACATGGGGGGTTTTTGCACTAAGATTGTAATATCAAATTTCACACCTGTAACAGCATTGGTTTTTGAAATATAGGTATAGTGATAAAGGTATTCATCCCCCTTTTTGCCCCCCATTGAATTTTTGGAAAATGGTAAAATACGTGTTCTTTTATTTTCAAGACGAATCTAAATACCAATTTTCACGTCTGTAACATCTTCTGTTTTTGAGATATAGGTATCCTGATGAAAAGTATTCACCCCCCTTTATTCACCCACCACGTGGGATTCTTGGAAAATGGTAAAACATGTGTTTTTTTTATTTTTCAAGAAGATTGTAAGTGCCAGATTTCACACCTGTAACATATTTGGTTTTTGGAAATATAGGTATACTAATAAAAGTATTCAACCCCCCTTTTTTCCCCCTCCCACTGGATTTTTGGAAAATGGTAAAATAGGTGTTTTTTTGTTTCTCAGGACAAATCTAAATACCAATTTTCACGTCTGTAACATCTTCTGTTTTTGAGATGTAGGTGTCCTGTTTAAAAGTATTCACCCCCTTTTTTTTACCCCCCCACTTGGATTTTTGGAAAATAGTAAAACTCGTGTTTCTTTATTTTCAAAAGATTGTAATTACCAAACTTCACACCTGTAACTTCTTGGTTTTTGAACTAGAATTATACTGATAAAAGTATTCAGACCCCTTTCCCTCGAGCCCGCCCCCCTTATTTGGATTTGTGGAAAATGGCAAAACACATGTTTGGTTTTTCTCACGAAGATTGTAAATACCAAGTTGCACATCTGTAACATCTTTGGTTTTTGAAATATAGGTATACTGATAAAAGTATTCAACCCCCCTTTTTGCCCCAAAGGAATTTTCAGAACATGGTAAAATACGTGTTGTTTTATTTTTCAAGACGAATCTAAATACCAATATTCAGGACTGTAACATCGTCTGTTTTGGAGATACAGGTATCCTGTTTGAAATATTTAAAATATTCAACCCCCATTTTTCGCCTCCCCACGTTTTAAAAAAAATGGTAAAATACGTGTTTTTTTATTTTTCAAGACGAATCTAAATACCGATTTTCACATCTGTAGCATCTACTGTTTTTGAGCTATAGGTATCCTGTTTAAAATAATCAACCCCCTTTTTCACCCCCTTATGGGTGGTTTTTCCAAAAATCCTTCCTTAGTGGGCGCCTACATCATAAAAACAGTGCACCTTCAAAATTTCACGTTCCTAGGTTAAACGGGTTCAGCTGGGCGTTGATGAGTCAGTCAGTCAGGACTTTCACGTTTATATATATATATATATATATATATATATATATATGTATTTAACCCCCAATTTTGCCCCCCCATGGAATTTTCAGAAACTGGTAAAATAAGTGTTTTTTTTATTTTTCAAGATGAATCTAAATACCGATTTTCATGTCTGTGACATCTTCTGAGGAAAGGGATTTAGGGGTTATTGTTGCAGAGGATCTAAGGGTACGTAGTCAATGTAATAGAGCAGCAGGAAATGCTGGCAGAATACTTGGTTGTGTAGGGAGAGGTATTAGCAGTAGGAAAAGGAAAGCGCTCATGCCACTGTACAGAGCACTGGTGAGACCTCACTTGGAGTACTGTGTGCAGTACTGGAGACCGTATCTCCAGAAGGATATAGACATCTTAGAGAGAGTTCAGAGAAGGGCTACTAAAATGGTGTATTGCTTCAAGGAAAAAAGTAACCAGGAAAGGCTTAATGATCTTAACATGTACAGCTTGGAAAAAAGACGAGACAGAGGAGATATGATAGAAACATTTAAATACGTAAAGGGAATCCACAAGGTAGAGGAAGGGAGTATATTTAAACGGAAACAAAGTAGCAAAACAAGAGGACATAGTCTTAGATTAGAGGGGCAAAGGTTTAAAAGTAACATCAGGAAGCATTATTTTACTGAGAGGGTGGTGGATACATGGAACAGTCTTCCAGTTGAAGTGGTAGAGGCCAAAGCAGTGATTGAATTTAAGCAGGCATGGGATAGGTATAAGGCTATCCTAAACAAAAGATAAATCCAGGTAAAGTATCCATGTAATTGGGCAGACTAGATGGGCCGAAAGATTCTTATCTGCCGACATTTTCTATGTTTTTAGGTTTCTGATTTTGAGCTATAGGTATCCTGTTTAAAATATTCAGCCCCCTTTTTCACCCCCTTAGGGGCGGAGTTTCCAAAAATCCTTGCTTAGTGGGTGCCTACATCATAAAAACAGTGCACCTTCAAAATTTCACGTTCCTAGGTTAAACGGTTTCAGCTGGGCATTGATGAGTCAGTCAGTCAGTTAGTCAGTCAGGATTTTCGCGTTAATATATATAGATTTTTTGGGATCTTTTCGGCATTTTTCGGGATTTTTCGGCAAAATATTTTTTTCGCGTTTTTTTTAAAAGCGTTTTTTCTTTTTTCTGTAACAGACCTTTTATTCTCATTCATAGGATCGTATATATAAATTTCAGGCATTTTCGCTCAGTAGTTTTTTTGCCAAACAGCATTTCAATTTTGACACTTTCAAGCGTACTGTTTTTTGTTTTTTTCTTCATTTGTCAGCTTGTAGCTGCGGCATTCTGCGGTCTGTCCATCGCTCAACCTGAGTCATCCATAGTCGCTTCCAGTGGACGACCCAGGTCGTACGATAAAGTTGTCAGTAGTCTGATGACCAAGTCGGTCTTCCGACTACGGACCCAGTTAACGGCCAACCTACATACAGTATTTCAGTCATTCTCTGTTAGACATACTTGAGAATTTTTTAAGGGGTTATTCAGAGAGAGACAATTTGGCCCCGTAACGTCACCGAACAGTGAATTTCCCCGTATGGTGCATTTTCAGGACCATATGGCTATTCGCAAAGCTGCCAGTTTGCCAAATTTTGGCGATTTGCCAGCAAAATACAGTGCTTGTTCGAAGGCAGTGAAATCTCCATAGAGATGTTAAAAATATACCTGTTTTAATTCAATATCTAATAAATCTTTCATTATTTTAATCTGCAGCAAAAGTCTCTTTATTAATTGATTATTTTTAATCTTTTAAGCATTTTTTGGGATTTTTTTGCGTCAAATTTTTTTAATAACTTTTTTTTTTTTTTCTGTATCAGACCTTTTTATTATCATTCATTGGATCTTATATGTTAATTCCAGACATTTTCGTTCAGTAGCTTTTTTGCAAACAGCATTTCAATTTTGACACTTTCAAGCGTATTGTGTTTGCTTTTCTTTACCCCATTCGGCAGCTTGTCGACTTTTTCCGGCGGCTGATCTGCGCTGTGATCAGCGGCTCGTTGGCTTTTCCGACATGTTCGGCGTGTTTTTTGTGGTAGTTCCAGCGGGTTTTTGGCGGGTGTGTGGCGAGCTTGCGGCTGGTTTGCGGCGGGTTTTCCCTGCACTCCAGGGACCCTGCAGTGAATGCTGAATTCACCGCAGGGTGGGGAACTTTGATTCCACGAAGTGCAGGGAAGTGCGGGAAATGAAAGAGCACCGAAATGTCGGCGACATTTTGGTGCTCTGTGAATAACCACATTAATATTTTTTCCTAAAGACGTAAAATACTTATTTACATATTCCTGCATGAAAGCGCCAGTTTTACTTTTCAGGAGAAAGGGTTCCGGGCGCACCCTAATGGTTATGTACTAAAACAGCATATGTATGTATATGTATAATAAGAGCAATTTGCAAGAAAAAATTTAATATATACTGTATAATTCATGCATTGGATGAAAGTACTGTAAGATTGGGATACTTATATTTAGTTGATTTCTTCTCTTTTCCTTGGTTCCAGCGATTTAATCCAGATTCCAGGGTGGGATGGACAAATAAGTGGGCTCAGGAAAATATGTGTATCGATGGAAAAAAACAGGCAGCAAGACATGTATAAGAATAAAAAATATAGACTTCTATTTAAATTAAAAAAGCCATATGGCAGGAATAAAGCTATTTGTTTTTACACATATATAAAATAATACAAATGCTTTAAAAGGATCACCAGGACGCGTTTTCGCCGTATAGGCTTCCTCAGTGAGTGTCCTTTTGAGGCAGAGTAATCTCTAAAGTCAATCTGAATCTACTTTTTCCAGGAAAAAAATGGTTCTCCAAGACCGCCGGGTCCTGCACATTAATGTTAATCACAGCTCGTTCATTACTCGATAAATAATACAAAGTTTCCATTTCATCCCTCGCTGATAAATAATGTAAACTTACCCAAAAATTTCCACCTGATCCGCTGTTTTAAGTCCCATTGCTTCCCCGTTCCTTAAAATAACTCTGCCATCTGTTCTCTTTCGGAAGAATATTGACAGGTTATTATGAATTGCGATGGAACATTTGTTGGAATGCATCGCGGTGAGGATTCGGCCTCGGCCTCGCTTCTAAAACTAATTCTCTGATGGATTCCTAAATCAAATCACTGGCTCCCACACGTACATGCATACCACGCCATGAAATAACATGTAATACCATCTCTCTCATTTATATTCATGCAGAATATATTTACTTTAATCCGATAATTCATCCTGGAATAACGAAAAGGGCAAATTATTTCCCTCGGTGCGCTGACAATTAATATTTTAAATCCTAATTCTGTTACCTTCGAAGAATAGACACTTTGATATAGGGTGTGTAGAGGGCTGCTAACATGATTAGAAGATATCACAGTGTCACTAAGCAAAGGCAGATATTAAAACATTCATTTCGAGCACAGATAAGACTTTAACCTAGAGCAGGGGTCAGCAACCTTGGCTCTCTGATGTTTTTGGAACTACATTTCCCATGTGGCTCAATCAGCCTAATGGGTGACGGGGCATCATGGGAGATGTAGTTCCCAAAACATCAGGGAGCCAAGGTTGCTGACCCCTGACCTAGAGTAAAATAGCAAATCCATCCAAATATTGTTACTCCGAGGTGGTTAAAAGGTTAAAATAATTGCTAGTCCTTTTTTTCACGTATTTGTGAATCCTTTACAGAAATTTAACTGGGATGAAAGGTTCTAAACTCTAGATGGCGTCCCTTATCTCGTACAATGTTACACGAGGTCTGCATTATCAGCATACAGGCAGAAACGGCCTTTGTGTCAATAAATGTGCTGCAGGCAGATAATAAAATGGTGAGATCTCCTGCTTGTGGGGGTTTGTAGTGATCAGAATGAGATTATTAGCAATGCAATATCTGTATGTGCTGCATAATGCCTGTGTATGGCAATTGCAGCAAGACCTTGTATCTGTATGTGCTGCATAATGCCTGTGTATGGCAATTGCAGCAACACCTTGTATCTGTATGTGCTGCATAATGTCTGTGTATGGCAATTACAGCAACACCTTGTATCTGTATGTGCTGCATAATGCCTGTGTATGGCAATTACAGCAACACCTTGTATCTGTATGTGCTGCATAATGCCTGTGTATGGCAATTGCAGCAACACCTTGTATCTGTATGTGCTGCATAATGTCTGTGTATGGCAATTACAGCAACACCTTGTATCTGTATGTGCTGCATAATGCCTGTGTATGGCAATTACAGCAACACCTTGTATCTGTATGTGCTGCATAATGCCTGTGTATGGCAATTACAGCAACACCTTGTATCTGTATGTGCTGCATAATGTCTGTGTATGGCAATTACAGCAACACCTTGTATCTGTATGTGCTGCATAATGCCTGTGTATGGAAATTACAGCAACACCTTGTATCTGTATGTGCTGCATAATGCCTGTGTATGGCAATTACAGCAACACCTTGCATCTGTACTGTACAGGGATTTACACTCATTATAACCCCCTGAATCTTATCCCTGTACATCAGCGAGTCACCCCTCAGCTCTCCCTTTATTCTGCCCTCGCCTTGGCTGCCATAATGCAGCTTTAGAGTTTGTTGAGCTTTTTGTTACAGTGAGGATGAGGGCTGCTACTTGTAGCCTCTTTACAATATTACATGATGACTGGAGTGAGAAAGGGGAGCTATTTGTGGGAAACTGGAGCTCAATCATCAGTACAATTTTGATGCTTCGGTTGTTATTCCCTAACAGTAATTGAATTTAAGCAGGCATGGGATAGGCATAAGGCTATCCTAAACAAAAGATAAATCCAGGTAAAGTATCCATGTAATTGGGCAGACTAGATGGGCCGAAAGGTTCTTATCTGCCGACATTTTTCTATGTTTCTATGTTTCTATGTTCAACGTTGTCACAACAACGATAAACTTAGGTATTTCCCAAAAGGGGAATTCAAACAGGAGCAGGAGAAGATTCGGTGTCTGTTTTTGAATTTCTCTTTGGGAAACGCTGACATTTATCATCGTTGCAACAATGGTGGACGAGAACCATTAGTAGAGATGTGCACGCATTTTTTTTTGTTTTGTTTTGTTTCGGCTCGTTCGTTTTTTTTCAAATTTTTGTTTCGGATCGTTTCATTTCGGCTCGTTTCGTATCGACTTTCATTTCGTAATATCGGAAATTTTCAGTCTTTTGGATCGTCTGTTCTTGTCGTTTCAAAGGGTCTATTTCGTTTTGACTTAGACTAATGGTATTTCGGATGCTCCAATATTTCGGTCGATACGGTAATTCTGCCGATACGTCTTCGGACATATCGTTTTTTTATGAAAGATCCTTTTTTTCTTATGAATATGCATTGCACAACTTTATTTAATCATATTAAAATGGTATGAAAGGAAAAAAAAATTAACAAAATGATTTACCTCTACAGAATAATGCAGCATATGAATCCGCACACTGCCGGGCAGCACCTCTACAGTATAATTACCGCAGCATATGAATCCGCACACTGCCGGGCAGCACCTCTACAGTATAATTAATGCAGCATATGAATCCGCACACTGCCGGGCAGCACCTCTACAGTATAATTACCGCAGCATATGAATCCGCACACTGCCGGGCAGCACCTCTACAGTATAATTACCGCAGCATATGAATCCGCACACTGCCGGGCAGCACCTCTACAGTATAATAATGCAGCATATGAATCCACACACTGCCGGGCAGCACCTCTACAGTATAATTACCGCAGCATATGAATCCGCACACTGCTGGGCAGCACCTCTACAGTATAATTAATGCAGCATATGAATCCGCACACTGCCGGGCAGCACCTCTACAGTATAATAATGCAGCATATGAATCCACACACTGCCGGGCAGCACCTCTACAGTATAATTAATGCAGCATATGAATCCACACACTGCCGGGCAGCACCTTTACAGTGTAATAATGCAGCATATGATTCCGCACACTGCCGGGCAGCACCTCTACAGTATAATAATGCAGCATATGAATCCTCACACTGCCGGGCAGCACCTCTACAATATAATAATGCAGCATATGAATCCGCACACTGCCGGGCAGCACCTCTACAGTATAATAATGCAGCATATGAATCCGCACACTGCCGGGCAGCACCTCTACAGTATAATAATGCAGCATATGAATCCACACACTGCCGGGCAGCACCTCTACAATATAATAATGCAGCATATGAATCCACACACTGCCGGGCAGCACCTCTACAGTATAATTAATGCAGCATATGAATCCGCACACTGCCGGCAGCACCTCTACAGTATAATAATGCAGCATATGAATCCGCACACTGCCGGGCAGCACCTCTACAGTATAATTACCGCAGCATATGATTCCACACACTGCCGGGCAGCACCTCTACAATATAATAATGCAGCATATGAATCCACACACTGCTGTGAAGCGCCTCTCTGCAGTATAATTAATGCAGCATATGAATCCACACACTGCCGGGCAGCACCTCTACAGTATAATTAATGCAGCATATGAATCCACAGACTGCCGGGCAGCACCTCTACAGTATAATTAATGCAGCATATGAATCCACACACTGCCAGGCAGCACCTCTACAGTATAATTAATGCAGCATATGAATCCACACACTGCCGGCAGCACCTCTACAGTATAATAATGCAGCATATGAATCCTCACACTGCCGGGCAGCACCGCTACAGTATAATTACCGCAGCATATGATTCCGCACACTCCCGGGCAGCACCTCTACAGTATAATAATGCAGCATATGAATCCGCACACTGCCGGGCAGCACCTCTACAGTATAATTAATGCAGCATATGAATCCACACACTGCCAGGCAGCACCTCTACAGTATAATTAATGCAGCATATGAATCCACACACTGCCGGCAGCACCTCTACAGTATAATAATGCAGCATATGAATCCTCACACTCCCGGGCAGCACCTCTACAATATAATAATGCAGCATATGAATCCGCACACTGCTAGGCAGCAACTTTGAAACCAACTGTACCGAATGACCCAAAATGATCCGAATCACCGAAATGATCCAAACGCCGAAATGACCCGAATCATCGAGTCGACCCGATTTATCGAATCGACGCGAAATTTCGAATCGAATGACTCAAAATTTCGAATCGATCTGAAAATTTTGTGCAGTCGGCATTTCGGATTCGGGATGCCCTCGGAACGGAAGCACGAAAATTTAAAATTTCATATGAAAATCGATTCGGTACAAAACAAATTGCACATCCCTACTGTCATGGAACTGACATAGCGCTCCCCACGTCAAACCCCAAGACTTTTATTACCCATGGCGAAAACCCCAAAAGACATAGACCGTTGCTTTGGGGAAGACCTTATGTTGTATTATATTGTGTGGGTTTAAATGTATTGTTGTCGTGGAACCCCTTGCTCAGAGACTGTGGACTGTATTAAACGCTCACTCCTCTGCTATTCCCCTCAGTTAACCTACTTGTCTGTTAATGTTTTAAAGTGGTGTTTTTGTGACTCTCCCCCCCTATATCAGCACGTAATCAAAATGCCTTTAAGCCTGTCCCTTATGCACTGTGTTATCCGACCACCAGGATTAGCCTGGGATTGAAAGCATGAGCTGGGTTTGAAACCTCAGCCAATCACAATCCAAGGAGCTAGAAGGGCCAGCCAATCCCATTTCTGGAATGCACCTCATTGTCTGTAATGGAGCCATCTGCAGAAGCTTTAACCGTCTGGGTCCCGAAAACTAACTGCTCCAGCGGGGTGATTTTTCAAAGGTGGGGTGATCCTTATGCGAGCTACCATTGTGGTGATTTTCAGTGGAGGGAGCTCCATTGGGAACCCACTTTGCTGAGCTTTTCTTGACCTCAGGAGTTTAAGCAGCCCTGACCATGTGGCATCCAAGGCGGATATCTACTACATGCTGCCATTCGTGCCCCTGCCCCAGATCTGGGCGCTTTTTGGACCGTGACACCCTAGGGACCCGAGTTATCAAACGGTACCCCTGGATCGCCGCTACTTCTCTAGAACCCCCCAAACAAGGACCCCTGCTCTGTATGACTGCAGTTACAGTATTTATAAAGCGACACCAAATACCGTAGCACTGTACAATGGAAAAGACAGGATAACCAATATACATGCAAGTTAAACGTCCTATCACACCTACCCGTTAGTGAATAACCCGTTAGGGATTCTAGACTAGGAGTCAGCAACCTTGGTTCCTCATATATTTTAGAACTGCAAATCCTATGATATTTACTTGAAGAAACTGAAACTGTCTGGGCTTTATGGGATATGTAGTTTCTGGGTGACATGATTGGTGAGTCCTACCTTAGGCAAGTGGTTCTCATCCCTGGTCCTCAAGTCCCCCTTCCTGGCCAGGTTTGCAAGATATCTGAAGCACAGCACGGGTGATATGATTTGCT